>CM042480.1:14160583-14778083 GCA_023621385.1 Quercus gilva
ATATAAATGTTTGGGAAAAGTGCCATTTTGATAAACTTTAAGAGAGAGTTTAATGAAATTTATAATAAAGAATATAGATAATTATACAAATTACACGTCATGATTGACAATGTACAAATTAGTTAAGGGTGTGCATGAGCTGGGTTGGGTTTTATTTCATATTTTGTCAACTCTTAAAAAAGTGTCGGAATGATATATTTGATAGAGTATTTAATTGATTTATTTTAGTAAAAAAATATTTTGTTACTTTTGAACTTAATTTTGTTGTTGTGATGCAATAAATTATTTCATGCGTACATTTTTAAAATAAAATATGAATAACAAATTTTATAGAACATGACATACTTTTTCATTGAAATATATATTTGCACCAATAATAAGTTTTTGAAAGAAAATTTAAATTAGTTTTAAATGGACTTAAAATGGTTTTAAATATCTCACATTTAAAGTTTTACTTTTACATAGTAATATAATAAAAATTTTAATTTATTATATTACCATGTAAAACTTATTATATTACTAATGAAAATTTATTATATTAACACCTGACATAGTAAAATAATAAAGTTTTACATAGTGATAAATAATAACGTTTTACATAGTGGTATAATAAATTTTTAATTGAGACTTTGTAAAACTTAGTATGTTACAAAATTTATTATATTACCATGTAAAGCTTATTATTCAACAAATACATTATGATTGAGATGTGAGAGACCATTTGGCCCAAATAATTTGTCATATATAATATAAATGTTTGGGAAAAGTACCATTTGGATAAACTTTAAGAGAAAGTACTACCATATGCTCTTAGTGCGATGTTCATTGTACAAGTATAAGTACTTGTGAGGTGTGGTGGGGTGAGAGGCAAGAGTCGGAGTTCAAGTCTCTAAGAGGAAGTTTCACACACATTTACATTTAGATTAAATTATAGTAGAATTTTTATTTTGTAAAAAAAGAAGAAAAAAAAAGAAGAGTTTAGTGATATATATTTATAATAAAAAATATATAAAGATAAATATAAAAAATCACATGTAATGACCAACAATATAAAAATCAGTTATAAAATACATATTAGATAATTAAGTATTTTATAAAACAATGAAGAAAAAAAAATCCTTTGAAACTACTTCAAAACCAACCAACCAACAAACCAGAAAAGAAAAGCTTTACTATTCAACCATTTTGAAGCCATTCAAAATTGACGCATGGCACAGTCTGACTCAAAACTCTCTAAGGAAGAGGAACCATCACGCAATTGCATGCCTTGTGCTTGTGCCTGTGCCACCATCATTGAATTCCTTAAGCTTTTCACCCTCTTTTGATGTGTCAACAAATCAATGTCTGACACGAAAAAATTGAAAACCATTTTATCATCATCATGATGAAGGACCCATACCTACTAATACTTATTTAATGTGTTCCAATAGAAAATTCTTAACCAAACTGTTGATTAAAAAGCACAATCATAATTATGTATAACTTGATAAGATTAAGTTCCCTATATTCTTTAATCATTGCAGTTTGGATATGCCTTTTTCAGTATTCATATATGATATACCTACCCAGCTGATTACCCACATAGCAAACAAACCGGTATATGAAAATGATCAGTTAGGTGGAATTTCATTCCAGATGCCCCATTGGACCTTGCCTATATATGGGGGTCCTTTCCCACCAAATACAAAACACCAAACCAATAGGGGTTAAAGTGTTCAATTCAATCTTTTCAAAAAAAAAAAAAAAAGTGTTCAATTCAATAAGGGTTGGTAAACCCTGATTATAAATTATTAATGAGTTGTTGTATGGACAAGCATACTTTTGTACACATTTTGACATAATTTTCATATTACTTCCATACCACTTTGTTTGTCCTCTATTCCATTTTGGGTCGTCCCAAAATATTGTTCTATTTCTAAAAATAAAAGTCATTAATTTACTAATGTTCCTATTATACCCTTATTTTATTAATAATTTAATTTTTTGATAAATTTATTTAAGAGTAATTTTGAAAACTTATACATTTTTAAAAGGTAAACAAGACAATAAATAATGTTTTCTTAAAAAGTTTAACTTTTCAAACAGGACAAACAAAGTGAGACGGAGGAAGTATTAATTAACATGTGAACGGATAATGTTATTTACACATAAGTCCACTGTTGGTGGTTATAAAAATTAATTCAATCATCACTTGACATATGTATTAATTAGTTGTGACAAAATATGTGTTTTTAGATTTTCTTTTTCTACTAATCAAAAAATTATGTATGCACGTACTGATTTAAGATATATGACTTTTTTTAATACACCTTGAATGTGACTGAATAAACAACGACAGTTGTGCACTAATCTTTTTCAATTTTAAAGGGAAGGGGAAGTGTTTCTAATTTCTATGCATGCAAATGGCTGCTATGCTCTCTGCCTATCTCTCTCAAGGGAAAAAAAAAAAAAAAAAACAAAGGGCTCTCTCTCTCTCTCTCTCTCTCTCTCTCTATATATATATATATATATATATTATATTATTTAAAGTAGAATACTTTCATTTTTTTTTTTTTTTTTTTGCTGAAAGTAGAATACTTTCATTTGTGATGAATAACAATTCAGTTGATATAAATTATACTATATAATACAAGAGCATTAATATTATCATGTGCAAATGGCTATTTTAGCTACACCCGTTCAAATAGAGCTTTACCCGAGTATGTATTGCTAAAATTTTTTAGCAATTGTGAACAGTAAATTTGTATTTATAACAACTACTTTAGCAAGTTTGAATTTATTTATTTTATTCATTTTTATTTTCACTTTTCTCTCATCTCTCCTCTCTGACTCCGTCATTCATTTTTTTTTTTTTAATATTATTGATTGTGTAGTTTATATTATTTTATTGTATTGTATGTAAAAAAAAAAAAAAGGATGTTGAGTGTATTATTAAATGAATTGATAAAATAGATAAAATAGTCTTTTAAATAAAATATATATATATATATATATATATACCCCACCAAACCTAAACAAAAATGAGACTATTATTTTCCCCCTAATTAAGATGGTTGAGGGGATCATTCATAGTCGTCCTACTTCTAGCTAGACATGATTAATGTAACTCCTTTTACTATTGAGAAATCAATATTTGAGGGTGTAGACGGTGGGAATAATATTTGAGTATTACTATTAAAAAACCTATTTCCATAAAGCAAAGGCCCTGCTAACACTAATTAATGGGTGCACCTAATGAATACTAGTACTAACATTTCATAAAGTGTGAAGAGGGACAGTACAACAGCAATAGTATAGAGGTGGATATAACATCACATATTATAAGAGGGTTAATGGGGCCGGTAAAGAACAAATTAAAGAAAATACCATACTGGTTGGTTGAAGATAAAGATCCATCTCTTACCAAATCAAAGAAAGAAATTTTAAACAAATATTTTTATTTTATTTTACTCATATTCTTTATTGAAGAGGAAAAAAAAAGAGTGAGGGAGGAATGTGTAATTGTGTTAGCTAGTGCTTACAGCTTTGGCCTTTTAAATCCAAAAGGGTTAAAATTCTCTTGATCTAGATCCACCAATCAACTGTGAGACCATTCTGTGAAAATGTTCATTTCATCATTAATCATGCCATAGATTAACTATTTAACGTGGGAGATATTATCAAAATCCCATTTCATCCCATCAATTAATAAATATTCAATTTTTGAAACCTTCAGAAGTCAGAAGATTTAGAAACTAAAACTCCAATATTCTTAGCACTGTAATGGGATCTTTAATCTTTATATCAATTGTTGAAGGTGGAAATGAAACTTACTAATTCTTTCCAAATGTAGATTTGCATCGGCTTATTTTCATCGATTTATTTTGTTTATTGGTAAAAATACATTTACGACTTGGAAAAAACCAAAAAGCTTTAAAAGGCTTACATTCCTTCCAGCGACGAAAATAAGAAAAATCAACCTGCCCAAAAACTCAAAAATCATCTATATCCTCTATAGGGTGTATGAACTTTTTGCCTTTTATATATATATATATATATATATATATAAATTTTGGCAAATAGTTAAATTTTTATCTTTTAAAAAAATTTTATAAGCTAATTTATAATATTATGACATACATTTAACATTAAAGTTATTAAAAAATATATATTTTAATAAACGCAATACAAATAAACTATCGAAAATCATGGAATACCAAATAGACTTACAAATTTAGGAAACTATAGTGTTTAATATGCCTCTCTGAAAAGACACGCAAATAAAATTTTTTTTTTTCTTGAATATATAGTTGCAAAGAATTTCATTGCATAGCATCTCTTTCCCATACAAAAAGACTTTGCACCATACACGATTCCTTCCTATTATAAAACTTATATTCTTTGGGGCTTCTTATCTAGACCACATCACAAAGATGCTTGGTCTGTGTGCTTGTCGACAAAGTTTTATCACTTTAAAAAAGCTTATATGCAAACATCTTTCACCACTTCAACACGCATGTGAAATTCCCAAACAACCCTTCTGTGTGAAAGGACCAAAACACCCCCTCACACCATATATCCAAAAAAAAACTTTAACCTTCCTACCTTGCCCCAAAACAAGCCACTCCCACGTAGAAACCAAGAAGCCGGCAAGTTGGACTGTATTGGAAATCCACAAATATTAAAAATACCGGTCAACCGCCCCCCTACAGTATAAACACAGTAACCTCCCCATCAGCATTGTTAGTTCAAAAAACATAGTACCCCATTTACAACAACATTAGAATACACAAAATTAAAAACAATGAGAGAACAAGAAGGTACCTACAATCTTCATGGCCAAGTTTATTCGTGGTGCAGCTAGAAAGATGACACAACTTTGTCGAAAAGTTGTTCATGTCAATATCCGGTGGAGAATAGTAGAAAGGGTCTCCTTCATTAGGCAATTTTTTCGATTCATTTGGGACAGAATTATTGTTTGTTCAATAGGGAAGTCGACTCAGTACCGGCGGTTGTCCAGCCGGGGTTCTTTTGCGCTGCCGCCGGAGGCCGTAGAGGTGGGTTTGGGATTGGATGAGCAAGCCAGTACCACATGCACTAGTGGGCATGACTTGGATTCGGATTTGGTTAACTTGAAAATCAGCTTGTTGGGTGATTGCCAGATTGGTAAAACAAGCTTTTTGGTAAGTAGATTTAGTATTTAGTGATTAGCTTCATGAAATTTTAGCTTCAAGACATGATTTACTCCACCTAATATGATTTTTTTATTTTTTTTATTTTTTGAAGATCAAGTATGTGGGAGATGAGCAGGAAAAGAGAAACTTGGAGATGGCAGGATTAAATTTGATGGATAAAACTTTATCCGTACAAGGTGCCCGGATTTCATTGGAAATATGGGATGTGGGAGGTATGTTAATTAATTTTACTAATCTTGTTTTGATTTTGTTTTTGGTCATTATATAGTCATATTTTATAACTTCAAGTAATATAATTTTTTTTTTTTTAGTTTCTCAAAAAAAAAAAAAAAAGTAATATAATTTTTTGGTATATATATTTGGATGTAGGTGACCACAGATCACTGGACCATGTTCCAATGGCTTGTAAAGATGCAGTAGCAATTTTGTTTATGTTTGATCTTACTAGCCGGACTACACTAAATAGGTATGCTTTATAATTTTTCTTATTCTTTTAAATGAAAAATAAATCTCAATAATTATACTAATATTAGTAGAAGCTTGTGTTTTTGTTCATTTGCAGTGTTATTGGATGGTATAATGAAGCAAGAAAATGGAATCAGGTGTGTAAGAAAACATTAACTCTGCATTAGTAGTTAATTTCAGTTATTTAATATTGATGTATATGTCAGTTTTACAAATGGCAAAGGTTGTTGAAATAGCAAAGACTATAGTGACTACTCCATTAATGTTAATGAGGCTACAATTTCTTCTATATGCCATTAATAATTGACATTTTGAAAATAAATTGCCTGATTGAGGAAAGAGAAAATGACATGAAGTAAGATACAATAGTTTTTCTGTCATCATATAAATGTGAAAATGATTCTCCCCACAAAAGAACTTTGATTTCAAAGATGATACCTGTGGCCTGCAAAATCAGTGCCTATGATTCCTTTAGTTGTCTTTTAGAGTTAGTGGAGCCCCAAAGTTCATGATTGAGCACTGTTATGAATATTGGATGAATTTATATCTAATTTTTTTTTTTTTTGCAGACTGCAATTCCCATAATAATAGGAACAAAATTTGATGATTTTGTTAGGCTTCCCCCGGATTTGCAATGGACAATTGTGACACAGGTAATTAAATATTTACCACAAAATTGTTTCATTAATTAGATAGTTTATTTTGGATATCTTTTCTAAAGTGGGATCCAAGTCCAACCCAATTTAACAAACGGGGTTTTGATAAGTTACATTAAAAAATAAAATGCACTTGATTAAAAAGTTAAAAAAGCAAAAAAAGTAAAGTAAGTCCTTTAGTTAATCTTCTTGAATAAGAAAGGAATAATTAGTAAATTAATGTTGGCTAAACACTGTAGTAGCTTTAACATTATTTCAGATAAAATGTGATTATGTTCAACCCATATTCCACGTCCAAGCAGGAATATGAGAATGTTCTAGGAAATTAGGTGAAGACTCAAAAGTCTTCCCTTGTCAATCTTTGAGAATTGGAAATTTGACATTTGCCAAACCCTATTTCTCTCTCCGCGTTAGGGAGGGCCACATGTTTTGTAAAGTCGTGTCAGAATTTGAGCAAAGAACTTTGGTTAAAGATTAATTATAGGTAGCTTTCTATCAAAGTTTATATATATATATATATATATGATATTGATGATTCAATATTTGTGTGCACACACATATATACCTACAGGCCAGGGCATATGCAAGGGCAATGAAGGCAACACTTTTCTTCTCAAGTGCAACCCACAACATCAACGTGAACAAGATTTTCAAATTCATTATGGCCAAGCTCTTTAACCTGCCGTGGACGGTAGAGAGAAATTTGACTATTGGGGAGCCCATCATCGATTTCTAAATTCTAAGGTGTATTTTTGCACTGACCCATGTCTGTACAAAGCTGATCAACAAGCCCAAAAAAGAAAAAGAAATAAAAATGTGTTCAATCCAAGGAGATTGTCTCCGCTCTCTAGGGCTGACCACCTACTTGTCTTTTTTGTTTGTTTGTTTGTTTTTTTTTAAATTTTTTTTTTTTTAAATTTTTATTATGAAAAGGAGGAAGGTGATAGATTTTTTCTCCTTACTGGCAGGTATAGGTGATAATTCTCAATGTCTGAGTAAACATTATGTTACTGGTTGTAGTAGTACTTTTTAACAAGCAAAGAAATACAAAGATCAGACTACTAATTAGTTTCTCTTTTCTTCCTCAGTCAACTTGTTTCACATTTTGCCTTAACCAATTGGTAGAGGGGCATCTTCTAATGGCACATGAATCAAATCCAAGTGTTAAAATAAAAGATTATTGAGAGTAGAGAGCGGTTTTGTGGTTCAACTAATGGCTTACATTTACAAGGGAAAACCCTTAGTGACTACATTTTACTATACAAAGGTGAATATTACAAAAACCTAAAACAACATATACACACACATAATGGTTAACCTATATGGGCCATTGATTATGCCTTATTCAAAGATCATTGATATGCCTTGATTTGAAGTATAGTAAGGGGCCATGACTAAGATACGCGCACATACATAGAAATAGAAGGCAAATGCATTAAGTCATATGAATATGTGAGTATACTAATATTCCTCCTCAAACTACCCAAGGTGGATTCTTGAGTTTGGAATTTTATTTTCATGGAGAGAAAAACATAACCATGAATTTGCGGATTGGATGCAATTAGATTGAGCATATTGTGAAATGAACTATGCAAAATACTAGTCATGGCAACAAAAAAATGTCAAATCAATGACTAGAGAATGGTTGTTCCACTGACCTAAAAGTGGCTACTATGGTAAGAGAATGACGCTACACTAGTGGCTTGGAGAATATTAGCAAAGGAATATGTCATGGTGAAACAAATGTGTGAGTTGGCGTATTTCACATAAATTGAACCCCAAAAAAAAGTGATACACCAATTAGTGTGACTTAAGAGTCTCAAATGGGAAAATAGACCCTAAAAAACCGAAACCTATGCGAAAACTTAAGTCCAAAAGTACCATACTTGGACTCTTGGAGAGAAGAAGTTATAAAAGATGTTGAGACATTAATCAACAATAGTGTCCAAATGATGGTCAATGATTCTAACTTTCTAAGTAGCCTAAACGATGGTCAATAGTGATTGAGCTAAGCAGTGGTGGACATAGACTACTTGAACCCTTTTGAAGTCCACATAATGGCTACGATGCCATGTCAAAACAAAAGGGGGAAAAATTAGACACAGAAGATGAGAGCGGAAGCAAGGATTATAAGGTTTGAACTTGATGAACAACATCCACAAAAAAAAAAAAAAAAAAAACCAATTAATGGTTAGATTTTTACTATTCTAAATTATATATTACAAGAATCCTCTCTCTCTCTCTCTCTCTATATATATATATATATATGTACATACATAATGGCTGACTTATAATGGCCATTGACTGTGCTTGAATTAAAGATACTGGATATATCTTGATTCATGGCATAATAAGGGTCATAACTAAAATACATATACATTAAAACATATAGGGTAGATACTTAAGTCATATAAAGCATATGTATATACTAACACCAGAGAAAGTTTACATTCCACAACATGACATATAAAAATTTAGGGTAAATTGCAAATTACACCCCTAAAATTTGGAGTTATTTGGATTTTACACCCCAACGTTTCAAAATTTTGATTTTAAATCCTAAAGTTTGGTTCTGTTAGCAATTTACTCCTCACAGTTAGTTTTTGCCATTAAGTGACACATGTGCATGCTGAGGTATTTTATTTTTGCCAAATCAGTGCTAAACAATATTGTTTCAGTGAAGAAGAGCAAACTTGGCACTATCCAAACAATACCCATTTCGCCCAATGTTAAAAAGCAAAACTCCAATCCTAAACAACACTGTTTCAGCCAAATTCTAAAATCAAAATAACTTGTATCAGCTACTTCCAAATTGCAGAGTAGGAACTCAATGTGAACCCATCCTCCTGAAAACTACCGGCTCATCGTGAACCCATTAGCCCGGCAGCAACCAAGGCCACAACCATTGATATGGAGAGCAACGTTAGAGAAGCCCGAAGGAGGAAGATTATGGAAAGAGGATAGACTGTTTAATAATGACTTAAAAAATTAGATCTAATCAGTAAAATTGATTAAATAATCAAAGAAAAGTAAGAACACCGAAGGAAATACTACTCCACTAGAATGATTACAGCTTCAATTTCACCTCATTCTTATCACCACTTGGTCCACTTCCACTTCCACTTTTCTAATCCATAATAATTAAAAAAAATATATCACAATTAATTTTACAAAACAAAAACACGATATATACAGTAATTGGGAGTGGTAGGCTAGCATACCATTAAATCAATCCAATAGTGTTTTGGTTTTGTGAATTTGAATTTTATTATAGCAATTGCAAATCAGCGCCATTGGTTTGGATTGATAGATAGATAAAGATAAACGGTCGTATCCTCTTTCCATAATCTTCCATCTTCGAGCTTCTCTATTGTTGCTCGCCATATCTATGGCCATTCTCGGGCTAGCTGATGGGTTCACGAATGATTTTGATTTTAGAATTTGTCTGAAACGGTATAGTTTAGGATTTGAGTTTTGTGTTTTTACACTGCAAAATGGTACCGTTTGGATAGTGCTAGGTCTGCTCTTCGTCTTCGCTAAAACGGTACTATTTGTTGATGATTTGACAAAAATAAAACACGTCAGCATGCATATGTGTTACTTAATGACAAAAACTAATTGTGGGGTGTAAATTGCTAACGGAACCAAACTTTAAGGTGTAAAATCAAATTTCTAAAACGTCGGGGTGTAAAATTCAAGCAACACCAAACTTCAAGGTGTAATTTGCAATTTATCCAAAAATTTATTAGGTAGGATTGTCTCACACTCCTAATGTCCACACTTTATACACATCAAATAACTAAATATGCATTTGGATACAGCTTATTTTGCTAAAAACTGAAAATAATAAAAAAATAATTTTTTACTGTTCATTATTGTTCAGCACTGTTCATTAGCCTAAATCATTGTTCATGGCCAATGAACAGTGCATAATGCGCTGGACTTAAAAAAAAAAAAAAAAAAAAAAAAAAAAAAAAAAAAAAAAAAAAAAAAAAAACGCCTTAAAAGTGGACGCAACCACACTTCCCAAACGGACCTTAAATACCATTTTATTAAGTGTTGACATAAAGAATCCACATTTTTCAAAATAATGTCCAGTGTATGGAGTACAGATATCAAAAGTATGAGACAATAATTTTCAAAATTTATTTTCATGTTTTTATAATATATATATATATATATGAGATTAAATTCTATAAAGACGTGGTGTAAAATCCATGTTTTACCTCTCCAATCCCAACATGCCACATCATCATATCACATATTTAAGAATAAACACAATCACACTCAATCAATTCTAATATCCATATATAAATCCAACCAAATTTATGATTTATCGAGATGTTATTAGGTGTGGTTGGATGTATTAAATTTTAAATAAAATGCTGACGTGGCAATCACTTATTGGATGGTATAAAACATAAGTTTTACATCCCATCCTTATAGAATTTAATCTCTCTCTCTATATATATTCTATTTAGCACATAATTATGACTATGCTGGGAGGTGCAAGCACTTAGAATGGAAGAACACAACTATGATTTTCTGCCACAAAAAATAAAGGACAATATTTGTAAAAGCAAGACTTTAATGTGTCATAGTTTGACGGTAGAGAAGTGTCCACTGCACTTTTAAGACGTGCAAAATTTAAAACACAGCAACATCCTTTTGGCGAAAAGAAAGTATCTATTAGTCAATTTCCACTCTCTATGGGAATTGAACATGGTAGGTTCAGTTACCTTCTATATTTCATTTCATAAAGCTGTAATTGAAAATTCAAGAACCAACACATTCATGATAACGCAACCTGGTCATATACTCATATAGCACCTGTACAACAATCTGTACATGCATCAAAAAACTCCTACTTTGCGTGCATCCATGAACATATATACAAATGCTCACACAGAATGCAAAAAAACATGGAGAGCAAAAGGTTCCCGTTATTCATATAATTAAAGTTGACCAAATAAACTAAAGCAACCAAATTGTATATATATATATATATATATATAATATCACAATCTCACAATGGCTTAAAAGCAACATAATTGATAAGTTTCACAGCAGTTTACTTGCATATACATTACATCAATATCTTAGTTCATTTGAGTTCCACATATGCTATATATAAACTAAGAGCTGTTCATTTAAATATTAATAGCCAATAGAAGCAACATAGTATAATCTGAATTTAATGAGAAATATATAATATAGACACAACATTTTTCATAATTGTTGACAAAATTTGTTATGATTGAAACAACACCACTTTCACCTGTATTTGTTACTAACACCACTTTTATATGCACAAATCATAATAAGCCATGTCAGAAGTTATGTAATGTTGTCCGTAGTACTTATTGTGATTTAATTGATTGATATTGGCAGAGTTGAGGAGGCACTTGGGAATGCCAGCATCCCGTTAGCTCTTGCTCGGTATAAGTTCTCATTTCCACCATTACCATCCTCTTCCTTTGAAACAGTAACATACATGTGTTGCAAGACCTTGCCATAGATAATCAAGCGGCCTAGCAAGCACAGTTCATGCAATGTTCCCTAAAAGCCTTTTACCTCCACAACCTTAAGACTTTTGACGACACGTGTATCTGATGGAGCGCTCAAGCCAGAACCTATCAAGGTTTTCGCCCTCGACTGGAGAGGAGTAATCCTAAAACAAAGGAATATTATACGTCAAGATTTAAGTTCGAGGTGAAAAATATGTATGTCGTGTATATATTTGAACATTCTTATTGATACTCTCATAAAAATTTCTTCCCAGGCCTATGTCCAATGTAAGAGTCTCCAGATAAGGAGAGCTGTTAAGGAAGAATACGATTCCGAAGAATTCATATGGATGCATAGAAGTCTTCAATATCAAGTGTCTTATGCTCATGTCACACTCCATCCGCAGTGGTTTATCCAGGGGCGGCCCAACATAATTTGGGGCCTAAGGCGAAAAATTTATGCGGGGCCTTTAATATGTAAATATTAATTAAAAAAAATTATTTAATACTAATCAAATTAAGGTTAATTTAATACATTAAATACATAAATAATACCAACTAGATTAATATTAATTTCATATAGAGAATTGAATATCATAGTTGAACCTATAAATATTAATAAAAAGAAATAAAAATATATTGCGATTAAAAAAGATACTTTATTTTGGATATAAAACGATGCATAATTAAATAAAATTGTAATCTAATTTTTAATTTTATATTTTGATTTTAAGAGAGAGAGATAGATATTATTTGGTGTATGGCTTTGTAGGATATTATTTTACAAAAATCAAAGTCTCAAACTATTAGGAAAGATTAATTTATAATTGATGATTTAACACATTTGCAACATTTTTTTGAAATATTTTAAGGTTTTAATTGAGTTAATGTTCTATTGGTCTCGTACTTTGAGAGTCTTAATAGAAATGAAAAAGAAAAATGCGCTAATTAAAAGCACTATAAAATGTTCAAAATATAATGTGATATTGTCTCTCATTGATGAACTTCATCAATTTAACTAATGAATATTTATATCACTTTTTTGTGATTAATAACATGGTAATTTGTAAGCTAATAGTAAAATTTGTAGTATCTTTAACATCACTAATAAAAAAAATGTAAACCTTTAGAAAATATATATATAATTTTATAAAAATTTGGGCCTTTAACTATGGAAAATGAGGCCTTTTTTTCTAAGAAAAAAATTTGTTTTTTTGGTGGGGCCTTAGGCCTAGGCCCAACTTGCCTATGCCTTGAGCCGGCACTAGATTCATCTCCATGGGGAATAAGCTGTAGTAAACGCACATATGGAAAAGGGTTGTTAGTTAGTGTGCGTTTGTTTCAACTTTTTAAACCCAAAAAGCCTGTTTTGAAAAAAGCTAGCCCTTTATGTCGGTTTAGTTTAGCATAAAACGCAACTTTTTGAAAAAAGTTGCGTTTTATACTTGTGAAGAGAACGTGCAACACTGAAAGGAGCACCTGAGGTCCATTTTGCCAAAAGCCCGTGCGCATTCTAATGTATCTGTTGGACAATCTTAGGCAATTACTAAATTACCCTTCAATAAATTTGTCCATTCTTCTTTCTTCGTCTTCTTCAACGCCTCTCATCAAGCTCACTCACGCCTCTCATCTCTTCCTCTGTATTTTTTTTTATTTTTTATTTGTCTAATCTGATCAACACAAAACAACTTAAAATCAACTCAAACTCCATTGGAAAACCCATCCCAAACCCAACTCAAAATCAAACCAAAACAAAATCAACTCAAAATCAAGCCCAACATCAATAGAAAAAAAAAAAAAAAAAAAAAAAAAAACCCAAAATCCACCCAAAATCCTTATGTTTCAATCATCTTCATCTTCTTCATCATCATCATCTTCTCTGGAGTGTGAAAAAAAAAAGAATAAAGAAGGAAAGACAAAATAAGAAAAAAAAAAAAAAAAAGACGAAAAAAGAGATGCAGAGACTTCATCATCATCATCATCATCATCATCATCTTCTTCATCATCATCATTAGCTTTCGAATAGTAAAAATAAAAAAAATAAAAAAGAGATGCAGAGACTTTGAGGGATGACAGAGGGGTTTGAAGTGTGTGGAACATTCTGGAGTGGAGTGTGAACTGGAAGGCAAAAAGACGAAATAAGGAAATAAAGAAAAAGAGTAAGGGCACATGTGTGGAGGAAGTGGCAAGGAAAAAGAGGAAATAAGGAAATAAAGAAAAAATTAAGGGTACGTGTGTGGAGGAGAAAAAAAGAGGAAAAAAAAAAAGGAAACAAAAAGAAGGAAATATGGATAAAAAAATAAAATAAAATAAGGGAAACGTCAAATAAAGAGTAAGAAATTAAAATTGAGAAATATTGTTACAATATTTTCACAATATTTTTACAATAAATCTTAATTGGTAGATTATTATTAGTTAATATTAGTGAGAAAAAAATAATTTGTTTAAAAAGAGAAAAAAATAATTGTAATAGTACATTCAAATTAAAATCAGTATAAATTATCACAATACTTTTACAATAAATTTTAAGTAATAGGTTATTATTATCTAATATTGGTGAGAAAAAAAATAATTTCACAATATTGATTTAAGTATGAAATAAACTCCCTTATATATACATTGTCCTTTTTGGTAATTTATCCCTCAAACGGCCACTTTTATAAGTATTAGCCAAACACTCAACTTTTTCAAAAAACACTTTTTAACAGCTTTTACCAAACATTCAGTTTTTAAAAAAAAAAAACTTTTTCATTATGCACTTTTTGAAAACTCCACTTTTTCAAAAAGCACTTTTTCAAAGTGCTTAACCAAACTCACCCTTAATCAACTTTCACGTTCTTTTTACCCCTTCTGCTTTTGCTTTTGCAGTTTTCGTAGGAACTCAGCCTCCACACTATTTAACATAAGCCTCTACCATGTGAACAAGTTGAAATACTATGTTCCATAGTAGCTATACCATTTTTATTTTGTTTATGATTGATGTAGAAACTAAAGAACAAAATTTTGCTGAATAGAGATTTCGTGAAAACAATATGCAAGAAATTCAAAAAGTAGTAGTAGAAATTATTGTAGCAAATAATAAAATCATATGAAATTTGGTGATATAAAAGAAATCTCTGCGAGGATCGCAAGATTTGAAACTCATTGCCTTACAACATGAAGACATATATTGTATTTCATGCAAATTCTTTTGGTTAAGCTTTCAATTAGTCAAATTTGTTATTTATGATCATTTTAGTTTTTGTTACGGTTGTTAATTTAAAAGTCATAATTTGGTCACATTTGTTCTCAAACATTTCCCAAAGTCCATATAATTTGATTATGTAATTTTCTCAAAATCTTCTTTTTTGTCAATTTTTCCTATTTTCTAGCTTAATCATGCTTAATACGAATTAGGATTTTCTAGGGTTTTGTAAGGATCTCCTAGCGGCCCTAAGATTTATTTAATGTTTAATTGTGAGTTGTAGTGTTCTAGGCAATTTGAAATTTGATCAATAATAACTTTAGAGAGGTTTTCTCCTTTTCTTTCAATAGTATTCAAAAAACCACTTATGGATTCATGAGTTATTCATGAGTTACTTTTTAAGGGAGAAGTTTTTTCGTTTCTTGAGACTTTCCGTTTTAGCCAGTTTAGTTTTAAAAACCTAGCTAAAAATTGATTGCCATTTACTCAATGGTAATTTTTGCAATTATTATCTTTATTTTAGGACACGTGATCATTTGTGCTCTCTCTCTCTCTCTCTCTTTAATGTTCCTTTTTCTTTAGTATCTTTCTATACCATGATACTTGGAACTCAACAGACAATTCATAGTATTTTCAATGAACATGTCTACTGGTCAAACCCCACTCCCATAACTATTGAATTATCAACAAGGAAAAGAGTGCCTTTGTAAAATTTATTATTTCCCTTAAATTTAACTAACCTTCCTTTAGTAATATTTTGAACTTTCAAGTATAATACGACTTTGAGTGATGTTCTTGTATTTTATTCGTCACCTTTCTCTTTCCCTCCTCTCTTTTTTCTTCTTCATTTTCTTTTATTGCCTATTGCAAGAAACGAAATAATCTCTAATTAGGTTAGGGTTTATGCAACAATTTCACTTGAAAAGGGATAACCCACCTCTGTCCTATTACTTGCAAATAAAATACCGGAGGCTACCAAATGAACAAACAAAGGGCTTCTAGTTAAGACGTAAGTAAAATATACAAAAGATGTACAAGCAATGGAAATAGATGTGTAATTCCAATTGTTTTATTTGCATATATTGAAGGAACAAGTTGATAGTAGACTACATATATAGAGATGCCAAAAAAATGAACATTAGTTTTCTCACAAAATCAAAATCAAAAGAATATCAAGTCAAATTCATGATGCCCTAGAGAGATACATTTGAAGTACTCCTACTATACACCAGGTATATATCATATGCTTAAAAGAATAGATAATTTGAGATAATAATAAAAAATTGGCAAAAATGCAAAACTGATCATTTAACTTTCAGCTTTTATCATTTCAGTTCTCTAACTTTCAGCTTTATCATTTCAGTTCTCTAACTTTCAGTTTTGTCATTACAGTCCTCTAAATTTCAATTTTTGTCAATGCAGTCTTCCGTTAGAATTCAATTATCTTTTTCCGTTAAGTGACCCTCTAACTTTCAACTCTTTTTTTAATAATAATTTTCATAATTAAAAGAAAATTAAAAAAAGCTATAAAAATAAAAAAATAAAATAAACAAGTAAGGGGAACGACTTGAGAAATCAAAACCTTGAACTTGTCGGAGAAGTCCAATTCATGAACCTGAATCTGAGTCCCAAATGAAACATAGCCAACAAGGGCATTCTTTGGCAACAAGACAATTCAATGGCATGCTGCAAGCCTCAAAGCTGATTTGACATAGCCCATCTCCTCCTCGACCATGCAAGTATCGAGCACGAAAACGAAAACTAGGGAGAGTGTATTGATCTGTGGTGTGTTGAGCATAGACTTCACTGGGGAGATTGGTATCGGAGATCTTGGAATAGTGAGGAGAGAAATGGTTGCGTTGGTAATAGAAGGGGCAGATCCAGATCTTGGCGGTGAAGACGGCACAAGCGTAAGGCTATAAGGGTTGAGAATAGAAGCACAAGTTTTGCAGTGAAGCGGAGTGGGATTACGCACTTGCTCGCTTCAACCTTCGTTCGTGGCCACACGTTCCAACTCATCTGACTCCGTCGATTACCTCTGGATTTGTGTTCGCCATTTCCGACTTGTTTTCCGACATGTTTTTTTCTTTTTTACAGCTTTTTTTTTTTTTTTTAGTTTTCTCTTAACTATGAAAATTATTATTAAAAAAAATGTAAATACGGTGTAGTTTTGATCACTTAACAGAAAAAGATAACTGAGTTTTAATGGAAGACTACATTGACAAAAATTGAAACTTCAAGGACTAAAATAACAAAACTGAAAGTTAAAAAACTGAAATGATAAAAGCTAAAAGTTAGAGAATCAGTTTTGTATTTTTGCCTAAAAAATTTGAATATAATTGCATATTACTGTTCAATAGTATATATTAATTTATGTAAAGAGATCAAACCTGAAGCATAAAGCTGCAAATAGTCAAAACCTTGATTGGATAAAGTTGTAGAAGGAGTTTATAGAGATCATATCCTATAGATTCATCATAATCCATCCCAAAGCTTAGATCTGCTTCTTCCATATGGGCTGGGTGTATTTCAAATTCAAAATGAGGAATTGTCCCAGAATATTTGAAAAACCTTAAATTTGGTGCTTCAATGACAATCTCATTGGAAATTAGAGAACAGTTATCCGCAACAAAACATTTCAGCCTCAAATTTGGTCCACTGATTTCAAGATGATCCAAGTTCCAACACTTCTTCAAACTCAAACTCTCTAGCAAGGGACAATTCCTTAACAAGGCTTTAATAAAACTCAGTGATAATTCAAGCCAACCGAAAGAGACTTGCTTCAGTGCTCTAAAGTTCATGAAGTCAGAGTTACGAAAATTGCAGGAGAACAACTTTATAGATTCAAGAACTATATGTCCAAACACATTTAATGGCAAATCAAACAGCGCTGCATGATTATCAAGGTTATCTTCTGCCCATGTCGGGTCAGAAAAATCAAGGCCTAAGCCTTTCACATTATGTATGATGGCAAATGAAATGCAACGTTGTATATCCCCATTAAAATTTTCAGGCTTAGATAATGTGAGTTGAAACTTATCTATATCACGTCCTTGATAGTTTTGGACCCGTTGTAGTGCAAAATCCATGAAACCCCTTCTTTGAGAGGCTTGCATTTCTTGAGATTCACGAACATCTACAAAGGCTCTCTCATCAAACTCAACGTTCCTTGTTTCATGCCATATGTAACGCCAACGCTTGGACAAAACGCTAGTCCTTACGGCTTCTTTGAAGGGAAGGAAAGAGATGATGATCAGGATCAAATGCTCACTCAAATTTCTGAACATGTCCAAGTTATCAGCCATGGCTATGGAGAGATCAGTGTGGTTGCTGTGTTGACGAGTTTCTTAGATAATATCCAAGAAGTAATTTGCAAGAAGGGTTTGAAGGGATTTGTATCGTTAAAGCCAGAGACCAATGGTTGCACCGTTTGGATTATAGTGGGCTTTGGCGAAAGGTTATTATTTCTACCAAACCAAAGAGCATTTATGGAAGATTTGAGGCATGTAATTGAAACAGAAAGAAATGCGTAGAAGAATATTTTTTTTTCCCCCCTTCAATTTATCTCTATTAATCCATATGCAATTTTTACACAAATATCTTGAAATACATTTTAATGCATCAAGTTTTCAAAACAATACAAATTTTTTTTTTTTATTAATTCAAAAGAAGACAAGGTGTCCCTTTTTTTCCCTCTTTAATGTTTTTTTTTTTTTTGGGGGGGGGGGGGGGAGTAGTAAATTTGTTTAACCAAGGAATTTTTTTTTTTTTAATACAAGCTTAATTAAATGTATATGTGTGTAAAACTCTTTTCTGAAAATTTGAACTCTAATCCTTACCCCCACACCTCACAAGTACTTATACTTATAAAGTGAGGGTGTACAGTGGTAATGTGGTACAAGTGAATGTTAAACTTAAAAGATATTTTTATATATAATTAATATTTTTAAAAAAGAAAATAAAATTGTTAAGTATGCTTAGTATGTTTAATAAATAAGTAAAAAGTCACCACAATAGTGTTTAGAAAACAGCTTGTAAATGACTTAACATTACCCTAACTTTTAAATAGAGTTTTTTTTTTTTTTTTTTTAGGTAAGAGATAGAAATTTTTAAGTAGACTTTATGAAATGTCTTTCTATTAAAACTTTATTTCCTCTCCTTCATATGTGTATTTATTTCTTAAAACAACTCATAATGACTCAATACCATATATCTGTATATATATAAGTATGGAGCAATATTTAGTGGTAATTAATAACAGGATACAATCAATATCTAGGTGTATTTAGAGTTTTACCATTTCTACTACTAGACAACAAAAACACAGAGGCAAAGAGAGTGAGATTTAGTGTCTGTTTGGTATTAGTTTATTTAGTTTTTTGTCGAAAATGTGATAAAGTATACTTATACTTCAAAAAAAAAAAGTTTTAAAAAGCTGTATATAAAAATTAAAAACTGAGCAAATAAACTCAAGTTGAAACAACACTTAAATTGAGATTAAGAAAGCTTATATGAGGCACTCAAGCATCATATTTCTGCACCACACTTGTTTGGTGTGCTCATTGAAAGCAAGAACCATTGTTAAAATTTATGGTCAGGTTTAGAAATGCAGATAGGGTGGGACGCTAATTAACTCAAATTATAAAAAATAAAAAAAATAAAAAACTAAAATTTTTGGTTGATAATAATTGAAAATATTTAAGTTTGATTTATTAAAAAATAGAGTCTTTTACATTGGTCATTTGCATAAATTTGTTTCTTTGGAATTTGCTATATGTCTTTGTGTTAGAACCTCATTCTTTCTTTCTTTTGTGTGTGTGATTATTTTCTCCATTAAAAAAAAAGTCATGATATTTTTTGACATAATAGATTGCCATTTTTCTCTCAAATCTCAAGATACATTGCCAATTATTGCAATAATTTTAAGGAAAAATATTAAATATGTAGTTAGCCAGTTAGTCTTACTTGTTAGGACAAAACTTATGTACAGTACCTTAGATGCTGTTCTTTAGGTTATCCTCTTAAGATTCAGCTATGTGACTACTTAACTAAAAAATACATTTCTATCATATGAAAAGAAATCCACATGGCAGAAACTAAAAAAGAGAACCTAAAAAATATAACCTAAGTACTTAACTTAAGACTTGCTCTACTTGTTATACAAATTTTAAAACCAAAACAATTTAATTACTTGGGTATTATATCAACATTATTCAAGAAATGACAACTATGCTTTCATTTCATCATAAATGCCACCTTTAATATATATATATATATATATATATATTTTTTTTTTATTATCAATGCCACTTTTAGTATGCCTCTTTAATATCAAATCACTTGTATCCTGGTCTTGTAATAAAGTAGTTGAGTTGGATTAGGATGCTGTTCAAACATCAAGTTTATGATGCTATTTTTTATTTTTTACTTTTATTTATTTTTTGAGGGGATGCTTATGATGCTATAGAAACATTATGTTTATGCATAATGCTCCCCGACATATATTCTATCATGAAATATGTTAATTTGATCTTATTCATTTATTATTTGGACTATTTTTGCTAAATAATGCGTTTTGAATATACATAAAAATATTGCCTTATTTTAAATCTTGACTCCTAAAGAGTCAAGTTCCACTTCAAACTCGACTTTTGCACTGATGTGGCATTTTTTAAAAATTTGACCTTGCTTGGAACTCGAGTTCCACTTGAAACATTACCTTACCCAATATCTCAAATTAGTCGTGTCTATGTCACTTTCTCTTGTTTATATCTCTCTAACTCTCAAACCCTTTGTCACTCTTGTCTTTGTCTCTCTCACTCTCAAATCTCCCTTTCAATTTTAGACCTCACTCTTGTCTCTTGTTTCTCACTCTTTTAAGTAACCAACGATGATAGTCCCAAAATTCACATCATTGGCACTCCATCTCACCGGCAATTGCTAGCCCTTCTCCAATTGCATGTCAATCTTCACTTGCTTTTTCGAGGGTTATAGATTTTTCAAAAAAAAAAAAAAAAAAAAATTGGTAATTTGTGTTTTCCCTATTTGGTTTTCTACGTTATTTGTACTTTAGACGTGTGGGGCCCTATTACATTAACCACGCTGGCCCACAACGAGCGGCCCATGGCCCGCGCCGAGGACAATACTGAGGCCGAGGACAACGGGAAAGGGCCCACAACATCCAAGGCCTAAACCGAGGATGACCTGTTCTCGGCACACCGACATCACTAAAGGGAAATATCCTACATCCACCGAAAATATCCCACCAACATTCTGACCACTTTAATGATGATGCGACCAACGAACCCAGTTGCCTCGATTACTCCGACTAATAGAAAAGCCTGCAAAGACGGTTGAGAACTAACGTAAAGTCTACAAAAACAGATGATGGGACAATCTCTCATCTAGAGTGACCGAATAAGCAACAAATGGACGACTGAGATTAACTAGAGCAATACTATATAACCAAGAGGATCCCCGCCAAATAGGGAGAGGGAAAAACTATAAGAAAAATAGATCCTCGGCCTGGTCCGAGGACCAACAGGCACTTTAGTTACACAGCCAAAGTGGTGATCATTCCCTACAAAAAATACTTAACCGATTTCATTTGATGAGATTCTTATTAATTTCTTGTCATCTATTACTTATCGAAAATACCAAATTAATCGTTGTTCACTTCGGTGATGTCAAGTCCGTGTACCCACTTCTCTACAAGTTTTATTGTTAAGGGTTCTTTACAAATCGAGTCCTTACAATTGGCGCCCACCATGGGGCGGAGTTGTGCGCTAGCAAGTGCAATGATTGGTGTAAATGAAAAATCATCAGTCAAGACTAATACGGTCTGTAGTGGCAACATTCATTCGAAGATATATAACTACCAGAAACGAAAATATAAAAAGAAAACAAGGAAATAAATAATACAAAATAGATCTACTTCTTTTATTCATACTTGAAGAAAAATTACATCTTTTACAAGTAAAGCCCAAGGGGCTTGTTCTAAAAGCTAGCTACAAAGGCAGACGCTTGATAAAGCCGGCAGGGGAGCAAAGGGTAGAAAGCAAAGCTGGTTGAGGAGCAAAAGAAAAGAAAGAAAAAGAAACGGAAGAAGAGATGAAGAACAAATGAGTAGAAAGCAAAGCTGGCTGAAGATCAGAAGATGGAAAAGAAGTGAAGCAAGAGAAGAGGAAGGAGAAGAGAGAAGAAGGATTAGAAGGAAGAAAGGCAACCTTTAAGGCGGAAGAGGCCGAGGCACAGGACGGTTCCGCTTTCAGGTTCCGCCTGGTTCCCCTCCCGCCCTCCAGGCAGCCGGCTTGGGGGGTCAAGAACCCAGACCCAAGAGAGGGAGGTTACGTTCTCTCCGGATACTCCTCCTGGTGGTGAGGAGGGCTCTGTCTCCGGTTAGGTTGAAAAGAAGGAGAATCTTCGGATCTCCACTACACCCACCCCAGCGTGGCGCCAAGGGTTGAGGTGACATCCTCGGCTCCTGATAGGGGCTGTGCATTCTTAGGAGTGCCCTTTTCCAGGGCCAACTCATTCGAAGAGGCTCAGATGATTGTGTCTTGACGGTGTGTTTTTAGGAGAAGTTTAGAACGAACGATTATCAGGTGTGAAGGGGAAGGATGCCCTAGGAGCGCCTTTTATAGAGGGTGGAACATTAATGAGGGCCAAATCCACAATAAATCCCAGGGAGCGATTTCCGGAGACCTTTATTCCGCCTCAAATTCCAAAGGGCCTAACAGCCATTAGATCCTCGTAGATCCACGGCTAGCATTAATGAGGAGGCGCCCCATTAAATGAGAAGGCACCGAAGCGTTAGCACACGTTACCTGGACAACCCAAGAGACGCCTCGTAATCAGAAGAGTTCCATCAAAACGAAGACGCAGAACACGGCAGGGTCTTATCCTTCACCAACTCCAACTTGTATTTATTATTATTTCTGCTTGAAAAGTGTAATTACCTATGGGTTATTGTAAACTATAGCAATAAAGAACCAAACGGCTACGGATAAATAGCTAAAATAAACGAACAAAATGAGAAAACTAGGTACTGGACAGAACCAAGGCCTTGCATGGTCCTCGGACCCAAGCCTCAAGGTGAAACCAGATACTTCAGATGATCAAAAATGAGAAAACTAGGTACTGGACAGAACCAAGGCCTTGCATGGTTCTCGGACCCAAGCCTCAAGGTGAAACTAGATACTTCAGATGATCAAAAATGAGAAAACTAGGTACTGGACAGAACCAAGGCCTTGCATGGTCCTCGGACCCAAGCCTCAAGGTGAAACCAGATACTTCAGATGATCAAAAATGAGAAAACTAGGTACTGGACAGAACCAAGGCCTTGCATGGTCCTCGGACCCAAGCCTCAAGGTGAAACCAGATACTTCAGATGATCAAAAATGAGAAAACTAGGTACTGGACAGAACCAAGGCCTTGCATGGTCCTCGGACCCAAGCCTCAAGGTGAAACCAGATACTTCAGATGATCAAAAATGAGGAAACTAGGATGATTCAAAAATAAGAATACGAATGCTGAATGAGACCGAGGCTCCTATACGGATCACGAGTTCAAAACTAAGGCAAAGCCAACTCCCTTTCAGGCACTAAGTGGACGAGCCCCATCAGGGACAAAAACCATGAAAAATTGAATGTTATAGCACCAACAACTCAAGCCTAACCATCCTCGGACGGCACTTTGCGCAAAAAGAAAGCTGAAAAAACAACCGAAGTAATGATAAACACTGACGATAAGATAGAACCCAACAGGCCGAGAAAACATGTCGAGGTAGTCAAAATCCTCCTCCCCGCCCAAGGGGACGTGCAGCAGAATTTTGAGGGGCTATTGTGGGGCCCTATTACATTAACCACGCTGGCCCACAACGACCGGCCCATGGCCCGCGCCGAGGACAATACTGAGGCCGAGGACAACGGGAAAGGGCCCACAACATCCAAGGCCTAAACCGAGGATGACCTGTTCTCGGCACACCGACATCACTAAAGGGAAATATCCTACATCCACCGAAAATATCCCACCAACATTCTGACCACTTTAATGATGATGCGACCAACGAACCCAATTGCCTCGATTACTCCGACTAATAGAAAAGCCTGCAAAGACGGTTGAGAATTAACGTAAAGTCTACAAAAACAGATGATGGGACAATCTCTCATCTAGAGTGACCGAATAAGCAACAAATGGACGACTGAGATTAACTAGAGCAACACTATATAACCAAGAGGATCCCCGCCAAATAGGGAGAGGGAAAAACTATAAGAAAAATAGATCCTCGGCCTGGTCCGAGGACCAACAGGCACTTTAGTTACACAGCCAAAGTGGTGATCATTCCCTACAAAAAATACTTAACCGATTTCATTTGATGAGATTCTTATTAATTTCTTGTCATCTATTACTTATCGAAAATACCAAATTAATCGTTGTTCACTTCGGTGATGCCAAGTCCGTGTACCCACTTCTCTACAAGTTTTATTGTTAAGGGTTCTTTACAAATCGAGTCCTTACAAGACGTTTAGTTCTAAAATGAGGGGAATTGTGCAAAACTTTCCAAAATTTTGTGAGAAATCTTCATGTGGTTTTTTTCCTTAATCATTGCATGGAAAACATACTCGTTTGTGAAGTGTTTGGTATATGATTATATGTCATGGGTTTTGGATAAAATTAGGTTTTTAATTGAAATGGGGATATATGAGTTAAGTAGTAAATAGTTTTTTTTTTCCATGTACTTACCTTTTTTATTTTAGTGAAAAGTTAACGGATGCCTTCAGACATTGGTTTAGGAAATTTTTTAAAAACATTTATGGGAAAAGTAGAATGCAACTGATTTTTTTTTTACCGCTTTTTTACATTTCCCATGAAAGTGGATATCAAAACTTTCCTAAAATGGTGTTCTAATAAATTTCCAAAAGACACTCATTAACCGACCCTTTATTTTATCTATTTATATGCTGCTTGTTATGGATAGTCTATGTTACTTTTCATATTAGTCATTGGTGCCCTTGTAAATTATTTTATTTTGACACATATTATTAATGAGATGCAATTTGACTTTGTAAAGTTGTGATTTATAACTATGTTTTTATGTTGGCTTTAATTCCGTGTCAAATTTGATTGTATTTTTGTTCAATTATTTTCCTATATTTTTTTTGTGGAATTTGATGTAAGGATTGTGTGTTAGAGATTGGTGAAGTTCTGTGAAGATGAAGAATTCGCAACTAGCTCGCGACTAGCTTGTGAGTGCCAACTTGTGAAAGGCCACATGAGAAGTACATACTAAAATTTGAAGAGTCTCTTAGCTAGGGTGGATTTCATGAGTCACTTCACGACTCGGACTAAGTCGTGAGTGACTCGCAAAACTCTCTGCTTGGAGCTATTTAAGTGTGTTTTTTCTCATACCTTTACCAACACTATATAAGCCCTCATTACCCACGAAATTGTAAAGAGATTTTCCAAGAAACTTTTGTGGGAGAAAACCCTAGCTAAACACTTGAGAGTTAGAGATTGTATACCTACAATCATCTACATTATTTCTCTAAAGTTTTCTTTTACTCCTACCTCTCCATCTACACATCCTTTAGAGGTTTTTAGCCCAAATACTTACCTCACCCAAGCTAAGTGTTGTGAGAAGTTTTGGTGTATATGGGAAGCATTGGAAGAAGCCTTTGAGTGGCGGATGTAATTTGGAACTAATTGCAGGATCCGGATAACTGGTGAAGACATGGCTCTATGAAGCCCGTTAGTATCTGGAACTTGGAGGGTTTAAGTACATTGGGTAGATTAGGCTTGGAAGGGCTTTTTAATATTTGTATACTCTAACTTTATTCACTTATGGATCGATTTCGGATTAGTGGGCCACAGAAAGATTTTTCGCCAGGTACTTCGGTTTCCTTTTCAATAACACGTCTCGGTGTTATCTTGTGTTTGCATCTCTCTTTCCTATTCTTTAAACTTTACATTTATTTTTTATTGTACATGCTTATGCCTTAGAGTAGTGTTCTAGTTTTATTACAACTCATTTACTCTTGTTCCGCACTTAATTAAGTTAAAGTAAAAGTAATCAAGCCGTAATTTAAAATTGAAGGTCTAATTTAGCTATAATATTTCACACTATTTGAGCTTTTAAAATGTTGTAGAGACTTTGTATTAAGGAAGTCAATATCGTATTGTACCAGCTAGGTGGCTAGTACAACAAGTATTTCTCCAAGCAATCAATCCACTAGTATGAATACACATTCAAATTAATTGTACCGCTCTATGTACCAGACTCACTAGTGAAAATTGCTCATTCCAGTCGGATAGATAAAAAATAAAATAAATAGAAAACAAGAAAAGAAGAAGAAGTTAACCTCTAATCATAGTCGTCACCATCGCTTACCACTACATCGTCGTCACTACCATGACACTAATCATCCTCTCCCCAATGCTGATTCTTCTTTTTCTTCTTGTCATGTCTTGTCCATGTTTCTCTGTATTCTTTTTATTAAGTTTTTTAACTTTTGTTATAATGCCTACTCGATGTGAACAATGTAAATAAATGGAAAGGTAACTGAAAAGTTGAATTCAACCTTTTGAACTCTTCATTTATTGTGAATGATGTAAATAGATAGGAAGGAACTTATACAACTTTAAAAATTTTTCTTCTATTGTGAATTCCTCTACCCACCATCATATTGATATATTAGGACACATGGCCTTCTTCTTGTCTTGTCTTTAATTGCTTTTCTGTCTTCATATCAAGGTTTTTTTTTTTTTTTTTTTTTTTTTTTTTTCACTTTTCTTGTTTTGTTTCACTTGAAGTGAATGATGTAAATAATTGGGAATGAAACTAAAAAGTTAAATTCAACTTCTTAAACTCTATGTTTAGTGCAAGTGATGTAAATAGATGGGAAGAAAACTTATTTGAGTTTTAAATTTAATCTTTCAGTGTGAGTATTTTCACCCACCATCATATTGATAAATTAGGTCACATAGCCATCTTCTAATACTTCTTCTTGTCTCATTTTTGTTTCTTTGTCTTCTTACTATTAAGCTTTTTAACTTTTCTTGTTTTGTTGACCTCATGTGAATGGTTTAAATAAATCAGAAGGAAATTCAAAATTTGAATTCAACTTTTCAAATTCTTCATTTACTAGGAAAGATATAAATCGATAGGAAGGAACTTATTCAACTTTTAAATTTTGTCTTTTAGGGTAAGTTTCTCCATACTGTCATATTGATATATCAGGTCATGTGACCTTCTTCTTCTCATATCTGCTTCTCTATCTTCTTTGTATTAAGGGAAAATGACATTTTACCACACTAATTAAACTATACCTCTTATTATAATTTGCACCCTAAACTTTTCAAATGCACGTATCGTATCCTAAACTATGATCTTTATTACACTTTGCATCTCGACATTAAGTTTGCTATTAACTTAATTGGATAGAAAAATATGGTTCCACATGAAAAGACCTAATTGTCCCCCTTCTCAATCTCTTAAAAATAAAAAATAAAATACATTTTACCACTTTAAATTATACTCATGGTTACATTTTGCACCCTAAACTTTGAATTTTTACCCAAGTTAATAGCAAACTTAATATTGGGATGCAAAGTATAACAAAGATTATAATTTAGCGCGCAAAACTTGCATTCAAAAAGTTTAGTGTGCAAGTGTAATGTGGGATATAATTTAAAGTGGTAAATTGTAATTTTCCCTTTTATTATGCTTTTTAACTTTTTTTGTTTTGTTCACCTAATATGAATAATGTAAATATATAGGAAAGAAACTAAAAAGTTGAATTCAATTTCTCAAACTCTTCGTTTAGTGTGAATGATGTAAATAGATGAGTAGGAGACTTATTCAACTTTAAATTTAGTATTTTAGCGTGAGTATTTCCACACACCATTATATTGATATATAAAATTACATGGCCTTCTTCTACTTCTTCTTGTCTAGTCTTTCTTTCTATCTTCTTCTTATTACACTTTTTAACTTTTCTTGTTTTGTCCATGACATGTAAATGACGTAAATAAATAGGAAAGAAGATGAAAAGTTGAATTTAACTTTTCAAACCCTTTGTTCTGTGAATGATGTAAATAGATAGGAAGGAATTTATTCAACTTTTAAATTGTCTTTTTGTGTAGGGACCAACTTCTCTTCCATTTAAAATCCTCTCATTCTCTCCCATTTTAATTTAAATGACTGACACATAGCAGAAAAACAATCCAAGGGTTAAAAAAAGCCCACTTTATATTAAGCTCTCTCTAACTTTGTTCTCTTTATTTCTCTCTTATCTACCTCTTTATAGCTCTCAAGCTTTGGTGGACGGTGGTATTTTGGACTTAAGCGGCAGTGGGAGTCATGATTGAAAGCATCAAGAGTCGGTCTCTGGTGGCAACGTAAAACTAGACAAGATGGTCCTTTGGTTGGGTTTAGGTTGGGTTTCTTTGGAGTTTGCGGATATGTGTTGAATGAATATGGGTTAAGTGCTATGTGATTAATGGATTATTGATGACTTTTTTTTTCTTTTTTTCCTCATCGGGTGGTGGTTGCAGAAAATTAAATCAGGATGTGATATGGATTTCAGGAGTGGGTCTTCGGATGGAATGCAAGGATTAATATAATGTGGGCTTTTTTTAACCCTTGGATTATTTGTCTACTACATGTCAATCACTTGAATTAAAATGGGAGGGAGTCGGACCCTTGTGTGAGTATCTCCATCCACTGTCATATTGATATATCAAGTCATGTGGCCTTCTTCTTCTTCTCATTTTGTCTCTATTTCCTTGTCTTCCTTTTATTGAACTTTTTAACTTTTCTTGTTTTGTTTACCTGAAATAAATGATGTAAATAAATGAGAATGAAACTGCAAAGTTGAATTCAACTTTTCAAATTATTCGTTTACTATGAACAATCTAAATAGATAAGAATGAACTTAACTTTTAATTTTTATCTTTTTGTGTGACTTCAATGTGACATCAATAAGCATTTTAACTTTTCTTGCTTAGCACTCTTGGTGTGAACGGTGTAAATCAATGTTATAAATTTGATTCCATCCCAACCAGAATGTTTCGTTTCAGTTATGAAATCGATACCTAGAACCCCCTTATTCCACCTTGGCTCAAATTTCATTGCATTTTGATCCATTTCTGTGAATTTTGGCTAGAATAGGTTACAGATTGTTTTGTGTCTTCCTCCCAATCAATTTGTCACATCTTCATTTTTGCTGACATCACTTTTAAAAAAAAATTAAATAAAAGGTTCTCTCTCTCTATCCATTAATCTCCTTTCTTCTTTCTTTTAACCTCTATTTGTGTGTGTGGCTTGTGGTTTGTTTGACCACCATAAATACTAACAAAATGAAAGCTTTTAAGTTATAGACGAATAGTAGTATAAGCTTTTTAACTAAACATTTTAACCAAATTCTTCTAAAAAATATTTATCAACCAAGTGATTTAGCCTCGATTTTTTTTATCCCATTTCCACAACTATTATTTTAATGGGTTCTCCTTTTTCTTTTCTTTTCTTTTTTTCTTTATATTTTGAAATGATATATGGTGTTACAAATTATTATTATTTGATTTTGAATGGATATTATACGTATTTTGTTATAAATAAATATTAAATATAAAAATAGCGGTAGTTCTAAAGTGGTACAATAGGATATACTAGTACCAAAATGTTTCATTCTAATGGATAAAACCAAAATGGTCGTTAGAACGGAATTCATAGCTTTGATATAAATAAATAGGAATGAAACTAAAAAGTTGAATTCAACTTTTCAAACTCTTTGTTTGCTGTGAAAAATGTAAATAGATGAGAATGAACTTATTTAACTTTTAAATTTTGTCTTTTAGTGTGAGTATCTCCACCCACCATCATATTAACATATCTGGTCACTTGTCTTCTTCTTCTTCTATTAAGCTTTTTACCTTTTCATGTATTGCCCGTCTAATGTGAATGATGTAAATAAATGGAGGGAAACTAAAAAGTTGAATTCAACTTTTCAAACTCTTATTTTAGTGTGAATGAAGTAAATAGATGGGAATTAAAATTATTCAAGTTTTAAATTTAGTCTCTTAGTGTGAGTTTTTTTTTTTTTTTTTTTTTTTTCACCACTCAGCATATTGTTATATTAAGTCATCACAGGTAGAAAATTTAAGTGAAAAATTGACCCTGTGACACACATGCAGGCTAGGGCATATGCAAAGGCAATTAAGGCAACCCGTTTCTTCTCAAGTTCAACCCGCAACATCAATGTGAACAAGATTTTCAAATTCAAGAATTTATGGCCAAGCTCTTTAACTTGCCATGGACGGTAGGGAAAATTTTGGCTATTGGAGAGCCCATCATCGATTTCTAGGGTGTAGTTTTGCAAGCAAAAAAATTAGAAAGAGAAGGCAAGAGCAGAAGCAAGGATTATACAATTTGAACTTGATGGCCTATTTCGACAAAAAAAAAACCGTTATCATTACATTTTTACTATTCTTTTTTAATAAAATACATTTTTACTATTCTAAATGTCTCACACTCCCAATGTTCACACTCTATACACACCAAATACTATTTTATAAAGAATGAATAGTAAGAATCCACATTTTTCAAAATAATATCTGATGTATGGTGTAGGACTTTGAAAGTGTGAGACAATAATTTTTTAAATCAATTTTCATCTTTTTAGGGTACATTACTTGTATATTTCATTAGCAAATAAGCATGACCATGCTGGGAGGTGTAAGCAATATTGGGATGGAAGAACATAACTATGATTTTTTGCCACCAAAATTTTAAAAAAAAAAGTATATATATATATATTAAGAACAATGTAAAACCTAAGACCTCAATGTCATAGTTTGACAGTAGAGATGTTTCCAAATTTATAAACAGCAACATTCCAATGGCGAGAACAAAGTATCTATTAATCAATTTCCACTGTCAATGGGAATTGAACATAACAGGATCAGTCACGTTCTCTTTCCCTAAGCATTCCTTCCACAATTTAATTAAACTGTAATTGGAAATTCAGGAAACAATTCAAACACATTCATGATCAGGCAACCTGATCATATAACACCTGGAGAGGAAAATGAACATACAAATGCACACACAGAGAGAGGAAAATGCTCCCATTGTTCGTATAAAGCTGACCAAATAAAATATAGCAACCAAATTGAATAAACTAAGAGCTGTTCATATATTTAAATATCTAATAGCCAATAGTAGAAGCACAGTATATTGTTACAGATAGCAACAAAAAAGATAAGTCTCACAGCAGTTTCCCAACATATATATTACAGTAGTTTCTTGGTTCATTCCAATTCCTCATGTATGTGCTATATATAAACTAAGAGCTGTATATAACAGCCAATAGTAGCAGCATAGTATATTCTTACTTAACGAGAAATACTATAAACACAACATTTTTCATCACTGTTGACACGACGTATTGTGATGGGAGCATAGCATCATTTCCAGAAAACACCACTGTTATATGCACTAATCAAAATATGCCATGTCAAAAGTTATGTAAAAAGTTATAAAAAAAATGTTGTGACCTTAGATTTATTATGATTTACTTGATTGATATCTGCAGCATTGGGGAGGCTCTTGGGAATTCCAGCATCGCGTTAGCTATTTCTCGGTATCGGTTCTCATTTCCACCATTACCACTCTCTTCCTTTGAAACAGTAACATCCACGCGCTCCAAGACACGGCCATAGATAATCATGTGGGCTAGCAAGCTCAGTTCATGCATTGTCCCCTTAAAGCCTTTTGCCTCCACCACCTTAAGACTTTCTCTGACACACTTGTATTTGATGGAGCGCTCAAGCCAGAACCTATTAAAGTTTACCCTTACTGGAGGGCGGTAACCCTAAAACAAAGGAATAATATATGTCAAGATTTAAGTTCAAGGCCAAAAATGTATGTATATGCATGTCTATGTATTTGTACATTTTTATTGATACTCACACCAAAAATTCTTCTTGGGCCTATATCCAATGTAAGAGTCTCTAGATAAGGAGAACTGTTCAAGAGGAATCTTATTCCGATGAATTCAAATGGATGCACAGAAGTCTTCAATGTCAAGTGTTTTATTCTCATGTCAAACCCCATACGCACTGGTTCATCTCCAAGGGGAAGAAACTACAACAGTAAACGTACACATAGAAAATGAGTGTTAGTTAATCAACTTTCACATGAACCTCTACCATGTAACCTAGTTGAAATACTATGTTGCACAGTAGCTACCATTTTTATTTTTTTCTGATGTAGAAACAAAAGAACAAAATTTTCCATAAAAGAGATATCATCTAAACAAGATGCAAGAAATTGAAAAATAAAAAAGTAATACTAGAAATTATTGGAGCAAATTACAAAATCGCCTGAAATTTTGTGACATAGAAGGAATCATTGTGAAGATCACAACAATAGAAACACATCGCCTTACTGCAATAACCTACATTGTATCTCAAGAAAATTTCTTTGGTTAGGCTTTCGATTAGTCAAATTTGCTATTTATGATCATTTACTATTTTTTTTATAGTTGTTAATTTAAAATTCATAATTAGGTCCCATTTGTTCTCAAAATTTCATTTGCTGTTGATTTCCCCTATTTTCAAGCCTAATTGTGTTTAATACAAATTAGGGTTTTGTAACGGTCTACTGGCTTCCATAAGATTTATTTAGTGTTTATATTATGAGTTGTGACCTCCTAGTAAATTTGGAATTTGATCAATAATAATTTTAGAGAAGTTTCTTCCTTTTATTTTTGATAGATTCCAAGTACACTTCTTATGGATTTAAGAAACCACTTCTAGATTCAAGAGTTACTTTTCTAAGAGAGACATGTTTGATTTCTTGAGACTTTTTGTTTGCATCAATGTAGTTTTAGAAACTTTTTTAAAAGTTGATTGCCACTGCCTCTTACTCAATAGTAAGTTTTGTAATTATTATCTTTATTTTGGGTATGTGATCATTTGCTTTGCCTATCTTTAATATTTTGGAAAGGTTTTCTCCTTTTCTTTTTGATAGATTCCAAGAACCCTTCTTATGGATTCAAGAAACCACTTGTAGATTCAACGGTTACTTGAGACATGCTCGGTTTCTTGAGACATTCTATTTACTTCAATTTAGTTTTAGAAACTTTTTTAAAACAGATTGCCACATGCTCAACAACTTTGCAATTATTATCTTTATTTCAGGGCACGTGATATTTAGCTCTCTCTCTCTCTCTCTCTTTAATATTACTTTTCCTTAAGTGTCCTTCTATACCAACATACTTGAATAGATATATTTTAGTATTTTTAGCAAATATGTCCACCGGTCAAACCCCGCTCCCTTAACTATCAAATTATCAACAAAAAAAGAGTGTTGCCGATAAATTCATTATTTCCTTATATTTAACTAACCCTACTTTCATAATGTTTTCAATCTTCCAAGAATGATAAGAGTTCAAGTAATGTTCTTGTATTTTGTTTGTCACCTTTCTCTTTCCATCTCTTTTTTCCTCTTCATTTTCTTTTACTGCCTATTGCAAGAAATGAATTAATCTCTACAAGGATAGGGTTTTTAGCTGCAATACACTTGAAAAGGGATAACCCACCACTATCCTATTACTTGAAAATAAAATACCGGAAATTACTAGACACGAAATTAACAAACAAATAAGGGCTTCTAGATAAGACATAAGTAAGATATACAGAAGATGCTCAAGCAATGGAAAAAGATGTGTAATTCCAATTGTTTTATTTGCATTGAAAGAACAAGTTGATAGTAGACTACATATATAGAGATTCCATATAAATGACCATAAGTTTTCCCACAAAATCAAAATCAAAAGAACATAAAGTGAAATCCATGATGCCCTAGTGAGATACAATTGAAGTCCTACTGTTACACCATTATATGCATGCTTAAAAGAATAGATAATCTGGTAATAAAAAATAAAATAAAAAATCTCAATATAACTGCATATTACGGTTCAATATATATCAAGCTATGTAAAGAGATCAAACCTGAAGCATAAAACTGCATACAGTCAAAACCTTGATGGGATAAAGTTGATTAAGGAGGTCGTAGAGATCAGTTCCTATCCCATCATAATGTTCAAATTCGATCCCAAAATCTAGATCTGCTTCTTCCATGTGGGATCGGTGTATTTCAATTTCAAAGTGAGCCATTTTCCCTGAATATTTAAAGAACCTTAAATATGGTGCGTCAATGACAATCTCATCAGAAATTAGAGAACAGTTATCAGCAACAAAACTTTTCAGCCTCAAATTTTGTCCACTGATTTCAAGATGATCCAAGTTCCAACACTTCTTCAAACTCAAACTCTCTAGCAAGGGACAATTCTTTAACAAGGCTTCAATAAAACTCAATGATAATTCAAGCCAACCGAAAGATACTTGCTTCAGTGCTCTAAAGTTCATGAAGTCAGAGTTACGGAAATTGCAGGAAAACAACTTTATAGATTCAAGAACTACATGTCCAAACACATTCAATGGCAAATCAAACAGCGCTGCATGATTATCAAGGTTATCTTCTGCCCATGTTGGGTCAGAAAAATCAAGGCCTAAGCCTTTCACATTATGTGTGATGGCAAATGAAATGCAACGTTGTATATCCCCATGAAAATTTTCAGGCTTAGATAATGTGAGTTGAAACTTATCTATATCACGTCCTTGATAGTTTTGGATCCGTTGCAGTGCAAAATCCATGAAACCCCTTGTTTGAGAGGCTTGCATTTCTTGAGATTCACGAAAATCTACAAAGGCTCTCTCATCAAACTCAATGTTCCTTGTTCCATGCCATATGTAACGCCAACGCTTGGACAAAACGCTAGTCCTTACGGCTTCTTTGAAGGGAAGGAAAGAGATGATGATCAGGATCAAATGCTCACTCAACTTTCTGAACATGTCCATGTTATCAGCCATGGCTATGGAGAGATCAGTGTGGTTGCTGTGATGGTGAGTTTCTTAGATAATATCCAAGAATGAGTTTGCAAGAAGGGTTTGATGGGATTTGTATTGGTAAAGCCTGAGACCAATGGTTGCACCGTTTGGATTATAGTGAGTTTTGGCGAAAGGTTGTGTCTTTTTTATTTCTACCAAACCAAAGAGCATATATGGAAGATTTGAGGTGTGTAATTGTAACTGGAAAAAAAAAATGCGTAGAAGATTCCTTTTTTTTTTTTTTTTTTTTTCAATTGATCTCTATTAAAATTTGTACACACAAATATCTCGAAATATATTTTTATGCATCAAGTTTTCAAAACAATACAACCTTTAATTTTTTTATAAATTCAAAAGAATACAATTAAACATTTAACGTTGTAATTGGTAACCACGGTGTCCTTTTTTTTCCCTCTCTTTAATATTTTTTTTTGGGGTGGGGGGTGGGAGGGTGTTAAGAAAGTAGTACATTTTTTTTCTTTTGATAAATATGGTAAATATTTTTTGGTAACCACGGTTTTCTTTTGTTTTTTCCCCTCTCTTTAATGTTTTTGAGGAAGAAATATAGTAAATTTCTTTGAACAGTGAATGAAGGATGTTCTTTCACAAGTACATTCTGTTATTATCAGGCTAATATAGCCGTTTTGTCTTAATAAAGTTCGATGTCTTTCTTCTTAGAAAAAAAAAAAAGAAAAAAAAAAAAAAACTCAAAAGATATATTTACATAATTAGTACTTTTTCCACCACAAAAAAAAAAAAAAAAAAATGTTAAGCATACTTACTATGCTTAATAAATAAATATGTCACCTCAATAATATTTAGAAAACAACTCGCAGTGACTCACCATTATCCTGATTTTTTTGTAGAGTTTTGTAGTGTGTTTTTCTATTAAAACTTCATTTCATCTTTCTTGGATGTGTGTTTGTTTCTCAAAACAACTCGTAATGACTCAATGCCACATATCTATATATAAGTATGGAATTACATTTAGTGGAAATAGTAGGAAACAATCCATATTTAGGTATATAGATTATAGAGTTTTACTGTTTCTGCTACTATTCAACGAAAAAACGAAGGTGGAGAGAGTGAGATTTAGTTATTCATTTATCAGCTTATTTTACTTCTTTTCTTTTCTTTTTTACTTTTTTGTTGAGACAAAACAAAATATAAATAAATAAGTAGAAGATTCCATTCTTCTTCTTTTTTGCCTTGCTAAGTTAATCTCTATTAATCTATATTCAATTTTAAGTTTTAATACAAAAATCTTTCGTAATACATTTTTATGCATCAAATTTGAAAATAATAAAACTTTTTTTTTTGGGATAAATACAAAATAAGACAACTGAACATTTAACGTTCTCATACAAAATAAAATATATCCCAAAAAAAATATATATATATATATATATATATATCCGACTTTTTTAGTAACCACGGTATCTTCTTCTTTTTTCTCCTCTCTTAATGTTTTCATAAAATTTCTTTTTAAAAAATAATTAATATATGCACTAGTGTATTTTTGAAATGAAAAAAGAAAAAAGAAAAAAAAAGTGGTAGTAATTTTGTTTAACCAGCAAATGTTAAACTCAAAAAATATATTTATATACTTAATAATCTTTCCAAAAAAAATTGCTAAGCTTACTTAGTATGTTAAATACTTAAAAAAATCAACTCAATAGTTTTTAGAAAACCTCGTAATGACTCAATTTTACCATGACTTTTGAATAGACTTTATGGTGTGCATTTGTATTAGAACTCTCCTTCCGCTTCCTGTTATGTTTGTGTTTGTTTCTCAAAACAACTCATAATGACTCAAAGCCACAAATCTATGTAAGTAAAGAGTTTTACTGTGGCTAATACTAGTCAACAAAAAAAGGGAGGCATAGAGAGTGAGATTTAGATTGATATTAAGAAAGTTGACATGAGGCACTCAAGTATCATATTTCTACACCACACTTGTATATATGGTGTGCTCTTTGAAAGAAATAGTCGTTGTTAAAATTTATGGGTATAGGTTTAGAAATGTGGATAGGCTAATTAATTAAAATTTAAAAAAAAAATTAGGGTTGATTGTAATTTAAATATTTAAGTTTGATTTATAAGAAAATAGAATCTTTGCATTGGCCATTTACATAAATTTATTTGTTTATAGTTTTTGGTATGCTTTTGTGCTATAGCCTTATTTCTGCCTTTTTGTGTGTGTTTATTTGTTTTCTTAAAAAAAAAAAAGAGGTTCATGATATTCATGGACATAATAGGTTGCCATTTCTTCTTCTCAAGATATTGCCAATTATTAGAATAGTTTTAAGGAAACTTATTAAGTACGTAGATAGCCACTTAGTCTTAATTGTTATCCAAATTTATAACCAGAACAATTTATTACTTGTTAATAATATCAACATAATTCATAAAATGCCAACTGTGCTTTCATTTCATAATAAATGCCACCTTCATTATGCCTTTTTAACATCGAATCACTTGTATCTTGGTCTTGTAATGCTATTGAAATATTATTTTTAGGGCAAATAACACTCCCCTCCCTTGAGGTTTAGAGAAATGACACTCACCCCCAAACTTAAAAGGAAAAAACACTCCCCCCCCCTGAGATTTAAAAAAAATAACACTCCCCTCCCTTCTGTTAATATTAGTAACGGAATATAAAGCATATTATAAAACATGTTGCTTATGTTGATTTTTTGGTCTTTTATAGCACCTTTCCAATTGATTTTTTAAAGTTTGATGATCCTCTTAGATTTTTTAATCGCTCCTCTCTCTAACACTTTGGATCAAAATTTATGAAATAAAACAATTTGCTGAAGCTTTTAAGCTTTTATTGTTTAAAAATGAGTTTGAAATTTTCAAAGTCACTTATCAATATAAAAAACTTTCAGAGTCAATTTTGGGAATACATTATTAACCAAAGGGTACGTTAGTGCACAACATTTTTAATGCCAATTTAACAGAGTTTAGATAAATAAATGTCAAAGGGGGGAAAGTGTTTTTTTCCTTTAAGTTTGGGGGTGAGTGTCATTTTCCCAAACCTCAAAGGAGGGGAGTGTTATTTGCCCTTATTTTTATAGGGATTTAACTTATCTTTAATACTTTTTTTAACTAAATATGTCTTTTTTGTTTTAAATATACAATGACAACTGATAATAGATTTTAATCTCCACATTTTATTTAATTAATGGATGATGTGATAGTCTCTTATCAAAACAAAAAGAAACCCCCTTTTTAAAAAGTATTAGAGGTAAGCCAAACCCATTTTTATGCATAATGTTCCCCATTTTCCACCTAATCCCTAATTTTCTCAAGCATTGAAATTTATAGTACGTGTCAAACTAAGGAGGATTTAAGCTATTGTGAAATATATTCGTATACAAGTTAATTTGATCTTAGGCTGTGTTTGTTTTGGCTTCAAATCACTTCTAAAAATGATTTTCCGTAAATGCGGGTGTTTGGTTGCGCATGAAAAATAGATTTTCTGGAAAATATTTTCAGTTTACCATTTAAAATGAGCCTTTGACCCGGAAATGGATTTACATTTTTGTTTTCACTTCAAACCATTTTCGGGGCAGATGCGTAAAAGAGAGAGAGAGAGAGAGAGAAGAGAGAATAGAGAGCCTTTTAGCTCATGATCAATCGTGCCACAAGGAAAGCCTAGATCACCGAGATCGCCGAGAAATTGATGGCTTCCTCTCTTCCTCCAAAGCTTTGATCTTTACCTGCTCTTCCGACGAAATTAATGGCTCCGATCACTCTGATTTGAAGAGAATGGATCGTTGGGTTGTGGCCTATGAGTCGGTGGTGGTGGGGATCGGTGGTGTGGGTCCTTAGGTTGTGGGCTGTGGTTGGTTGTGTGGGTTTTTATTGGGTTGTGGTGGGTTTGTTGATAGCCATTGTTGATGTGGGTGGGTTGTTGAGGTGGGTTTGTAGTGGTGGTTTTTTTTTTTTCAATCAGAGTTATGGTGGTGGCAGGTGGTGGTTTGTTGATGTAGGTGGGTTGTAAGGTGAGTTTGTGGTGGTGGTGGTGGTTTTTTCTGATATAAAATTTTTTTGAAAGCTGAGAAAATAGCTAAGAAAATGTGAAAAATTTGTTGGAAAATAGCATTTTCAGAATATTACCAAACACTGAAATTTTTTTTTCTAATATAATTTTTAAAATGCAACCAAACGCTGGAAAATATTTTCCTTTCCCGAAAATAGCATTTTCAGAAAATATTTATTTTCCGGAAAATATTTTACATGAACCAAACACAGCCTTATTCATTTATTATTTGGGCTATTTTAGCTAAATAATACATTTTGACAACTTATTTTGTCAAACCTCTCACTTTCCTTTAGCTTCACTCGTAGCACTTGGTGGGCTCCATTGTTGGATCACTGAGATTCTCTTTTTTCATGGGAAGCAAATATGCATATTTGTTATGTTACGATGCATTCTTCGCATTGAGAACATATGAATTCTTCATCATTCCCTTCAAAGCAACATTTGAGCAAGTAGCAGAGTGAGTGAAGGCACAACACCTCGATGCAGAGTGAGTAGCATGGGGAGTGGCCGAGCATTAGTTGAAGCTGTTGACTAAGTCACATATATAGATCCTAATCGAGCTTGTGCTTCTCGTGATTGTGGTTGCCTTTATAGATCGTTATTGATGATTAGGACCATCTTGATCGAGACCTAGAAGAATACCCCTCATTAAGGGCTACTCTTCCAACTTCTGGTAGATAGGCATAGACAAATCCATCCATTAAGGTAAGGATAGATGCTTCATAAGTTGATAAGTTTGAGCACCAGCTTACCTCCGTCCGGTTCCTTCCATCTTGACTCTATTTTTTTTTATACTTTTTACTTAATGAAATGAAGGTCAACAAAACATATCTTTCAAATTTATATCCAAATATAGCCTCATTTTAAAACTCGACTCCTGAAAAGTCAAGTTCCACTTCAAACTCAACTCTTGTGACTAATGTGGCATTTTAAAAAATTGAAACATTACTTTACACCCAACTTCTAAGATCACTCTTGTTTATGTCACTCTCACTGTTGTTTGTCTCTCTCACACTCAAACCCCTCTATTGCTTTCGTCTTTATCTCTCTCACTCTCAAATTTTGCTTTGAATTTCGGATCTCTCCTGTCTCTCTTTTCTCCCTCTTTAAGTAATTGACAACAATAGTCCCAAAATCTATATCATTGGCACCCTATCTTATCGAAAATTACCGTCATTCATCCAATTGCACATCAATCTTCTTTCACTTTTTTTAGGGTTATGAATTTTTTAAGTTTTTTTTTTTTTTTGGTAATTTGGGGTTTCCCTATTTGGTTTTCTACATTCCATTAAAAAATGAGGGTAATTGTGTCAAGCTTTCCAAAAAATTTGTGAGAAATCTTCATATGGTTCTTTTCCTTAATCATTGCATGGTTCTTTATGATTTTATGTCATTGGTTTTAGTTAAAACTAGGTAATTGACATGGGTATATAAGTTTTGTAGTTGATAATTCCAAAAAACTTGGAACCGTCCCATAGTCATTGACAAAGCAAATGTACATTACGCATTTATTGAAGGTATTCAGGCCGAGGAGTAACCGACAGAACAACGATAACAGAGAAAGTTATGTCCATCTAGATATCAACTTGTAACGCATTAGCCGTTGCAAATGAATACAGAGATCCATTGCTCATTAATACGACCGTAGCTATAAAATTAAGAGAAGTCAAGGGATACAAGTGCACATAATTTTCTCTCCAAAAACCACTCTCAAGTTGAATTCTCTAATAGGACACCTCTTGGAAATTCTTTTTTGACTTAATCATCGGAGGGTTTTTGGCCAACACCACACCGGTGTATATTTTCCTAGCTTTAGTCTTATTGCAAGTATTCATCAAAGACGAATCCAACACCATCATCCATCTACGCTGACGAAGAACTTAACTGCTGATTTCTTGTATCATTAGTAGTCAATAGCTTCTTTTCATGTACTTAACTTTTATTTTATCTATTTATGTGCTTGTTGTGGACAATCTATGTTACCATTCATATTAGTCATTGTTGTCCTTCTTGAGGATTTTATTTTGACACCTACGGTTAATGAGATGCAATTTGAATTGTTCTAGAGACTTTGTATCAAGGGAATCAATACCGTATCGTGATATCACCTTTTACTGTGAATGATGTAAATAGAAAGGATAGAGTTTATTAAACTTTCAATTTTTTTCTTTTAGTGTAAGTATCTCCATCCACCACCAGATTGATATATCAAGTCACGTGGCCTTCTTATTCTTCATTTTCATCTTATCTCTGTTTCTCTATCTTCTTTTTATTGAGTTAATTAACATTTCTTGTTTTGTCTGCCTAATGTAACTTGTAAATAAATGAAAAGGAAATTAAAAAGTTGAATTCAACTTTTCAAATTCTTCACTTAATGTGAATGAAGTAAATAGATGATAATGAAGCTTATTTAAATTTTAAATTTAGCCTCTTAGTGATATGTATTAGGTCACGTGACCTTCTTCATCTTCTTCTCCTGCTCGTATTGTCCTAGTTAATTTCTTTGTCTTCTTCTTATTAAGCTTTTTAACTTTTCTTATTTTGTCCGCTCAATATGAATGATGTAAATCAATAAGAAGGAAACTAAAACGTTGAATTTAACTTTTCAAACTCTTCATTTACTGTGAATGATGTAAATAGATATAGGAAAGAACTTATTCAACTTTAAAATTTTGTCTTTTAGTGTGTTTATCTCCACCAACCATCGTATTGATATATTAGGTAATGTAACCTTCTTCTTCTTCTTGTCTCATCCTTGTTTCTCTGTCTTTTTTTTTTATTAAGCTTTTAAACTTTCTTTCTTTTTTTTTTTTTTTTTTTTGTCCGCTTGATGTGAATGAAGTAAATAAATGGGAAGGAAACTGAAAAATTGAATTCAACTTCTAAAACTCTCTATTTAGTGCCAATTATGTAAATAGATGGGTATGAGACTTATTCAACTTTAAATTTAGTCTTTTAGTGTGAGTATTTCCACCCATCATCATATTGATATATCAAGTCACGTGACCTTCTTCTTCTTCTTCTCATCTCATCTCTATGTTTGTCTTCTTCTTATTAAGCTTATTAAATTTTCTTATTTTGTCCACCTAATGTGATGATGTAAATAAATGGGAAGGAAACTGAAAAGTTGAATTTAACTTTTCAAACTCTTCATTTATTGTGAATAATGTAAATAGATAGAAAGGAACTTATTCAACTTTTAAATTGTGTTTTTTAGTGTGAATATTTCAACCCACTATCATATTGATATATTAAGCCACATGGTCTTCTTCTTCTTCTCGTCTTGTCTCTATTTCTCTATCTTCTTTTTATTAAGCTTTTTAACTTTTCTTGTGTTGTCCACCTGATGTGAATGATGTAAATAAATGGGAATGAAACTAAAAAGTTGAATTCAATTATTCAAACTCTTCATTTACTATGAATGATGTAAATAGATAAGAAGGAACTTAATTAACTTTAAATTTTGTCTTTTTTGTGACCATCTCCACCCACCATCATATTAATATATCAAGTCACATGACCTTCTTCTCCTTCTCTTGTTTTGTCCTCCTAATATAAATGATGTAAATCAATGTTATGAATACTATTTCGTTTTGGCCGAAATATTTCGTTCCAGTTATGAAACCAAAAATTGGAACACCTTTATTCCACCTTGGCTTAAATTTCAATGCATTCAATCAAATCGATCCATTTTAATGAATTTTAGCCCGAATGGGTTACACAAGATTTTTTCTCTCCTTTTTATGTAATTTGTCTACTGTCGCACTCACACCATAACATTGTTTTTTTGTTTTTGCTGACATCATTTTTTTTTTTACATTTTTTTAGAAAAACTCTCTCTCTCTCTCTCTCTCTCTCTCTCTCTCTCTCTCTCTCTCTCTCTCTCTATATATATATATATATATATATTTGCCTGACCACCATAAATACTAATTAACAAAATTAAAGCTTTTACATTATAAAAAAAATAGTATAAATATTTTAACTAAATTCTTCTAGAAAAATATATTTCAACTAAGTGATTAACCTTAATTTTTTATCCCATTTCCTCTCCTTTTTTATGGGTTCTCCTTCTTTTTTCTTTTTTATTATTATTTTGAAATGATATATGGTGTTATGACTTATTATTATTTGATTTTGAATATATATATATATATATATATAAAAGTAGCAATAATTTCAAAACAGTACACCAAGATACACTTGTACTGTATTTCGATCCAATGGATAAACCAAAACGATCACCTGAATGGAATTCATAACTTTGATGCAAATAAATGGGAATGAACAATATAAATAGATAAGAATGAACTTGTTTAAATTTTGAATTTTATCTTTTAGTGTGTGTATCTTTAGCCACCCATTATATTGATATATTTCACGCGGATCCTTTTTTCTCTTCTTCTCATCTCGATCATCTCTTTTTCTCAATCTTCTTTTTATTAATTTTTTTAACTTTTCATGTTTTGTCTGTCTAATGTGAATGATGTAAATAAATGGGAAGGAAACTGAAAAGTTGAATTTAACTTCTCAAACTCTTCTTTTAGTGTGAATGATACAAATAGATGTGAAAGAAACTTATTCAACTTTCAAATTTACTTCTAGTGTGAGTATTTTCTTTCTCATCCCTATTTATCTGCCTTCTATTTATCAAACTCTATAACCTTTCTTGTTTTGTCACCAAATGTGAATGATGTAAATAAATGGTAAGGAAACTGAAAAGTTGAATTCAACTTTACAAGCTCTTCATTTTCTATGAATGATCTAAATAGATAGGAAGAAACTTATTCTAACCTCAAAATTTGTCTTTTAGTGTGAGTATCTCCACCCACTTCTTCTTTTTTTATTAAGTATTTTTTTTATATAATTTTTCTTGTTTTGCTTGCCTAATATGAAGGATGTAAATAAATGGGAAGGAAATTGAAAAGTTGATTTAACTTTTCAAACTCTCCTTTTTTTTTTTCTTTTTTTTCTTTTTTTTTTTTGTGTGTGTGAATGATGGAAATAGATGGGAAGGAAACTTATTCAACTTTAATTTTTTTTTTTTTTTTTAGTATGAGTATCTCTACCCATCATTATATTGATATATCAAGTCACACACCCTTTTTTATTATTATTATTATTATTTTTTTATTGTTGTTGTTGTTGTTGTTGTTTAGCCCTTGGTGCCATTTTAAATACTCTAAACTTTGACTAATATATACATATATATATATATAGAGAGAGAGAGAGAGAGAGAGAGAGAGAGAGAGAGAGAGAGAGAACACTAAACCTTTGTACTATATCGACTTTCTTGCTTTGTATATGTTAAATATATTAGCAACCGATGTGTTATACCATGTTGTATATACTAGAGTGGATGCAGAAGGGGAAGTATAGAATAGGAACACCAAGAACACGAGAGTTACGTGGTTCAGCCTTGTCAGCCTACATCCACGGAGGAATTCTTAAAGGCTACATCTTTATTATGTAAGAGGTAGTACAATAACCTGTGTTACAATGAACCCTAACATGAGTATATATAAGCGACTAAATCCTAAATTACTAGTACAAGTAGGAGTGGGCTTGGGCCTATTACATTGGGCTAATATGTCTAATATATCTCTAACACCCTCCCTCAAACGTAAGGTGGAAGTTCGATGAAGGTTTGAGGTTAGATAAGCATGAGAAAATCCCTTGGTGATGCCTTGAAGAATGCCTTTGAAGAAATCACGATGAAGAATATGCCAATTGACTAATTTCAAATTTTCAAATGAAAAAGCGGAGTCCAAAACTGGAATCCATGTAAAAAAATTGAGTAAGATAAGCTATTTCAAGAATTTTGACTTTTGGTCAAAGGTCAACGCAAAAGTCAAAGTCAACTGAATATTAAAGTTAACGGTCAGTGCTCATGGGTCAAATCCAAGTGGTTCGAGTCAAGTCAATCTGGTTCAACAGTCAGCTAGATGACATGGTGCTGGCTGATGAGGCAACATTGTTGACATGGTGAGTTACGTGGCTGCTGACGTAGGGCTAACGTGGCACTTAATGATGTTAGCAGACAATGTCATTGATGACATCAGCATGGTTCATCGGCGCGTGTAGGAGCATGCGTTATCCACTAGCGCGTGGAGGCGAGGTCAAAATTTTGGGAGGCGTGTGAGGGCGCATGTACTGTCGTATGAGGTTTAGATTCTCGAGCTACGTAAATTGACAGACGACAAGGCCTTCATGGCGACACGTGTGTCCAAAAGACGATCTAGGAGTGAAGAATCTGTGGCGGCACGTGGAGTGAGTGCTGGAATCTTGATCGGCGCATGCAAATTCTTGTGGAGAGCAGCTTCCTGGGTTTTGGTCGCGAGAGGCCGTGGAGCACATCTTTATGGTTGGTTTCATCAGGTGAAGCCTCGATTTGCTCAAATCTGATAGGGAGAGGCATGGATTGCTTAGGCCTGAGAATCTTGACACAACAGTGAGCCATGGCGGCTACATGATGCCGTGGTGTCTAGATCTGAAATTAAGCAGGGGCACTGTGAATCTGTGCTATGCATGTATGAATCTTCTTTGCTATGTAGAGATGTTTGTTTGATGCGAAGAACGAAGTTTGGTTTTGATACCATGTTAAATATATTAACAATCGATGTGTTATACCATGTTGTATATACTAGATTGGATGCGAAAGGAAAAGCATAGAATAGAAACACTGAGAACACGAGGGTTACGTGGTTTAGCCTTGTCAGTCTACATCCACGGAGGAATCCCTTAAGGACTACATCTTTATTATGTAAGAGTATAGTACAATAACCTGTGTTACAATGAACTCTAACATGAGTATATATAGGCGACTAAACCCTAAACTACTAGTACAAGTAGGAGTGGGCTTGGGCTTATTACATTGGGCTAATATGTCTAATATATCTCTAATAGTATACACAACTTTATTGACAGCCTTATTGAAGTGATCACATATTACCCCCTGAACATTTATTTCAACCAATTTACTCCATAATCTTTGCATATCAACCAAATCAAGACCTTTGTAAGTAGTTGTTAACAAACTAACAGTCAAACCCATTGAGAGTCACGTGAACTTTAAAAAACAAAAAATCTAATTCCATGAGTCTATGTCTGACCGAGAAAGAGAGAAGATAGGAAGATGAAGACGGTGTAACCAGACCCACCGTGACATCTTCTCTCCGATAGCCAACCACCATTGTGGTTTTTTTTTTTCCTTTCTTTTTTTTCTTATTTCTTTCTCCTACTCTTTGTTTTTCAAATCATTGTGCCAATCTCATTCTTTGGTTTGGTATATGTGGATCCCTGAGTGATTTTTTATGAAGCAAATTAAACAAGCTCATAAACCCATTTAAATATTATATGAAAGACCTTAACCTACCTATTTGTGAAGGCTTTATATTCCTTGGACCTTCACAGTCATAGACTCCCAAAACTTACAGAATCTCAAAGTGGACACCGTGTGAAGTGCAAGCAATGATTTTCGTAGGCAAATTTTGCTCTCTCAAGAAGAAGAAGACAAAGGTTAGCTAAGGCTTCACAATCATCAGTGTTCTTTTGTGCAATTTCTATTCTTAATTAATCATATTGGTTTGTGGTTAATATCTCATTCAAAGCTGAAGAAGATCAAGGAATTGCGGTGGGTCTGCTTCCATCGTCTCTATGTTCTCTCGCAGTCAAACTTAGATTTCTCTTTAATTTCAATCGGTTTTCAAATTCATAGGATAAGATTTGTTTTTTAAAGTTCATGTGACTCTCACATGGGTTTGACCGTTAGTTTGTTAACAGCTAATTAACAGAGTTCTTGATTTGGCTGATATGCAAAGTTTTTGGAGTAAATTGGCTGAAATAAAAGTTTAAGGAGTCTTTTGGCCACTACCTTAAAGTTCAGGGTGGTGTCAGAGCATTTTTCCTTGATTTTTATTATCAACTTTTGTTCATGTCTAAAAATTATTTTAAATTGAATTTTTTTTTCCATTTTATCACTAGCGCGTCTCTCACGTAAATTACTTGTGCGGTTGTATATGGATGATTAGTTAATGCAGTATTGTAGTTAATGTAATGGGTCCCACTGCACTTTTTAGTACTATTCATGAGTCTCGCTGTACTATTTCAGCTAACTTTTACCTTTATCTATAATACTTTCAGCAAAAAAGTTTTTAGTTTCAACAAAATAAACAAATCTCAAATGGACCCTTAGAATGATTTTTAGCACAAAGAGATAAGAGCACCTTTTACAACTATGGTCTAGTTTTTATCTCCACAATAAGATTATTAGTGTAGAGAAAGACCCCTTTCATTATTCAATCATATTCATTATAACCTATGGTAGTTTCCAATTTCTCATATCTGGCCATTTTGTGGATAATAGCTTTTGGCAGTCACATTTGCAACTAGGATGACTCACAAATCTCAAATCTGGTAGGATTTTTTGTAAAATGGATCTATCACTCTCTAATCATTTGTTTGCATTCCATCTAAAAAATAAGATTGAAAATGATGGATCAATTTTCAAAGTAAACACATATAAGTCATTGGACATTAGCTTTTTAAGTATGGTTTTAAAAATTGAAACGGTCAAAAAACAAAAAATAAGTTAGTTCTTGGTTTTTATTAGTTGAACCAATGGTTCTCACATTTCAACCATCAATTTTTCTCCAATTTTGTCAAACTAGTTTTGGCCCTGGTTCTCGATTCAACTAATCGGTCCAGTTCAATTTTTTAAATAGTGCTTTTAGGTCTCTATACGTGACCAATTTTACTAGACATTTTAGTGTTACCAATTTCATTAGGAATTTGTCAGCTTGTAAGACTAATACAACAAAATGGCATGTTTGGACTTTGGCTACTTATTCGGTTTATTTTGAGTAAAATGTGTTAGTAGGAATGAAATTTACATGCTAAATCTGTATTAGGAAAGAAAAACTGGTGAGTTATGTTAACAACAAACTTAGATTATCTTCATCTATCATGTGATAAGTTTAAAATGCTAAGAAGCTCAAGGCTCCAACATTATAAGCTTATGTTCATTTTTCTAATAACAAGTTTAAAGTGGATAGTGGTTATTGTGTCTAAAAAAAAAAAATTAAAAAAATCAATAAAAAATGATATTGTAATAAAATAAAGTGTAGAATAGATAATCTGACAAGTGTATTTTTGAAAAAACAATTATGTAAAATAGAAAATTCCAAATTTCAAAACTCACTCTCTAAGTTTCTATGTTTTTCATTTCAGTCTTCTAAGTTTGTCTTCTTTCATTTTAGTCCTTTAATTTTTTTTTTTTTTTTTTTTTTTTGCTCTAAGGTAAAATTCTATTCTAGCCTAATCTAAGTATGTATGTGTGAAGCTCCCTCTCTTCTAGAGACTTTGTAAGAAATAGAGAATCGCAGCGGATATATAAACAATCTGTTTTTCGGCATATCTCTCTTGGCTTAAGCCGATGATCGCACAGGAGCTTTGAGATTGTTCTACGTTGTCTAGAGCCAGCCTCCACACAGACCAGTTATCCAAACACGTTTTGATTTCCAGTTTGAGCTACCCACGAACCAAAAACGTTTCTCCGATGGTGTTGCACACTACTAGAGTGATGCAAATATAATCCACAACTTAAGAGCCTCACAACACTCTATAAACACTATGAGAAATGCAGAATTCGTCCACACTCCAATGGTTATCATTCTTGGTGTTTATATACACTCAACTCCATTAATATTGAGTGGGATAATGGATTAGTGGGGTAGTGTAACGGTCTAATACCATTACTCCTAGATGTTACAATCTGAAGCAAATAGAGGGACATGCTCACATTGGGTGACTGTCCATATTCTTTCAGTTTCTAACAGACTTGAATCCTAGCTCTTACCCCTACACCCCATACCTCACAAGTACTTATATTTGTAGAGTGACCATCGTGCTAAGGGTGTACGATGTTATGTTGCTATTCAATTTTAAAACACTCAAATTCAAACTTCCGTTATGTTGTAGTTAAGGAGCTGTTTGATAACGTTGTTCTAGTAACATTGTTTGTATTTTCTGGAAATACGTATAGGTAAAAAAATATGTGAAAATACGTGTAATGTTGTTTAAAAATTAAAAATTTATGTTTAAACACATGTACCAAATATACCCTAAATTACCAAAACTACGGTTGTTTTGCTTTAATTTGAATTTAAATTAATTTTATTACTTTATTTTCTAAAAAAAGTCCAGAAATTAAAAAAAAAAAAAAAATCCGCTTGTACGGTAACAAACACCCTCCTCGTAAAATAAATAAATAAATAAAAAAGAAGAGAAACCCACCCTTAACCCGACTGAGAGAGAGGAGGAGTTTGCTACGACTAGGTAGAATACGATCCAAGCCGATTTCCACGTGGCCAATGCCCATTGGTTGAAAAAACCAACTGGACTGAAACCCACTAAAACTGTGTATACACTGTGAAAACACACACATACAAAATACAAACAACAACAACGAAGCCCAAACCCTATCAGTATCTGTATCACCACCGAGTCGGCGAGTGCACTCCGATTCTCCTCTCACTCGGTAAATTATTCTCTTTCGCTCCTTTGTTTTCCTCACAACATTTCATTTTCCCTAAATACTTTCCTTCTTTGGAATTTTCTGTCCAAACTAACGGTGCCTTAGCCCTTAGGGTTTTAAATTCGTAATTTATGTCCGACATTGGGGATGAGAGAGTGTAGGGTAATATTGAAAATTGAATTTTTAGATTATTTGTTTTATAATTTCATTTTACAGTGATTTTAGAAATGTAGTGATGGATTAGTTCGGTCTTAGTTCAACTTTATGGCTTAGGTGATGTAAGCCCAACATTATGATTTTTTGTTTTCGAAAGCGAAATGATTGATAACTTTAGCTAACAACCAATGTGCAATGGAAAATAGTGTGTTCAAATTTTTGGAAATATATACTTTTGGGGTTGTTTTTGTATTGTGGGTTGGAAACTTATAGTGGTTGTACCCAGTGCACAAAGCTTCGACTTTTGGGTTGGAAACTTATGCTATGTATAATGTCTAGATGCTTGTTTTGACGGGTAATGGTTGAATGTTTGTGACTTTATGTTGAACTTATTTTGAGTAGGTAGTACATTGTGGATCAAGTATGGGGCGTGATGTATCCAATCATTCAGAATCTCCGGTTAGGGGGCGGAGGTCTCCTCATAGGAGGAGTCCATCCCGAAGGGAAAGATCACCCACCCGACATAGGAGTTCCCACAGAAATGGTTTGGAGGCAAGAGAGAAACATTCTGGTCGTGCCAAGTCTCCAAAGCGGGCACCTTCGAGCTCTCCTGTTGCTCGGTCGCCTTCTCCCAGGACAAAACGGTTGAGGAGAGCTCAGGCTGAAAGGGAAGTTGATAGAGAAACTGAGAGAGCTCGCTCGCCTTCTCCCCGAATGAAGCGGTCGAGGAGAGGTCAAGATGAAAGGGAGGTTGAGAGAGAAACTGAGAGAGAGCATGAAAAGAATCATGGCAGGGGGAGTGATAGGGGGAGACAAAGGGAAACTGGGGATGAGAGAAAAGAGAGAAGGCCAGCTAAGCATGATAATGAGGTTGAGAGAGAAACTGAGAGAGAGCATGAAAAAAATCATGGAAAGGGGATTGATAGGGGGGCACATAGGGAAAAGGGTTTTGAGAGAGAAAGTGGGGTTGAGAGAAAAGAGAGGAGGTCAAGGAGGGATGATAATGAGGTTGAGAGGGAGCGTGAAAGTAATCATAGCAGGGGGAGGAGGGATGATAATGAGGTTGAGAGAGAGCGTGAAAGTCATCATAGCAGGGGGAGCGATAGGGGGACACTTAGGGAAAGGGGCTCTGATAGGGAAACTAGGGGCGATAGAAAAGAGAGGTCAGGTAGAGATGATAGCAAGTCTTCAAGATCAAGACATGAGCGGTCTACTTCTCCATTAGATCGTCATCACAAGAGCAGGCACAGATCTCAATCACCTCAACCAGCTGCTGATTCCAGAGATCGTGACGAGGTGTCTGGTGATATCCACCCCTTCAAATGTCTTTCCTCATTTAGTTGTTTTCTTATGATATTTTCCACTTCAGGAAAACCAACGCAAGAAAATTGTTTTGCTTTTCATTGTAAGATGGCAAAAGTTATTTTGCAGATGACCCTTGATTCCTGAACATTCGTTTTCATGGGTCATCACAAAACTCATTATATTACTATTTATATGTTGATTTTTTTAGGGGTACTACCTGTATAATTTAGATCTGAGTTGAACTCATGTTCTTGTGGACTTCAATTCATAGTAAGGAGCAATTACTGTGTAACTAGTAGACTATATAGGACCATCTAGTCAGTTGGATGAGGTCACCTGATTTTATGAATGGATAGTTTTTGTTCCCCAATCTAACTACCCACAAGAAGGTAGGAATTGGGAGAGATTGTAAAGAAAATAGGATTAAAGTAGAAGCATGCCTGTTATACTGAAAGCTTTATTGGTCCTTTAATGTTTTGTTTTTGTGAAACTAGGAAATAATATTTTATCATAAATGTAATTCATATTAGAACAAGTTTAATGAGTTCAAATTGGAAACATTAAATTAGAGTTTTCAGATTAATTCAAGCTTGACCTCTGAGCTGTAAATTTATTTATTCTTTTAATTTTGCCATGCATTTCTCCGATGCTTATAGTCATAGGTCAAAACTAAATTTAACAATCAAAGTATTTCGGAAATTATGATTCTTGATTTCTGAGCGTAAGATTAGTGATGCATATTTGTGGATAGTGTTTTTCATTGCATTTTTTATAAAGTGACTGACTGTGATATCATTGGTCAAACCTTTTCAGGTGACAGACTTAAGAGGATCTGAAGAGCGGTAAGCTGCTGATGAACTGCAAACTCTTCACTTAGCTTCAATAAGGAACTTGTTATCTCTAGTTTAGAGTTTACTTTTATGGAAACATTAATGATATAAGGTGAGGAATTTAAAAAATAATAATAAAAATAAAAGTAGAAAACAAAGAAGTCACTTATGATGTCCAAAGTAATCTTGTAACTTGGTATTTTAGCCATATTATATACTTTAGGTGTATGTTGATTGGTACATTCCATTGGAATCATTATGTTGTTACCAAGGTGTAGGGTCAGCTTTTTCAGAAATGACAAAGTTTAGTTACAAAATTGATTGTAGTTTTAGGCAACAACCTTACTTAATATCTTTTTATTGGAGGTGAATTTTGACAAATCCACCATTGGATGACATATTCTTCTTATAAATTGTTTAAATTGCAAGTTTTTGTAATTTAAAAATATGCATAAAATATTAACTTATAGATCATATAGTAAATAATATCCAATTAACTCAAAATTTGATATGTATATTAAGAGCGTAAAAAACATGTCATTCAATGGTTAGATTTTCAAAATATGTACTAATATTTATTTTATTGAGTAAGGTTATAGCCTAATGCTACAATCAATTTTGTAGCTAAACCTTATCCTTTCAGAAATGTTTTTGCTTCCAAAAAGCAGAGGCTACCCTGCAGCCTATTTGGTATTTAGTTACTTTCATAGTGGGTTTAGGAAGATTTTAAAGAAGCAGCTCAATGGTAGTTCTTTAACACTGCTGAGATTCTCTCATTCCTAAATCTTGAAAAGCTGCAGCCTGACCAACCTACCTCATTTTATTGACTAAGCTTTCATCAGTTTATGATGTGATTGAAGTGGTGAATTTTGCATTGGAGTAATGCCATCTTTTCCTTGTATTTGTGACGTATTGATTCTTTTTAAATTGATTGAGAAAGAAAAGGAATTTATGCATAGTGTTCCCTGTTATGTGAAATTTTCGGTTTCATCATCATAGTTATGTCTTATACCCTTGGTTCCGGATTTCAGCTCTCTCTTTCCCCTGCCAACAAGGGACAAGCGTGATGTATAGTTGATAAACAACAAAATTGATATAAAAATCACAGCAGCTGCAAAGAACAGAAAGAATAAATTTATGAAATGAGATTTTACAAGAATTTTGAAGGATTTGGCTTCAAAAGAAAAGAAATTTCTGAAGAAAATCTTGAGAATCACTTAACTGATGTCCTTAAAAATAAAAATTTAAAGTAAAAGATGTAATTTGCAGCACTGTAGTTCAAGGATCTGAGTTTGCTCCAATTGCACCAAAAAGGCCTTTTGAATTTGCACCTTTTAGCATAGGTAAATTAAATCTGAGTTAATAGACTTAACTTTGTCTTTGTTTACTTTTCTTTTTCTTTTTTATTCTTTCATCTTTCTCAAGATTAAGAGTGCAAGGAAATATTTATTTATTTATTCCTATATAATTTTGGTGTCAATTGTATTTTTATTGATCAATTATATTTTAGTTATTAGTAGTTAATTAGGTTATTCGTATTGTATTAAATTCTTAGAGTCCTCTTTCTTGCTTAGTGCTGACTGCTGACACCAAGCAGGCTTTGGTGTTGACGGTTGCCTATCTTTTATTTATTATCTTGGTTTTGGTTTTGGTCTTGTCCTGCGTCAGCCTTGACATAGCTTTTGACTGGTGGTTGCTTGCTGCTTGTGCAGGAATAATGAGAATGATTCAGTAGCTAAGATGAAGGCTGCCCAGGAGGCCTTGGAAGCAAAGGAAAAGGTATCATTTAGCTTGGTTATTGCTTTTTCTCATAATGCCAAGATTATGGTTTGTTTTTTGGTTATCTGTGCTAACTTACCCCTATTGACCTGAATACAAGTTGTGGCAAAAACAGGTCTTTGTTATCCTTAAATTCTGAGCAGTCTTATCACGGTGCAAAGTTTATTGTTTTAAACGGGTAAAGGCCAATGGCCTATAGGCCAACCAGCATGTCCACCCCCTTGGGTGGGGCTCGTCTGGGGGTTGAATTCCTCCCAACCCCTTTACCTAGCCAAAAAAAAAAGGGTAAAGGATATGCATTGTAATCCTATTTAATCACTGTTACGTTTATTGCAGCAAAAACCTTCTTTCGAGTTATCAGGAAAGCTTGCTGCAGAAACCAATAGAGTCAAAGGTGATTTTTTATTTCCTAGAATTTGATACACTATTCACATTGTGTTGTTTGCTTGGTAGTGAAGGACTGTCTGATTCAATTGTTCAATTGGATGTAAAAATGGTTTTACCTTAGAGTTTTTGTCCTTTTCTAAGTGGGTGTTACTTTGTCAGGTGTGACACTTCTGTTCAATGAACCCCCAGAGGCTCGAAAACCTGATGTAAGATGGCGGCTTTATGTTTTCAAGGGCGGCGAAGTGCTAAATGGTAAGTCTTATAGAGCTTATATATGCAAGTTTCCAAGTGCTCTCTCCTTGTTCTTGCTTCCCTTCTTGCACCATACTCTGAGATACTTATTTTGTTCCGAACAGAAATGTGTCATTTTCTTGGTTGGGCAGGTTTTCAGTTTTGTTCACTTAAAGTCGAGTAATTCTTAAGCACACCCAGAGCACAGAAAATAGTGCTCCTTCCTCTCACATTTATGGCGGGGTCCACTCATTAAATTTGTGATGGGGTCTACCGTAAATGTGAGAGGAGAGAGCACTATTTTTCCATGCCCTAGGATTATCTAAGAATTTTCCCTTAAAGTTATCAAGGTTTGAAGATTCTCTCGAAATATTTTAAAATGTCCTTCCTGCCCCCACTCAGGGTGCTTCAGCGGGAAGAGAGAGTTCCTGGACTAACTATAAACCCAGAAGTCTCTAATTCAACTCCTAGCTGAGGCATTTTGCAATTTACCCGATGCCTGCTCAGCGGGGGTGTGTAGGCATCTGGGGTTTGCCCCTCAGGGGTGGTCCCACTGGCCCATACCTTGAGGGGGTTCCTTGTCATAAAAAAATTAAAATTAAAAATGTCCTTCCTGTGGATGAGACATAATTAGCAATCACTAAAATTTTTTATAATTATATTCTCAAAATTAAGGGAACATCTATATTGAACATCACCTTTTTTTATAAATGGAAAGCACATGTATGTATCTTATACTACTAACATCAGTGAAATGGGGTTAAACTTCATTATTTATAATTGTAACTAAAAAAAAAAAAAAAGCTTTTCCCAAGAAGATAGTTATATGACTGGTCAATTTTAGTTTCCCCTAGCCTTAAAGGATTAATTCTTTATTCCATTTTCTTTTCAATGACAACTTTGTGTTTGATGATGTTCCATATGATGCAAGCACATTTTTTCATTAAGATATTTTCTTGTTTTGCATGTAATAAGTCCTTTCATTCTTCTTGCATTATTAATTTATGTTTGTGATAAATATTCTTAATGATCAAAAAAAGTTTTTATAGTTCCTTGTAATATTTATGCACTCTAAGAAGTACACATCTTCAACAGAACCCCTTTATATACATCGTCAAAGCTGTTATCTTTTTGGGAGGGAACGAAGGGTGGCAGACATTCCAACAGACCACCCATCCTGCAGCAAGCAACATGCTGTTATTCAATTCAGGTATATTCATATTCAGCAGTTTCATATTTTTAATCGGCATTTTTGAACACTGTTTTAACTTTTGCCCCCTAAATTGTCAGACAAGTGGAAAAGGAGCAACCTGATGGTACAGTATCAAAGCAAGTAAGGTAAGACTAAAACTGAAAACTGATTTGTGATTACTTTAACTCATTGGATAGAGATTTCTTTTTGGTAATCGGACTATCTTCGATCTAATATCTAAGGGCCTTTTTTTTTACCATGGCAGACCTTACTTAATGGACCTTGGAAGCACAAATAAAACTTATATTAATGTAAGTTGCTCATATTGGTATCTTGTTTCCATTTCTTTATATATATTGTTTCTTGTTTTTTTGGGTGTAAATAGTGTTAACAAATTGAAATTCGCTCGTCATTTATAGCAATTTTGTGTAACATGTTCTCTTGTGTTTGCAGGATAATGCCGTTGAACCTCAACGCTATTATGAACTTATAGAAAAAGACACTGTTAGATTTGGTAATAGTAGGTAGGCCACTAATTAACATTTAATATATGCTTTTGATCACATTTAGTATTATTTTATTCAATTTGATGATGAAATTTGCAATTGAATGGGAATGTATGTTTTAATGTGTTGGTAGTAGTTTGTGACTTGATTTTTTTCAACATGATTTGATGTTTTCATAAAAACATGTTATACTTTTTTGCCCCCCTTTCTAAGATGGTCCAAATAAAGAGTTAATCCATTTTCATGTAAGATTTGTAATCTCTACAACTTTTTTTTTTTTTTTTCTAATTAAAGGAAAACATTGGTTCCCCCCCCCCCCCCCCCCCCCCTCCCCTTCTTCTGTATTTAGTACTAGGAACATAGTCTGCTGAATAGATTAAGGTGGAAAAGGTAACTCTTGTGTCTAGAAGTGGTGATGTTCTATGAAATATTTAGGTAATTCTTGGTCTAAATATGGGTTGTTGTGATTTGTGACTCTTATACTGTCAGCTCTTTTGAGTCTCTTCAACAATATCAAGTCATCTATTCATATTTGTACCCAGGGAAGTATGAAATTTCAGCTGTAGGTTTGTGGTTTTAGGCTGGGTTTGGATTGCGATGAAAAGGAAAAAAAAAAAAAAACGTCTGCCTTTCTTCTGTGGGTCCCGTGCATTGTTCACAGGACCCACAAGTACAGATTTTAGCAAATTTTTCTTTAAAACTAGGTCTCATGACACTATTCACACATTTAGAAATTATTTTGCTACAGTGTTTTTAATTTTTAGTTTTCAGCAATAAGCTATATCCAAACAAACCCTAACTATGGACTATCCAATAACTGTAAGCTAACAAATCTTGTTTTGGTTTGCATTTGGATTTTTATGACAGAAGCTGGGTGGGTGTTGATGGAAAATACAAACCATAAAAAAGAGAGGAGGGATATTGAAATTGAGATGTTTGTGATCACAGCTAATTAATTGAGTGGAATCTAAAAGCATGTAAAGTTCAAGTGATGAATTATGATGCTCCCTTTAAATGTAATGCAGCCCATCTTTCTCACATTCACACAACAAAGTTGGGGTTTGTTCTTGAAAGTAAAGAAAAGGGAAGTAAAACTTAGTCCATCGCTTGTCAAATCCTAGATATATAATATTGTGCAGCATGAGGGTACCTGAGTTGAGTATTATTTTATCATTGGAGTTTATCCATGCAGGAAAAAACTATTTGCAATGGTTCTAATAAGAAATAGTACTGTTTGTTTGCAAATGGTTGTTTTCTTATGGGATTGATGAGTTGCATTTTTCATTTAGTAGTTATATTAGGTAGTTTTGGACTTGTAAAGGACCTCCTGATTTCCTTCACCTTAAATTTTAGGGGTTTGATTATCTTAGAAGATGAATTTGGTCATATTGTTATGTAAAACCAGAAGAATAAGGATATTTGGAAAATGTTGAATACATTTCGTTTTTGTTGCTTAAGCAAAGTTGAATCTTTCTTGGCCATAGGATAACATAAAGATTTATGGTGTTAATTATAAGCAATAATTTGTTTCCTAGAAAAAAGGTTCCTATCGCCTTTATAAGAGATAAAGATAGCAATTCTTGTGGCTTTTCAGCCAAAGGAATTCTTTCCGTGATGACCCCAAAAGCATGTTTTTCTTGTAAACAGTGAGCACTTGTTTCCAGAAACCTTTGTAGGCTCAATCTACCCCTCCCTTCTCTTCCTCATCTTCCAGAACTGGTTTTTCCTGTGACCTTATTTGTGTGTGCGGTTATGAGTTATGACAGTTTTAATCATTTTCTTGTTCAGAAAATTTATTTTTTTTTATAGAAAGAAGTAACTAAATAAGCAGCTTTGGAATATGTAAAGACTGGATAAAAGAGTGTTGAGCTCTTTATATTGGATTCTGATGTGTGAATAAGTTTGAGCATTTCTGCCTGATAGGCCTGCTTGTGAGTAATCTTATTGTGTACTAAACTCATTTAAAGAAAATTCTTCCGTAAACATGGGAGCTTATTAGTCATGTGTGGTTGGAAAATTGATGTATTCATTGGTTGTCAAGTGGGTATTGTATTGAACTGTGAGAATTTTTTTAGAATCACTACACTTAAGAATTTCTTGTGTTCTGCTGCTGTTATGATTTCTTGACCTTACTGTATTAATCTGAACAGTTCATGTTGCATCATTTTAATTTGTTTATATATATTGGTTTTTGTAGCCGAGAGTATGTACTACTGCACGAGGAATCTGCCGAGTGATGGGCAAATTTTGGCTACTCCAATGTGCCTCCTTTCAACATGAGGAACATATTGATTCGTTGAAGTGTGGGAACTATTTAAAGTGTATTTGTGCTGCGTTTTCTATGGGTGCAATTCAGTTTGATTGTCTTTTTGCCAATGGTGCTGGAAGGAACGGTTTAAATGGCTTATGACATGTATCTTCATTTGCAAATTATGGAAGACAGTTTTTTTGTGGCAGTCTCACTTGAGTCAATCTTTCTTCATTTTACATTTCTTTTTGTCAGATCTTATTACTCTGTTGATTAGGACTTAACGCTGCTAGGCGTATAGCTCACATGATCACTTGCTCCAGGATTTTTGGAAGTAGGGATGACAACAGAGCGAGGTTGGATCAGAGTTTTCCTCAGATTTCTTGATCCAATGTGCTATACTGATGTTGAGTTTCTCTTTCAGCCTTAACCCCCCTAATTTTCCCCTTTAATTATTGATAAGTTGCATATGCACTTACTGAATTTTGAAATTATGATTAGGACCTCATCCTTCTCATTCTTTTAGGGAGAAAATAAGTGTCACTTGGGAGAAGTGCCAATTGAGAATCAATGTTCAGTGGTTCACCACAAAAGAAAAGCCATTCGATGAATTTGATACTACATACTAGTAAGGACCTCCCTTCAAAGATTGATTTGACAAATTTGAGGCTATTAGCAATCACAATGGAGGATCTCCTAGGTATACAGAGACAGCCTCAAATTTTTCACTGCGATGGCCCGAGCTGAGAAAGCAAAAATTGGAATTCAAGAATTTTGTACTGGCTGAGTAGATTTAAAATGGAAAACGTGTATGGACTATGCACAACTTTTTAAATTTTAGCATTCATGTGATTAGTGGTTATTTTACCCCCATTGAATTATAACAAAATATTGAATCTCAATCCATTTATAATAATTACCTGTTTGATGAATATGGTAAACAAAAAGACTGTAATTGTTATTTATGTTTTAAAAAATTATATTGAATCACAATATATATGAAATGGCCAAGAATCTTGTATTTACAAGAGAGAGTTCAAATTATTGGTAAAACCTTTTGTTTTGTTTTTGAGAATCAAATTGTTGGTAGAACTATTTGTTTCATCTTTAGGGCTTTGTTGGTGGTAAGACAAAACGGTGGGTTTGGCAACTTGTCACAGGTGGTGAACAATACGTAAAATGTGGAATGTGGGCAAAATTTGCCAAACAGTATAATTCTGAAAAAAATTTAGGTGGATGGCATGCGTTTAAATTTTATTAGTTAGTTGGACTTTTTTTTGGGAATCGAGTAAAGCAAAATCGACATCCAGCCAAAATTGCCAAAATCGAGTTTAATATACTTGACTTCCTACCCAAAATTAGTTTTGAGGTGGATAAAAAAGAAAGTTGAGTATAGTAAACTCGATTTTGGCTGGGATTTTGGCTAGAAGTCGATTTTGGTGTACTCAATTTCCAAAAAATAGTCCAACTAACTAATAAACTTTGAACGCATGCCATACACCTAAAATTTTCCCAATATTATATTGTTTGGCAAATTTTACCCGTAAAATGTGTGTAGGTAGTAGGTACATGCAAAATGCATAACATCACTTGCATGTCTTGATTTTGACAATTGGTGTGTAGTCACTAGCATTTTGGACCAAATTGAGATCTGCTCAGATTTGAATCCAAAAAATAACATTTCATTCATTTACGGTTTACCTAAAAGAAGTAAGTAAAAGAACCCAATACTTAAATGAATAAAACAACTTAGGTTTGTTTAAATACCGCTTATTTTGCTGAAATTGAAAACTTATTAATGAAATTACTGTAGATAAAGGTAAAAATTAGTTGAAATAGTACAGTGAAGCCCATAAATAGTACCAGAAAGTGCAGTAGAGTCCATGAATAATATCAAAAAGTGCAGTGGAGCTTATGAATTGTAGCAAAAATAAATTAAATAGTAAAATAATTTTAATTTTTAATCTCTTCCCAAATGCATACTTACTATCAAAACCCAGAAAAAGCGAAAACCACTACTTCCTAGACCACCACCAGCATCGACACCCCAACTTTAAAAAAAAAAATATATATATATATATATATATATTTATTTATGGGTAACACTAACTAAAGCTTTAACTATTAAAAAAAAAAAAAAAAAAAAAACCAAATTAGCGTGTACACAGATATTTATTATTCTATTGTAATAATACCTATAAAAAAAATTAATATAATTAGTACTTGTCAAAGTCATGAATCATGACCCTATTATTAAGTTCTTGATGGAGTGTTTATAATCAGGATCAGCCCTATCACCAGGCCAATTAGTCAGTCGCCTAATGCCTCCATGTGGAACAAGACCCCCAAATTTTAACCAATTGAAATATTTCTATATCTATAAAAGTATTTATTATGCCCAATAGATTAAAAACAAAAGAGTAATGTTATGAAAACAACAAAATATCACAATAATTTCACAACATTTCTCACATTGGGTCAACTACAATTTCCAATATAAATTTTTTGCTATGCTAATTTAGGAATTTTGTATAATTATTGTGTAAAATTAAAAGAAATTGGGTTCACACATTACTTAAAAGAAATTGTTTATCAAAGTCACACATAAAAAAAAGGGAAAAAATTAGTAAAGTGTAAGTGGACCACCATCCACTCATTTCTTTTTAATAAAAAATTATCTTTGTAGATTTATTTATATACTAGTTAACGAAAAAAATTAATTAAATTTTTTGACAAAATAATCACATCTCAAAAGAGTTTTGTAAGGACCAAATCGTATAGATAATTTTCGTCAAAGTCTACACGCACTCTATGACGAGAGCATGTAAATTTTTATTAGATACCTCCTCCTTTCGTTGATAGCTTTCAAACATTAGTTTTAAAAACAAAGTTTTATGTATCCTTTTACCATTCTAACTTTGCCAAATTTTATTTTCACTTTCCACCTTCTTTTGGCTCTTTTTCTACATTTCTTTGCAAATAAGGAATCAACAAAGCACATTAAAACACACTCTCATTCTCTTCTCATTCCAATGCCATTTTATCCCGTGTTAGATTTAACTTAAAAAGTAAATGATTTGAATATTTGTGCATGTCCCAAACATAGAGAAAGGGAAATTGATTGATTTTTAAGATAAATGAAGAATTATGAACTATTTCAAACATAATGGGGACAGAATTTTCTCCATTTTTATTTTATTTAATCTTTTCTTTTGTTCTTCTCACTTTTGAGAGTAGTTCAATTCTTTACACTTCTCTAATTTCCTTTAAAAAATAGTTATAGTTATGAATTTTCAAGTCTTTATCAACCTGTTGTCAATTCCTTACGATAAATTTTTTTATTTATCTTAAGAATATTATTAGCACCGCCTATACACATTAACATTTTTGCCCAAAAAAAAAAAAACTCAGTGCCAACTTTTAACATGTCAAATCTTAGCTCGTCCGCTTAGCAGTTAGATTGAGCAAACACTGAAAAATATTCATAGCTCAGGGACTAGCACCTATAACAGCTAAAATCATCGCTCAATGCTCAGGCAGAAGAAGATTCTACTACTCAGCCCATGCGCCCATATTATGTATGTAAGCACCAGAGCTCACGTACGGGGCCTATACGCATCATCACACGTTAACAAGTGCCCACATATATGCATGTGCAAACCATATATCAGCACCACACACTTGATGCCATGTATCACCACCACGTATCGCTACTAAAATCTAAATGATCTTTGTGAACTCAAGAACATGATTAAAAACTATCCAGCTGAACCTAATTATAAATAATAATAATTAAGATAAGAATACATCCATAATCAAACATACCTCAAATATACAAGTTCCACTCTCAAAAACTCCAACTAGTAAATAATATTACAATAAAAAATCAAACCTCTAATGAAAACAATCTCCAAAGTACAAATATAACTTCCAAGCATTACTTAATAGCTAGTGAACAAGTCTTTGCGAATCCACAAATTTCTGGTTGCGTCAAATCTTCTTTCAGAGCTTCAACGCTCAATCTGAACAATATTAGAATAGGGTGAGCTCAATAAGTATATCTATCTATAATATACACTGGAATAGGATCCAGTTAACTATTGGAAGTCTTTTTATAAAGGAGATTATATATAAAGGAGATCATAATAGAGCTTACAACATATCAAACTATAAATTTATCATTGGAATAGTAACATGCTTAATAAATGATAGATATTTACAGAGAAAATTGATTTAGAATACATATTTATTGAATGATAGAACAAACTTTTGTTGGCAGAAACTATCATAATGGATAGAGACACAATAGACTCCCCCATTGGTTGGGGCACTAGACTCTTATGGGCATAAATATATCATAAATCGACTCCCTATATACGGGTATACATACCTCAGCAAAAACAAATATACGGGTATACATACTCCCCTGATAGCGGCATATAGAGTATCGGTTTCAAATGCCAATATATTGAACCCTGTTGTCTATGATAAAATCACAAATATGTTCAAATAGAATCCATTTCCAAAACTTCCATCCAACATATTCAAAAGACATGTCCAAAATTCTCAAATCATCAAATCAAGTGAAAATTCACAATTTCAATGTTACATCACTTACATGTCCTTACTATTAGACTTTGAATACTTGGTTCACAAAGTGCTTGATCCCAAGATATATAGAGCATCAATAACCGATCTTCCATATGCTATATTTACGATTGTGCTATAGTACCATAATAGCCCGTTACCCAGTCTTGCAACTGTAAAAAAAACTTACAATTGTGCTAAAGTACCATCCTAAATTTATGATGGTACTGTAACTCACTTGCAAAATTAAAATAATATTTTTTATTCATTCATCAAAAGCATCTCTCTCTCTCTTTGTCTCTGTCTCTATCTCTCTATCTCTCTCCTTGACTCACCACAAAATTAAAACACTGTTTTTTATTTATTTATTGTTTTTGGTTATATATTTTATTGTGTTGATGTATTATTTTAATATATTATATAGGAATATCAAAGTTGGGATGTTAGGTGTGTTATAAAATGGTATGGTATAATAGATAAAATAGTTTTTAAGATGGTAAAATTGAATATTTTATAGAAACCGGATGCTAATGCTCAGGAAGTTTTTCAATAAGATTATCACAAAATAATACTATGAAAATTTCAAACTACTTAACATAAGTTCATTGCCTTCACAATATATTCGATGTTGAAAACCTTGTACATGATTGAAAACTAATGAGCATATTATAAAGGACAAAACTTAGATTCAATACCTTACCTTAAATTTCCTTTCTAAAATTAAGCTATGTGGCTATTTTGACAGAGACACTTAAATGGATTAAAACCACATTCTATTTTCCATGGTGTGGGAAAACCCAGTCTCTTCTCTTCCTCTTCCATTGAACTCAAGGAGTAACTCTCACAAAATCTATGGTTTCCAATATTCTGGGTTTCTATCAATAGAAGTAAAATTTTGTTCTTTTCATTTTGGTTTCGGTTTTTGTTTCAATTTTGTTTGGCAGATGAATGTGAGCAAAATATTTATAAAAAATGCCAAACTGCATTGAAGGCCGATGATATAACTCAGCGATTCTCTGTAATCTCTATTTTGCATTCGGTTTCACAAAATTTCTTTTCCTAATGATAAAAAATAAAAAGGAAAAAATGAAGCAACTTTGTGTCCCTGTCAATTCCTTCTTCTTTCTTTTTACAAAATAAAATTTACCAGTTTTTAGACACAAAATTAAATAATAATAAAAACTTTTGAAACCCCACAAACCTAGATCAAAATCCCAACCCACTGGCAATATAGATTCAAAATTGTCTCAAGCCCTTTCTCTCCAAACTGGTTTAAGTTCAAATTCTCTCTTTACCTTTCTTGTTGACCCTTCATATTAGATCGTGAAGAGAGAGTGTAGGCTTTCTTTTCCTCTCTTACTGGCCCTTCAGATTAGACAAAAGAGAGAGAGTGTGTGGGCGAAGGTGAGAGAATTAGAGAGGGAGGTGTGGGTTTGGGAGCTACTGCCTGGGGTGGCGGCGTTGGTGAACAATAGTGGGCGAAGACAAAGAAGATAAGGATGGCGGTTGGGGTGGTTTTGGAGTGGCGGCTTGGGTTTTGGTGGACAGGGATGGATCTTGCGTGCCTAGGCTTGAGTTGGGTGGAATGGCCCTTGAGGGTTTTCACATGGGAGGCTTGTTGACGGTTGGAGGTCGCGGCGCACAACTTCATCCCTCCTTATTCCCAATCTACCATGGACGAGCCACCCCAAGCTTTATCTCCTCCGCCTACAGCTTCACTTGTGGTCTGATTTTCCTCTCCTTTTTCATATTGCAAGACACTCACGGCTTCACCTCCGATGTTGTTCCTCCCCTTGCTCTTGTTCTGAGTTTGTTTGTATTTTTGTGTTTTTTTTTTTGTGTTTTTTTTTTTTTTTGGGGGGTGGGGGGAGAGAATTTGGAGTTGCTTGTTTTTCTGGGTTTTTTGTGCGTTTGTTTCCCAAGAAAATTTCTGGGTTTATGGGTTTGTTGGGGAATGGCTTGGTTACTATGTTTATGGGTTTATTTATGGTTTGTTTTGGTTTCTTGGATTTATTTCTTGTTTTCTTGGATTTTATGGAGACTGGATTTGGTAGCTGGATTTGGATTTGGGATTTGCTAGAGATTAGTTTTGGTTGCTGGGTTTGTTTCTTGGATTTTAGAGGAACATGAAGAACGGGTTCTTATGTTCTTACGAAAAAATAATGAAAAGTAACAAAAAAAATTTAATGAAATTAGATTTAAGGTTTTTTTTTTTAATTTAATTTAATTTTTTGTTTAAATTTTTTGACATTACTTTAAAAAAATTAAAATACTAATGTGGAATATAAAAAATGCCAATTTTTTAAATATTATTTTATTAGCAACACCAGCATCTAACATGCCAAGAGTGCATTCCGTCTACCACCTAAGCAATTTCAAAACTGAGATGAAAGTAGTGACTAAATTAGAAATGATTTTCTATTTTCAATGACTAAAATAGATGCTCCAAAAAAGTAAGGACTAAAATGGAAATTGGCCCAAAATATAGGGACCAAAAGTACATTTTCGCCTAAACACAAATGATAATATTGGCATCCTACAATGAGTTCTTAGTCGTTAATTTGAATTATGGACATTTCTATTTGAAATATTTAGAGGTACTAATTGAGCTGCAAATCTCTTTGCAATTTTTAGTAATTAACACTTATATAATGTCATTTGCAAATCTAACCCATATTCCTATGTTAGTGGTCTCTAATTCTGAATCGAACAGGGAACTGAGAGTGATTACCTGATTAAAGAAGAACTTGTCACCAAATGCTAGCCTTTGGCTTTCATAGTTTCACAGCTTCACTGCCCTCCTCCCTCCTTTCTTTTCTTTTGACATAAAAAAATCCTAATTCTCTTGGTCTTTAACATTTTTAACATGAGATTCTAACAGGTGGACTCTGCCCCTTTTTCTAAGGGCGGTGCTTGATAGCCAATATAACTTACTTCATTAGGCCTTTTAAAGACTCTAACTTCTTCAAGTATGTCAACACACAAAATAACTACAAATAATAATAATTTCTCATAAGTTAGTCAAATAATTCATAGATTCAATTTTAATGTGTTTGAGTTTGGTGAGTGTATAATTAAGTCTGTATGTATTTAGCAGGTAGTTTGTTTCTTAAAACAATTTTTTTTTAAGTTCCAAGATTATGGTAAAAAAGATACGACAATGTAACCTCAACTTGATAGTCAACATCTATGCCAAGTAGAATTGATATTTGAGCACTTTGACTTTGACTAAGTGATTTATAAATTTTTCCTTCTTTTTTTTTATTTTTTTATTTTTTATTTATTTGGAGTTTCTAATTGCAACAAAATGATATTTCTTAACCCATTCACATAGTCCTTGATGGGAACTACTACACACTAGGCTCATATGCAATCAAAGAAGTAAAATTTACTAAAGTAAAATGAAAAATAAAAAAATAGATAATAAACTTAATAAAATGTTACAATTGCAACCAATTTTAGACTTCTAAGGTATTGGAAGAATTTTGAAATAAATTATTTAATAAAATTACTATGATATGAGCTACCTCTCCCTCACACACACACACATATATGAACTTATTCCCACCTAACATGCTTATAAGACCAAAAAAAAAAAAATCATACCTCCTATCGGGGATCCATATCAGTAATGGACAAGTCGTTTACTGTATAAACTTCAGGTTCTTCGTTAGGAATATTTGCCACAATTGATTTCCTTCCAATGCAAAAAGCTGGTTTTTTAGGTAAAGGTAATTGTGTACTTTCATTTCTCAACATAGATAGCATATCTGACATGGTAGGGCGATCAATTGCATCATCTTGCACACATAAGAGACTAACATGAATGTATCTTAGTACTTGATATTCAACACATGAATCCCTTATCATCGAATCAACTAACTCTAGCCCTATACCTTCTTGCCATAAATCCCATGCCTAAAAAACAAAACAATTATTTAAAATTTGGATCATATACATCTTTAAATATGTAAATGATCCAAAGTTATATATATATATATATATATATATGTATATGTATATATATAATACGTACATATCCTACTAGATTGAGTGCATGCTCATCATCATAGAAGCTGTTGTTTTTTCTATCGCTCACGATTTCAAGCATTAAAACTCCAAAGCTATAAACATCTGATTTTATAGAGAACACACCCTCCATACATATTCAGCGGACATGTAACCGCTACAAGAAAACACAAGATGAACATTTTTATTTGAAAAAAGAATTGATGAACTTAAAAGAGTGGTAGTCTTTAGCATTATTTACTTTTTTCTAGAAGAATAGCATGTAGTTAACTTACTATGTCCCAACAATTCTATTAGTATTTGCTTCCACTTCATTTTGCTTGAAAATTCTTTCCATGCCAAAATCAAAAATCTTTGGATTCATACTTTGATCAAGAAGTATGTTACTGGCTTTTAGATCTCTATGAATTACTTTCAACCTTGAATATTTATGGAGATAGATCAATCATTGAGCAATTCCTTCAATTATGTTGAAACGTTTCCTCCAATCTAGTAGCTTGCTTTGATTTGAATCTAGCCAATATAAAAGTTAAATCTGATCAATAATAAACTTGATATAAAGTAATACAAATAAGGGTATAAATTTTATGAAGATAACTATGAAGCCCTAAGATGAATAAAATTTAATGTTTTCCAAACCAAACAGGAAGCAGTTTAAGCTTTTATAATTATATTATTTCTATGAAGAAAACAAATGAAGCCTTAAGATGGAAAAAAAAAAAAAAAATTTAATGTTTTCCAAACCAAATAGGAAGTAGTCCAAGCTTTTGTTGGGTATGTATTCATAGACTAGCATCCTTTCTTCTCCAAAAATGCAACAACCCAAAAGCTTAACAGATTCATGTGTTGGAGTTTAGATATGAGTATCAACTCATTCTTGAACTCAATTATGCCTTGCCATGAATTTCTTGATAGTCGCTTTATGGCTATTTGTTGACTTGTTAGCAATGTTCCCTATTGTGATGATTAAACAAGGTTTAGTCACTGTTGGACATAAGTTAATTTATACATCTCTACTCGGAAAGTTTTTGGGGCATACCATGTAGACAGGTCCAAAACCTCCCTCTCCAAGCTTGTTTTCTAATGAAAAGTTGTTAGTGGCAACCTTGATACATTCGTAACTAAATATATTTATATCTGATCCATTCTTTCCATCATTTGGAAACTCATTCACATCAACAGATCTATTTGAAATCAGTAAATTACACAATTCTTTTTCTTCCGTGGTTTTGTTATGTCCTGTATAAATTTACTTAGAATCAAAACTTCCATTTCAAGCTAACAAATAATAATGAAAAAAATGTGAAATGATTTATCTAACAAATTCAATTTATATGTGAATTATTTACCTTGAAGCACAACTTTTCTCTTTCTTAGTAGACAGTAGTAGCACATTATACAGGAAGAAGTTACAAAAGCAATGGCAATTACAATACCAATCCATATCCACTTGCTTTTTTCCTACAGGTTATAAACAGCTGTGGTTAGTAATCATTTCAAAAATTCTCTCTAAAAAAAATTGTATATTATTGCATATCGACAGTGTTCAAATAGAATAGTTATGTTTGAGTAAGAGCCGCTTACAATTAACTTGTTTGATACGGTTTGGAGAATTTGAATTGTTAATGTAGGACAAAAAACTAGTAAACATACCACTAGAAGCCTTCGGCGTTATATTATTGGAATTCGTTGAATTTGAAGGCTCTAGTGTTATATTATTGGGATTCGTTGAATTTGAAGTCTCTGGCGTTATGATATAGAGACATTTTGATGTTGACAAATCGTCACTACAAGAAAAAAGGTCTATTACAATGGAAAAAATTATTGCAATAACTACAAAGTCGTTGCAATAAGGTGTTATTACAACGACGAAAAAGTTGTTGCAAGCCATTGTAATAAACTCTGAGGCAATAGGTTTATACAACAAAAAAATCTCGTTGCAATAAATCCTAAATATTGCAACAAACAAGCTGATGCAATAACTTCTTTATTACAACAAATAACTTTGTGGCAATAGCTTATTGCTTCAAAGGTTTATGAAAAATGTCATAGCTTATTACAAAAAACAACCTTGTTGCAATAAGTTGAGTTTTTTTTTTTTTTTTTTAATAATTTGTCTATTACCCTATCTTGCAATATACACAATATAAGATAATATAAAACATTATATTTAGGAACTACAATTTAAAGACACAAATTAAATAAATGCAAAAGTCAAAGTACTCCATCAAATTGATATGTCCAAGAACACAAATATATACATAACTTGTTTAGTTTATGATCAAACACATAGTTTCAAAAGTAAATATACACAAATATATACACAAATTGTAAGAAAAGTTCCCTTCAGAAAGTGATATCCATGCATGCTTCACAACCACTTCATTGGCCTCCACCCTATACAATTGAAAAAAATAATAATAAATAAATAAATATAAATTGAGGACCAAATTTATAACAATCTATTACTGGTAATTTCTAAGCATAGAAATTATCACAAAAATTCCATTTAAAACCATGACATGAGCTCTAGAAAATGCCTAAAGATACCAACAATGAGACAAATGTAAACACAAGAGTGATCATATACAACAACAACAAGCCTTAAATCCAATTTGAACAAGTAAAAAAATTCAGTCCTTCCAACCTGAATAGATTAATCCCACATGCTTGCACATAAATAAGTTTCCAAATAGTCAGACAATCAATTCACCAAAACAGTATTTTAACTCAATCAAAACATTCCAACCTGAACAAATTGATCCCCCATGCTTGCATAGAAATAAGTTGCCAAAAAGTTAGACAATCAACTCACCAAAATAGAATTTTTACTCAATCAAAAGAAACTATATGAAACTACATAACCATATATATATATATATATATATTGTCAACAACCACCATCAACAAAACGACCTACTTCCACAACCCACCACCAACAAAACAACCCACCAAAAATTTATATAAGATAGGTGTACCTAAGATTGATTAGCTAGTATTGCCAAAAATTCCTCACGCATAGTCTGTCAGAGTCTTTGAAATTGTACTTCCATTTCTGCATGTTCAGCCGCTCTCTTAGTGCGTTCTGCTTCAAATTTTGCTTCCATTTTTGCACGTTTAGCTACCCTCTCAGTGCGTTCTACATCTAACTGACTCTTCATAGATTGAACTTCACTATTAAGTTCATTGCGTAACGCTCTGTAGAAGTTAAAAGCTTTGCCATGTATCCTCGACCAAGTACATATCTTGACTTGGAGCTTGACTTGGAGCCTGACATGGAGACAATTGATTGGAATATTGTATCCCGCTCACTACTGGATAATGTTTGATCTTCATTCACTTCCATTTCAGCAATTTTTTCTTTTGCTTCCTCCTATTTACAAACACAAATTTATGTTTTTAGTCAAGTGAACAGAAATATAGTTAATCTTTGAACTAAATACACACAAAAATAATATACTTACATATACATGTTTTGGAGTATCATGAGCCCATTGGCCCTTTGGATAGTAGGCCAATGCCCACAATTGAAGATAATCAGGCTCCTTTTGTGTTTCTGGATCACGCTAAGAAAAAAAATATAAAAGCATTAGCCCACATTTACAAGCATTAGCATTATATGTTTTGAGTATTGTTGTTATTTGATCTTACATTTTCAAAGTTGATTTGTGCAAATGATTTACTACCAATATAGTGTATGCTCTTTCGCTTGCTTCAATTTCCAGTATTTCTATCACTTATTGTCTAAAATAAACATCTTTGTCACACACCTTATTAAGTTATTGTATAATAATACAATATATGATATCATATGCTAATAAAAACAACCATATAATTAAATGAAAGTTTGGATCGTCTACCTTAAACTCATCCGACTCAAAATATGAGATCACATCATACCAAGTGTCCATGTTGAGCTCCTGAGGCTTATTTCGGATGACAGCCTCCCTATCATGTTTGTATGTCTTATATGTTGCTGATAAATCAGCTCATCATCCCCTATACCCCTCTTTGGCAATCTTGAAAATTTTAACTTGAGTATCGTCATCATCATCTAGTCTCCACTTAGGCTGTGTTTGGTTAAATGTAAAATATTTTTCGAGTGTAAAATATTTTCAGGTGAAAATATTTTTAGGAAAGGAAAATATTTTCAAGTGTTTGGTTGCATTTCAAAAAATGCTTCGAAAAATATTTTCAAGTGTTTGGTTGTGGCTGAAAATGCTCTAGAAAACTCATTTTTATCATGTTTCTCACATTTTCTTAGGATCCAAACAAATATTATTACAGAGAATCAAAATATATAAACAACACAAGAAACAAAAATCAAAACAAAAAAATCAAAATCACAAGACCAATCGTGAGAAAGGGATAGAGAAATCAGTTCGTGGGTGCGGCTCGCTGGTGGACGAGGTGGGTCGATCTGAAGGTGGTGGGTCGATCTAGGAGTGGGTCACTCACTGGGTGGGTTGATCGATTCGTGGGTTCGTGGCGTGATCTCGCTGGTGGACGAGGTGGGTCGATCGATTCGTGGTGCGATCTCGCCGGTGGACGAGGTGGCTCGATCGGTGGGTGGGTTCGAGGCGCGATCTCGTCGGACTGGAGCTTGGTGTGTTTTGGATCACTGTTTCTCTCTCTCTCTCTCTTTGCGCGTCTGAAGCTCGGTCCGGAAATGGTTTGCAGTGAAAATAGAAGCGTAAAAAAATTTCCAAGTCAAAGCCTTCTTTTTTACGGTTAAATGAAATGCTTTTTTGGAAAATTCTATTTTTCGTAGCTGCCAAGCACGCGGGTTAGGTGTAAAATGATTTCCTGAAAGTGTTTTACACCAAAACAAACGCACCCTTATTCTAATATCATTACAATATGACATACATTTACATTTGAAAATCAATAAATATATAATTATTCAAAGAGAAAAAAATACTATTAAAAAATATGTAACTCTAGCTAATGCATAATTTTTATAAATACCAAAACTTTAGCCTTCAAGATGTTTTTATTCTCATCTGGTATTTCCTTCTAGTTCTTCACATTAAGAGGCAAATGTTGTCTTACTTGAACAACCACTGAATCAACAAAAGTACGATAATTGATGTCGATAGGTCCACCAAACTTCCTTGAAAAAGTAATTGACAATTTCCCATCACTAGTCTCACTAGCTTTCTTAGCCACCTTTAATCCTTTAAGAGTTCCACGACCCTTTTTGGGCATTGGTGTAGAATCTATATATCATTTAATAATTTCTGAATTAAAACAGATTTTTCAACACACAAAAAAAAAAATCTAAATTAAAACAAGAAAATCAATTTAGACATGATGTTATAAATCAATATAATAACAAGATATCAAATGCTCAGTAATGTATGCTATGAAATAAAAGTGTAAAAGATCGTAAACATGAGACTCATTTGAAGTTTATATAATATTATGTGTTTATATTTATACTATCTAAAAATATATTTATATAAACCTGATGTCACGGGACGTGGACGACGAGCATGTGAGTAAAATTTTTGTGAAGGTGGTAATGTGGATGGGTCCTCTAATAGATGAGATAAGGATGCCTCATTCGGTATTTGCATTGAAACTTCACTAGATGGTTGCAGCAATTGTGGTAATGGTGTAGATGACTGTAAAGATACCATCTGTGGATGACGTCACTGTGATGCTGATGGTGAAGTTATCCAAAATATAGATACCTAAACTGAATAACACAATAATGGAAATGAGAGCACATCCAAAGTATATACATTGACCTTAAGATAACAGTAGGAAAAATGTAACATAAAGAAATTACATTCATTATTTGACAACTAATTACATAATATATATTTCAAATGGAATCAAATATCCAAATTATATACAGACTATAAAATAATAATAATAATAATAATAATAATAATAATAATAATAATAATAATAATAATAAAAATAATAATAATAAAACATAACATAAAGGCATCATATTCCATATGTTGGAAAAAAAATATAAAATAATAAGAAAAAACAAGTTAAGACAACTGATTTGTTATTACCATCATTGTCTTCTTCAATATCAGTCTCATTATTTTCATACAAAAGGTCATCTTCCAAGTGAATATTTTCATCAACACTTACTTCAATACCCAATCCCTCCATATCACTTCTACACCAGCTAGTCATGTCTTCAGAACCTTCTTCTCTACCACCCATATCATGTTGACTTCTTAGAAATTTGTTCAGTTTGTAAGGCTCATAATTAGAATTATCATTCTCATCATCTACTTCTTGCTCCCTATTTGGCATAGCAAAGAGGTTTCTTGGTCTCAACTTTATCATAGAACACCAATTTGGATTTTCAACATCCTTTGCATAACAAACTTGTTTTGCTTGAATTCCTAAGACAAAAGGGTCATCTTTGTAGTGAAGACATGTTGTGTCAACATTGATAAATCCATACGCATCCTTCTTATACCCTCTACTTTGGTGTCTACCTTGAGGTGGCACCTCAAACCAATCACATTTAAACAAAATAACTTCATTACGTCCTAAATAATCTAAAGCAATAATCTTCTTAATGACACCAAACCAATCTATGTACCCTGCACTTTCATCACCTTTTACAACCACACCACTATCTTGGGTTTTAAACATCTGCTCACTTTCCTTTGTACAAAATAAGAAACCATTAATAGTGTATCGAGAATAAACTCGTGCACAATAATCTGGCCCTTAAGCTAACGATAAAATTTGTTCATTTATCCGTTCATCTTGATTGTAGTAAAGTTGTTCAATCTACATTTACACAATTACAATCACAATCAGTTGATTGCAAATTTTTGAAATGGACACATGAATATTAGTATAAAATTAATCCACTTACTTGAGACTTAAACCACTTTGAAAATTGTTCTTTGTGTCTTTGTTCTACATTTCGAGAGTTTATTGATGTAAGCTCCCTAATATGTTCGCTACATACATACAAGGGCAATATTAATAAAAAAATTATCAACAAATACAAATTTAAAAAAAAAAAAAAAATTTCATATGAATATAAAATTACTTACTCAACCCATGGAGAAACTTCTTCACAATTGGTTAAAACGTAATGATATGTCATTTGGAGCTCTGAATTACAAAGAGCTTCAAACATGCAATTTTGCCTATCATGGTTAGCCGATGTAAATACACTCAAACCAAATGTTGCTTCACTTGGACAAGTGTCAACATTCCTTTCTAGTTGATTAAGTTTTGTATCCATATCATCAAAATACCAAGAGCAAAATGTCATACATTCCTTTGAAATATACCCTTCAGCAATTGATCCTTCTAGATGAGCTTTGTTACGCACATACCCTTTTAACGTGTGTAAATATCTCTCAATTGGATACATCCACCTATATTGCATAGGTCCTGCCACATTAGCTTCATATGCAAGGTGAATCGATAAGTGCATCATAACATCAAAGAATGAAGGTGGAAATACTTGTTCCAAGCTACAAAGGGTTTCTGCAATTTGATGATCTATATGGTCCAATGCTTCAACAGTTAATTCTTTTGAACATATTTCCACAAAGAAATGACTTAAAACAATTAAAGGTTCACTAACTTTCTTCAGTAATAAACCACGTATCACAAGTGGAAGTAAATGTTGAAATATAACATGACAATCATGTGTTTTCAACCCAACCACGTTGTTGTCTTTCATCTTTACACATCGCCCTATATTTGACGCATAAGCATCGGGCAACTTCACATCTTTTAAAAACTGGCACAACATTTGTTTTTCATCTTTTGTTAGTGTGTAACATGCAAAAGGAAGAATATACTTATCACCTTTACGTTTTGGATGTAGATCTTTTCTAATTCTCATTACTTTAAGATCATGAGGTGCATTTGGGCCATCTTTTGTCTTCCCTTTTATTTCAAGCAGCGTTCCCAATATACTATCACAAATATTCTTTTCTATATGCATCGCATCCAAATTATGACGAAGTAACAATGTCTTCCAGTATGGTAAATCAAAAAATATACTCTTCTTTTGCCAATTATAACACTTTATCTCTTGACCTTGTTTCCTCTTACCTGTGTTTTTGCCAAAGATCACTTACTCAAAAGTTTTATACTATTTAATAACATCATTCCCTGATAATGGCTTTGGTGCTTCTCTTGTTTCCCTTGTGTTATCAAATGCTTCTTTATTCCTATGCCATTTATGATTAGCTTTTAAAAATCTGCGATGACCCATATAACAATGTTTTCGTCCATGCTTAAGTCTTAATGACACCGTATCCTTATAGCAACATGGACATGCCAGCTCTCCTTTGGTGCTCCATCCAGACATTACTGCATATGGAAGGAAGTCATTGATTGTCCATAAAATTGCTGCATGCAAACGAAAATTTTGCTCCAGTGAGACATCATATGTCTCAACACCATTTTCCCACAATTGATTTAATTCATCAATTAATGGTTGTAGATAAACGTCAATGTTATTTCCAAGTGATGTAGGACTAGATATAATCATGGACATTATCCAAAAAGGTTGCTTCAAGCACATCCATGGTGGCAAGTTATATGGAATTAACATAACAGGCCATGTACTATGGCTTGAACTCATAACCCCATAGGGGTTGAACCCATCACTTGCAAGGCCAAGTCGAACATTACGAGAGTCTAATGCAAACCAAGAGTGAACCTCATCTAGTTGTTTCCATGCCATGGAGTCAGCTAGGTGCCTTAACACACTATCATCTACTCTACCCTCTTTATGCCATCTCATTTCAGTAGTTATATTTTTTGTCAAAAACAATCTTTGTAGCCTAGGGGTTAATGGAAAATAACGTAGAATCTTCTGAGGAACCTTTTTATGGTTCCTTTTCTTCCCAATGACATTACCATTACTCTCATTTGATTTCCATCTAGACTTCTTGCATCTTGGACATTTTTCCAAATCAGCATACTCATTTCGATACAACACACAATCATCAATGCAAGCATCAATCTTTTCATAGTCAAGTCCTAAATCCTGAATCATTTTTTTAGCATTGTAAAATGACTCAGGAACCAAATTGCCATCAGGATATGAAAACTTAAAAAATTCAAGTAATCCTTCAACTAATTTGTTACTCCACCCATATAGACACTTCATTTGAAACAACATCATAACAAATGATAACTTTGTTAAATTTTTATAACCAAGGTACAACTTTTGTCCCACATCCTGTAACAATAGTAAGAATTTCTTAGTATTATCATTTGGTTCTTCACAATCCCGAATGTGCAAATCATCATCTCCACCAATTGTAGTACTAGCCAAGTTCTCAGCTCTCATCATATTATTGATCATCTCATATGCGCTAGAATCATCACTTTTTTTCTGATTGCTTTCATTATCTATGCTCCCACTATTTTCATTAGATGGTTCATTATACCACTCTTCACCGTGATGGATCCATATCTTGTAGTTTTGATCCATTCCAAATTTACACAAATCCAGTGCTACCTCATTACGTGTCTTAGGAACCACATTAACATATTTACAGCATGGACATCAAATTGTATTTGCCTTTGCTACTTCGGCAAAAGCCATATCTAGAAATGCTTTCATACCATTTTGCCATTCTTGTGACCCCCTATCTTTAATAAACATCCAAGCTTTATCTATTGACATCTTCACTATAAATAAATACAAAACACATAAACACATAAATTCTAGACTTTAGGTTCCTAAATTGTCTAGTACTTGGATAACTATAAAATGAATTACATGGTTCTATTTTGTTTCACATCAAACAAAAAAAATCACAATTTTGAAGCCACATACAACAAAAAATGGAATGTTCAAGTTAGAGGGCAACAAGAGTAAACAAAATACCAGTTATAAAGATATATGATTTTCATTGTAAAGTTTAAACAATAAATAAATAAATAAATTTCAATAAGTAACTTAAGTATATACATAAATTTTTTGATTGAATGTCGTATACCCAATTTAAACCTTACTTTTTATCAAATTTGTATATACCAGTACCTATTGAAGGTCCATGCAACTGCAAATGGGAAAGTACAACTTGCAATAACCAAGAAGAAAATATAGAAGAGTTTCATATAATTGAACACCTTAGGACTTAATATAATTGTCACTAAACTATATATCTTAGGTTCTTTAAGGAAAGCTTGGGAGGACAAAACATAAATAGTTGGGGAAATGCTCTTTAATTTTCCTAGGAGGAAGCTGTAAGCAAGCATCTTATTAGAGGTTGCTTCAACAATGGAATTTCTTGTTCATATGTAATACTAACAAAATTATAATAGTAGTTAAGAGTTAAATTGTCAAAAGATAATTTGAGCTTGTAATTAAAGTAAGGGGTAGGTTTCAAAAGTGGTACAGACAGCACCTACTTCAGTTGAAATAACCAATAAATAGGCTCAAAAGTAGAATTATGCTCCCCTTATATACTCTTAGGAGCTGGAGAAATTTTGTGGAAAAAAATTTCTAACATTTCATAGCCAAAATGCTGTTGATGGTTCACAGAATATGGAAGAAGATAAATTAAACTACAATCAAAGGCCAAATTTTAACAATCTAGATTGTTTACCTCAAGGTGTTACATTTCTTGATAGAAGAGTAACAAAATACTTGCACCACACAACATATAACAAACTTAGCCTTCCCCTACTTCTAAAACCATCAAGTCTTCAAAACTATCACAATTTCACATGGGAAATAGCCTTCTTTTAAGAACCACAGAATAAGAATATGCAGACTAATGGAGAAAATTTTTAATTTTTTAGGAAAAGGGGGAGTTAGAAAAGGGAAGGGAAAGAAGGGGATGGTTAATTAAATACAACCAGAAGGGCAAAATCAAATTCAAATATACCATTTAAGCATAAGAATCCCCATCTAATCTATTTCTTTCGTCATTTTCCACATGCATGAACCAAAAAATATGTTAATTTAGTTCATAAGCAAAAAGAGTATACACTTTCAAATTCCTCCATGCTGGGTAGTAAGCATGTGACAAAGTTTAACTTAAAACACATATATATACACTGATATATCTTCTTTTAAGTAAAAGCTATATCTGTTTGACAAAAAGCTGGTCAAATGAAAGTGTGACAATCACTTTCACTTTCTCTCTGTACCTCTGAACTATCTCTGAGCACCCCCTCACATTCCATTTGGGGGTGCAAACTGCCATAAAATTTGTTGGAAAGCATGTTAGGTCTTTGACACTTTTTTTAGAGTTTTAAAAAAAATAGTAGAAATAGCAACTAACCAATCAAGGTGTGTGACCCAAAAGGAAACTAACATGTTCAATTCTCTTTTCTCCAGGGGTCTCTTACATTATATATCTCCCTCTTAATGATCTTGACCCTCCATTTGTTGATCATCCAAGCTACTACTTGAGTGCTTGTCCCATCGAATACCCTCTCTGGCCCTCTGTGAGTTGGGATAGCCAAGACAGCATTATTTAGGAATTTTCTCCACATAAATGCGGCCAGAAAGTTAGTTGCAGAATATTCAATGCGGCGGCAGTAGCTTTTTCTTAGATATTTTTGAGCTTCCATCCCTCTTGTACGTTTATAATACACGTCTCTATCAGTAGAACATCCTGAAAAGTCACTTTGAATGACAGGATGTATATTTGATCTGTACTTTGCCCATCTGAGAAGATAACCCTCCTCGGACCACCTTTTCCAATCTTTTTGTTTGCATCTTACTCATGGGATTCTGAATGTAACATCCTCGCTATTGTTTATCCGTCCTCAGACCAATCAACGTCCTCGACTAAGGCCCAAAGCCTAATATACAATTTTGGGCCCTTATCCCAATAAGTTCTCTACATAATTTGTTACTATATATAATTTATAAAAAAAAAAAAAGAAAAAAAAAAAGGTGAAAGTCTCAGCATTTTTTCAAAAAAAAAAAAAAAATTAGATAACTCACAAATGAACAAGAAATTCATTATATATATATAAAAAAACTAAAAAAATAATTGCATCTAAACAATCTAGAAGAATGGATTTTAAGTAAAAAAATTATTTAATAACATTTTAATATATAAAATCCTCGAATTAAATGTCACTTTAGGCCCCAAAATCTTTTGAACCAGCCTTGTTTATAATTATCGACTTAAGTGCTTATACAAATGAATTCAAATAGGGCCTTAATGATAAAGAGGTTTGTGGTTTTTCTAATAAAGAATTGAAAATATATATATATATATATATATAAAGACCTAAGAATTATATAATTTTTGGCATTAAGCCTAGGCAGTGACGGAGCTAGGATTTCAATTCAGGGGGGGCAAGATTAGAAGTCAATATTAAAAAAAAAAGAAAAAAATCTATATGAACCAAAAAAAAAAAAGCAATAACAACTATAAGTGTCATACAAAAACTAATTAAACGTAAACTATATTTAGACATTTAAGTTAATACTATAAAATAAATTGCGGAAATAAATTAATTTGAAAAACATTAAAAGTATAGCAATTTACTTGCAAAGTTGTATACACGTCTCACCATCTTTTCTTGATTGTTTTTGGAACAATAGGTAAAATTTGACTTTCTATTTATTTTTCAAAATAATTAAAATTTTTGTTCATAACATAAACCCACAATTTAAAATTGAAATGTCAAGAAATTGAGGACAAAAAAAAAATTTGTGTAAAATATAGGACTATCAATTGAAATGTCATAAGAAAGACACTAAAATGCACAATTATTATTATTATAATTATTATTATTATGCTGAGCTTAAGTGCATGATAATTAAAAGCTAACAGCTGACAAGTCAAAGCTCTTGGTGTGTGTTATTATGCCTAAGGGAAATTCTTCCATTTATTTTTGCTTGTGTCAGGAAACTTTTTCCCTATTTTCTGTTTTTTTTTTTTCCTTTACACGGTGTCATTGACTTATTGGGCATTAGGTAAGCTTGTCATTTTCCCTTTATTTCAGCAGGGCCAGGAAGTTTTTTTCCCTGATTTGTGTTTAATTTCTGCATCAAAGAGGGTAAAGCATTTAAAAAAATTCCTAATAGTAGTACATATGGAATATTTTAGGAGAAGTCAGGGGGACACTTGCCCCCTCTCGCCCCCCCCCCTGGCTCCGCCCCTGAGCCTAGGTGTTTAATATTGTCAATAAATAAATAAAAATTCAAAACTATATTCAATTTAAGGCCCAAATGAGCTATAAGATTCTAAGTTTTTGTTAAATTTGATAATCTACACACATAAAAATAGAGAAATATTTATGCATTTTACATTTTTCTAGTCGAAAAGGGAAGTTTTATTTATTTAAGTAAATCATTTATACATATGGTCCGTTTGGATACAGCTTATTTTGCTAAAAACTGAAAACACTGTAGAAAAATAATTTCTTAATGTGTAAATAGTGTTATGAGACCCATTTTTAATATATATTTTTTAATAAAGTAGTTGTGAGTCTTGTGAACAGTGATGAATAATACACAAATAATGTATAAACAGTGCACTATCTCTTCAAAGTTGTTGCGTGTGAAAAAAAAAAAAAAAAAAAAAGGGATAACGCAAAACTTGAAATGCAGGATAATTCCTATCCAAACGCTCACATATTGAGCACTCTCATAGGATGCCTAGATACGTTAAGTTTCATACATAATAGTGGTACACACAATAGAGACAACTCTTGTATTCTTCCCCAATGGTCTTTTGCTTGCAAGTCATTTTCGTCGGTCCATCTAGGCAACTAGTTACTATTGGTTTCACACAAAAAAGAGCCACGTCCTACAATTAGAAATCAAAATAGCAATATTCGATGCAAGTACACCAATGAATGTTAGCCAACCAAACTAGTACGATTTTGTGAATCAAAATTTCAAAATTAGTACATATATAACCTTTGGTGGCTGTTAGAACGGTAGGTAAAAGAGCAAAACAATACACATCAATTCGTGATGAAAACTACTTGCACGTTTACTCTGCGAGTCCTGATACGGACACATAATGGTTATGGTCCAACATAATTCTCACTGCTTATTCATGCCATAAAATCCGGAGACCAAAGGTGTATGGAATGATATCATCAGAAAAGATCCAAAAACGTTACATTTTTTTTTGTGAAAAAAAGTGGTCAGTATTACCTAACCAAAAAAGGAAGAAGTAAAACAACTCTCGTTCATTACTAAAATGGCATCAGCTGCTGCCGCCACCACCACCACCACCACACCAACCCATTCTTCTTCTTTTTCTTTTTCTTCTTCTATTAGAACTCACCGTTTCAAGCCCTCTATACATTTGCCCTTTAGGTTCCGCAGATTTACGCCCACCTACCCCTCTGTTTCTTCGCTCGCTATCTCTTGCACTATCTCCATCCGTGACCCACCGGAGCTCCGAATGGACGACAACGGGTCTTCCACCCCACTCCAGCGACCCGATTCGTTCGGCCGTTTCGGCAAATTTGGCGGGAAGTACGTCCCCGAAACCCTAATGTACGCCCTCTCCGAGCTCGAGTCTGCTTTCCATGCTCTCGCCGGTGACCACGAGTTTCAGGTTCTCTCCTCCATTTCAATCATTTCAATTGTGTTTGGTTCCGTGGAAAGTTTGGGAAAAAGAAAAAGGGTGAATTTTTCTTGGGGGTGAAAATGAAATGCTTGAAGTTTTGTTTGGATTTTTAGTGTGGGGGTTGATAAGACTGTGAAATTGAACCTTAATTGCTTAATGCGATATCTACTTTGAGGATTGGATAATTTGTTTGAAAAAAAGGAACTAATTTTGTGGGACTTGTTGGGGTTCTTCATTTGAATATTTGTTTTCAATTTTGGTTTGTTTTTTGTACTTTGGCTGTGTTTGGTTCTGTTGGAATTTTGGGAAAATAAATTAGTTTTGGGGAGTAAATTGGTATGGTATTGAATGCAGAAAATGATTTTGGTGTTGCTAGAGTAGAAGCTCTATATTGCAATTTGAAAAACATTTTTTCATTTTGTTTGGATTTGGAAAAATGTGGGCTAATGAGCTATATAGGCATATAGCTCAAATGGTACTTCCTTGTCTCATAATAATGGTGAGGTCGTGGGTTTTAGACCCACTCCAGTGTGTGCAGCTTACCAATAATTTTTATTAAAAAAAAAAAAATCTGTAGAAATGTGGTGTTATTTTGGTTTCCTTAATTTTCTCAATTACCAAATGGAGGGTATAAGGATGTAGGATTAAGGAAATGGTTATCTTGGCATAGGCTTTTATTGCCTTGATTTTCATGTTATTTTGATGTGTTATGGTAGTATTAGCTTAGTGTGGGATTGATGAGACTCTGATTTGGGACTTTACTGCTTATTATGAATTTTGAGGAATCCATTATTGATTACAAAAAAGAAGTTTGTATCTTACGTCTTGGCATTGCAATGACCCTTCGTTTTTTTAGAGAAAATTTTACTTGTTTCAGTTTGCCAAAGCTGAATTAGACGATAAAGTTTCAATCTTCATTGAAAATGTAACTGCTACTCAAGTATCTTGGGGGGAAAAACTCTGATTGTGTGTGTATCTCTGTATGAATATATGTCAAAGTCATTGAATTATAGGGAAAATATTTGAGTTTGCAGAAAGAACTGAACGGGGTCTTGAAAGACTATGTAGGGAGGGAGAGTCCTCTTTATTTTGCAGAGCGGCTGACGCAGCATTATAAGCGTCCCAATGGTGAAGGTCCGCTCATTTACCTCAAGAGAGAAGATCTGAATCATACTGGGGCTCACAAGATCAACAATGCCATTGCCCAAGCTTTGCTTGCCAAGCGGTTGGGCAAAAAGCGGATTATTGCTGAAACTGGAGCTGGTCAGCATGGAGTTGCAACAGCGACTGTTTGTGCTCGGTTTGGTTTGCCATGTATCATTTATATGGGCGCACAAGATATGGAGAGGCAGGCACTTAATGTCTTCAGAATGCGGCTTCTTGGAGCTGAGGTTGGTTGTCATAGTTTTCATCCTTCAGTTCTTTGAGCGATGTAGCCTAATTTATACATAGACCATTTCACAATCCCATGGTTCATTTAACTGGTCTGATTAGACATTGCATATTTTCCAGCACTGCTGTTTCATTTTCTCTCTTCATAACAAAGTTAAAGTTATCCTAGAAGTTGAGGAATCCTTTGTAATGTTAGCAGCCTTATTTGCATAATGTTTTTTTAACTGGCTCTTCCTTTGTGTAGGCATGATGGTTTTTATTTTATTTTAAAATATCTGAAGATATATATATATATATATATATAAATTAAAATATCTGAAGCAAACTTCGTACTATGTACAAAGCAGGGCCAAACAGAAACATACTTCTGGCTGTTCTTATAGGCAGACAGTGGTAAGTGAGATTGTTGCCTACGTGTTCCAGTCTGAGCTGGTTTTACATTCTTTCTTTGCTGGTTTTACATATTTTACTTATAGTTGGAATCCCTTCTGCTGATAATTAGCAATATCTTGGTTTTGCAACTGTTTGTAAGGAGTCTTAGGGATTGGGAACACAATTTGTATACGTCATTGATTCCTCTTTTGAATATTTTTCTTTCTTTCAATTATTTTTTTCATTAAATGCCACCATCAAATTCTCTTAAAAATCATTTTTAGGTTCTTGGGATGACAAGATTCATTTTGTTCTTGATATATTACTACTTGTAGTATTTAAAGGGCTTAGATGGATTTTTATGTTGTAGTTATCCTCTAATTTTTATATGAAATTGCTCTTGCCAATGTTGCATCATTAAGTTATGAATTTCTCTTTTCCTATTACAGGTTAGACCAGTCCATTCTGGGACAGCCACCCTGAAAGATGCAACATCCGAAGCTATTAGGGACTGGGTAACAAATGTAGAGACGACTCATTATATTTTGGGCTCGGTTGCTGGGCCACATCCATACCCCATGATGGTTCGAGAGTTCCACGCGGTAATTGGTAAAGAAACTAGAAAACAAGCACTGGAAAAATGGGGAGGGGGACCAGACGTTCTGGTAGCATGTGTTGGTGGAGGTTCGAATGCCATGGGACTCTTCCATGAGTTTGTAGATGACAAAGATGTAAGGCTAATTGGTGTGGAAGCTGCAGGGTTTGGATTGGACAGTGGTAAGCATGCTGCTACTTTGTCAAAAGGGGAAGTTGGGGTTTTGCATGGAGCTATGAGCTATTTATTACAGGATGATGATGGGCAAATCATTGAACCACATTCCATAAGTGCGGGGTAAGACAGTTGATTGATTTTTTCCATTATCACATTTGGTGTGTTTTATGTTGTATTCTTTCTAAATGTACATATTGTCTTTATGGCTTATAGCTTGGATTATCCTGGAGTTGGGCCAGAGCACAGTTACTTGAAAGATATAGGACGTGCTGAATATTATAGTGTCACAGATGATGAAGCATTAGAAGGTATGGCGCTACAAACTTCTTTACGTTTTCTGTTGTATTCTTGGGGGGTCAATTATGTCATACATGATGATGAGTATTGCATTGCATTGATTGTTGCTAATAATATGTTTATATCTGCAACATTTGACATTATTATGGGGATGCATGTTGTCTCTTTGCCAATATGAGTTTTTTCCTTTGTCTAATAGGATAAATTTTGAAACTTAACATACAAGGCCTAAATAACACTGTTATCAAAGTAGAGTCCTCTAATGTACTATGATAGTATGATGTATTTGTCGTTCAACCATCAATTTCTTGTCTCCTTGTAGAAGTCATTTTCTTTTCAGTTACTTTTCTTGCCCAAAAAAAGGTAAAAAGGCCTCTAGTAGCACATGGTTGATCATCTTCTTCCTTTTTCTTTTGGGGAGAGAGAGAGAGAGAACAGCTTCTATGTATTTGAAGTTTAGACAAACTAGAAAAGAATTGAAAAGAATCACATTTTCTGAAAAAAAAAAAAAAAAAAAATTCCATGTTATACAACACAGATGGTTGTTGATCAAAGATGGTTATGATGGAAACTTTTTCTGCTGTTGAAAACGTCAACCTTGATTTCATGTTTACAAACGTATTTTGTCTCACATTCACCTTGTTTTGGATTTGCAATCTTGTCATGAATGACTTGATATGACGAACTAACCGATACAGTTTACTAGAACATTATTTTACCTCTAGCTCTACATGAATGGTTTATTTTCTGAAGAAGACATGTTAATGATGGTTTAGGTGTTGGATTACAGTATATTGATAGAACATAATCTTAATAGTCTTGTTGGAATTATATAAACTTGGGAAACCACTATGTATTGGCTTGGAGGAAAACTTTGTCCCCCTAGAAAAATGCCTGTTTGCTGTTTCCAACCGAGAATGAGGCCCTGAATGCTTTTTTTGAGGTTATGTATAAGCGATCTACCATCACTGAGAAAATCTGTTATTTCACTGTTGCCCTAGGTTGAAGTTGCTTTTAAAATTGTCTTTTTATCCTCCTAAATCAGTTCCTTTATTGGTTATTTTTGTATATGTAGCTTTCAAGAGATTATCTCGACTAGAGGGCATAATCCCAGCTTTGGAGACATCTCATGCACTGGCTTATTTGGAGCAGCTCTGCCCTACTCTCCCCAGTGGAACTAGGGTTGTGCTTAATTGCAGTGGCAGAGGGGATAAGGATGTTGAAACAGCTATCAAGCGTTTGCAGCTTTGATGGTGGTGTTCATGTATGTGGTATGCCTTTACAAATAAACTAAAGAACACCCTCTTTGTTTCTTTTTTTTTTTTTTTTTTTTTGGGTTGAGATGTTTCAATTTTGTTTGTCACTTGTAAGACTATTTTCAACCCTTTGACACTCATGTTTAAAACAAGTTTGGAATGTATCGATGCAGTTATCATTGCAGATCATCTTTATATTGTAGTTTTAAGTGAATGGCTGCATATTGCTTGAGAATTTCATCTGGGCATCTAGGAGCACTCTGATGCTTCTTTTTGAAAGAGATGCTTTATCGAAGTTCATATTTGAAAGATAAGAAAACATGTTCGCATAATGTGGTGGTAGAAAGTTCTCAAACACTATTTTAATAGCTTGACTAGTTAAAATTCTGGTTTACTGATAATGGTGTTTGATAACATTTTATCAGTGTGCAACATAACCATTACTGTCCAGTTCCTAGATTTTCAACACAGTGGACCACCTCTTGAAAAGATACCACTTGATCAACCTTGAACCGAAATCCACTCCACACCAACACTGCAAAATGCCAAAATCACAACTCCAAAGCACATGAGAAACAGTTTCAGCCTCCAAGCAGTGGACAGAAGCAAACGTAGAAGATATCCCTTTGTGAATTAAATTTGTTGTTGTAGGAAGTATACCTACCCTCACTTGGCACACCCACATAAATGATTTGAGTCATTTATGAGGAACCGTGACAGCCCAAAGGCCATTCCAAAAATAATGCACACCCTTTTGATTGGATGAAGAGCCCTCCGATTTTATCTTATACCTTTGGAGTCTCATCCTTCACTAATAATTCATGAATTTTTCACAACAAATTTTCTATTTGAGGCACCCATCCTCAATGACAAATCCGGCTGACATCTAATCGTCTATGAGACAAAGGTATACTTGATTTGGGAAGCTTCAAAGGGGGAGAAAAATAGAGTCAGTCAAATGAGAATTCCAGAGTGGTTGCATATTCTGGAAGAACTGTACATAGAGAAACTATCTTTTGTCCCTGTTGTGATGACAGCCACTTATTACCTCTTTCTTGGTTGATAAACTTCTATTTTTGGGACTGAAGCCATTTATTACCTCAAACCCGAGCTGTGTCATCAATCTCGAGTCTCAACCCTTTAGTAATTATATCCCTTGCCTGAGCTAGACTGCATGCATAAGAAGAGTGAGTGGGAACATTGAACTGACTAGTCTGGAAAATATTTGATTTGAAGACAATAAGAGTGATTATTGATGGCTCCACCCTTATTTTTAGCTACAAGAGCTCAATTAAAAGCTTCTAGTCTCAAAATCCAATTCTTGGATCTACATAATTTAGCCCAACTTTTAGCCAATCATTTTTCCCTTCCTCACCATTTTGATCCCACCAAAATCTACTCATTAAAGAATTTAATTCAAAACAAAGCTGTCTAGTATTCTAAAGCAACTCATGGCATAGATTGAGATAGCCTGGGCTACTGTCATGATCAAGATTTCCCTATCAGTTTGAGATAAAATCTTCTCCTTCAATTTTTTAGTGGACAGAACTCTTGATCTCTTCAAAAGCCATTCTCTTGCCTCTGCCAATTAAAGGAGGTAACCCAAGGTATGTCTCAAAAGGAAATAGAGAAGTTGCAATCATAACTCTCCGAATATCAGTCTCCACAACAGGAAAAGTGTTTGAACTTTGAACTAAAGAACAAAGACGTCTTATTACAACTCAAGGGTTTCTGCTTTGATACCATTACTACCCAGGATAGAAGCATATAATTTAATCTGAAAACAAGGATACTGACCTAACAAGGATGAAAGTCCATCTGAGCTAACAAGGATACCTTACTGTTAGTAAGAACCTTCAACACAATTTCACACACGATCACATCATCTGAGCTAATAGGACGAAATTATTATTCTCTGTTCCCATTAGCCTGGCACTTCTGTCTCAAGAAAACCGAAGTTTTAGTCTACTCTTTCCACGGCCATACGTCTTACACGGATGAATGTACCATGGACTACGAACTATTATGTGCTTGCAAATTCGCGTAGGTGTCCCGTATCGAACAGGTACGACAAAGTTGTGTAAGATAGCTGCTATAGAAAGGCAGCTCATTTCACTTATAAAGCAGTACAAATATAAAAATAACTCAAATGAGATAATTAAATACTGAAATATATACTTTTTCCTGGATGAAGTTTAGCTATTTAGGTTGTAACTTTTCTTAATAAAATGAATATTATTTTGAAAATTTAACATGTTATATTTTGTATATAATTTATAAACTTATATTTTATGTATAATTTTAAATTACAAAAATTTATAATTTAAATAATTTATTTATTGATGACATAATTATTGATCATTAATTTTCTAAAAAGTTAGTGCAAGCATGAAGATTATAAGAAGAATATGTAATTCAATAATGAATATATCAAAATTCACCTCCAATAAAAAGATAATGAGTAAACTTATAGTTTTATGCTACAATCAATTTTGTAATTAAATTTTGTCCTTATTTCATATCATAACTCTCACAAGACAATTAAGAAAGATCAAATCCTAAGCAAACCATGGTCTACAATAATGCAATATAAATATAAAATGTTAGTATAATAATAAAATGTTGTTGTATTATTGTTATTTATATGCAAATTATTGTTCATTTTTAAAGAATAATGTTATTTGTTTGCAAACTATTGTTGTAGTGTACAATCTTTATCAGCTAAAGTCCAAATGTTTATAGTCAAACCCAATACAAATTGAATTTTCTTTTTCTCGTTTTAGTTTTAGTCAATTCTCCCTCTATTATCTCCTTCTCACCCACCAAAATCATGTCAAGATCTAATCAAATGTTAGACCACAATTATTAATTGCTTTTCTATTTCCCAAATGCTCCCATATTAGAGAACTAGCATCAGGTGTGTCAAATACCAAATATTTGATATTTGACATGACACACCAAACACCAAAAAACTTCTCATATCAAATGTTTTAAATATTAAAAGATTTAGCATAGGTGAACAATACCATCCCAAATTTGGAATGGTATGGACACAAATGCTAAACCAAAAAAATAATTTTTTATTCAAAATTTTCTCTCCTTTCAATTATTTATTCGATTTATTCTCTCTCCTCTCATAGATCTGTCTCTCAGCCCTTCTCTCCTCTCTCCCTATCTCAACCTCTCTCTCGCTCTATTCCTCTCTATAACAAGCCGCCACTCTCTGCCACAGATCTCTGCCCATAGCCATCTCGCCAAGCGCCAATCTCGCCACGGTCTTTGCTTTCACTCATCGCCAAGTTGGCTCTGTTCTCCTGGATTCTCTCCGTTCTCATTTCTCTTTGACGACGATGATAGGTGGGTCAGCATTGGTTTTTGGGCTATGTATATTGGCTTTATTGGTGGTGGTGGTGATGGGTTATGGGGGTTGTTAATTTGGTGGGTTGTGGTTTGTTGGGTTTTGTGGGTCTTTAGATTTTCTGGTGGGTTGACGTTTGTTTTGGTGGTTTTGAGATTATTTTGGTTGTTTGGGTAACTAGACAATTGAATTTTCTTTTTTTTTGGCAAGGGCCACGGCTCCCCAAGCCACTACATGGCTCTACCCTTGATCATATCCCTTACTCAAATCAAGCTTATGAGCCATGTGTGGACTCCTACCCCTTGTCTTAGTTTTCATATAATGCAACATTTCAAAAGCCACCAAGATGATGTTTGTTATTAATCTCCTAGGAACAAATGCTCTTTTTTTTTTTTTTTTTTTTTTTTGAGAAACAGGAACAAATGCTCTTTGATATTAAGAGATGATGTGGAGCAGCACCTTTTTCATCCTGCTGAGCAGAACTCTCCACGGCCATAGATATGTCTCAAGTTTCAACGCATGTATGATGTGCTTTCAAATTCGCGTAAATGTCCCATATAGGACAGATACAATAAAGTTGGGTAAGATAGCTGTTATAAAATGGAAACTCATTTCATTTCCCAAGCACGCAGCCACGCGGTGAACACAAAGCGAACTATTCTTTCGCCTTTTACTAAAGAATACCGTGTGCACGCCGCTAATAGTGGCATACGCCAATTTTTGGAGGGGTTTCTCCCAAGGGGAAGCTCCTAAAAATATAGTTTAACATTTTCAAAACCTTGTTTCAGCCTCTTTTAAGAAATATAATTAAAGAACACGCAATTTCAGAAATTAGGGCCCGTAAACTAGGTATATGTAAACTAGGTATATGTTGAAATACGTGTAAGCTTGTTGAGAAGTTGAAAATTGTTGTTTGAAAACGCAAACCAAACACTTCCAATAGCTGTGATATATGGAAATTTTAGATATTTAACTACACAGGACATTTCATTTCATATGATGACACCAGGTTTTCAAGTCATAACCTCATAACATCGAGACTACACAGTCACATTTGAAGTATGACATTTCCAGAAACATGCTTAGGAGGTTTTGATGTATATATATTTATCGTATTTGATATATTTTTTTATTAAAAAAACCACTTTCTTTTTTTTTTTATTAAAAAAAAAAAAACTACTTTTAAAAGAACATATTTGATGATCTTTATAAAAATATTGTTTCAAGAATAACTTTTTTTTAAAATTGAAAATACGACAGTAAGGTATTTTTACATGGTCTGCGTCAAAACTATTATTGATACCTATTTTTGCTAATCCATGCCCAAAGGCCCAATGAAGAGAAATGCCCAAATCAGCCCCAGGAATGAGTTGAGGTGTGGGCAAAGGAAAGGTAACTGGGCCATACTCCAAGAGCTCGAAAAGTAAGAAAGCACACAAATGTGGCCCAAGCAATGGCCGAAAAGGAAAGAATATTTGTTGAAAATATAAAGTAAAGCCCAAAGTGGGCTCATAGGCCCTCTTTAAGAGAGGGGTAATGCATAGGAGTAGAATGACCCTTATTGCAGACTAAAATGGGTCTTGAAAAGCGCCAAAGTGAAATAAGAAGTGAAATAAGATAAGACCCGACAAATGTGGCCCAGCAAAATCCAATGAAAAAGAAAGAGGAGGAGCCGAAAAGCCAGTAGGTCCAGCCCAGCAGGATGTAATATGGCAAGCTTAAGAAGCCCATGCTGCTCTTGCCCAAGGGATGAGGGAAAACCTTAATTCTGCGAGGGTAAAAACAGTGAAACAACACCAGGTAATAGCGGCAGAAAATGCACGGGAAAGATAGAGACAAAGCATAAGAAAGAAACAGAGTGGAACGACTAGAGTCTCACCAATTTGTAATCCAGCCAATACAAGGGAGGTGGGACCCGTGGCTGAAAAGATTACAGAGAGGATGATTTTGGAAGAGGGGGGAAAGTCGCCTAATTTGGCATCCTACCAGGACCTCTTTTGGGAGGTTCTCTACTAAAATAGCATTTTTGCCAAAACGGGTAAGAAACTGGTGGGAACCGTTTGATGCATAAGACTCAGGAGATACATAATACATTACATAAGAGCTATGTGTGGACTTCTACCCCTTGTCTTGGTTTTCATATGATGCAACATTTCAAAAGCCACCAAGCTGATGTTTGTTAGTAATCTCCTAGGAACAAATGCTCTTTGATATTCAGAGATGATGCAGAGCAGCACCATTTTCATCCTGTTAGGTAGAACTCTCCACGGCCATAGTCTTAACTCTTAACGCACGTATGAAGTGCTTTCAAATTCGCGTAGATGTCCCATATAGAACAGATACAATAAAGTTGTATAAGATAGCTGTCATAAAATGGAAACTCATTTCATTTCCGGACCACGCAGCCACGCGGTGAGCACAGAGCGAACTATTCTTTCGCCTTTTACTAAAGAATACCGTGTGCACGCCGCAAATAGTGGCATACGCCTATTTTTGGAGGGGTTTCTCCCAAGGGGAAGCTCCCAAAAATACTAGTTTAACATTTTCAATACCTTGTTTCAGTCTCTTTTAAGAAATATAGTTAAAGAACCGGAAATTCCAGATACCAGATCTTTAGCTGTGACATAGGGAAATTTTAGATATTTAAATACACAGGAGGTCATGTACGTAACATTTCATATGATGAGTGACTTGTTGGATGGACTCTATTCATACCAGCAATGTCGTGACAGTAAGCCATCATAACAATGAGTCTCAACAGCATGAGCTATTGTGCATTTTAAGAGAATAGACTCCAAATCCTTTTCCTTCTCGAACACAGCTAAAAATGGGTTTTCCTTTTTTTGTGTTGAAAGCCTCATTGAACAATAAACTAAATTAATATTTGAGCTCGCTTTTCTTCATCAAAATTTCACACCCTTCCCCTACTTCAGCCACAAAGATTTTCAAATTCTTCCATAACTTCACAGAACCATCATCCATTCTTCTACAAGAGAAGAAGAGTAGAAGCAAAGAGAACAGAACGAAAACAAAACGATGAACGAGTTTGAAAGCTTGGGGCATTGACTATTACACATTCATTAGTGTACATGGCCCTATACATCATCTATTTCATCTGTTATATGTTGGAAAATATGGCTAAATAAACAAGTTTTGATTCAACAATACAAACCCTAAAAATTAGCAATGACAAAATAAATAGATAGAGTTAGAAAGATCTCACAAACTATAGAATCACGCAAATGCGTTGTCTTTAAAGGTTGATTCGTGCCACCCGGAGTAAAACTCGGTGTGAATGGCTCTCTTAGCCGAACAACTCCCAAGATTAGACTATAGTAATTTTTTCAAGCTAATCACACACTCAAGCAAGAAGAACTTGGAACAACCTTACTTGCCTTTCCTTTCCTTAAAAATATTGAAGCTGAAATTTTTACTGTGAAGCAAAAAAATTGAAGCTGAAATTTTTTCTTCTGTGCAGCAAGAATACAGAGAAAACAGAGGGATATACGGCTGGGAAGATGAGAGAAATATTGATATCTGAATAGTGTGTTTTGTAGGGTTTATATGCTTGCTAAAAGGAAGATAAATGGGCTGACTAAAGGACAAGTCTTGCAACGGCTACTGTGCAAATTTTATGCCCAACGGGCTGTTCATTAAATGCCCATCGGGCTGCTCAGAAGCTCACCAACGGACATAAAATTAGATCAAAATTTGGGCTAAAAGAAAGTAATGGAAAAGGTAAGGTAAGGCCCAAAAATGATGTAACAAACCCAAACCAATACCTAGCCCATTATGATCCAATTTGCCACCTTAGATGTGCAAAGCCTTATAAACTCATAACAAGATTCATTCCTAACCAATGTAGGACACAAACATACATTAAGTGTTTGAAACACACACATACTCCAACATTATATGTGAATATGCTTATGTGATGATATGTGAAATTGAGATAATTTAGGCCAACCCTACTCATTAAAGAATTTAATTCAGAGCAAAATCCGCCCAGTTCACTAAAGCAACTCATGGCATAAATTGAGATAGCCTGAACTACTGTTATGATCAAGATCTTCCTACCAGCTTGAAATAAAATCTTCTCCTTCCACCCTTCAATTTTTTTTATGAACTGGACTCTTTATCTCTTCAAAAGCCAAACTCTTGCCTCTACCAATTAAAGGAGATAACCGAAGGTACTTCTCAAATGGAACCTGAGAAGTTGCACGTAAAGCTGTCCTAATATCATTCTTCACACAGGCATAGTGTTTAAACTGAAAAACGAGGGCATCTTACCAAAATTCGAATTTTGTCCCGATGCCCGTTCATACAACTCAAGGGTTCCGATATAGCCAGACATTCCTCCATTGTGGCTTTACAAAACAAAAGGCTATCATTCAAAAAAAATAAGTGAAAAATCTTTGGACCTCTCAAGATTGACACACCTCTAATATTGACTTCTCTCTCATCACGTCTCAATAACGCAGATGGGCCTTCAGCACAAATGAAAAATGGGTAGGGAGACAGGATTTCCTTGCCTAATTCCTTGTCCCGGTCTAATGTAGCCCATCTTTAGCATTATTGCTTGTAAATTCTGCATTCCACTTAGGCCTTACTCAAATTCAGCTTTGGAGCCATGCTTGGACTTATCTTGGTTTTCATCCTGTTAGTTACAACCTTCCACTCCATTTTATACAGCACATTACATGAGCTAAAGGAAGAAATTATTATTCTCCGTTCCCATTAGCCTGGCACTTCTGTCTTAAGAAGACCAAAGTCTCTCCACGGCCATAGTCTTATTTTACGCATGTATGAAGAATTGCTTTCAAATTCGCGTAGATGTCCCATATTGAACACATACATTAAGGTTGTGTAAGATAGCTGTTATTAAAACGGTAAGTCATTTCATTTCCAATCCACGCAGCCACGCGGTGAGCACAGAGCGAACTATTCTTTCGCCTTTTACTAAAGAATACCGTGTGCACGCCGCAAATAGTGGCATACGCCTATTTTTGGAGGAGTTTCTCCTCAGGGGAAGCTCTTAAAAATACTAGCTTAACATTTTCAAAACCTTGTTTCAGTCTCTATCAAGAAATATAGTTATAGAACACGCAAACGCAATTTCAGGAACTATCTCTAGCTGTGATATATGGAAGCTTTAGTTATTTAACTACATGGGAGGTGATGTATATAACATTTCATTTGATGACTGACTTGTTGGATGGACTCATACCGGTCAGCCATCATATAACCTCATCACAATGAGACTCCACAGCTTGAGCTATCGTGGATTTTAAGAGAATAGACTCCAAATCCTTTTCCTTCGCCAACACAGCTAAGAATAGGCCTTCCTCTTTTGTGTTGAAAGCCTCATTAAACTGCTTGAACAATAAACTAAATATTTGAGCTTGCTTTCGTCATCAAAATTTCACCTCCTTCCCCTACTTCAGCCACGAAGAGTTTCAAATTCTTCAATAAATTCACAAAACCATCATCCATTTTTCTACAGGAGAAGAAAAGAACCAAAACAAAAAGAAGAGTAGAAGCAGAGAGAACAGAACGAAAATAAAACCACTTTATTTTTTTAATTAAGTGGAAAGTGTGAAACTATTTATCGTATTTTATTTTTTTAATTAAAAAAAAAAACACTTTATTGTGCGTATAAATTGGCAAGTGTGAAACTATTTATCGTATTTGATTTTTTAATTAAAAAACCACTTTATTTTTTTTATAAAAAATAAAACTACTTTTAATAGAGCATATTTGCTTATCTTTATAAAGAAATTGTTTTCAAAAATAATTTACTTAAAAAATTGAAAATACAATGATAGGGAAATTAATTTACATGGTCTACGTCAAAACTATTAAAGAGGAAAATTTTCTGAGAACCTGGCAACCTAGTGACCCCATCACCATGGTTACTTCTTAGGCCACTAGCTTGACTCGAAAAGCTGTCTAAAAAAAAAAAGGTTAAATTACTATAAAATTTATTACAAAAAAATTTATCAATTTGAAAGCTTGAACTTTTGCTAAAACACTGGCGCTCAATCAGACTCCCAATTAAAAATTACGCTTAGATAACTTTTACTCTAACTTATACTAAGTATGGACCAAGAGTAAATAAGCGAGAACAACCGATAATACTACCATAAGCCATATTCATCGATTATTAACAATAAAATGAAAGCTGACAGAGTAGGGAAAAGAGATGCAAATACAAGATAACACTGAGATATGTTATCGAAAAGGAAACCGAAAAAATCGACAAAAAACCTCTCCGCAACCCTCCAAGTCAAAATCGATCCATTAGAAAATAAAGTTGGAGTACACAAACAACAAAAAACCCTCCAAGCTTAGTTTACTCCATGTACTTGAGCCCTCCAAGCTTCTACTATCAACTGACTTATTGGAGCCTTGTCTTCTCTAGTTTTCCAGATCTCGCAATTCAGCCTGATTACATCTGCCAATGAATGGCTCTTTCCAATACTTCCTAGCAGCACAAAAATCTCACTTTAACACTACGTATGGGTGTGGTAAGTGTTTGGGTTAGCAACCTCTTAAAAATGTGGAGATAGAGATGTAGGAGTTGAGGAAAACTACAAGGAAATGTATAAATGATTGTGGGTATAACAATTTCTAACTCTCAAGTGTCTTTTCTAGGGTTTTCTATTTGAAAAGCACTCCTTACAATTTGTGGGTAATGAAGGTATATATAGTGTGGGTAAAGACATGGTAAAACAAAACATAACTTTTTGCCAAACAGAGAGTTTTGCGAGTCTTTCGCGAGTTGGCCTTACCCGCAAGACACTTGCGAAATATCCAGCCTGGCATGACTCTTTATCTTCTAATTATGTGCTCTGCACGTGGCTCTTTTCGCGGATAAGCTACTCGCAAGACACTCACGAAAACCACTTGTTCAACCTTTGAAACTTGAGTCTTCACCGATCTCTCACACTCATCCCTTACAATTACTCCCACATACATACACGGAAAAAATGATTGAAGAAATTACAATCAAATTTAGCACGGAATAAAAGCCAACACAACATAGTTGAAAATCACAACTTTACACAATTGATGTGATAATGAATAAGATCAATATTACATCAATAATATAATAAATGAGTATTTGAATTATTTTTTTATGATTAGCGACGTATTAGTTTGTAAGACCTATACATAGCAAACTTTGTAATATCTCTAACATGGCTGTTGTAAGTACCACCAACCTCTGATTTGTTAATGGCACACATTCAATTCATTCTTTTTGGAAGACTTGTGAATAAAAATGATAAAACTCAATGGAAAGTTTTAAAATCATTGGCTTATTTAAACAAGTTAGACAAGTCATGGGTTGTGCCAATTCACGATTTGAGGTTGCAATCGGTTTCAATAATCTTGGTGTTGCAACAATTGAGTTCAAGATCGGTGTCCAAGCCTTTTTGTGTGTGAGAGAGAAACGTTGGAGGTAATAAAAAAAGATTCATTTGCTAGGCTACAATACCAAAGAGAAGAAATAATTTGCTAGCCTACTAATACAATAACTGGCCAAGCCTGGCAAAGATACTATAGCTTTTTTACAATTTTGCTAGCATGCATGTGGCTAGCACGGTGAGAAGCATAGCTAGAATTTGACTGGGAAAATCATCTATAAGCTAGTAGCTAGCCCAATGTGAATGCTGAAAGCTAAAACAAACATACAACTGAGTATTTTACCAATTTTGCTAGATTGGATGTATGAGTGTTAGTATGGAGCACTCTGGTGCTTCTTTTTGAAAGAGAAATGCTTGATCAAAGTTCATATTTGAATAATATAGAAACACGTTCACATAATGTGGTGGTAGAAAGTTCTCAAGCATTATTTTAATAGCTTGGCTATCTTTACATAGTTGTGAAAATCTCTGTTTTTCAGATATGCTATTTGATATCATTTTATCAGTATGCACAATCCCTAGAAAGGTTCCTCTACCCTATGTTTTGGACGAAGGGAGATGGAGGTTGGGGAGGGCATCCTCTCTCCTCTCCCTCTTATCTTTTTATGTCTCAAACATAACCATTAGTGTCCAGTTCCTAGATTTTCAACACAGTGAACCACCTCTTGAAAGGACAAAGATCTTGTATACGTCCAGTGTATAGTTGTGGGACTCATATGTTAGTCTCACTCTCACATAGGTCTTATATGCTGGGTGTATAAGATACTTTCTCTTTGATCAGATACGACTTGATCAAACCTTGAATCGAAATCCACTCCACACCGACTCTGCAAAATCACAACTCCTAAGCACATGAGAAACAGTTTCAGCCTCCTTCAAGCAGTGGACACAAGCAAATGTAGAAGATATTCCTTTGTCAAGCAAATGACTTGATTCATTTATGAGGAACCAAGACAGCCCAAAGACCATTCCAAATATCATGAGCACTACCCTTGAGTCTCATCCTTCAGACCTTCACTAATAACTTGACTTTCCGCCGTGAATTTTCCATTTGAGGTACCCGTCCACACTAACGAGTCCGGCTTGAATTTGAGAAGCTACAAAGGGGAGAAAATAGAATCAATCAAGAATTTCTAAAAGATGGGGACATGAATGCATTTTCTAGAATAACTGTATATGGTGTAGATGGCGACCTTCCACTCCATTTTATACATCATATTACAGGAGCTAAAGGAAGAAATTACTGTTCTCCGTTCCCATTAGCCTGTCACTTTTGTCTCAAGAAGACCAAAGTCTCTCCACGGCCGTAGTCTTATTTTACGCATGAATGTAGAAGTGCTTTCAAATTCGCGTAGATGTCCCATATCGAACAGACAATAAAGTTGTGTAAGATAGCTGTTATTAAAATGGCAAGTCATTTCATTTCCAAACCACGCAGCCACGCGGTGAGCACAGAGCGAACTATTCTTTCGCCTTTTACTAAAGAATACCGTGTGCGCGCCGCAAATAGTGGCATACGCCTATTTTTGGAGGAGTTTTCCTACGGGAAAGCTCCTAAAAATACCAGTTAAACATTTTCAAATCTTGTGATTCTTATTTACTGACTATGGATGCGTACATTTAATGCAAGAAACTAGTCCCCAGGCAGTGATACTGGTTTAATAATCATACAGGCTTTGTATAGATATATGACTGCAATTTAAACAACAAATTAAATTCATTGGCAAAGCTGCTACATCTTTTTTTCTTCATCAAAATTTCAGCCTCAAATGAGTATTAAATGCTTCCATTAGTTTACAAAATCGTCATCCATTTTTTGTAGAAGAGAAGAAAAGTAGAAGCAGAACAGAAAGAAAATAAAAAGAAAGCCCTTAGGAGCGAGGAGATGAGAGGTTTGAAAGCTTGCTATGCAAACGGAATGAGACACTCCTGAGCAAAAAAGAGACAGGACAGATGAGGAACTTGTACCACTTCCAAAAGAGTATTTCTTTATTTAATTGGTGATCTTTATAAATATATCGTTTCAAGAATAATTTTTTGAATAAAAAAGGACAATAGAGTATTTTTACATTGTCTATCTCAAAAATATTAAAGACGAAAGTTTTATGAGAACCTTGCAACCTAGTGACCCCGTGGTCACTTTTTAGGCCACCAGCTCGACTTGAAAAGCCATCTACCAAAAAATGTTAAAAGTTATTATAAAATTTATTTTTAAAAAACTTATAAATTGATGTGCAAAGTTACTGTAAATTTAAAAAAAAAAAAAAAAAAACTTATAAATTGATATGCAATGAATGTGATTAATGTCACTTCAACAAAATAATAACCAAGACCTCCTCAGCACTAGCTGTAGTTGCTAGAGATTTTAGAGGAAACATTATTAAAGTTTGGTCCAAAATCCATACCAAATGCTCCCCCATTTCAGCTGAAGCCTCTGCCATTCTTTGGGTTGTCCAGCTGGTGCATCAAGAATTTTGGAATCATATCATCGTAGAAGGTGACTCAAAAAAACTGTTTTGATCCTCTTTCTTCAAAAGAAGTAACCCCCTATTGGTTCATAGCTAATATTATGTGCAATACTCTAAACTTTAAGTCTAGGTTCTCATGATGTCTTTTTCGTTGAATTAAGAGGGACTGTAATGTGGCTGCCCATGCTGCTGCAAAACTATCTCTCAATGCCATAAACAAAAAAAAAAAAAAAAAAAAAATTTGTTTCAATGGAGGGAAAAAAAAAAAAAATCCTTTGATTTATAAATGGCCACAAATCCAAAGGTAATACTTGTTGCACACAAGCTATTATACAAGTTTTATTTTTTAACTAAAACCATGATATGAAATCACAATTCCCGAGTTTAAAATTGACTTCAAATCATTATTTCAATTCAAGAATGGAGTGTTTAAAAATGTGTAACAATTTGTGTGTAATAAATACCCCTAATCCAATTCATTCTTTTTTAAAAACTCGTGAATAAACAATTGATTGTCTTATTCTGCTTATTTAAATAAGTTAAATATGGGTTGTGCTGGCTTGCGATTTGAGGTTTGCCACGTTTTGAAAATCATGGTATTGCAACAGATTTTTTTTAATAAAAAAATTAATAATTAGGAGTGAAACATCTATGTTGAAAACACAGATGAGCTACAAAGCTTTTAACATGGTATTGCAATAACTGAGTTCAAGATCGGTGTCCAAACCCTTTTGTGTGTGTGTGTGTGTGAGACAGAAAGGAACATTGGAGGTAATAAAAACAAGAGATTCATTTGCTACTGCAAATAGTAAAGAGAAGAAATAATTTGCTAGGCTACAATACCTGAACAAGCCTGGCAAGAAACTATAACTTTTTTACAATTTAGCTATAGCCGGTGGCTAGCTTGGTGAGAAGCATATGTTTAGGGCAGGGCTAAAAGAAATATACAGCCGAGAATTTTGCTTAGATTGGACGTATGAGTATGTTACTCTCACAAATCCAATCATCTATTTAGCCCAAAAATAGTCCAATCATCTAAAACCTAGAAGATTGACCGTTTCTGACTATTCGGCACACTCCCATGACACAACATGGCCAACCCAAAGAAATCAGAAACTCCAAATCAACTTATTGAATTTCTCACAGGATATGTCCCACATGAAAACAGTTGCCACTAATAAGCCAACTTCGTCGCAAAATGTAATTACGAAGATGCTTTTTTATATCCAGATACCCTACCCCCGGATCCCTATAAATTACTCACACCTCACATCTCCATCTCCATCTCCACCAACCCCATTGGTCCACTCCCATTTAAAAAAAAAAAAAAAAAAACACTTATAAAACAAAGAACTGTGAATAAATCAAAGAACTTTTTTTTTTGCAATTTTATGTTTCTCAAAACAGACAAGGTTAAGACATTATCCTTGTTTATTAAAACATTTTTCCTTCCAACCTCACTAGGGGATAAAAAAAAAAAGCCACTTAGCAACCCCGTATACCAGTAATGTTGATAACTAGACAATAATTATTATTATCTACAAAAAGATAAAACTGCTGGTTCAACGGAATGAAGTCCAGGTAGTCATGGACTCTGAAAAGCAAATTCTTAACAACGCCTCTGGCGGAGCCGCTCCTGACGCCACACACTCTTCCGCCGTCTTATGCGCTAAGCAACGAATCTAAATTGCAGAACCCCAAGCTTTTCATTGCTTTGCCTGGAAAATAGAAAACATTTAAGTTCATGGCAATCTTAGACAAATGAGATACATGGCTCTAATGTAAAGGGAATAAATTAAGCATAGTCCCATAACATATGGCTACAGTCAACTTCACTCAAAGTCATCCTGACTTTTATAAAAAAGATAAGCAAAGGAATATCCTAATTATTTTTTTAACAATGAGTTACACATGCACCCACTTGGTCTTAGAAACACAATCTTATGGCCCTTCACTTAGTACTTGAAAGGAGAGACTGCCATTTGAAGTTTTGAACTACAGCTTGTCAGCAGGAATATTATAATTATTTACCCAAAAATTATTAATTTCGGTAGCTAACAAAAATTCACCTAACAACAAACCAATCATAATTGGTTGCTCAGATCCACACCTATACTCCCCAACCCCACCCCACCTAACCCCAACACCTAAACAAGCTTGTACTGAGGGCAACTAATCAACCCAACTGGTGTTTTATCAAATTAGCCTACGACGTATATAAGACTCCAGAACCGCCAAGTTTGAGTCGTTGTTCCACCTAAACTTCAACTCAAACCCTTCCATGCATTCCGAAGTAGGTAAAGATTTTCTAGTGTGGTCCCCCTATGAAGGACAATTTTAAATTTCTCAACTCATCTTTATGTTTTAAATTTGTCTTTTTATTAGATCATTTTCATTTAGGGGGATTCAGATCCTCTAGATTTCCTAGGGTACTCTATCAAATAAATTTCCTTAAATCTTAACAATTCTTTAATGATTTAATAGTATGTCAGCATTCTACTAACAATAATCTTAATTATTTTTAATTATTTTTTTTGCTACATTATTTTATTATTTTAAGAATATTGTTAGTGAAATGCTGACATGACAGAATCTTGACCATTGAATCATTAAAGAGTAGTTAAGATTTAAGAAAATCTACTGGTAGAGTACTTTAAAAAATCTAGAGGATTTGAATCCCATTTAGGGTACGTTTGGTTTGAAGGGAGAAAAAATGAGAAGATAGAAAATATTTTAATTTCCCTCCTTTTTGTTTGGTGAGAGTGAAAAATAGAAGATGAAAAAAGTGAGTTTATATAAATTTATGCATATACCCTTATTAAAAAATGATGCCCAATTAAAACCAAAAAAGTGATAATCAACAATAAAAATCAATCACCTAAATTTATTTTTTTTTAAAATCATGTCCATAAAATATTTTAATTTCCCTCCTTTTTGTTTGGTGAGAGTGAAAAATGGAGGATGAAAAACGTGAGTTTATATAAATTTATGCATATACCCTTATTAAAAAATGATGCCCAATTAAAACCAAAAAAGTGATAATCAACAATAAAAATCAATCACCTAAAATTTTTTTTTTTTTTTTAAATCATGTCCATAAAAAAAAAAAAAAAATCACATCTAAAAAAAAACACACAAGAAAGCAAAAGAAAAAAAAAATACTAGACAAGCCAGCCCAACCCAGTTAAAAAAAAAAAGGCAGGCAACTTCCAGGAGGAAAAGAAAAAAAAATGTAAAGAAAAGCAACGTGGATAAAGCCCTTGTGCAATTGCACATGGGCATTTTCGTCCAAAAATGATGCCCAATTTCTCCCTTCACTTTTCTCTCCATTTTAGGGAGAAAACTTTTTAGTGGGCCCGAAGAGAACACCTAGACTCCATCATTTATTTTCCTTCCTCCCCATCCAACCAAACACACTCAAAAAAAATTTTCTTTTCATTTTCTCTCTAAAGTTTTCCATCCACCCTATTTCACCTCCAAAAAAACACAACCAGGTGATAAGGTTATTTTTTCAAGTATGGAAAAATCAACACTAAAGAGTTCTATTCCAATTATATATATATATATATATAGAGAGAGAGAGAGAGAGAGAGAGAATAGCAATATTGTTCAACAAATAAAGAGAACAACAAAATACCTGGGAATACAAGAAGGTTCCAAGGATAGCTATGGCAGCTCCAAGAGCATTGATGGGCTGGACTGGTGTTTTGAATATAATGATTGATGAGACTATGACAGATATACGTTTCATGGTGTTACCAATGCTAAATGTCAAGGGCGAGATCTGGTCCAGGGACATGTATGACACCTGGTTGTAGAGATGATAGAACACACTCTGGGCCGCCACCCACCTATGCGTACAATTAACAGCCACACCATTAGTAAATGGAAAGGAAAAGGAAAATAGCATCAAAAGTTTTAAGAAAGAACAAAATCCAACAAGAAATACAATGTACACATTCTGTCACAAGGCCTAAACAACATCACATTAGCAGAGAAGGAAAAAAAGAATAGAAAAAACCTGACGGCATCATGAGGAAGATCTAACACCTTCAGTCATAAATTTAAGTTTACTATCAGCATCTGATCAATTGGTGGAATGGCATAATATTAACATAATAGAACACCAAAATTATTAGAATCAAGTCTTTGAGCAGAATACCAGATAACCCACATACTAATTCTGTAGAGCCATCTGCAATATATGAGTGAAAAACAGCAAGAAACAATTTTTCAAATTCACCATGGTCAAAAAATGCTGGATGGATCATTAAACCAATCCAAATAATATGCATCGACTGCCACATAACTAAGTTTCCTATTTTTCTTTTTCTTTTCTTTTTTCTTGTTAACATTGAACCTTAAGACCTATCACGTATCACCTATCCCAATCCCACCCAACCCTCACCACCAGACCTGCAGCCCTAGGGGCCAGGGCTGATGGACTCGGTTTTTCTTTTCTAGTCTACATAATAGTTGGGTACATTTGAAATAAGGCATTCAAGTAAATTTTTTGAATGTCTTTCCATGAGCAAAGCTATAAGGCTGAGTTCTATTGGAGACAGGACAGCACATTCATTCAGATATGAAAATCTAGAACCTTCAAGAACACTGTACATTTTGCAGATATGAGCATGAATAAAAGCAAGAAAATAGATTATTGAAAACTTACATGAGCTCCTAGGTTAAATATCACAAGTTGGTTCTTGATTTTCTAATTTATCTGGGTGGAAAAAAACAAGAAAAGAAAGACACATACGGTATGCACATTATCATCTGAGAGGATCAACGTGCATGACATCCTAAGCAATTATCCACATACCTGCCATGTGCACCCTACCCAGAAGATCCAAAACATCTCTAGAAGAGATTTGACTTGGTAGAAAAAATATATGGTATATAAAATGTCAAACTTGAATTATTAGTGAGATAGTCATACAATATGAAAAGCATATATAGGTTCTCAAAAATTAAAGGCAATAAATACGGCATAAAATGTTTTCATCTGAATCAGGAATAATTATTAATTTCAGGAATCGATTTAACATACATCTCTTTGATCTACCACGGGAAAACTAATACGTAGAACTGAAGAGTGCAACTATGCAACCAAACAAGGACATTAGGCTAGTATTGACAGTCGTCACGTAATTACCATATGAAATGGGGTCCAATTTGAGAGATGGCTGTTTGCCAACCAGCTGCCCACATTTGTGGTCCCTCTATAGCTATAGCAAACGGTGTGAGAATCAAAAGGGACATCATAGACAGACATGCATAATAGTTCATCCCACTAACAGACTTCCCCTTCATGCCCTTCTTTGAGAAGATGTTCCGGAAGACAAATGCCAAGTTTGATATCATGGCACCCATAAAACCTGAATAGTGAAAGTCAAGAAACCAAATTCAGGGCTCTGAAAACAAGACACAAAACAATAAAAATTGAAGTCCAACCATATAACCCCCTTCAATGACAATATACTCTAAAACACAAAACTGTCATCAACAGATTAGAGACTCCTGGGTTGAAAAATAAACAAACAAACCAATTTTGACACCTTAAATTTAAGTCACCAGAAAAGGCAAAAAGATCAATATGAAAAACAAAAACTAAAAAATTCACCTTCAAATTGGTTGCTGAGAACATTAGAATAAAGAGAGAAAATATTTATGATTTATGTGTCACAATTTTAGGCAAAACACAAAACTTGCCCATACTTCACTTTATTAAACAAAAGTAGTTTTGATCCGAAGTCCCAATATTAAAAAAATAAACAAATAAAAATTCAGAATTCAATGCTTATCCTTTCCTGCCTCTTCTGAGCAGTCAACACAGTGAAAAATATACATTTGGAAAATGAAACACCAATATAAACAGATGTTAAGATGATAGATCAAGCAATTAAATAATTGCAAGTGTATCACATAATAAAGTTTCATTTTTACCAGTCATGTTGAAGTTGAGCTCAGTTGCAGCAGAAAGTGCGCAACCACCAATAATTGGGATAAGGGACAGGTATACTGGCACAGGGAAGCTCTCACCCAACAGGAACCTTGAAACCAATACACTGAAAGCAGGCTCACCACTCTTGATGATGTGGGTGAATGAAACTGCAACCTTTGACATACTCACAGTTGCCGCAACATGCCCAATTGTATGTGCCACAGCAACCTATTGAAACACAGGCAAACACTAAGATCACAATCCATTCCAGAAAGTCAAGGAATTCAATCATTGAGATAAAATCCAAGCCATATAATAAACCCAAGAGACAACAGAACCCTGATTGTTTCCTTGGTTGTCAATAAAATGAAGGTAAAATCATGGAATCATAATTTATATACCATCAAATTTTTATCACTAAAACCCCCAAGCACAAAAAATTTCAGCGAACTGGACAAAATACAACTACTTGGCCTACTTGAGGCTATTAATTTTCTTGAATATTTGAAATCAAACAACAAAAACAAACAATTAAAAACATCACTTTCTTTCTCTCTCCTGAACTTTCTCAGCAACCAAACAAAAGGGTAACTTTCTACATTTTCTTATATTCAAATATATTCACAATTTCTAAAATCAACTAATGGATCACAAATCCTTAAATCAACTATCAGATCAAACCAAAAAAAACATTAAAAGGCCTAAAATAGAATCATACTCTTTCCATCTTCCTCCTTCTCACCAACCAAACAAAACCCAAATTTTCACTCACCTCAAACAAACTCTTCCATCAAACATCAAAACAAAATCAACAGACACACAACCTTAAACTTCATAATATACTCTCAACTTGCTCCACTTTTCCCACCAAATCAAATCAAAATCACAAGAATCAAAAAGTCTTCCATCCCAAAACAACATGCAACCATAAAAACAAGACCCAATTTTAAACTTTTTTCAAACTCACCGGGAACAAAGTCTTCCAAAACTCAAAGTCAGTCTTGGGAGCCTCAGCGATCCTTGTGACCCAAGAGATTAACATCATGAGAGACCCACATGCAAGCGAGAGAGTTGAGGTCAGCCATGGGTAAGGGAAAGCATTCAACACCTTCTTGTTGTAGATATTGAACACCACATTCAGAGCCCACCAAGTAGCGAAGTAAATTCCGATCTTCAACTTCTGCGCCGCCTCCGATTTCGTCTCGGCCGGTTCGATCGGTTTAGACTGATCCGCAGCCTCATACGCCTCGCATTTGATCCGATCCTCCCGATATCTCACCGACCCAAAACTCAGTTTCTCAACTGAATTCACATGCAAAGGCCTCGACACCGATACCAAGCCGAGTCGCTCCGGTTTTCTCAAAGCCGGTACGAGTTGCAGAACCGGCCGTGCCGGATACGGCTTTTTTCGGAGAAACAAATCGGACCCATTAATCGTTGGGGGCACGGATTGCTTCACAGAACAAATCATGGCGTAAAAGATTCGAACTTTGAAAGCAAAATTCCAATTGGGTTTTATGGGTCTGTCACAAAAATACGATCACAGAAATATATAAATATAGTTATAGTTGTTCACAGAGATCAAACTTCAAAGAAGCAGTAAAAGCCAAAACCTTCACGGCTTGGCTTTGCTTTGCTTTTGAAAAACCTTTTCCAAAAGCCTTTGACCTAAAAAATAAAAAGCAACGATCTTATAGGTATTTATATATATATTTTTTTCAACTTATGAATATGATCAAGGCTTAAAAGAGAGAAAAAAAAAAAAAAGATATTTGGGTTATGATGATCTATAAAATATTATAGGCAGACAGTAGGAGTGAATTACGGGTGTGATCTATAAATAACTTTGACACAGTAATGAGCACAAAAGAGAGACAGAGGATTTGTTTGGTTTTGGATGAGGAGGGTAGGTGAATTTTGATGAGGAGGTCAAAAAAGGTTTTGAGAGTTGGGATGCTTGGTAGTGAAATCTACAATGGGTTGCTTCTCTGAAATCTTTAGTCCAGTCTGTGTGTTTTTGTTACCAAATATTCATGTGACTTGTTTCCTTTTTTCCTGTTTTTGCATTTAAAAAGGTTATTTGGACCAACAGCTCCCTCCTGTTGAAAGCTGAGGAAAGTTGGTTTTGTTTGGGTTTTGCTACGCTGTGGTCATGTGTTATATTTTTTTATGGTTGCAGCCAATAATCCACTCTCTCAGTGTAAACCCACTGTTCCTCTTGTGTGAGTTGTACTGTACTTGCAACTAAAGCTAATTACAAAATCTTTCTTGGAGGAACATTTGGATCCAGTCCTTTCAAAAATTTATGTTTATTTTAGTATAGGGACTTATTTTTATTTTTTTACACAATTAAAAAAAAAAACACTTATATTAGATTATTTATTTTACATTTTATTTTATTTAAATAAGAATTCTTCATTCTTTGTTTATTATTATCTTCGTAGAGAGAGAAAGGAATTTGATAAGATAAGAGGTGAGAGAAAAGAATAATAATAATATACAAAACTAGTATTTGCATCAAACAATGCAAAATAGAAAAAGTTATCAATTTTACATATTCAACCCTAAAAAAAAGTCAACTATATCAGTCAAGTTAAAAATGTATAAATTTGCAAAGTTACTATAGTAATTGTGTAAATTTACATTAACACTGTTCAATCTGCATCTTTACATATCCCGAGGTTGAAGAAAAAAGGAGGATGGTAATTATTGCGTATAAAGAAAGAAAAATTATTTTTAAAAATTAAGAAAATTTTGATATTTTAATGTAATGTAGAGTAAAATAGATAATCTGATATGGAGTATTTTGAAAAGTGAGTATATAAAATAGAAAAAATAAGTTTTTATACTAAAATAGACGAAATTTTTTGCATGAACTAATGTGAATGTTCTAATAATGTATATTTACACAGTTAATATAACAACTTTATAAATTTACATATCTTTAGCTTGAGTAATGTAAGTGATTTTGGGGTTTGAATGTGTAAATTTAACACATTTTTTTATTATGTACACATTGATGCAAATGCTCTTAAACCATTTGAAACTATTTTCCACAATGCTCTAGCTAGTGTAGCCATTGAAGAGATCATTTATGTATATCTTTAATCACTTCATTTTTTTTTTTTTTAAATCATGCAACTTGTTTTAATTATAAAATAAAGTTTAGCTCGAAACTAATTTGAAGCGATCTTACTCTATTACACCAATAACAACAAATCATATAAATATTTATATATATATATGTGTGTGTGTGTGTGTGTGTGTGTGAGAGAGAGAGAGAGAGAGAGAGAGAGAGAATATCGTGTCACTAAACTTATTGATTGTTAATACCACCTTATTGGTGAATTTTTTTTTCTTATGTGGGAGTGGTCGAGCGTAATAAGCAACATATGAAAATGTTTTCCATAATTTGTTTAAGGATTAAAGGATAAGATTCTTGAAGGTAAAGTTTGAATCCTAAAAAGTTAGAAACTATTGTACATTTGTACTTGTGATTTTTCTGTTTTGAACTAGTTATAAATCTATCATAATTTATCCTAACATGCTACCCTAGAGTTAGAACCCGAGACCCATCCTCAACCCCCCCATGCTCTAAGGCTTAGGAAGGTATTATCCGGGCTAAAATGGGGGGGTTAAAGGGTTGTATGTATGTTTGGCTGCATGGTTCATGGTATTTTTGTTTTATACATATTAAGTAGGGTGGACGCAAACCTTGGACATTTTTTATTGAAAATGTAAAAAAAAAAAATATTAATGAAAATCAACCTAACGTTTTGAGAAATGGTCTAGTTTAAAGAAAATTTTAATGAAATATAAAATATATTCAAGGTCAAAACTTGAAAATTTAATAAAATGTCACATTATGATGATTTAGAAAGAATGTGATTGGAGGCAAGAATAGCTCATTGAATGATGAGTGGGATTGAATCAACGGTTTGGAAGTAAATAATTTACAATATCACAAGCTAAAAAATAATGGCAAGAAAATAACATATCTTTAAAAAATTAATATAGTTTAAAAATAATAATTGAAAGACAACCCTTCAAGTATTAGAGTGAATATCCATCAAGAGAAATGAAATTTTCAAAAAGAAAAAGAATTATTAAATATTTTAAAAGAAAAATAGAGAGAAGAGACTAAAAAGAAAAGGATTTTCAATGCGATCTTATCAACTCATGTCACGTAATATCACCAAGGTTTTGACAAGTCTATCATTGTAGGTACAATACATTCATTAAATCACCACTGCTTGAACCACTCAATTCTCGTAAGCAATACAAAAACTCTTAAAATGTGTTTAACATGAGTTTATAAGTTTAGTTTTTAACTTTTATGTATAGTTTTTTAGAACTTTACTTTCTTCGTCTTTTTTTTTCTCTTTATATTTTCAATTTTCTTTCAATGTACAAACATACTTTACTACACCCGCCAAAAAAAAAAATAAATTTCAGCTAAATAGGCCGTATCAAGCCACAACCTGCGTCGGTGAAAAGGGAATATTCTTGTGTATGTGTGATGAACAGAGGAAAGAGTAATATTCGAAAGATATTAAAAGAAAGGAGGAAATAGACTAGGGGAAAGATCATATGAGCGTTGCTCCCTAGAAAGGAAATAAACAAAGAAAAAGAAGAACCGAAACATACTGTAGGAGAATTTAGAATATGCCATGCAAGTTGAATTGATATGACATGTACCACGGGCTGATTTAGCACACCTCAGTTTTTTTTTTTTTTTTTTAATAACAAATTCTAGGTTATATAAATCTGACTCGTATATATGTCAGTCAAGCCGTTCCTTTTTCTATTTTCCTTTTGTTTTTAAAATTCTAAATCTTTTTAAATAATTTTTTTTTCTATTTAAATAATCATATAACAATACATACAGTACTAAATTATACATACAGTACTAAATTACACAATATGAGCATATAATAATTATTTTAAAGGAAAAAAAAAACCACTTGACACTTGAGCCTCACCTAATATTACCTTTTTGTTTCAAAAGGTTTTCTTCCAATATTACTATAATTAAATTATCATAGGTCAAGATTGTCTCCCTGAAATGTAAGTGTTATTTTTCTTTGCTGGAGGAATTTGACAAACATTAAATGACTATGACTATTCCGGTTTGATCATCGGGATGGAAATTTTTTTATATCAAATTTACTCTTGTATACTATTTTGAGGCAATTTTTTTTGGCTTAATAAGTTTTCAAAAAAAATGTTGGCAAAATAGTACTGTTTTAAAAACTGATGTAAAGATATAGTAGTTTTTGTTTTTTTGGTTTTTTTTTTGTCCCTACATTTTTTTTTAAAGAATTTCAACTTATGGTATCTGCTCTTAATTTTGTCTTAAGAATTTCAACTTATGGTATCTGCTCTTAATTTTGTCTCTACATATAGATTTAGTTTCTTAAAAGGCAATTCCTTAAGCATGTGTTGATCTAGCTAAAACTAACGTGACCATATTATAAGTTTTGGTCTACCAAAATCTCATCTCTTCAAAAGACAAGTTACACTAACAGAATCTAAAACTTCTTCTCTTGAAAATATGATATTCTGAGAGTGTGTTTTGGAAGTGATGAAATGAAACTCACAGCTGATTAGAGTTTTTAGCTTATTTTTGCTATTTTTTATGAGTTTTATTACACTTTTTGGTATTATTTATGTGTCCCATTATACTATTTAGCTAGCTAATTTTTAGCTTTTAGCATATCATGTGACAATAAAGATAATATCATGCATACCAACAAGGCACGAAGGCCTTGATAAATCTATCATTGTGGACACAATACATTTGTTAAACCACAACTTTTCAAACCACTCAACTTTGGTCAAATATCATGTAAAACAATACAATTCTAATATCAAGCCACACCCTGCGTCGGCAAAAAGGGAATATTCTTGTGTTTATGTGATGATAAGAGGAAAGAGTTAGGGCCTGTTTGGTTTAAAGGTGTCTCAGTTTTCATAACTTAGTTTTCAAAATTCATAATTCAAGCCCAAAACTCATAACTCATTACTCAAACCTCACCTTCACTCAAAAATTGCAAAACACCTGTTTGGACTCATAACTCAGTTACATATCTTTACAACTTTTCACCAAAACCGTGAACTCCACCCACTGACACTACCCAGTGCAACATTGTTGCTACTCGCGTCTTATTAACAAAAAAATCTTCCTCCTTTACTTCTCCCACGCATCCTCTTACCTTTCATTTCTCTGACTCTCCCTCTTTTCTATTAAATTTTTTTGTCTATCTCTCTTTCTCTGTTTCTTTCTCGGCTTTCTTTGTCTATCCCCTCTTCAATCTACATTTTATTTTTTTTTCTCTCTTTTCTGTTTCTTTCTCAGATGTTTTTAGTTGGTTTGAATCGGTGGTTATTGGGTTTAAAGTGGTGGGTTGTTTCAGTGGTTGCTAGGTTCGAATTGGTGATGGTGAGTTTCGGTGGTGGTCATTTGGGTGTTGGCTGGGTTTCACGGTAGAGATTGGGTTTGAGAGTGGGTTTTGGGGCTGGGTTACGATGGAGATCAGGTTACGGGTCAAGATGTGGCTTGAATCGGTTGGGGTTGGGTTATGGTGGAGATCGGGTTATGGGTCACGACGTGGCTTGAATCGGTTTGTTGTGGATCGGCGCTGGGTTAGTGTTTCGGTGGTGTGGATCGGCGCTGGGTTTGTTGTGGTGGTGCTATGGTTGTTTACAACGGTAATATTAAACAACTCTGAACTGATGGGACAACATAGAAGCGTTGGTCCCACAGAGTCTGAATATTTACAGCAGTACCACTAAGTTATGTAACTTAGAAATTGAAAACACCAATTTGGTGTTTTCGGTTTTCATCACTCTCACTTAAAATTTTTGAGTTTGAGTGATGAAAACAAGATGAGGAAATCAAACCAAAAAAAAAAAAACTATGTGGGTCTCACGTTTTTTCATAATTGAGTTATCAGTTTCCAGTCATATCACTCAAAACAAGCCTAAACCAAACAGGCCCAAACCAAACAGGCCCTTAATATTCGAAAGATATTAAAAGAAAGGAGGAAATAGAATAGGGTAAAGATCATATGAGCTTTGCTTCCTAGAAAAGAAATAAACAAAGAAAAAGAAGAACCGAAACATACTATAAACCCTAAACCTCTCCCTAAACCCTAAATTCTAAACCCTAACTCTTAGAATGTGTTTGACATGAGTTTATAAGTTCAATTTTTATTTTTTAGCTTTTTTTTTTTTTTTTTTAACTTTTATGTACAATTTTTTTAATTTTTTTTTTTTTCGTCTTTTTTATATTTTTAAATATTTTTTTTAAGATACAAACATACTTAGTACAATTTCAGGAAAAAAAAATTTCAATTTCAAATTGAATAAGTTGTTACCAGCAGACCGTATCAAGCCACAAACTGCGTCGGTGAAAAGGGAATATTCGTGGGTTTTTGTCATGAACAGAGGAGGAAATAGATTAAGGAAAAGATCGTATCAGCGTTGCTCCCTAGAAAGGAAATAAACAAAGAAAAAGAAGAACCGAAACATACTGTAAGAGAATTTATTAGAATATGCCAAGCAAGTTGAATTGACATGACATGTACTACGGGCTGATTTAGCACACCTCAGTTTTTTTTTTTCTCAATAACAAATACTAAGTTATATAAATCTGACTCGTATATATGCCAGTCAAGTCGTTCCTTTTCTATTTTCCTTTTGTTTTTAAAATTCTAATTTTTTTTTAAACTTTTTAAATTTTTTTTCTTTTCTTTTTAAATAATCTTGTAATAATACATACGGTACTAAATTGCACAATATGAGTATATAATAAGAATCTGATTAATGTGTGTCTTTAAGACACACATTAATAAAATTCATATAATAATTATTTTAAAGAAAAAAAAACCACTTGACACTTGAGCCTCGCCTAACATAACCTTTTTGTTCCAAAAGGTTTTCTTCCAATATTACTATAATTAAATTATCATATGTCGTTTCTCAAAAAAAAAAAAAAAAAAAAAAATATCATAGTTCAAGATTGTCTCCCCGAAATGTAGTGTTATTTTTCTTTGCTGGAGGAATATGACAAACATTAAATGACTATGACTATTCCGGTTTGATTATCGGGATGGAAATTTTTTTATATCAATTTTACTCTTGTATACTATTTTGAGGCAATCTTTTTTTTTTTTTTTTTTATAAATTTTTTTGGCTTAATAAGTTTTCAAAAAAGTGTTGGCAAAATAGTACTGTTATAAAAACTGATGTGCATATATAATAGTTTTAGTTTTAGTTTTTTTTTTGTCCTTATATATATATATATATTTAAAGAGTTTCAACTTACAGTGTCCGCTCTTAATTTTGTCTTTATATATGAAATTAGTTTCTTGAAAGACAATTCCTTAACATGTGTTGATCTTGCTAAAACTAACGTGACCATTTTAAAAATTTTGGTCTACCTAAATCTCATCTCTTCAAAAGACAAGTTACACTAATAAAATCTAGAACTTCTTTTCTTGAAAGGATGATATTCTAAGAGTGTATTTTGAAAGTGATGAAACTCGTAATTTATTATGTAGTTTTTAGCTTATTTTTACTATTATTTATGAGTCTTATTATACTTTTTGATATTATTTATGAATTTTACTGTACTATTTAGTTAGCTAGCTTTTAGCTTTTAGTTTTTTTTTTTTTAATAGTATTTTCAACAAATTGTTTTTTTTTTTTTGTTTTGGCAAAACAAATTGTTTTCAAATAGTCAATAGTAAAAAAATGGTAAGAGAATTTTTTAAATTTTTTTTAAGAATCAAGGTAAGAGAGTTGTTTGTGTAAGCAAATCCCCTCTTCCAACACCAACACACAAAATTTTCAGCCTAAACCCACATTAATTTGTCCCTTATAATTTCCACGTCTTCAACCAGCATTTCAACGGCAAAAGATCCAATACAGTGCTCTAATACTACACTCCAAACCAAATTACCTTTATATCTCTGTAAAAAAAAGAGGAGGGTATCTCAGGAATACTAGTCAGACTTGGTGGAGAAGTCGGTAAAGCAAAACGCCAAAACCGTCTTTTTGTTTTTGGTTACTTGGGATCTTTAATTTTGGGCAATTATGTTTACAAGAAATTGGTCTAATAATTAGACCAATTTCTTGTAAACATAATTGCTACAAGAAATTGGTCTAATAATTAGACCAGTTTCTTGTAAACATAATTGCCAGTAAAGCAAAACGCCAAAACCGTTTAGACCAATTTGTTGTAAACATAATTGCCCAAAAGAAATTGGTCTAACAATGGGACGATGGAAACAAAAAGACAGCATCCACTAACATATAATTCAAAAAAGAATGCAAAATATGGGCATAATAAAATCTCCAATACAGTAAAAAGGTGATGGAACAAGTTTAAAATACAACTCAAAAGTCGGATACTATCACTGATGGAGGTGTTTACGGCTTAACAAGTTTCTAATTCCCTTTTCAACTGCACCAGCCAGCCAAACAATCAAGATCTAACATCAATATTGAATTTGTCCAAGTATCATCACATCAACAACTAGTGCGGCTCATTCTTCCTTCATATATATCCTTGATGACGTGCATGTTAGCAAGAAAGGTAAAGTTCATACAGGATATTCTTTGTATGAAATGGTCATAATATAGTCAATCTGGCTTCATACTTGTAATTTTTGGTTAGGTAGTCAGCATAAATTACCTTTGTCAAGTCCTAAAGCGGTGCAGCAACAACTAGCAAATTAATAGTGTTAACATAGCAGGTAACCAACAGCAGGTATGGTTCATTTTACTGTTATAGTGAAGTAGTAACTAGTAAGGGTTATTATTATTATTATTAATTTCTTTACCTGGCATAATTGCTAAGATCTCTCTCTCTCTTCCTCTGTGTGTGTGTGTTCCACATATTCATTTTTCCTTCTTATCTATTACTTACACTATTTCCTCTGCAATCATGCATAGACTGCAGTCTTTACATAAGCCACGTGTTAATCATAAGACCAAACCGCATCCTGGAGGGAGGGCAGGGATAAAAAATACTCCAAAACCTTTTTAAAATAATACTTCCTAAACCAATCTACAATACTCTAAAACCAACACATAAATGATCCTTCATGTTGACCAAGAGAGATTTAAAATTTGCCCCCAGTTCCCTCCTCCCTCCCCTCTCCAGGCCAGAAAAATCCCTATATACAATACAAACATGGAAATGATACAAATTGAGATCAAACAGAAGATAGGTGTCATCTGTGTACAACAGCAAGAAACAATTCCTATTTCTAGGAACCTTGAACTCAATAAAGTGCCCTTTATAGCACTATCTACCCAATGCTGATGTAATCTGATAAAAACCCACTGGACAAAGCCTGGGAACTCCCAAATGGTCTATTGGCATGCAGACATGAGAACCTACAAGAGACTGAAGACATGCACAAGGACATCCCATCTGTTTCTGTTGAAGGGTGAGTTTGGTTAAGCTTTTTTAAAACTGGACTTTTTGAAAAAGTGGAGTTTTTAAAAAGTGTGGTATGAAAAAGCGTTTTTTGAAAAAGCTGATTGTTTGATAAAAACTGTTAAAAAGTGTTTTTTTTTTTTAAATTAAATGTTTGGCTAACACTTATAAAAGTGGCGGTTTGAGTGGTAAATTACCAAAAAGGACAATGTATATATAAAGTATTGTGAAAGTATTGTGAAAATACTTTCTAAAAAATTATTCTAAAAAGTACTTTCAAAGTTTCTAAAAAAAATATTTTTTTCTCACAAATATTAACTAATAATAACATACCACTTAAAATTTATTGTGAAAATATTGTGATAGCATTTCTCAATTTTAGTTTCTCATTCTTTATTTTATTTTCCTTTATTTCTTTACTTTTTTTTCATCCATATTTCCTTCTTCTTTCCCACCCCCCCCCCCCCTTTTTTTCTCCTCCACACACTTGCACTTCTCTTTTTTTTTTTTTTTTCCTACCACTTCCTCCATAACATTCTAGTGCAGAGCTCTCTTTCTTTTTTTATTTTTCTTCTTCCTCTCTCTCTTTTCTCTTACCACTTCGTATGCAAGTTTCTTTCCCTCTATCCCATCAAAACACACCAAATTATAACTATGTTTCACATCCTCTAAACTATTACTTCATTAAAGGGGAGAGAGTGAGAATTGAGAAAGATCAACGATGACTGAAAAACCCAAAGAAAATGCTGCTAGGTGACAGGTCAAAGGACAAGGAATCCCACTTTTGTGGCGTAGAGACGGAGTTCAACGATGACATGCCTCTGCTCTTGTCTCACAATCTCTCTTCCGTTGGCTTCGACTTCGTCGTCGCTACTCTGGTTCGTATAATCGCCCATAGAGACGAAGTTCAAACTATTACTGCAAGGGATTGTTTTTTTTTTTCCCTTAGCTGATTTGGGGATTTGTTATAAATTTTTTTTGTGTTTGGATTTGGAAATTTGTTATTGAATTGAACCTGGGTTTTCAATAAAATGTGAAGGGCTATTTGGTGATTTCTTTAGCTGAATTGAACCTGAGTTTTCAATGATTTTTTTTTTTCCTTAGCTAATTTCTTTAGCTGATCTATTTTGGGTTTTCAATAAAATTTGAAGGGCAATTTGGTAACTGAACACTGAGTCCAACAGTAGGATTTATGAATGTGCATGGGCTTTTGGAAAATGCTTTGAACAGCTCCAATTTCAGAACGCGCATTCTCTTCACATTTTCAAAACGCAACTTTTTCTAATAAGTTGCTTTTTAGACATCACCAAACACATATATTAAGTTTATGGTTTCAAAAAGTGCTTTTTAAGTTGGGAAAGTGCAAACAAACAGGCCCTAACTCTTCCTACCTCAATACCTTGCAACACAAATCAGGAAATTTGAATTGGTAGGAAATTTGAGTGCCCAAGATTTGTCAGCATTGTCTTTCGAGACTTTAGAGTTAGAATGAAAGAATTTAGGAATAGTTAGCAAATTATTTTGCCGTGTATATGGATAAATTACAACTTACCCATATGTGATTTAACCGAAATTTAAATTACCTACATATGGTTTGAAATTTGACACTTTACCCACCTGAAGTTTAATCAAAATTTAAGTTGTCAACTTGTGGTTTGAAATTCCATGATGCAAGTATTCCATTTGGGTTATTTTTTTTTTTATCTTATTTGATATTGTATTTTTATGTATTTTTTTTTGTGTTTTTGGGTTACTGAATTCTAACTGAGTTAACCTCAGATGGATAAAGTGTCAAATTTCAAATCACAGGTAGGTAACTTAAATTTCGGTCATACTATAAGTGGGTAAGTTGTAATTTGCTCTTTTTTAAAAGAAGAAAGTTATTTTGCCAAGATATATACTTTTTCTCTATCTACACAAATGAGGTAACTTCTATTCTAGATAGTTTAATGTTGAAAAGAGGAGATTTTTGTTTATCACATGTGGACATAAGCACTTTCCTTCGTTTTCAGCAACCAAACGAAAAATGAAACAAAATCCAGAAAAAGAAAATGCCAATAAGAAAGGAGAACCCAACCCAAATTGTCAATTAACCAAATGAATGCATTACAAATAGAACAAAAAATCAAAGAGAGAAAATAACGTAACAGAGAAAGAGAAGAGTGTTTACCCATGACGTAAATGTGAAGTAGAGGAAGATTGTTCACTTAATAATAGATTCAACCCAGCAACTCTAAATATTAATCAATCTAACAACTTCAGTCTTTTCGTCTTCCTGCTTCCCTATTCTTTGTTTTGTTTTAAGTATTCAGCCTTTTTTTCCCCTCTCCAGGTAAACTTAACAACATGTTGTCAAAGAGTTGAACTAGGGATGAAGCCAGGACTTGTATGTAAGGATCGACTTTGCTGCTAGTTGTGTATGGTGGCTTAGCCACTAAGGTGTCTTTTTTTGTGACTTTGATGCTTGTTGTTAGGTAAGAACAATTATTTTGTTTGAAATTTTTTAAAAGGATGGGTTGTTTATTTTGGGTAAAATTGGTTGATTAAACTTAATTTTTTTTAGTTTCACTATTGGTAATTTTTGTTTGTAGGCTAACTTTTTTGGGCTTATATATTTTGTATTAAATTTTAAATTTATAGATTTTTTATGGTTTTTAAAAAGAAGAAAATGGGAGAGCTACAATTTTTTTTTTACAAATTACTGATATAGTGAGTGGTTATTGATAAGTAAAAAAATTGTGTAAATGGTGGGTTTAGATACGAACCAATAAGAATTTGCTACCTCAAGAGTTTATAAAAATATTATAAAAAAATTTGTGGCTATAACATCACTCTTAAAAGAATTAATAATAATACCAAGAGGGCAAAGTATAATTTTATACAACAAAATTGCTAAAATTAATACATGGTATATATTCTTCTTCCTTTTCTTCTTTTTAATTTGGAAGGGGGCAATTGCCCCCGAGTCAAAGCCTACCTCAGTCCCTGAGTTGAACAATGGCTTTTGGTGTTGTGGAAGAGTTGAACAATGAGATTAAAGTTATGCCCCATTAAAGTCTCTAATTAGCATTAATTGTTTCCTTTTAAATGATGTTGGCATATTCTAGCCATAGATTTACTTCATACCAATCCTGACCATGAAACAGACTCTCCATTTATCCCAACAAAGGTCAAGCACTTTGTGTTGAGAGGGAATGTACCAAAATTCTTCCAACAAGAAAGAATTGGAGAAGCCGAGTAGTAGAGACTGAAGCATCATGCAGCATTTGCTACAACAGTATGAAACTACATTGCATATCTTGAGGTAGTGCCCTTTAGCAACGAATGCACCATCATCGACGAAGGAAACTTTTCATAAGTGGAGCAAGGATTCAGAAAGAGATTTTGCAGCCTTCCTTGAACAAGTTAACACCAAATGTGGGGATAAATAGTTTGAGTTGAGCAATGGTTTTGATGCTAACATGGGCAATATGGGTTGTTAGGAATATAGATTTGTTTCCAACTGCATCCAAAAGAGAACCTTGAGCTTGCACTGGTAACGCTCAAGAGTACAAACAAGCCAATAGGCAGGCCATCATCCAAGGTGACCTCAGTCTAAATGAGGAACAAGTGTAGGTCTTTTTAACACAGCATTGGTAGCGTGTAACAAGCCTATCGCGTAAATTGTATGACCCTGTTGTGCTGTTTTGTATATGTTTACCCATATAAAGTTTCAATGATAATAAATATTTATACAAAATAGGAAGTAGAATCATGAAAATACAACTTGACATGTCTTTGAGCCCCTTGGCAACAACAACAACAACTTACTAATCTTCAATTCTTCTTCTATAGTCAAATTATTATGAGATTTTATACGGAACACACTTAAAACGCTTGCATTCTGCAACAAATACTTCACCAGCTTGTACTCACCTTTTTGCCCTTGAAATTGCCAAATTAATATTCTCTTGAGACAAGACAACAAGCAATGAGGAACCCACTCAGGTTGATCCCACCGGCAATCTCCTCCCCGCTCGGGTACAAGTCCCTAAGCAAAATAGAAAAACCAAGTTTCAGAATTACTGCTTATCAGCCAGATCGAACTAATCAAATACAAACTCACCATTGGAAAGTAGAGAGCTAGTAGGTTAGGCAAGCTTTTGAGCAAGTCCGGCAAGAACTGCCATCCAGAATGTTTGTTAACGCTCAGCTTCAAATGGCTCACATTATGCAATGTAGGCAGGTTGCAATCTGATAACTTGAGAACCTTCAAGCAACAAAGATTAATATTCAATAGAGAGAGAGAGAGAGAGAAAAAGATTTTATAATGATCAATGATTTAATATAAGAGTTAGGAAAGCTAACCTCCATATAATCGCCAGTTAAATGCAAGATTTTGACATTACAAATACCTTTCATTAGTTCCAGTTGTCTTTGACCATAGTAAGCATAGCCTTTTTGTTCCAACTTTGGAGTGCTTAATTCAACATGCAATTGAGCTTCAGTTAGTGACTTTAGATTCTTTGAATCATACCCTTCTGCTACAAAATCATACAGTCTAAAGTACTCAAGGGCTGGAGTATCAATGATAATCTTGTACTCGCAGAACTCTGTACTATATTCATCTTCTATAGCACATTCAATGGTCAAACGATTCAATATAGGGGTAGAAATCTTAAAGCAACGTATTCTTTTCATTCCGCATTTCACTATAGACAGTTCTTCTAGCACAGGGCAGCTAGAAAATAATTTATGAGCTGAATGATCATCTGAAAATTCAATTGAATTCAGATGGAGAGTCTTGAGACTTGGTAAAAGTACGGAAGCAGGAACATTGAGCACAAATTTTGTTCCTAGTTTAAGGTACACCAGTGATGTAGATGTAAAAAGGCCACAATATAGAGAGTATTTAGAGTTTCTCATGGGAAAACAGAGATCAAGCTCTTGTACTTTACCCCACACTACACTGCAAATCCATGCATTCACCTGTGAGGGTTCATAGTCTTGACCACATTTCAAATGAAACCTGTGTATGCGTGGTGCATTGTGTAGTTTAAGTACTCTATCCACAAAATTTGAGAAGCTCACTCTCAAATCTTGTGTTGATTTACTGCCAGGCCTTCTTCCATGTAACAATAACTCATCATCAAAGTCCAAATTGGGTACTGAAGACCAAAGATTCTTCCACGTGGTGGATAAAATGGATGTTCCCACCGCATATTTTGTTGGAAGAAAAGATAGGATGTGGCAAAGCACTTTGTACGGTAATTTGTTGATTCCAACTTTCTCTTCCATTTTTCTATGATAATCCCTGTCTTCGGCTTCTTGGACTATGACTTTCTTGAAAATGTTGTGGCTAATTGTGGAAATACTGCCCTTGTATTCCGCCACTCCCCACTTGCCTCTAAGACCCTAAAAAAAATCAACTATGTTTTAGAAATACTACCTATCAGCAAGGACTAATCAAATACAAACTCATAGTCGAGAGCTTGTATATTAGACACACTTTTGAGTCAGTTTGACAGAAACTGCCATCCAATATGTTTGATAACAATAACAATAACAAAAACTAAGTTTCAAAAATTGTGCTTATTAGTGAAGACTAATCAAATACAAACTCACCTCTCCAAAGTCGAGAGCTCGTATGTTAATCACACTTTTGATTCGGTTCAACAGAAACTGTCATCCAATATGTTTGATAACAATAACAAAAACAAAAACAAAAACTTAAATTTCAGAAATAGTGCTTATTAGTGAAGACTAATCAAATACAAACTTACCTCTCTTAAGGCGAGAGCTACATTAGGCACACTTCTGATTCGATTTGATAGAAACTGCCATCCAATATGTTTGATAACAATTACAAAAACCAAGTTTCAGAAATAGTGCTTAGTAGTGAAGACTAATCTAATACAAACTCACCTCTCCAATGTCAAGAGCTCGTATGTTAGGCACGCTTTTGAGTAGGTCCAGCAAAAACATACATCCAACAAGTTTGTTAACATTTACATCCAAATGGCTCACATTATGCAGTGTAGGCAGGTTGCTACCCGATAACATGAGAGCCTTCATTCATTAAAATATACTAGTCAAATCAACAAATCTCGAAAGGTGTCTTGTTTAATCATATTAAGTAATGAGAAATGACTAGTGCACACAACTAAGTGTATACATAGTACACACAAATTGCAATTTACAAGGGAACTCGTCACTTTAAGTCACTATTAGAGTGTGTATAATAGACACTACTCTTAACTCTTAAGTAATTGACTAGCATACTGAAAGAAAGCCAGAGAAAAGATTTTAAAAGGACAAAATGTAAGTGTTAGGAAAGCTAACCTCCATAGAATCACCAGTTAGATGCAAGACCTTGACATTATGAATACCTTTGATTAGCTCCAGTACTTTTTGACCATAATAAGCACAGTCCCTTTGTTCTATCCTTCGAGTGCTTAAATCCACATGCACTTGAGCTTCAATTAGTGACTTTAGATTCTTAAAATGATACCCTTCTGCTACATAATCATATAGTCTCAGGTATTCAAGTTTTGGAGCATCAATAACAATTTTATACCCACAGAATTCAGCAGCATATTCATTATCTAATATAGCACATTCCATGGCCAAACACTTGAGTGCATGGGCAGAAATGTTAAAACAACGTATGTTTTTCATTCCACATTCCTCTATAAACAATTGTTCTAGCACAGGGCAGCTCGAAATGAGCTTATGTGTCGAAGCATCATCTGAAAATTCAATTGAGTTCAGATGGAGAGTCTTGAGGCTTGGTAAAAGTACAGAAGTAGGAACATTGAGCACAAAGTTCCTGCCTAGTTTTAGGTAAACCAGTGATTCAGTTCTAAAAAGATCACCGTGCACAGTGGGGACACACAGATGAAGCTTCTGTACATGACGCCGTAGTGCTTGGTAAATCCATGCATTGACATGTGAGGATTCATAATTTTGAGCACATTTCAAACGAAACCAATGTAGGCGTGGTGCATTGTGTAGAATGAGCACTCTATCCACAAAACTTGAGAAGATCACTCTCAAATCTTCTACTGGTTTATTGATAAGGTTTTCTTCATGTAACAATAAGCTATCCTCAAAGTCTAAAATGGGGACTAAAGCCCAAATATTCTTCCACTTGGTGGATAAAACAGAAGTTGCCACTGCATGTTTTGTTGGAAGAAATGAGAGGATGTGACAAAGTACTTTGCATGGTAAATTGCTGATCCTATCTTCCTTTTCGCGGACTATGACTTCCGTCAAAATGTTCAGGCGTCTTGAGGAAACACCACCTTGATATTTTATTTGCCTATTGCTTTTCACAGAATAAGAAATTCTCTGGCGTTTTGAGTTTGATTCCATTGTTTCTTATACTTACCGACCGTATGATTTAGTTGCTGAGAAAACAAAAGACAAGCAATTAGAACTTATACATCATTACTAGGGATACAATATTACACTTAGTCACAATTTAATATTATTGAGATAAGCTCTCAAATACAAGGGCACAAACAAAACATGAAAAGATCAGATTCTAATATCATGCTTTATGTATTGTACTCTATAAAACCACAAGCATCCTGCCACCAAGATTAACAATCTAAGAGTACGTTTGATACACTGAATGGGGATTACGACAGAAATTGTAATTTTTATTACTAATAATAAAGTGTGTTGTAATGTAATAACTAAACATATTTATTAGTTTGGTTGTGAGTTATAACATTAGAATAAAATTTAACATTTATTTTACGAAATATCTTACTCATACAATTATATCTCTTTAAAAATTATTATTTTTAAATTTAAGAGAGATATGTGTTATTTTTTATGATTTTTTTATTTTTATAATTGTTAGATGTATATGGAAAGTTTGTTTATTTGAAAATATATTAAGTATAAAAATTATTGCACTTACTAAGGAATAACTAATACCACATTTTAAAGAGGAATAGTTATTCCTTATTTTGAAGAATAGATATTCATAAGGAATGACTATTCCTTATAATAAAAATATAACCAAACTAAAGAATAACTAAACCATAGGAATATTTATTACATTACATCACCTATTACAGTCTACCAAACATGCACTAAAAACATAGATAATTATATTACTCTAGTAGCCATTTTGAGACCTAACCTAACAAGTATATAATGGGGGAATATTTTAAGCTTGGTATCTTGGGGGATCAAAGTATAGCCATTTTGTTATAATGCAAACTAGTATTTATTTATTAGTATTAATTCACAAAATATCTACAAGAGAAACTTTGAAACGGCTACTAAAATTTATGAAGAGTAAAACTTAGACAATGCTCATTAACAGTAGTAAATTAGGTTTTCCAATTAATTGAAACACATATACATTGAATCAAATTGGGAAACCTAATGTATTAATTGCATCTAAGGAATTACACCTAAATTTTGACATTTGCCAAAAAGCTTATAAATTGATGTAACAATGAATATGATTTGTCACATGAAAAACATAATAAATAAATAAATAAAAATGAGGTTAGGGATATTACAAATTTTATTACATAAATCATACAAATTGATGGAAAATTATTAGGTACTCCCGGAGTATTATAAATGCGTACTCACTCCTCTCACATAAATGGTGGGTCCCACCATGAATTTAATTAGTGGGACCCACCATTCATGTGAGAGGAGGGAGTACGCATTTATGGTACTCCGGGAGTACACTATAATTTCCCCAAATTGATATGTCATTGATCCCCAAAAATAGTAATTTAAATGTTCATTTATTTATATCCTCCTCACTATCTCTCTATCCAACAAAAAAAAGTGAAACCAATCATAATCTTGAGACATTAAAATTTGTAATAAATTTAGCATTAACTAGATTATAAAAAAAAGTCACACCTATTACCAATTTTATTATATAATATCTACAAACTGACATAACAATGAATGTTATTAGTGTTATATTAACAATATAATAAATAAATTTTCTAATTGCTTTTTGTTGTTTTCTAAAAATTAATACATTAATTTGTAAATTCTATGAAGTAAAAATTTATAGTAGTTGTGGTGCCATCTATATATATAATAATAGGTGAAGTTAAGAGAAACTCAAATTAGAATTCCAAATTAGAGTTCCAATTTTGTGCTATGTGTCTTAAATTATTTATTTTTAAAAAATTTTATTTCTTAATTTTAGAATCAAATGTGGGACCACATCATAAATATTCATCTAAGTGAGTTATTAAGTAAAAAACCCAACAAGTCTAGAATAAATGATTAGTAAAAAAAAAAAGTTTTTCACAAAAAAAAAAATGGACAATTTACATTTTGTACCTAATAATATCCTTACAAAATATTTTAAAGAGTCAACAAAATATAAAAATGACTATCAATAGTATTTAAATTATATATATAGGAATTATATTATACTTTTTATTGTATATCTTTAAGTATATCCATGCATATGCATGAGGTTACAAACTAGTTCTAAATAAATTTTTTGACCAATCAATAAAAGAAAACGCACAAAGTAATTGTTTTTGAATTATTTGCATTTTTCTTTTGAAAAAACCAAATAGATTTCCCAAACTTTACCAATAAAATAAAATCGTATTTATCATCTAATTATATGTTAACTGTTTTTTGATCTAAAAAACTAATTAATTAATGGACAAATATAGTCAAACAACTTAACAACACAAGTCTTTTGAATAAAAAACAAAAAGAAAATAATTAACAAATGTGTTTTGAAGTTAACAAAAAGTAAAATCCAACACATTACAAAGGCACATTTCATCTCACAATGCTTAGATGAGTTTAACGCCTAATTTTTTTATTAGATTCTTCTAACCAAATTTTTAAGGAAGCATACTTATTTTAGATTTAAATTTTAAAATTGTGTGTGTATACATATGTAGCATTTTTCTTTAAAAAAATAAAATAAAAATCTAGGCCATGGACCACCTATTTAGCTTTGTTTGTCTATGTAATGAGCATTAACAGTTTTACTATATAATGTTTACAATCTAACTTGACAATGAATATGATTGACTATTTTTTGAACTAAAAAACTGATTAATGTCACTAAAAAAAAAAAAAAACTTTTAACTTTGGGTACCAAAAAATGAATAACTATAGTCAAACAATTTAACAACACAAATTTTTTATATTAAAAATAAAAATAAGAGAATTAACAAATGTGTTTTGAAGTTAACAAAAAGTAAAAAAACAACACATTACAAAGGCACGCTTCATCTCACAGACTGCTCATATGAGTTTGATGCCTAATTTTTAATTTTTTAGATTCTTTTAACCAAATTTTCAAGGAGGCATACTTATTTTTAGAGTTAAATTTTAAAATTGTGTGTTTATATATATATATATATATAGTATTTTAAAAAAAATTTAATCTTGGTGCCTAAAGCACATTTCATCTCACAGTGCTCATATAAATGTGATGCCTAAGTTTTTTTTTCTATCGGATTCTTTTAAACAAAAGTTTGGATATAAATTCTAAAATTTTGTGTGTATATATGTAGTATTTTAAAAATAAAAATAAAAAGAGTTAGTGCCCCTTTGGTCTAGCTTTGGGCCCTTCCTTGTAATGGGCATTAGCAACTGGTGATGCAAAATGCATTTTTATCCATTATAGATTTTATTGTATGTAGCATCAGGTCCACAAAAGTCTCTGGTGAGGCATTTTGGGAGAAAAAAAAAAATTGCATCTTGCTATATCGTAAAATGTATAAGTTTTTTTTATTCCCTTTTATTTCTCTCTCTCCTCTAATGTCAATGAAAAGAATAAAAATAATTTTTGTTTTCTGCCTCCTATATAAAATATAGTATTATTTTAGTAAGATGAATTGTAAAATAAATATCGAGACGTAGAATGTGTTATTAAAGTGGTTACGTAAAATACATAAAATTATTCTTGATGATGTAAAATGCTTTTTTTTTTTTTTTTTTTGTTATTTTGTTTTTTTTTTTTGTTTTTTTTTGTTTTTTTTTTCATTTCCAGATGTGAATGATAAAAACTTAACACCTCTTTCCCAAAAACCTTACATCTAGTTGATATTTTCTCACTTTTATTTATTTTATTTTTGAGATCTTTTAATCCAATACAATGAGAGATGAAAAAAACTGGACAAGACTATCAATGATTCAATACGCCATAAGGCCCATAACAAAAAAAGAAATAGTTCTGAAAGACATTTGTGAGCCATTATTTCTTGTTTGATCTACTTTTGAGGTTTGGAAGAGATCAATAAAAATAAGGGTCATATGATTGGAGAGATTTTAGGGAGGATGGAAAAAATGGGAGGAAAAAGTTGAAAGAAAATAATTTTTTTGGGTGTTTGGTTGGTGTGATTTTAGCAAGGAAAAATGGATAGAAAAAAATTTGGACTAAGGCACCCCTATGCTCCAACATGCAACAGTAACTGGGTTTTGCTTGGTTTCTTCTTTGGGACCTTTTTTAAAAAATAATTTTCCTTCATTGTTTTTATCTTTTTCTGTACTTCTCATTCAGTTGTTTATTTATTTATTTTTGGTTGTGTTCATCTTTTTTTTTTCATATGTTTTTTTTTTGTATTTTTTTGGTTCATCCCTTTTTTTTCTCCTAATTTGTTACTTTTTATTTTTATTTTTTATTTTATAATACAAATTACATTTTCTAGCCCTCTACTTTTCCACCCCCAAATCAAACAACATGAGGGAAGACTAAAATATTTTCTATCCTCCCACTTTTCTACCCCTTCAACCAAATGGACCACAACACTTGTTTTATCATTTTGTCTCCACCTTAGCCAAATTAGGATTGTGACAAAAATTGTAGCACAAAAATAATATTCCAAAATTTCCTCTAATAAAAATGGTATGAGTGGTGTAAAAGTAATGTCTATAAACTCAACAATGGGAGAGGTGTCCAAAAATTTTAGGACCACAAATCATACACACTTTTTGCCGCAACTAATTATAGTATGCAACATATGAGAATTGTAGGAAAGGTTGTTGTCCTAGAATAACTCAAGAGGCATATCCATTTCGTCAATATCCTCGCCCATTGGTATGAAGCAAGAGACCATGTCTTGCACAAGTGCACTTTTAACAACAAGAATTTATCGACTCCTATTAAAAATAAAAAATGAAAATAAAACTAGAAGTTATTGAAAAAAAGACTATATATCTTTAAAAAAATTATTCTAGAACCATAATCTTTATCATACTATTTTCTAGCATTATTCTATATGGTAAACTGATATCAACTTCTTGTTATTTTTATATTGACCCACTACTCTTCTTTTTTTTTTTTTTTTTTTTTACAACTCATAATTAACTATGTAGGATAGTTGTGAAAAATAATTTGATAAAGTTTGTGGTCCTAAAATTATTGGCCTAATAATGGTTAGAAGAATTGATAGTGACTAAGAAGTAAGAAGGAAAGATGACTTATGTGTCTACTCATGCTGCTTCGTCCTTGTTTGGTTGGAAAGATAGAAAAAAAAAAAATGATCGAGGAATAGAATATTTTGAGAGAATTAAAAATGAGAAGATAAAATTATGTGTTTTCACTATATGTATTTGCTAGAGCTAAAAGATGGGTCAATTCTAAGCATTTTACTTAGCACGTTTCTGATCCATGAGTCCAATGGACATGGGCAATGGCTAAGAAGACAAACCCAATGAGGCGCCCAAGGTGGGCCCCTGGATCCATGTGGCTAAAACGGATAGCAACCTGAACAAACAAAAACCCTAAAACGACTCTCAAAGAAAAAAAAAATGGTTGTTTATTTTCTCGTTTTAAATATCTAATATATATAAATCTAGAAAAATAATTAATCAATAACATTTTCATAATAAATCTTAGGTATTAAGTTATTATTGGTTCTAATTTAAATTTATTACAAAAATTATTTTTTTACCCATCAATAACACTCAATAGGAACCGTTACTTAAGATTTGTTGCGAAAATAGCATTTTTCATAAATTTATTTCACCGCGCATGCATAAACATGCATTATTGTGTGCGAATTTGCATAAATATAACATGATAGAAACGTAAATACACCTATAATCACATATACTCACAACTCACAAGAATGAAAAATACACAACATACACAACATACTTATTGATGAGAATGTAAAAACGCAAATGTATATATTGACAGAATTTAAAATATCTCAACACGTCCTTGGGTTTGTGTAACAAACAGGCCTAAACTAACACGAGAACCTAACCATGGATCGAGAAGAGGATATCATATTTTGGGGCTTGAAAATGGATTTACACTAGCCATAAGAACCCAAATTCAAAAAAAAAAAAAAAACACACACACACACAAGAGTAGAATAATCTAATCACAACAAGACAATAAATAAAGATAAACACACCCACACACTTGACAAAATGCAAAGAAAGTGTAAAACAAAGTTTTACCTTATGTGAGATGGTGGGAACAATGAGATGGTTGTTCTTGAGGATGGGTGGATGTTTGGATGAAAAGTGTTTTCTTGGAATTTTTAATAGGATATGTGTATGAAAAGTATGTTCTTGAGAAGGTATGAGAGGATTAGAGGGAAAAACAAAGAGTTAGGATTTTTGGTGTTCTTGGAAGTGTTGTCAATGGACCAAAGTGGAGAGAAAAATATGAAAGAAAGCCAATGGAAGAAGGGAGATTCCTATCATGCTCTCAAGCTCAACTTTTTCTCTTTGTCTTCTGTGATATAATAATTTAATTTATAACTTTTTTTTAATACGTTAACTTTTAATTTTTCTATTGTACATTTAATATAAAAGTTATAAAAAATTATATTTTTGATAAATATTAATAGGCTACTCATGTGCATTTGGCATCCAATTATAAGCTAATTGTTTTTCTTAAATTATCAATTATTTGTGAATTCTATACTATTTTTTGTCTTAATTTTATTTAAAATAATATAAGTTTTAATTTTTTTTAAATAACTTTTGACATTTTCTCAATTTATACAAATAAGTTTCAAACATTTTACTTATTTTAGGTATGATTTGTGAGTCTCCTGCTACTTTTTTCTTACTTTTTTTTTCATTTTCTTATTGTACCCCTTTGAAAATAATGCAAATGCCCTTTGGTCATACTTCAAATCAATCTATTCCATTACTGTGCATACAATTAATGCATGACAAAATTTTTTTTTTTGGCCACATTAATGCATGACAAATTAAGACAGAACTTGAAGCTCTTGTAAGGATTCAGTACATCGTTGTTCGGTAACAGTAACAACAACATTGTTTCAGTGGTATAAAAATATATATCGATACAAAAGTATAGTGAAAATATGTGTTATTTAAATAATGAAAATTGTTATTTAAACAATACAATTAAACAATTCTAGAATTTTAAAGAATTCAACTAATTAGATGCTGTTTAGATATTACTTATTTATTAAAAATTAAAAATTTATTATTAAAAATATTATAACAAAATAATTTTTAAACATGTAAATAATATTATGGCTTATCATCTCAGCTCAAAAAAAAAAAAACAAAATACCATGAGACTAAAATATGCACAGATATACACATTTTTCGGTTCTTGATGGTCTGTAAACAGTATCTATAGTTCCCACTAAAAAAACATAAGACGCACTGATTGAGCAAAACGCACAAGCTAAACGTACGCTTAATGTCAGAACAAATTAATTTCAGCAAACATGTCTTTGCTAAGCGGGCCGCCCCAGTACAAAATGACAGCACAGCATTATTGGATTCACATCCCATGCAATACCCACACGGTACAACACCTAAAATCTCAACCATATATTTAATCTAATGACTTAAATCTTTGACACCTCACCAAACAAGAAAAAAACTATTTTGCCCTTAAAAAAATTTCACCCCCCCCCCCCCCGGCCACTGTTTCAGTTTCAGCTTCAGCCCTAAGTTTTCATAAACTTAATTTTTTTTTTCTCTCTCCCCTACGTTGCTGCCGCTCTCTGCCTCTTCTTCAACCAATTCTCTGCCTCTCCTTCGATCCATTGTCACGGCAGCCCGGTACCAGACCACACAAGGCTAAGCCTCTCTCTTTAATTTTTTTTAATTGTAATAGCGTTGGTTTTGTCTGTTAGTAGGGGAAACTTTAACCAAAACAAAAGGAAGCTTTTTCAGTATTCACCCAGACCGAACAGCCTTTGCCACTTTCCTTTCTTCTTATCTCTAACACCACAAGTATATCCTCTTTTTTCTCTCTCCATCTCTCTCATATATATATATATATATATATTATATTATTGTTTCATCATCATCCTTCTGCTTTTAATAAATAATTCATGATCTTGTTTCTATATAAGTATGTGTCTGATTTGGTTCTTTGAATTGTTTTAAGCTTCTTGGACCCCAAATTGTTTTTTTGATTGTGGGTTTATTCTGAGTTTTCTGATCTCTTGTCTAGTGCCCTTTACAACTCTTCACAAGCTCAACAACCTCCCTGTTTTGCTTTCAATTTTGTTTGACTGTTTTTCTTCCAGTTTGAGGGTTCTGCCATATTTTCAAGACTAGTTGGCGGTGTGCTCTGCTGGGTTTTTCTTTTTTTTTTTTTTTTTTTTTTTTTATATTGTGTCTCTTTTGCTTCTTTTTCTTAGTTCGGATTTGTACTGAATTTCCGGTTGTTGTTGTACGGAAGAAGGTGATTAGTTTCTCTCTTGTCTTGTCTTGTCCTTTTCGTGTCTGAGTAGTATTCTCACGTTCTAAGAAATCAAACATTATTGGTTTGCTCTTGCTCTTGTTACTCTTAAAAACTGAGAAAAAAGATAAGGAAAAATGGTTTGTTTTTTGTGATGTAGGTTATTTTGGGCAAAAAAGATTGAGGTTCCTATAGGAGATAGTAAAATCTTGCTTCTTCTTTTTCTGTTGGGTTTTTGTTTTGGATGTCTTGATCTATAGGAGATAATGTCAGTGACATGCAAAAATCATAGAACTCACTGGTACTGGGCTGCTGTGACAATGGATTGAAGGAGAGCCAGAGAATGGGCTGAAGGAGAGAGGCAGAGAGCGGCAGCTGCGCAGGGGAGAGAAATTTTTTTTTGAGTTTACGAAAAATTAGGGCTGAAACTGAAACAGTGGGTGTGTGAACAACGTATTCACATCAGGTGGAATACTTAGATATTGCACCTATTTTCCTTACAATTTTTTTTACTTTTTTTTACTTTTTAACTTTAACATTTTAACTCTTTTTTATTATATTTTATTTAATGATTGAGGTTGAAAGTTATTTTTTCAATTTTTAATCTCAACCATTGATTAGGTATTGCACCAGGTGCAATACCTAGGGTATTGTACCTGATGTGAATCCAGTGAATAACAAACCATACATTTAATGCGTGTCAGAAGATATCTCACAAAAAAAAATGCGTGTCAGAAGAAAAATGATAATAATAAACTAGCCTCTGAGCCCAGCGCTCATAAGCTCTTTTTATTTTTTTTGATAAAAACTAATAATTTGTATCTATTATAATTTGAGATTGCTATATTTTTTAATCACAAAAAAAAATTAAGGAGTGTGATGAAGGATTATTTCACCACACATAATACTCATCACACCCTTAGATTTTTTTTTATTTTTTTATTTTTTTATTTTTTTTTTGTGGTTGAAAAATGTAACAATCTCAAATTATAATAGATGCAAATTATTAATCTTTATCGAAAAAATAGAAAAAGCCTCTGAGCATGCGCGTGACCGCGTGCTCAAAAGCTAGTTTGTTTTTAAATGCAAATACTTTACAGTTTTCACAAATGCATAATATTGTTGGATAAATGCGTAAAAGTCAATATATCCTTAGAGCAACGCAAAGCGCATGCAATAATTTTTGAGCCTTAGATGTTTTCATTGGATACACCAAAATATACCAATGCTTAGATTTATTTTTCTCAATGATATACTTTTATTTGTAAACAATGTAGAAGTGAATAATGTGGACATCATTTGTCAATAAAGAATATTAAGTTTAAAAGATCAAGATTTATATTTTTTACCAAAAAAATGGATCAAGATTTAGAGGGACAGCTCCAAATTCCAAATGTCTCATCTACAATAAATCCCAAAACACAATCAATTAAGGACTACTATTTTTCTTATAAGAGGATTACTAAAGTGACTTAAAAGTGAATATTTTAAAAACTTTTATTAGAGATGAGCTATCAATTCATGTAAAGCCACCTTAAAGTATTCTTTTAAGACAGTTTTATGTTAACTTGAACTAAATTTTGTACATAAGTCAATGCAATGTGAAGTATGACTTAATACAAAACTAAAAGAATAGATCTAAATTGACGGTGTGAATACATAATCCAAAGACAAACTTAAGCAGAAATAGAGAAACTTGAAATGATACAAAGTAACTCAAAAGGTGAATAACAGCATAAAAAGATTAGGGGCATTAAGCAAATGAATGCCCAATTTCCCCACAATTATAGCCGATTCTCATCCATGCCATGGTCATATTCTTCTTATTAGGGCTATCTCATCAAGGCCCTTTTTTTTTTTTTTTTTTTGTGTGTGTGTGTGTGTGTTAAAGGAAAGGCTCACGGTTATAAATTTTTTTTAATCCAAAAATTTAGTTTTTTAATCCTAAAATTTAGCCACTTACTACACATCCATAACAATAGTTAAAAAGAGCTTAAATTTAAAATTTATCAACTACCTTTAAAACCGAGAAAAGGTAAGTAGCATTTTTGATACAGTAGTAAATTAATACTTATTAAAAAAAAAATGTAAATTGAATTTCACATTGAATTATACAAATGATAAATGTAGTTTCTATTACAAAAGAAATTTTTTTACAAAAATTTCTTAGATTACAACCACTTCATTCATGTGAAATTGAATCATACAATAATTCTTATAAATTCTCTCACCCGAACTTATCTAATATTCCATTCAAATGTCTCCTCAATGCTAATGTTCCATTCCAATGCCTCTTTAATGAAATCCAATAAATTTGTGCGTATGTCAACCTAAGAAAAAAAATTTTTAATATTAAACCAAGTATTAAAAAAGAAGAAGGAAACTTTAACCAACAAACTATAAATTTACTATAAATTCACTCTTTTTTTATCAACTTAATGTGCGTGTCCTTTCTCAAAAAAAAAAAAAAAAAAAAAAAAAAAAAAACATAATGTGCGTGTCATTAATGTGCATTTAAGTATTTAATAACATTTGAGTATTCCATATATTAGGTATGCGATTTAAAACTGAAAAAAACAACTCAAAGGCAAAACAAATACAATGTGTCTATAATTCATTTTGATTTAGCTTTTTGGAAGAATTTACTAGAGAAAGTAGTGAAGGTCTTGGTCAAAACTTATCCACCATCAATGATTCTGAGATACTTTATTAGAGTTTGTGTTTGATTAGGAAACCAAGTAGCAGCGTAATCCTTAATAAAAATAACATAAATTCCTAAAAAAAAAATAAAACTAAACCCATGTAGCGTAAACACCCTTTATTTTATCTCTCCTCCTTCTTTTGGCTTTTCTCTCCCCCATTTCTTCATGCCTATCAAAAAAAGATTAGATTTAGGAAAGGATTATAGTTATCTGACTCTACCATGAAAGAGTCAAATGGCTAACATCCTATCTCATACTAATATTTTTCCTGTACACTACCTGCATTAAAGAGTTCGAATCAAACACAAACAAATAATATCATAAATTTTTGTGTGGAAGTTCATTTTTTTTACTGAAATGGATTTAAGATTGTTTACATCTATGGCTAACACAACAACAAAATACAATGAACATTCATAGCAGTACATTAATCTTGAATTCGGCCAATTGATGAGACATTCTAAAAAAAATTACTCTAAAAACAAATGTATGAAGTGAAGGCATAGTGCGATCAGAACCATCAGACACCATTGAATAATAACAACAGCAAAAAAGTTCCAAATTATAATTACTGCAAATTGAAAGTTGTATTGATACCCTTAATAATGCCTCTAGCAAACAAAGTATCATAATCTCCTAAACCCACAGCCGCAATCTATCCAGTAAACTCAAAGTAGAGGATGACAATGATGATAATCCAATGGAATTAGTGAGAAAGTGTCCAAAACCAAAAACCTATCCCCGACCTTCCTATTGAGGACCAACAATGACCAAAACACCACATTGGAGCCACTATTAGAGCCTTTGCCCATTTCAGATTCAGAGGCCTTCCATTTTGACATCAAAACTTGTATCAATTTATGAATAGGATTTGAAAAAACTATGAAGACTTAACAAAGTGAGAGTGAAAGATGGTGGAAGATGATTGGGTGGATGTCGGAAAAAGAAACTGAAGGAGAAGGATAACATTGTGGTGGATGTGAGAACTTGGTTTTTTTTATTTTATTTTTTTTGAGAACAAACGTGGTTTTAATAGGTGTAGCAATCCAACTTTTACAACTACCTTCAGTTTTTTTTTTTTTTTTTTTTTTTTTTTTTTTTTTGAGAATGTTATATTGGAGAGTTGGAACTAAAATTTAGGACCAAATAGTTTGTAACGGTAGATGTGGTATTTTTTTTTTTTTTTTTCCTTTTCTGTAGGATAAATGTGTTTTTTTAACCAAAAAAAAAAAAGTGTGTTTGTTTTAATTTTAATTTTTTTTTTAAATGGGTAAAGCAATTTGAAAATTATCAGGAGAGTGATCCTATTTTATAGGCAACGTTTTAATGGGAGTTAAAGATGTATCTACTTATCAAAAAAAAAAAAATGTAAATATCTAGTTAGTTTAGTTTTGATTTTTTTTTTTTTTTTTATAAAAATTAAACTAAATAGATATATACACATTTTTTGGATAAACTTAGGGTGTTCTTTTTTTTTAATAATAATAGAGTAGTATTAGAAACGTAGGTTTTTTTTTTTTTAAGGAAAAAAACAACAAAAACGTAGGTAGTTTAACTAATTTTTCTATTAAAAAAAACAATAAACATATAGTTAATTTGAAGAAGTTGGTTAGCGGGAGAGTGTTTCTATTTTGTAGGCAATGTTTTAGTACAAGTTAAACATGTATATTTACTGGACTATTCTTTAGTTTTGTCTTTACTTGCACCTAGGAGTGTAGGGGTATTTAAAAAAAAAAAAAAAAAAATCCGGTCTAAACAGGAGCAGCCTCTTAAATAGTAGTATAGATAATAAAACTACCTTTTAGTAAAAGAAATAAGAGTTCGGTTAACTTATCTTCTTAAGTTTACATTAATCATAATTTTGTTAACAAAATTCAAGAAATAATTCTAAAAATGCATTCCTTATTAGAGTATTCATTTCCATCAATGTTCTCTTTCTCAAAAAAAAAAAAAAATATATATATATATATATATATATATATGTAGGGTCAAAATTTGTTGGGCCAGGCACCAACACTCTATATGATGAGCCCACCAAATTTCCCACAATAAATTTGTAGAGAATGGGCTGAACAACTGGGCTAATGGTGGATTTAGCAACGGTCCAGATGAAGAAAAACCAATAATAAAGAAATGGGTTGAGTCAAGCCTTCAACGGGATAAATCTCTATAGTCCGAAGAGGTTTTCTATTTAAAGGCTTGGTGAATACAAATTCTTCCCACCCCCCTTTCTGTGATACTTGTTTCCCTTATATATACACCATTTTCCCATCTTCACCGCACACTTGTCCTTCATCTAGGCACCCACTTGAGTACCAGTCACATCAGCCGTTTGCTTTAACTTGCTGTGAGTGGTGGTGGGTGAAGACGCACTGTTCAGGTGTCTTCTCCACATAAATGCGGCCAGGAAAGTTGCTGCAGTGCATTAAATGTGGCGGTGGCAGCTTTATTGGCAAGACATTTCATGATAGTTACGCAGTTAGACATGTCCGAAGATCAGCCCTGGCAGGGAGATCTTTAGCATGTCTACTCGATCAAGCTCTGGGCGGCTCCGTTGGGTAGGGTCTCTTCGGCCCAACCAGGTTGTCTTCGGACAGACCGTTTGTTCCCTATGGGCTGCGCTTCCCCCAGGGTGGCATAGCATTGATACATTTAACCTCTTCGGACAGCGAGTCGTATTTGAACTGGGCCTCAGGCCCATCATGTGGCGTCGGGCTTTCTCACCCACAATATATATATATATATATATATATTTTTTGACGGATATAATGACATGCAAATGCAAATAATAAGTTCTGAGCTAGAGAGAAAAAATAGGTTCTAAGCAAATGCTCTAAGGATATTTTAATGCAAGTGCTCTAAAGATTTAGATGAGGGAAACAGTATGTCTCTAGAAGAAATAAAATATATCAATCATAAGTTCCATTTGGTTGATGAATGAGAAAAACTGAGGGAATAGAAAATGGTGGGGATAGAAAAGATTTAATTTTCTTTCAAATATGTTTGGTTGAAATGAAAAAGTGGAGGATTAAAAAACTCTTTTGTTTAGTTGAGAATAAAATGAAAAATTGAAAATAATGTTTGTATAAATTTACTTCTATTAGGCTATTACATAAAAAATTAATAGTTTAAAACAATAATAAAAAATTGTTGTTAGTATTAAAAAAAAATCATCCCAAATGGTGGGTAAGGAAAAAAAAAAAAAAAACTCTTAGGCCCACCAAAATATCTACATTTTTTCTCCCTAACCAAACACACTCACATACTATTCTCTTCCCACTATATTCTCCTTCTTATTTTCCATCCTCAATTTTTCATCCTAACCAAAAACACCCTTGATTTTGGTAACCACTTTCATGCCACCCTATTTTACATATTTAAATCCCAAAATCATCTACATTAGTCAAGTTAAAAATGTGTAAATTTACACAATTGCTATACTAATTATATAAATTTATATTAACAATATATATTTTGCATTTATTCTTTTATTCTTTTTTTACATATTTCAAAAATAAAGAAAAATAGTAAATGATCGTTATCGTGTGTAAAGAAAAATAAACAAATTTTTTTCTCATTGCTTGCCTCAACGTTTTTCATCTAGATTTTTTTTCTTTTTAAGCTTTCTTTATAATAACTTCTTCTGGACTTCTTGTGGTGGATAGCGTGAGCAGCTTCATTCTTTCAAATTACCTTATTAAGGTAAACCCCTCTCTCTCTCTCTCCGAAATGGAAGAGTATTGTGATAAGTGATAACCCATTAATTCCAAGCTTTATCTGATTATGTGATCCTTTTGTTTTAATTTGCAATATCATGCACATTGACGCATGTTATCCTTCTTATACTTTTTGCATAGTGCATCATGCATAGCATGATAGGTCAAGAATGTATTGACCCCTATGGTAAATTAATCAATTAATTACCCAAGTGAATTAATTAGATTTAATTACAAGCAATAAGCGTGGTAGTACAAACAAATAATCAACTAAGTTAAATGCAGCGGAAAATAAATTTGACACAGGTAATTTGTTTACGAATGGGAAAAACCACTGAGGTAAGACCCCACCGGGTGAATTTAAGGTCACCACTCCCAAGAATCTACTATTATCAAAACAAGCGGTTACAAGTAAAAGGAATCCCAGCAGGATTCACCAAAAAAAACTATCAGCTACCTGCTAAAATCAAATAGAATGCTATGAGCCTCTCACTGCAAGCAACTGGGAGGTCACGAGAGGAGGATGAAGAGCTGCAACGCAGCACCAAGAAAGTCAAAGAGTACCACCGTGCTATTAGCAATGCTGTTGGTAGCTCACAGAGTTCAGAGGGAAAAAGGAGCTTGTATAAGGAGAGACTCACTGGGGAGATCCCTGTTGCCTATGAAGAAGCCTTTAGCTTTGAAAATAATATGGAAACAGAGGTTGACTCCGACGATGAGTGCTCGGACCTAGTTGCAGGGATAGTTGCTATAAATCTATCTGGATCAAGGAAGGCTAATATGAGAGCACATTGGATTAACGCTCTTATCATCAAGGTTGTAGGCAAGACAGTGGGATATCATATTCTTTCGTCGAGGGTTATGAGTCTCTAGAAACCCAGTGGTAGGATGGATTGCGTCAACATGGAGAAAGGCTTTTTCCTCAAACATTTTTCACTAAAAGAGGATTATGAAAGGGTGCTAAAGGATGGTCCTTGGTTTGTTGGTGGCCATTACCTATCCATTAGAAACTGGGAGCCTAACTTTAAACCATCTACGGCCAGCGTCACTTCCGTCGCCGTGTGGATGCGTCTGCCAGAGTTACCTATTGAGTACTACGAGCCCTCGGTATTGCGGGATCTCAGTCAGGCCATTGGTCCTGTTTTAAGAGTTGATACGCATACAGCAACTGAGTCTAGTGGTCGGTTTGCTAGAATATGCGTTTAAAAAAATTTTCGAGAAGCCTCTCATCAAGCTTATTCGAACTGGAGGCATTGAGCAACCTGTGTTATACGAGGGATCAATGCTCTTTGCTTTTCATGCGGCCGTGTTGGGCACAAAGTTGAGAACTGTCCTTACATGACCAAGGCGCTGGTGAGTAGAGATGCTAGGAAGGAAGAAGACAAAGTTGATGGGCACGTCTCAGTGGCTTCAGAATGCAGTGAACCCACTGAAGAGGCGTATGGGCCATGGGTCCTTGTTTCACGAAAAAAGAAGGTCTTCAAAAAAGAGAAAAAAGACCCAGCCCAACAACCCCCTTATGGTATGGCGCACCTTTTGAAAACCCAGCTCCCAGACCAGGCCGAAAGTCCAATTTTTTTTCAGGCCTGACCCATTAGTCTCTGAGGAAAGAGACAAGCCACATGACTCCAAACTTTCGTTAGAGATTAATGCGCCTGCAACAAATCGCACTAGCCAAAATAAAGCTAAAAATAAGCCTAGGACCACTATACATCAGTCAACCTCTAAAGCTTTATCCTGAAATACTCGGTCCAATCAGAGAGGGCATGGTGCATCAGGAGTGATGGAATATCGGCAGAAACAAACAGAGGAGAGCAACAGCGGCTTGATTGGCAATGATTCAGATCATCGGTTGATCAATCCGATGGTATTTTCTGCCGGTAGCACTATGAAAGCCGGACCTGAACATTTACCTGATGTGGGTATTTCTTCACTTGGAGATATGGGTCAAGGGGAGAGCACAGATGGTGTTGGCGGTGAAGAGATGAAGGTGTCTTCGGTGAAAGCTCCTTTAAGGGATATCTTAAATCAACCACCTACTCCTAATAGAGATATGTCTGACCTTGTTGCAACTGCTACCCTCAACGTCTCGGCGGCAGAATTGAAGCATATTGACCCCAAGCTCAAACCTCCCAAGAAGGGAAGTGAGGTCAAACCAAGCTCTTGCTCAATTCAAGAAGAGGATAGTATGGTCCGAGATGAAAGTCCTAAAGCTCCTGCTTAAGGAAATCTTGAAGTGGACTCAGATGGAATCCAAATTGAAGGTGGAGGTGAGCCTTCTGCTTTTGATAGATTTGTTCTAATTTTTTTATCCTTGTATATAATAAATATTTTAGTATGGAATTGCCGGGGTGCTCTTAACCCCTCCTTTCAATCTTGTTAGGACATATGTGGTTCAAATATTAAGAACATATGTCATACTTATTTATGTAAATTGGCAAATCCTTTGACAAAATGCACTCTACTTGTATTGGGTAGTTCTAGGTGTTTTTAATACTTCAAGAAACAAGGTTTCAAGATCAAGTGTTGAAGTCATTAAGTCTGTCCAAGAAAAAGCAAGTTGAAGTGCAAAGTTTTTAAAGCTCGACACCTTCTCGATAGCTACCTCGACACCTGCTATCTGTCGAGATTTAAAAATCACGTTTTCTGATCTGATTTTCTTGAGATCCGTGAATATGTTTTTGGGCCTTCTTTTCTTCTAACCCTAAACATATAAAAGGATTATTTTAAGAGCCGTCAACATAGACACAAGTTGCTAAAGCATTGAGCAATCCTTGTTCAAGCAAATTGTGATCAAAGACGAAGTTCTTGACCTAGTTCATCTTTTTTGAAAAAGTTGCTGTGTATTTGCACCAAAGGGTTTTGTGACCAAGCATCTTCCTGATCTTCATCGCATAGGATGAACTGAAGAACTTTGCAGCCAACCTCTCTTTCTAAAGTTGGTGTTTGAAGTCGCGTACTGGGATCTGCGCATTTGGTTAGTCACGTACTTGGGAGCCGTGCATCAAAGGTGGGAACTGTCACTACAGATCAAGTCTAATTGGGTATTGAGGTAAAGGTTCAACTGTAGGTTGGTAAGGTACTTGGGATTCCTTTACTTGTAATTGCTTGATTTGATAATAGTGGAGTTTTGGGAGTGGTGACCTGAAAATCACCCGGTGGGGTTTTTACCGTTAGGGTTTTTCCCATTCGTGAACAAATCACCGTGTCATTTAATTTCCGCTGCATATTTAGTTATTTGGTGATTTGTTTGTGCTGCCACGCAATTGCATGATAAATTGATTAATTAATAACTTGGTTAATTTAATTAATTGGTTTTATCACAAGGGGTCATTCAATTTGTGGCCTATCAAGTGTTATCAGAGCAGGCGCACTCTGATTAGGTTTTAATCTTTGCTGTGTTGATCCATTGACCCCTGTTTGTCATGGATAGAGAACAATCTCTAATTATACCTCCTTTATTTGATGGGACTAACTAGGCCTACTGGAAAGTACGCATGAGAGCTTTTTTGCAGTCCTTAGATGAGAAGGTGTGGCAAGCTGTTGAGATTGGCTGGACCAAGCCAAAAGAAGCGCCAGTTGATTGGGATGAAGCCAAGATCAAGGCAGCAAACTTCAACAGCAGAGCGTTGAATGCCCTATTTAGCGCAGTCACTAATGAGGAGTTCAAGAAGATATCCTCAACAGAAACTGCTAAGGAGGCATAGACCATCCTCCAGACAACCTATGAGGGAACAAAGGCTGTCAAAGATTCAAAACTACAGAGGCTTACTACTAGCTTTGAAGAGATTAAGATGGAGGAGGATGAGTCGTTTGATGAGTTTTATGCCAAGCTTAAGGACATAGTGAACTCAGCCTTCAATCTTGGGGAAACCATCCCTGAACCTAAGGTTGTAAGAAAGGTGCTCAGATCTCTACCTGAAAGATTTCATGCCAAGATTATGGCAATAGAAGAATCAAAGGACATTGATAAAATTCCTTTGACTGAGTTGGTTGGGAACTTGCAGACCTACGAGCTAGGGTTATCAAGGCTTGGCAAGTCAAGCAAGAGCAAGAGCATGGCCTTGAAGGCAAAGAGCAGTGATACAGATGAGTCTTTCGATGATGAAGATTCCAAGATGAAGTCCTACATTACAAGGCAGTTCAAGAAGTTTATGAAGAATGCCAATGGAAGGAGCTTCGATAAGGACCGCAAGCAATCCAGTTCTTCTCAGTTCAAAAGCCAAGATAAAGGGAAGAAGGATGCAAAGGAAGGTGGTCAGTATACTATTCCCGCAGAACTCAAGTGTTTTGGGTGTCATGGGATTGGACACGTGAAGAATGAGTGTCCTACATATCTGAAGAGCATTGGGAAGAGCAAGGCTCTTGCTGCAATCCTGAGTGACACTGAGCCTGAAGAGGATTTTGACAATAAGGATGACAAAATCTTAAATGCCTTCACTGCCACAGTCAATCCTACTGAAGGGATTGTTGAAGAAGTAGATGAATAAGAAGAATTGGTGGACACCAAGTGTGAGAAGATGGATGATCAAGACGATATCCATTCAGCCTATGAGAAGCTTTACAAGCTCTCTGAGAAGCATGAGAAGTTGTATAGGCTGACCACCAAGAAGCTTAGTGATGTGGAACTTGATCGTGAAGAGTTGTCCACAAAGTTTGATGAGGCGAATCAAACTATTGGAGCACTGAGGTTTGAGAACAACTTCCTGGCTGAGAAGACCAAGAAGCTTGAAGCGGAGCTGTTCCAAGTAAGAGCCCAACTGGAGAGGACCTCAAGTGCGAAACTTGATGAGGTGCTCAGCATTCAGAAATCTGCTTCAGATCGAACAGGCTTAGGGTATGGTCTTTCTTTCTCTAATTCTGCTTCTACTAGTTCTACTGTTTTTGTTCCTCCTGCTAATACTGTTAAAGTTGAGAACACTGATGTTAAAACTAAATTAGCTAGTGAGAACTTAGACAAGGGTAAGTCTATATTAGTAGCACCCCCTAAGTAAGATAAGAAAGATGCTAGAAACCCTAGGGCTAAGAAGGCTAATTCTCAAAAGCCTAAACAAAAGAAACAGCATCTCTGTCATCATTGTGGAGCTGCCGGTCATACTCGACCAAATTGCTACAAGTGGCTAGCCACCCAACAGAGCAACGGCATGACAGCATCTGGTAGCCAAAATCAGCTTCAATCCTCTCTTGCTCCTCTTGGAGATCTTCTAAAAGCCCTTTTGTTCCTTTCTAATTTGAACGACTTCAATTCTTCCCCCTCACCGCCGGTTCAAAGTTTTAATCAAAGGAAAGGTTCTTCCAAGGTGTGGAAGAAAAATGATTCTAAGTGATTTCATCACTTTCTTCTCCCTTCTTGTTTTTTCTTGTTTTATTGCATTGCTTGTGTGTTTTGCATTTTTGTTGAGTCAGTCTAGTTTTATGCTTTGCTTTGTTAACATGTTTTTGTGTGTTTACTTTCAGTTTTGTTTATTTTTTTTTTGATATAAAAAAAAAATTGAAGAAAAATTAGAAAAATACAAAAACAGTGTGTGTTCTGTGTACTTTAGTACTTGTGTACCTTGGATGGCCAATGAAACAGAGTTTTCTAAATTTTGTATCTTTTGTAGCTTAGATGAGCATCTTTATGCACAACTAAGCAAGTGAGCTTTGTGGCTCTTGTTTGTGATGAGTAAGATTAGGTTATCTCTTAAAACTTAACACTCATATCACTATTTTTGACGGGTAGGACTAGAAAATCCTAAGAGAAAGGCATAAATAACCATCTCACCACTGTTACCCGCCAATCATTAATGACATCTGTATGTTTTGGTATAGCAAAAGTGTGATGTCAATGACATTTGTGTGCTTAGGCATAGCAAAATTGGAATGCCAAATATTAATGGGTATTTCTTTTCTTTCTCATAAGCCCATGCATGATATGCTTAAAAAGAAAATATGCAAAGAAAATAAAAAGCAAAAAGATCAAAAATGCTTTAAAAATGGTTGCAAGCGTGTATTCTAGGAGATGTGGGAGTTATAGGATGTACCTCGAAGGTGATAGTCCTTATCAAATAGTTATGATTGTGTGTGAGTTAAAAGTTATTTTCTCATATCTCAGATCGTCATAACATGTATATACATATGCAATCTTGCGATGTTTTTCACACACAACACGCAATATTCTTTGCTACTTTTGATACATGTACAGGTACAATGTGATTTGGCCATCATTAAGGTTTTACATGTGCTTTTGTATGCTCATTAAACTGTCCTGACTTGTTTTTGAAAAATAAAATTGGTTAGACTTGTTTAGTGTGTGTGTGTTTTTGGGAGATCCATGTGCTTAATTTTTCCATTGAGAGATGATTTTGAGAGCTTTTTATGTTGATTGGATCAATGTTGAGGTGTTTGTTGGATTGCATTCATATCTGTGTTTTTCTCTTCTCGAAAAACTGATTTTCACTGCTGGCTCGACACCTCCTCGACACCTCCTCAATACCTGATCATCTGTCGAGCTTCTCAAGATTTTTCTAATCGCAATCTCGACACCTATCTCGACATCTGATGGATCGATCGAGATTTCTCCTGTCTCCTTGATACCTCCTTGACACCTAGTCGATCGATCGAGCTTCTGATCTCTGAAATTGGTCTTGTACCTCGACACCATCTTGACACCTTCAGCTGTCGACGGCCATTTCCTCGATACCTTCCTTGACAGCTTCTTCGATACCTCTCGACACCTTAGCTGTCGAGATTTATTGAGGTGCCTATTTAAGGATCTGTCGCGATTCTCTCTCATTTCACTCGATCTCTCTCGATCTATCCGAAGACTTTTCACCTCCCAAACAAGTTTCTCTCACTCAAATCTTCAAATCTTCATCATTTTCGATCTTCCCTTGATTTCCATCACCTGGTATGTTCTTTTTCCCTTCCTTTTTCATGCATTGTATGTTTTGAAACCTAGGTTTTGGGATTTTTTTGAAATTTTTGGGGTTTTTCAAAATTAATGAGTTTTTCTTGAAATTTTGGGTTTGGTTTTCACTTAAATGCTTTTAAAATGTCATACATTGCATTCCATATGCATTAGAATGATATTTACATGCATTTAGATGTGTGTTTCTTGTATGTGTGTTGATAGGTTTGGATTGGGCTAAGCCCATGATGCTTTTTAAGTTTGCATGTCACATACTCATGCATTCCCATGCATACGTACTTTTTGTTCAATATATTTGTCATATTTGAACTGTTTGGGACTTTTCTGATTGTCTCCCTCTCTATCTCTTTCTCATTCTTTTACGTTAGTTGTGTCTATAGCACCCAAACGTAAATCCACTCCTGCTCGGAACCCTCTGCGTTCTAGAGCTTCCTTTTCTTCTGACTCTGCTCCTCTTAACCTTCGGTTCCGTGATGGAGATGCCCACAAGGCATTTACTGAGAACTTTTCTAGACGAGGTGTTCATTCGGAATGCCAAGTCATTCTGGCGGACTTCGCAGACACTGACCTTCCCTCTGTCATTCATAGTAGGGGATGAGGGTCACTGTGTGACATCTTGGTCACTTGTCCACTCGTGCTGATTCAGGAGTTTTACTCTAACATGCACAGGTTTGATCGTTCAGTACCTCTTTTTCACACTCGCGTTCGAGGTACGCGCTTTGCTGTCACACTGTAGCTAGTTGTGGATGTGCTTAGGATTCCTAGGATAGAGTTTCCTGACTATCCTACTTGTGAGCGTCTGAGGGCTGTGTCCAAGGATGAGCTCATTTCTGCCTTTTGTGAGCGCCCTTCTGATTGGGGTAAGCATCAGTATACATCATGTAGACCTTTTGCTAAAGGTCCTAGATTTCTGAACATGGTGATGACCTTTGTACTCCATCCTCTCTCTTACTACAACTCTATCACAGAGTCTCGTGCTCGATTTTTGCTATCTCTTCTTGAGCATCTTATGATAGATTTTCCTTTTCACTTCATTCTATCTATCATAGATGTTCATCTAGATTCGACGTCCCGTGATAAGCTCATCTTTCCTTCCGCTATCACGAGGATTCTACGCCATTTTTCCATCCCTTTCCCTGTGTCCGACCACTTCACACACATATCTGCCATAGATGCCGCTACCGTAAAACGTAGTGAGGCTCAGTTTAGGTCGAGACAGCCGGACTCCACTCCTGCCTCCCATTCGGCTCCATCCAAATCCGCTCCATCTACATCTGCTCCTCTTTCTTCTTCAGGCGATGTATCTCTTGGAGACATTATGGCGCAACTGCAGCGCATGGATGCTCGCCTCAATACACTCACCACTGAGTTGTATCAGGTGAATGTTCGTGTGAGTCGTATTACACGATGGCAGGCGACTATGGGTGGTTTTGCTTTTGAGGCTTCTCCTCCACCACCTCCTCCAGTTGCTTCAGATTCTGATGCTGAGGATGATGATGATGATGGTGATGACGATGGTGATGACGATGATGCTTCGGATGATGATGATGGAGATGCTAACTCTACTGATGAGATGTCTACATGACACTCTACTCTTTGTCATTCGTGACAAAAAGGGGGGAGTAGTTTTGGGTTATGAGAGTAGTCATCTTAGGGGGAGAGTTAGTATAGGACATTTTTGATAGGGGGAGAGTTGATATGTTGAGGGATGTAATGAGGTTTTGATGTATCTTTTCTTTTCTATTCTTGTTAGATACATTGATCTTGTATATGAGGTCTTGTGACCAGTTTTATATACATTGTACTCATTTTCTCTATATGTGGATGTATATTTCTTTCACCTATCTCTTCATGTGTTGTTTCTTTTTTATCTTTATACACATGTTCTTTATACTTGTATGCAATCTAATTATTTCTGTTTCACACAAGAGGCCTTGATGAGTTTTGTTTAAAGTGTTTCAGAAATACAGGTTGTCAAATTCTACTTGCCATAAACTCTTTTCTTGCAAAGTTTTTCAAGAGTTCGTGTTAGGATAAATTTTATTGTATTCAACAAGTGAATATGAGTTTAGTGATTTATGACTTCTCTCATATGTTCATTTGTTTGTTGTGGTTTTGTCACGGATTGCCAAAGGGGGAGATTGTTAGGACATATGTGGTTCACATGTTAAGAACATATGTCATATTTATGTAAATTGGCTAATCATTTGATAAAACGCACTCTACTTGTATTGGGTAGTTCTAGGTGTTTTTAATACTTCAAGAAACAAGGTTTCAAGATCAAGTGTTGAAGTCATCAAGTCTGTCCAAGAAAAAGCAAGCTGAAGTGCAAAGTTTTTAAAGCTCGACACCTTCTCGATAGCTACCTCGACACCTGCTATCTGTCGAGATGTAAAAATCAGGTTTTCTGATCTGATTTTCTTGGGATCCGTGAATATGTTTTTGGACCTTCTTTTCTTCTAACCCTAAACATATAAAATGATTATTTTAAGAGCCGTCAACATAGACACAATTTGCTAAAGCATTGAGCAATCCTTGTTCAAGCAAATTGTGATCAAAGATGAAGTTCTTGACCTAGTTCATCTTCTTTGAAAAAGTTGCTGTGTATTTGCACCAAAGGGTTTTGTGACCAAGCATCTTCCTGATCTTCATCGCATAGGATGAACTGAAGAACTTTGCAGCCAACCTCTCTTTCTAAAGTTGGTGTTTGAAGTCGCGTACTGGGATTCACGCATCTGGTTAGTCACGTACTTGGGAGCCGTGCATCAAAGATGGGAACTATCACTACAGATCAAGTCCAATTGGGTATTGGGGTAAGGGTTCAACTGTAGGTTGGTAAGGTACTTGAGATTCCTTTACTTGTAACCGCTTGATTTGATAATAGTGGAGTTTTGGGAGTGGTGACCTGAAAATCACCCGGTAGGGTTTTTGCCGTTAGGGTTTTCCCTATTCGTGAACAAATCACCGTGTCATTTAATTTTCGCTGCATATTTAGTTATTCGGTGATTTGTTTGTGCTACCACGCAATTACATGATAAATTGATTAATTAATAACTTTGTTAATTTAATTAATTGGTTTTATCACAAGGGGTCATTCAATTTGTGGCCTATCAAATCTTTTGTGCATAATATGACTCAAGCTCATAGCCTTGCTAATATGATTATTACTGAGACTAAGGTGAGTGGCTCTAGAGCCAAAGCAATTACAGATAGACTTCACTTTGATGGGGCATTTCATGCAAACAATATATGCTATTCAGGTGGGCTTTGGCTGCTTTGGGATGAAACCCAAATGGAAATTTCTATACTTTCATCCACGGAGCAAGAGATTCATGCATTAGTGAAAGACCTGTCTTCAAATGTTTCTTGGTTGTTGTTTGCTATTTATGCCAGCCCCAGATACGCAGAAAGACGTCTTTTGTGGGATAATCTCTCTATGGTAGCAGAGTTGCACGCGTTGCCCTAGGTTATTGCGAGCGACTTTAATGAAGTTTTGCTCGGTGAAGACAAGTTTGGGGGCAGACCTGTTAGCATTTCTAGAGCGTTTAAATTCCAAGATTGTCTGAATAATTGTGGTATGATCGATTTGGGATTTTCTGGTCCTCAGTTCACTTGGACCAATCGGCAACCCCTTCCTCATTTTACGCAAGAAAGAATTGACAGAGTTTTTGTAAATGCTAATTGGAATATCCTTTATTCGGAAGCCTGTGTCATGCATTTGGAACGATCTTATTCATACCATAGCCTTGTTCTTCTCTCCTTAAGGCAGGATCATGGGAATCACCACTCCCACCCCTTTCGGTTTCAGCCAATGTGGCTTAACCATCCTTCATTTGCTGGTCTAGTTAGTGATGCTTGGTCAAGCCCGTCTACTCTTTCTAATGCTATTACTACATTTACAACAAAAGCTAGAACTTGGAATAGAGAGCACTTTGGAAATATCTTCCATAGAAAGAAACGTATATGTGCCAGGCTTAAGGGAATCCAAATTGCATTGGGCAATAATCCAAACAATTTCCTAATTGAACTTGAAAAATCGCTCTTTAGTGATTTATCAGCAATTGACACATTGGAAGCTGAATTTTGGAGTATGAAGTCCAAAATATCTTGGGTGATGGAAGGTGATAGAAATACTGCTTTCTTTCATAATTCTACTCTGATTCGGCGGAGAAGGAATCATATCACAAGTCTAAAGGACCAAATGGGAAATTGGTTAAATGGGGAGACTGAAATTGCTAACTTCATTAGGCATGGCTTTTTGGACCTATTCACTACCTCACATTGCAATTCCCCTCTGAAGGAATGGCAACCCCCTTTTTGGAAAAGCAGACTGAATGATGATGATATTTGCAAGCTTAAGCTCCTGATCACTGATGAAGAAATCTTTGCTGCCTTAAGGTCCCTAAAGCTGTATAAAGCTCCAAGGCTAGATGAACTTCATGCCGGATTCTTCCAACGGTTCTGGCCTATCATGGGTCCCTCAGTTAAAGCTGAGATTTTTCAGATTTTCAACTCTGGAATAATCCCTGAATATCTCAATAGAACCTTGATCACCCTCATTCCAAAATGCAACAGCTCGGAATCTCTTAACAATTTCCGTCCCATTGGCCTCTATAATACAGTTTATAAGGTGATAACAAAACTTCTTGTGGCCCGCATTCAACCTGTTCTGGATTATCTAGTCTCCCCTCTTCAAATTGCTTTTGTGCCTAAGAGAAAGGGTGTGGACAACGCCATCATTGTGCAAGAACTTGTTCATTCCATGTCCAAAAAGAAAGGCAAAGATGGGTGTATGGCAATTAAGATTGATTTGGAAAAAGCTTACGACTGCATGGAATGGAGCTTCATAAGGGACACCCTATCCCTTTTCAGGTTTCCGAGCCGTCTAAGTTCTCTTATCATGAGTTGTGTTACATCATTTTCCATATCTATGCTCTTCAATGGTGGTGCTTTGGACCCTTTTCTCCCATCAAGGGGCATAAGGCAAGGGGATCCGCTTTCGCCCTACTTATTTATTTTATGTATGGAAATCTTAGGGGCTTTCATCATGGAAAAATGTGAAGCCAAGTTATGGGACCGTATCTCGGCTTCTAGAGGAGGTGTAACATTCTCCCATCTATTCTTTACCGATGATCTAGTGCTGTTTGCAAAGGCTGATAGTAAAAACTGTAAAGCTATCAGAGATGTCCTTGACACTTTCTGTGATCTGTCTGGGCAGAAGGTTAGTGCAGAAAAGTCCCGTGTGTTTTTCTCCCCCAATGTTGGTTCAAACACTAGAGAAGAGCTTTGCAATATCTTAGAGTTTCGTTCAACTCCTAACCTGGGAAAATACCTCGGCTTTCCTATTAAGCACACTTCAACACCTCAAGATTTCGGGGCCATTGTTGAGAGAGTCCAAATCCGACTAGCAGGCTGGAAAACACACCTTTTATCCTTTGCTAGAAGGGTTGTGTTAACCCAAGCAACTCTTTCTACCATCCCAAGCTATGCCATGCAGTGTGCATCTCTTCCTGGTAAAGTTACTCAAAACATTGATAGATTGTGCCGTAATTTCATTTGGGGGGAGACAGAAAATAAAAAGAAGCTGCATTTAATCAGCTGGAAGAAAATTACTACGGAAAAAAAATTTGGAGGTTTGGGCCTACAGTCAGCTAAGGAGAAGAATGTAGCTTTGTTGGCCAAGCTGAATTGGCGACTACACCAGGAGAAAGACTCTCTTTGGGCCAGGGTGTTATCTCATAAATATTCTGGTATAAGGAGGCGAAACCTCCTTAAGCCCCGGCCGTGTTCAACCACATAGGCTGCTATTAAGAAGGGTGAATCAGTTTTTAATAAGGGCATGAAATGGATAGCTGGGAAGAATAGTGAGCTCTCCTTTTGGAATGACAAGTGGTTGGGTGATGGCACACTAAGAAGTCTGATTGTAGGTCCTTTACAAAGAGGGGGGAACATCTTCTTTTGAAAGATATTGTTCAACATAATTTCTGGAATTTAGGAAATGTGTCCTTTTCTCTTCCAAATCACTTAAGCCAAAAGATTAAAGCTACTCTTATCCCGATAACTGCAGCAAGTGTTGACCGAATAGCTTAGGCCTCTTCTCCCAATGGCGAATTTGATCTTAAGGAAGCATATAAGCTGGCTTGTATAGCAAATGATTGCCCTTGTGATCTTCCTTTTGTTGGTGCCTGGGTTTGGAAAGCAGACACCTTCCCTAAAGTTAGGTGTTTTTTAAGGCAATGCTTACATAGGAGTATACCTGTAAGACAAGTCTTATTTGCAAGAGGGATTAACATTCCTTCCCTTTGTCCATTGTGTAATGATGCAATTGAATCCATTTTTCACACTTTAAGAGATTGTCCCCAAGCCCGAAGCTTTTGGGAATCACTCCTCCCTCTTGAATACCACAGCTAGTTCTACAATATGAATATTGAGGATTGGCTTCGTATTAATTGTGCTTCAAATCTGGCTTCCACATTAGGCATTAGCTGGGGTATTATTTTTCCATTTAGTGTTTGGAGTTTGTGGCTTTGGCGTAACAAAGTAGTGTTTGGAAATGATCCTAGCCATAAACCTCTCATGACAAAAACTATTGCCAAAGTTGCTGAGTTTGCTTTTCTTGGTGCCCATACGAAGGCGAGACGCTCCCTAACAACAATCCAGGTTCAGTGGTATGCCCCTCCAGACATTTGGTTTAAACTGAACTCTGACGGCTCCTCCATGGGAAATCCGGCCAGAGCAGGTGGAGGAGGCCTTATCCAGGACTCGAAGGGTGAATGGGTGAGTGGTTATGCTAGAGCAATCGGGTTTACCACCAGTGTGGCGGCGGAGCTATGGGCTCTTCGTGATGGGATTAATCTTTGCATTGATTTAAATTTGGAGAATGTTATAATTGAACTTGATGCAAAACTTGTGGTGGATCTGCTTATGAAAGATGAGAGGAGTTCAAATGGCAATGAAGTTATTATTGCTGACTACAAGGAAGGTTTGAAGAGAATTCCGCGGGTTAGAATTCAGCACTACTTCAGGGAAGCTAATAAATGCGCCGACGCGCTTGCTAGAAGAGGTGCTGTTAGTCCATATGATTTTGTTGTTTTTCAATTCCCTCCAGTTGATGTGGCTTTGTTGGCTAGCCTTGATGAGGCTGGAACTTTGTATGAACGTGTCTGCTCTAGTGTTTCTATTGGTTAGTTTTGTTTAATGTTAATGCCTGATTACCAAAAAAAAAAAAAAAAAGGAATCCCAGCAGGGCTAGCCCTAAACATTTTAGGGCTTAAGGCGATTACTAAAATGGGACATTTTTTATACTTATATATTAATTAAATTAATATTTATTTAATATTTTTATATTATAATATATTTCATTTAAAATCTATTTTTGGTGAATTTCTTACTCATTTGTGATATTTTCATCTAAATTTTGTGTTATATTTTGTTTATTACTAATAACAAATTTATCCATTGATCATTTTTGAAACTCAATTAGTAATTCTTCTTTTTTTCTTTTTTTAAGTTTTTCATATCCAGATGCATATTTTCTAGTAGACATTTCTAATCAAACAATATATTTATAAAGGCTAAAATAAAAAATAACTTTCAAGTGTAGAGCAAATGAGAAATAGAACCTGATTTATATAAAAAGTATTGTTATAGTTTCATTGAACAATAACAAGTTTTTAGCAACTCAATCTGCATAAATAAAGATTTATTCATTATATTACCAAAAAATAAAAAATATATATAATAAAAACACAAGATTAAAATTAAAGAAAAAAAAATTAAGTACAACCATAACAAAAGTACAAGCCTAGCCCAGTCAAGAAGATGCCAAGATGGCCACACAAGTCTTATTAATAAGACCCACCCACAAAAAACACAAAACAAATCCTATTCCACCTATAACAACCAAAAAAAAAAAAAAAAACTTGAAGGCCCAAACGTCCAACCATAACTCAATATAAATAGGCCCAGTTTTAACAAATAAAAAGTAGAGAAAGCCAAGCCTTATAACTTAAAACTCAAAACTCATCCATCTACAGAATCAAAACGTAGCAACGAAAAAAAAAAAAAGAAAAGTCTGCAGTTCTCACTCCTCAGTCAGTTTAGAGTTTTTAAATCAGACGTGATCGGATGATTTAGATTGGAGGAAGTTTGAGCTAGGCAGCCAACAACAGTGGAGAGAAAGAATGAGAGAGGCGGAGAGCAAAAGTTAAGTGAAAGAAGCTGAGCAAGAATGAGAAAAAGAAACAGCAAAAATTTTAGGGATTTGAGGTTTTTTATTTGTTTTGATTTGTGATTAATTTCTTAGATCAGATTTGTAGTTTATCTTATTTAATTTTGGTTTTTTTAGAGGATAATGATATTATTTTTAGGACAATTGATTTTGTTTAGACCAAAAAAAAATTGTGCTACCAATGTTTAACCGGATATAACAGAAATTTTTTTTTTTTGGTCAAAAGGATGTGCCATATTTTTTTAAAACTCATCTGAAACCCTTTTTTTTTTTTTTTTTTTTTTTTTTTTTTTTTTTTTTTTTGCCTTCTACCCCTTATTTTCTAAAATTTTGGGGCTCTCTTTCACTTGGGGGCCTTAGGCAATTGGCTTAGTGGAATGGTCAACCCTGAATCCCAATACCTAATACCAACCTACAGTTGAACCCTTACCCTAATACCCAATTAGACTTGTAATGTAACGAAAATCTATCATTTCAATGCACAGCTCCCAGTACGTGACTAACCAATGATGCACGGATCCCAGTACGTGACTAATACACCAACTTGAGGAAGATGTTAGTTGCAAATTTTTTCAGTTCATCCAACAATGAAGATCAAGAAGTTCCTCAGTTACAAAACTTTTGGCGTAAAGACGAAGTAGCTTCTGCAGAGAATATAACGAACTAGGGCAAATTCTATCTCCGGTCACAATTTGCATGCACAATGACTTTGCATCAAGTGGCATCACCTTGCATCACTTGTGGCAGCCCTTAAAATAATCCTTATATATGTCTAGGGTTGTGAGAAAATAAATCCTACACAAATACACATGGATATGCATGAAATCAAATCTGAATTTCGTGATTCTAAATAGATACAACTTCTGTCGAGATATTGTCGAGATCCATCATTAAACCTCGATGATATGTCTCTGTCGAGCTATCTGTCGAGCTATCTGTCGAGCTTTAATGAACAACACTTCTTCACTTGTTTCTTGGACAGATTTGCATGGTTTCAATACTAAACTTGAACTCTTATTCCTTGAAGTACTAAACTCATCATAGATCTATCCAATTACAAGTAAAGTGTGTTTTGTCAAAAGATTAGCCAATTTACATAATATATGTCTCTAACAATATCCACATATGTCCTAACACAGCACACTAAACCCATTGACTTATTTTCACTTCTTATATATATATTTTTAAACTAACTGTAGTGAATAGTCAATAAATTAGAGTTTTTACTTTATTACTTGGATTGATAATTTGATGTATATGTCAACCCATTTGTACTATAGAAATACTTATTTATTAATCCGTATAATAAATTAATTTTTATTTGTGCATATCTAAATAATAAAATAGTCACTATATTTTAGTAAAGTTGCAAGAGTTTTACTAAGAGCATATATTAGTAAAACTCTTTTTTAAAAGGGGAAAAAAAAAGTCCTAGCTATGGTGTGTTCAACTGCTTTTTTTTTTTTTTTTTTTTTTCTTATATAATAAGATGTCAACAACAGGATTAAGAGAAAGCAATTGCATCTATCATTCAAAAGGATATGTAAATCTCCATGACCTCCTTATAAAACACTACAAAGCCTATGTGCACGTAAACCCATGACTAAGAAATAATACCAAGATCACTACTATTTATATAATTTTTGTCACAACCCACAATATGACAAGTTGTGAGTAATGGATGTGTAAACCTACATAAACTCATCATTTTTATTTTCATTATTTACTATTTGCTATGTGGTGAGTTGTGACAAAAATTGTAAACTTTGTTGTGACTTTGCATTTTTCATGATTGAGTCCAAAATTTTATAAAAGCTTTACTAACATATGTTTTTAGAGTATGTATTAGTAAATAATTTTAAGAAACTTTTTATAAGAAAATGAAAAAGTAAATAATTTTTTTTTATAATATTTTTAATTTTTCATGAAAACCACCAAATATCCTTGGTGTAATAATCACTCCATAAATATAAATGTTTGTGAAATATGAGATGTGAGGAGTAAAGGTCGGGGTTCAAGTCTCTAGAAGAAAACTTTACTCGTGTGTGTGTGTGTGTGTGTGACCTAATAAAGGGAGATGGTTGAAAGCGTACGTGGGTCCTGTTTTATTCTTCTTCAATAGCCGTCTAAGATTAACCACATCAACTTGTAGAAAGTTTAGCAAAATAGAAAATGTTACACTTTTTACACATTTTGGCTAAAAAAACACCCACATCAGTGGGTGTAAAATTGTGCATTTATGTACAATTGCTACAGTAATCGTGCATATATGCACGGTTATTGTAGCACTTGCATAAATATTTTAGTAATTTTTTCTCTCTCTTTCCTTCTGTTGCTCTCACTCTCACCTCACTCTCCACTACCTCCGATCTCTCTTCTTCTTCCTCAGCTCTCTTCTCCACAAACCCATCTCTCCCTTCCCTCCCTTTCCCTCTCCCACTTCCTCTCTCCAAAACCCAACCCCTAATACCCTTCCTCGCCGCCCATTAGAGCCCTTGGATTGGGTTTTCAAGCCGCACGACCTAGTTTTTGCTGTCTTTCAGGTTCTTCTTCTTCTTCGTCTTTTGGTGTCATTTTTCATTGGTTGTTTATGGGGGTATTGATTTTTTGTTATCTTTTTGTGTTTAGATTGGATCTCACCAGTTCAAGGTGAGCAATGGGGATTTGATCTTCTTTGAGAGATTGAAATTCTGCAAGGCGAATGATTACCTATAATACCATGACTTCTTCCTCAGTCGCCGATCTCTAATATTCAGCCATCGATCTCACTGTACTTCTTCTTCCTCAGCGACTGGGTGGGTGGGTTGATGGCGGCTAGGTTAGTTGATGGTGGGTGCGGATTGAATATTTTATTTGAATAAATGTGTATATTAGACAAATTGACGTGGATGTTTTGTAAAAGTAAGAGTGTAAAATAAAAAAAGTAAGTTTTAGATGTGCAAAATAATTTTTTTTTTGCACATTCTAATGGGGATGCTCTAAGCCTCTAACACACATCATAAATTTAAAATTGTTTTTACTCTGAGAAATATTAGTGCCATACAAAATTACCCAATTTTTGTCAATCACGCTGTGAATAATAAAGACATGAATCCATAAACTTATTAATTTTTTTCCACCACACATTTCCACTTTCTCTTCTAAATGAGTTATCACATCAATCATTTTTTTTTTTTTTTTGATGTTATTACGTCAATATCATGCAACAAAAAGGAATTATCACATCAACCTACGAGAGTCGTGAGCTGTGAGCCTATATCTGCATAATCAATAAGTTACTTTTGTACTTTATTTTTATTCTAACTTTAAAAGACCGTCTCATTTATTTTACAAGTATTACTTTTACATATTTTTCAAAGTATTATTTTTAGGGATATTTTAATATCACGAAAATATATAAAAAAAGTCAAAATATAAGTTAATTTTTTTTTTGTTTTTTATAAAAAGTTTCTAAGAAATGGATAAGTTAACAAATGACATCAGTTAATATAACTCTTGTTTAATTTAATTCGAACATAATTATTCTAGACTACAATTAATTATACATTCATTTTTAAAATTATCATATATAGCAGCAAACTTTATTGACTATCAAAATTTAAAGAAAATATTTTTTTTTTGGAGATAATTATAATATGTCGTCAAGTTCACAATTCGAACTATTTCCTCTTAGACTCTAGGTACTTTGTGTATGAAAATGTACCAATTTAACTACAAAATTCTTAGTACAATTCTTAAGTGGTAAATTGTAAGTGATAGATGTGTGAACTCATGTAAACTCATCATTTTTATTTCCTTTTTACAAGTTGCTATATGGTGAATTATGACAAAAGTTGTAAACTTTGTCATGATTAAATCCAAAATTTTATAAGAGATTACTAATATATGCTTTTAAAGCATATGAAGTAAATCATTTTAGAATTTTTTTAATAAATAATAAATAATAAATAATTTTTTATAAGAACTTTTTAAAAATAAATTATTGATATATTAACCCAATAAAAGCAACGTAAAATTTGCTTCTCTCTCATGGAAACAAGCCAATGGGACAAAATACAAAAAGATAAAAACTAAAAAAAAGTTAAAAGAATACGTGGGCCCTGTTTTGTTCTTCTTCGATAGCCTGACACACATCATAAATCTCAAATTGTTTTCTATGAAAATATTAGTGATACAAAAGGTTTCACAATTATTCTATATCTTTTATAACTTATTATGTAACCAATTGTAAGAAAGGAAAAAATAGTAGGATCATAGGGCGTTCTTTTTCATAACTCATAGTTAGAGTATTTACAGTTAAGGAGTTAAAAATTTTAGCTTTTACTAATTCAAAAACTTACTTTTTTTTTTTTTGTATTTTTTATTTTAACAACAAACTTTATAATTCAACCCACGCCAAAACTTCTATTTTAACATCCACATTAAAATAATATAAACAAACTAATAAAATAAATATAATAATCAACCTCTACAACTCACTGCCACCATCATCCACAACCCACAAACACCCACCCCACCATCGGCCCACCAGCCACAACTACTTCCACCACCTCCACTGTTGGCCCACCACCACCAGCCACATCCACAAACCCCAATAGTTGAACCAAAAAAAAAAAAAAAAAAACACACACACACACACACACACAATCCAACACCAACACAGCACCACCAACATAGCACAGCCACCACCAACAAACTTACAGCCATCATAAAACAAACCCACAGAACACCACAAAACAAACCCACATCCACAAATCACAAATCAATCCCATGTCGATCAATCACAAATCAAACCCAAACACCGAAACCACACACCGATCTCAACCTTGTGGCATCCTGGTTGCTGCGTGAGAGAGGCTGAGTGTAAAAGAGAGGTTGGGTGTGAGAGAGGTTGAGCGTGGGAGGAGGCAGTGTGTCTACGTGAAGGCTGAAGAGAATATGAAGAGAGATAGGGTTATTCGTGAAGGCTGAGTCACGTGTGGGAGGGCTGAGCATGTGTGATTTAAAAAAGCATTGTTGCAAATACATCTCAACTACTGTGGGCTATTATCTCTAACAGCTTAATGTAGCAATGAAGCAAAAAATTATTTACCTCTCAGACAAATTTGCTCTCGTGCTGTATGGTGTGTTTTCAGTGTATGGGTTGCTAAAATAACTATTTAGTCATTTTAGCAACCTTAATGTGAGTGCTCTTCATTTACGAGGCAAATTATAGTAAAATTTGTTAAACTTTTTATGAGACTAATATTTATCTTCTTCTCTATTTCCCCATAAAACCAGGGCTAAAATTGGGAATTAACCTTGTTTTTCAAACAATATAATTAGTAGGCACTGTTACAAAACTATATTATTTACTAACATCTCGAGTTTAAAAGACTCGATTTATAGGGCCTATAAATCGAGTCTCAAAGACTTGATTTTCATGGTCAAATCACGTCTGATGCGGCGTTTTTCCACGTATCATCTACCTGGAAATCGAGTCTCTAAGACTCGATTTATAATGTTTTAAACACACCCTTTACTCCTTCTCATCAGAGAAGAAAGAGAGAGAAAAACTCACCAAGCAAAACACATAAGAGAGGTTAAACCAAAAATTTTGAAAAAAAAAAAACAAAGTTACAGAGAAAGAAACTTACGAGTCTTCAGGAGAAGAACCAAAGGGTTTGTTGAATTGCGAAGAGCTATCATAAATGTTGTCTCCTAATCTCTTTATCTCTGAACTAATCCACCAAGAAAACCCATTCCACTCAGCTTTTTCAACCCACGGCGATCTGAACCCGACCCACGGCTAGCCACGAGCATCAACGGCCACCCTTGCCCCACAACCACACACTGCCCATGCCGAGCTGAAGCCACCCACGCTGGTCTGAAGCCATCCATGCCGACTTGAAACCCACCCACCCATGGTCCCACGCCGATCTGAAGCCAACCGCTCCGATCTTGATCTTTGACTGACTACAACCCATGTTTTTTCTCTCTCTCTCTCTCTCTCTCTCTCTCTCTCTCTCTCTCTCTCTCTCTGATAAGAAGGTGTAAAGGGTGTGGTTAGAACATTATAGTTATAAATCAAGTTTTAGAGACTCGATTTCTAGGTGGACGCCACGTGGAAAAAATGCCACATTAGACGTGATCAGACCATAAAAACCGAGTCTTTGAGACTTGGATTTATAGCCCTAAATCGAGTTTTTTAAACTCGAGATGTTAGTAATATATATATAGTTTAAAAAGAGTATCTACTAATTATATTGTTTGAGAAACATAATTAATTTCCAATTTTGGCCATAAAACTAGGGGCATTTCCACTCTCTCTTCTCTTCAGTATGAGTTATCACATCAATCATTTATTTTTTTGGATGTTATCACGTCATATCATGCAACAAAAAGAAATTATCACATCAACGAGTCGTGAGCTATGAGCCTTGAGCCTATATCTTCATAATCAATTTAGTTTTACCTTTTCTTTTGTATTTTATTTTTATTCCAACTTAAAAGACTGTCTCATTTATCTTGCAAGTATTACTTTTACATATCTTTAGATAAAGAATCATTTTAAGGAATATTTTAATATCACGGAAATATAAAAGGTGGTGACTTTTTTTTTTTATAAAAAATTATCTATTAACATTTTTTCTGTTTAAATTTTTTCGAACATAATTATTCTAGAAAAAAAATTAATTATACACTTATTTTTAAAAATTATCATATATAGCAACAGATTGTTATTAGTTATTCAAATTTAAAGAAAATATTTTTTTTAAAGATAATTACAAGGTGGTGACTTTTTTTTTTTTCTATAAAAAAATTTCAAAAGAATAGTTTATTAACAAATGGCATCCATTAACATTTTCTGTTTAATTTTATTTGAACATAATTATTCTAGACAAAAATTAATTATACACTTATTTTTAAAATTATATTATATAGCAGCAAATTGTTATTAGTTATCTAAATTTAAAGAAAATATTTTTTTTAGAGATAATTACAATATGTTGCTAAGTTTGCAACTTGAATAATTTCTTCCTAAACCTCAAGCACTTTGTGCATGAAAATGTGCCAATTTAACTACAAAATCCTTGGGCCTTGACACAATTTATGTGGTAAATTATGAGTGATAGATAAATAATTGTGAATTTATATGAAAATAATAAACAACTTACTTAAAATTATGGCAAACTTGTGGTCCCAGAATTGCATCAGAATTAATAAAAAGTTGTGATCCCCATAACTAATGGGTTGTTTGGTAAGGATATTTAAACAATAGTTTTTAGTGTTTAAATACTACAACATGTATTTTTATAATAACTTTTAACTCACATGTATTTTTATAACATTTAAATAATTATACTAAAAATCTTTAACCAAACAGGCCATAAATTATGGCAGAGATGTGGATGAGAATGAGTTGTAGACATTGAATTGAAAAGGATAAAAAAAATTATTTTACTTATTTATCTTTTTAAATGAAAATGACAATTTTGTTGCGGCCTTTGTATAAATATTAGAGCACATGTGTGAAACTTGGGGAAAAGTTTTTAGAAAAAGCACATATACACAGTGATCACAAATGTTTACATAGTTGGACTTTTCAACACATACATCAAAAAACTAATGGACAGATAGATTTCACCATATATAATTATATATTGTGAAAATTTATGAAGTACTGATACACAGAATATTATTTATGGGAGATGACACTGAAAACACAACTCTCTCTCTCTTCTTTTTCTCTTTTTTTTTTTTTTTTTTTTTTTTTTTTTTTTTTTTTTTTTTGAGAAAAAGGTAAGATCATATAAAAAGGAAAATTAATAAACATCGTTTTGGAGTACACACTCCAAGTTAGAGGGTAGTTCTTCTACCCAAACACTAAAATCTGCAGATGAAATTGCTCTTCTGGCGAGGGCGTGAGCTAACTTATTCCTTCCTCGGCACACATGGATAAACTTGCAAGCTTGAAACTGACTGGCCTGACGACGTGACTTCTCAATGACATTCCCATACAAGGTATTGCAACAAACCGGAGAATTCAACGCCGAAACCACCCGCAGACAATCACCTTCCACTAACACCTTGGAAAGACACAGCTCTTGCACAAAAAGAACAGCCCTACGCACTACCATGGCTTCGGCCATCTCCACTGACAGAGGAAGAGGAATCCGTTGTGATAACGCAGCAATTATTGCACCATCCGAATCCCGTACTGCCACTCCAATACCTGCACAGCCCAAATTCTCAAATAGAGTAGCATCGAAATTCACCTTATAAAAACCATCTGGAGGTCGAAACTAGCGCACAGGAGCAGCAGCACCACGCGTTACAGCTTCGAACTTTCCTACTTCAAAGAATTCACGTACTAGGCCAATTCTCTTTGTAATTTAGCCAAAAGAAGAAAAAGTGCAATTATCTATTAATATACCTTACCTTGTATTATAAGAGCACTAACATTGGTGCTACTAACAAGAGAGAAAGAGAGAAAATGATAAAGAATTAAAAAAAAAAAAAAGATAAAAAAAGAATAAAGAAAAATTATTTAAATGAAGTGGAGCTAAAATAGAACCATTGATGTGGAGTAGGTTATAAAATGATAAATTAAAATAGATAACATAATTTTTTGTGGTGTCAAAAAGGTAAAAATTTAGCTCTACTAAGAGCATTAGCACTGAAGAATTCTAATTCTACTCTATTTTACCATCCCAAAAAGCCACTTTATCATTATACTATACCATTTTATAATATCTCTAGCATCCCAAACTTTTATTTTCCTATTTTACTCATTAAAATAATATATCTACATAATAAAATAATATATCCCCCAATTACCATAATTTATTCTTTCTTTCTCATTCTTTCTGTTTAACAACCACAAATACAGAAAACACCATCACCACATGCCCACCACCGCTACACTACACACACCTAACACCACCACCACCATCACCACCACCACCAACCCATAATCTACCATCAACCAAAAAAAAAAAAAAAAAAAAAATCCAGACCATCAAACACCAAACACCGATCACCCAAACACCACAGCCCAACACCGATCACCCAAACACCACACCGATCACTGATCACCCAAAAAAAAACCACTTGCAGAAATCCACAGCCCAACGTCGATCACCCATGCAACCCACGGCAAACCCACTACCCAACGCCGATCTCCACTCCACCACATTGATCTAGAGTTTTGGTGGCTATGGAGTTTTGAGTCTAAAGAGAGGGAGTGAGTGAGGATTGAAAGGAGAGAGAATCAGAGATTGAGAGGCGGATAGAGAGAGAGACACAATAAAATATTAGTTTTTTGTTTTAGAATTGTGCTATAGTGCAATTCTAAAGGTAGAATTGTATTGTAGCAGTATTGCAAAAAAATTTGCAATACTTGGGTTTACAATTTTCTGATGCAGAGCACTTTGGGGCTGCAAATGTCAAATTCTCTTTACATTTGGCATTTGCATTTTCCAATGCTAATGCTCTAACGTGAATGCTCTAAGAAATCATTGCGGCATATTAGCAGAAAGAAGTGAATGAAATAACAAGAGCCTCACGCAAGTTTCTAAACCAGGGTGTTCGGGTAGGTGGGTGTTCTATGATTTTGACATAACAAAGTGTTCACGCATAAAATGAGCTGTTTCTCACTTCGTTAGTTAACTCCATAAGTGAGAAAACCTCAAGAAATTTATTGACCAAACAAGGAGAGCAATAAATTTAGTCTGATTCTAGAATTCCCTTAACTGAATAACGTGGTTTCTCTTTGCATGGGGTAATATCCGCTTGAAATTCACAAGGGCCCAACCAATAAAACTAATTAATAAATATGGACCAAGAACCTATAGTAGACCCAAACGTACAAATTGTTTAAATCTGTTCCATGTTTACACGACACTTTTTTATTGAGAAGTTTTCTGAATCCTTTGCTCACGGGGGATCAGTTCCTATTTGGATTTTGAGAAGGGGAGATACTTGTCCTATCTTGCATTTCTACACTCTTTTTGGAGGTGAAAGTGGATGGAAAAATGGGTGCTTAGCACTACTCTGACGGGTCATTTAGTATCAAATGCAGTATAGCTAGTAGGTGAAAGTCATTTAATGCAGAGTGGATGGTTGCTTAAGTCAAATGTTTCCTCCCTTGGATACTTGGGCTTGTCTGATCTTTGATTTGAACTAGAGACGGACTCAAGATTTTAAGTTAGCGGAGGCCAGAGTATAAAGGAAAAAAAAAAAAAAAAAAAAAAACTCTAAATAGATATTCGTATAGTATTAAAAAATTGTAAATATACAAAATCATTGTTTCTAAATACATTAAAATGCAATCATCTACCAACAAAGACAAAAACAAGTACTTTTTTTTTTTTTAGGTTGAAGTTAAAGCATTCTCAGTGGTGGTGCTAAAAATTTTAACTTTTCACACCTCAAAATATACTTTATCTATTTTACCACCTCACTTTACAATTCACCCAATTTCAAATGTTCTTTTTATTTATTTATTATTATTATTTATCACTTCATTTAAATAATATGAACAACTCGTTAAAATAATAAAAGAAATAAGAGAATTTGATTTCTTTTTTTTAATTGAAGGAAGAGATATAATTTTAATAAAATATTATATTTTATTTTTAACAACTTGTTGTAGTCAACTGGTATTTATATTAATTTATTGTAGTTGCAAAAAATTTAGCTTTAACTTCTCCAATAACATATGATTTTTTGGTTCTTTGGTGGTAAAATAGTTTTTTTTTACTAAAATACAATCACGATTGTGAATTTTTTATTGTTTTTGGGTTGGATAGTTGCTATTTGAGTTAGGCTAGTTAGGTTGACTGAGGAGAAGGGGCCCTAAGATTTTGAAAAGGGAGTTTAGCTACAAAAATGAAATATATAATAACTAAAAAAATAAAAATTTGGACCCAAGGGGGCCCGAGGCCCCACCTGGGTCCATCCCTAATCTGAACAACTTCTTGTCTTTCTTCACCATTCTAGGAGGGCTCTTAGCATGTGGCTAAGGGCAAGGAGCTCCTCAGTTAATGACCAAGGTGGAGTTGATCCTCGGCTGGTTCCCTTTAGAGACTCGAATGATTGTGCTTCCCTCCCTTTTCTTCCTTAACTTCTTGGTCTACCTTCATAGGGTTTATGGGTTGGGCCAGCTCTATTCAACTTGGTCATATTTTATTTCCCAACTTTTTCCCTGGGCCTATGGGCTTACTATCATAGGCTCGTTGCTACCGTTGGGCTCCTCCCTCTGCACTCTATTAATTGTGAATATTAGGTTAGAATCATTTAGAGTATAATACTATTAGGGAGGTCTTCTTCTTCTGCTTTATTCATTTATTTATTTTTTTTAAAAATCACACACACAAAAAGGAGCGATAATGAGGTTCTAATACAAAAGCATACCACAAACTCCACTCCCTACACATAACTAGGAATGGAGTCAGGACTTCTCAGTACTCGAAGTTTGCTTGCCTGCCTTTTCCTGGATTGGGCAAATTCGTCCTCGGATTGGACTCCTCGGTCCTTACCCCCCCCCCCCCTCCCCAACAATGTCATTTTTTTTTTTTATAAATCATGCAACTTGTTTAAATAATAAAATAAAGTTTAATTCTAAACTAGTTTGAAGTGATCTTACTCTAATCCATGATTAAAAATATAATTCATTTGTAGTTTTAGTTGTGTAACATTTTTAATGTGTCATATGACATGCTTAAATAATGCAATGAATAATCTTATAAATCATCACATAATTAGTTGGAAAAGATAGCTATAAATTAATTTGCAACCAAACTTTGTTCTAAATAATATACACGAATAGTCTTACAAATTTTCACGTTGTGAGTTGAAGACTAATGTTCCAAGTAAATTTGGAGCTAAAATTTTGCCCTAATATTTTTAACAAACATTTAAAAAATATCACTTTTACTTGCTTTAGGTGCAAGTATAAGTATACACTTTACATTACATTTGAAATAAAAAAAATGTACATTCTTCTTATTATTATACACCAATAACAACAAATAATATAAATATTTATATATATATATATGTGTGTGTGTGTGTGTGTGAGAAAAATACCTGATGGTAGTTTTTTATAATCAAACCAAAACACCAATAAGTTTTTGGTGTAGGCGGGGATTGAATCCCAAATCTCTTATACAACTATCAGAGACTTTACTAGTTGAGCTAACTAGAACCTGCTGTGTCACTAAACTTATTGATTGTTAATACCACCTTATTGGTGAATTTTTTCTTATGAGGGAGTGGTCAAGCGTAATAAGCAACATACGACAATGTTTTCTAGAATTTGTTTAAGAAACTTTAAGTGATAAAGGCCAAAATTTTTCTTTTTTTCCTTTTGAATAACTAAAATATGTAGGAATGGGAATTTGAATTTACATTTTCTTTCATGAAAAAAATCAAACAGTACCTTTAAAGGATTAAAGGATAAGATTCTTGAAGGTAAAGTTTGAATTCTAATTTGTTAGAAACTATTGTTCATTTGTACTTGTGATTTTTCTTTTTTGAACTAGTTATTAATCTATCATAATTTATCCTAACATGCTACCCTGGAGTTAGAACCCGAGAGCCACCCTCAACCCCCATGCTCTAGGGCTTAGGAAGGTATTATCTGGCCTAAAATGGGGGGTGTTAAAGGGTTGTATGTTTGGTTGCATGGTTCATGCTATTTTTGTTTTATACATATTAAGTAGGGTGGACGCAAACCTTGGACATTTTTATTGAAAATGTAAAAAAAAAATATTAATGAAAACCAACCTAACGTTTTGAAAAATTGTCTAATTTAAAGAAAATTTTAATGAAATATAAGATATATTCAAGGTCAAAACTTGAAATTATAATAAAATGTCACATTATGATGATTTAGAAAGAATGTGGTTCCTTCTCAAAAAAAGAAAGAAAGAATGTGGTTAGAGGCAAGAATAGTTCATTGAATGATGAGTCAGATTGAATCAGCGCTTTGGAAGTAAATAATTAACGATACCAAAAGCTAAAAAATAATGGCAACAAAATAACATATCTTTAAAAAATTAATATAGTTTAAAAATAATAATTGAAAGACAACCCTTCAAGTATTAGAGTGAATATCCATCAAGAGAAATGAAATTTTCAAAAAGAAAAAGAATTATTAAATTGTTTTAAAAGAAAAATAGAGAGAAGAGACTAAAAAAAGAGAGGTTTTCAATGTGAACTCAACTCATGTCATGTGACGGTAAAAGTAATATCATGTATACCACCAAAGTTTTGATGGGTTTATCATTGTAGTTACAATACATTCGTTGAACCACCATCACTTGAACCACTCATTTCCTGTAAGCAATATAGAAACTCTTAGAATGTGTTTGACATGAGTTTATAAGTTCAGTTTTTAGCTTTTAGTTTTTTTTAAGTTTTTATGTACAGTTTTTTAGAACCTTACATTTCCTGCATTTTTTTTAAGATACAAACATATTTTAGTACAATTTCAACAAAAAATTTTCAATTTTAACTAAATAAGTTGTTTCCAGCAGACTGCATCAAGCAAGACGGAGCTATGCTTTGGCATTGGGGGGCAATGCCCCCCCCACCCTCCCCCCCTACTTTTTTGGAAATTTAATTTATGCATATATATAGACACAAGTTTAATATTTGAGTCCAAAATATATACACTTAGCCCCCCTCCAAAATATTTACAAATTACCACATGAAACATCCCAAAAAAAAAAAAAAAAAATTGACTGACCTTCCTTTTTGTCCAATTGCCCCAAGAATAATTGAAAAGCCTACCTTAAAACCAGAAAAACAAACCACAATCCTTTATCTGCGATGTGTTGTGTGAGGAAGAGACTCTAGTTGCTCTGCCCCTTTTTTTAATTTTATGAAACCCAGTCTCCGTCTCCTAGCTCTTGCTTCTCTCTCTGCTTGTATGCAATGACGAAGTATAGAGCTAGTAGTGATGCGGGTAGTAACTGATATTTCTCTATATTCAAGTATAAAGGTGTGGTCTCTAATATTTAGACCAAAAAGGAAAAGAAAAGGTTTTTAATAAAAAAAAAACTTGTGGCTATCTTTAGAGGACTAGAGTACTGGGTAGTGTTGTAGAGACTAATGAGAAGAGGAAAAAAGAAAGAAAGAAAAGAAATCGGTTGTTTGTTTGACTTTTGTGATCTTAGGACAATAGAAAAGTTGTTTACTTAATGTTTTGTAATGAATTGTTAATATTAATATTGTTGTGACTTTATTATCAATAAATTATTAACATTAAATTTGTTATGTTATGTGGGCATGTTTATTTGGGTCTTTGTTTGGGATTAATTTCGTGTGGAATGTTGTGGAATTGGGTGCTCTTAGCATTATTCAAAGAAAAGTTATAAATAATTCATAAACTAATAATGATGATTTAGTGTTGCTAACCTCTAGTGTTGATGTCCTAATTTTTGAAAATCCTAAAATAAAATCTTGAAAAATCACCAACAATGAAATTGGTATTAGTTTATATATTGTAGTGTGATTTTGGATTGCATTTGCAAATATGAGATTATGATGATAAAATTCGATATGCTTACGTCCTTGGTATCAAGCCACAACCTGCGTCGGTAAAAAGAAATATTCTTGTGTTTGTGTCATGTACGGAGGAGTTAATATTCGAAAGATATTAAAATAATGGAGTAAATAGATTAGGGGAAAGATCATATGAGCGTTGCTCCCTAGAAAGGAAATAAACAAAGAAAAAGAAGAACCGAAACATACTGTAGGAGAATTTAGAATATGCCAAGCAAGTTGAATTGACATGACATGTACCACGGGCTGATTTCGCACACCTCAGTTTTTTTTTTTTTTCAATAACAAATACTAAGTTATAGAAATCTGATTCGTATATATGCCAGTCAAGCCGATCCTTTTTCTATTTTCCTTTTGTTTTTAAAATTCTAATTTTTTTTTTTTACTTTTTAAATAATTTTTTTTCTTTTCTTTTTAAATAATCATATAACAATACATACAGTACTAAATTACACAATATGAGCATATAATAATTATTTTAAAGAAAAAAAAAAAAAAAACCACTTGACACTTGAGCCTCACCTAACATCACCTTTTTGTTCCAAAAGGTATTCTTCCAATATTACTATAAATAAATTATCATAGGTCAAGATTGTCTCCCCGAAATGTAGTGTTATTTTTCTTTTCTGGAGGAATATGACAAACATTAAATGACTATGACTATTCCGGTTGATTATCGGGATGGAAATTTTTTTATATCAATTTTACTCTCGTATACTATTTTGAGGCAATTTTTTTTTTTTAATAATTTTTTTGGCTTAATAAGTTTTCAAAAATATGTTGGCAAAATAGTACTGTTTTAAAAACTGATGTGCAGATATAGTAGTTTTAGTCTTAGTTTTTTTGTTTGTCCTTACATTTTTTTTTTAAAGAGTTTCAACTTATGGTGTCTGCTCTTAATTTTATCTCTACATATGGAATTAGTTTCTTGAAAGACAATTCCTTAAGCATGTGTTGATCTTGCTAAAACTATTGTGACCATTTTAAAAGTTTTGGTCTACCTAAATCTCATCTCTTCAAAAGACAAGTTACACTAACAAAATCTAGAACTTCTTTTCTTGAAAGGATGATATTTTGAGAGTGTGTTTTGGAAGTGATGAAACTCGCAACTTATTATAGAATTTTTAGCTTATTTTTGCTATAATTTATGAGTGTTATTACATTTTTTGGTACTATTTATAAGCCTATTATATTATTTAGCTAGTTAGCTTTTGCTTTTTTTTTTTTTTTAACTGTATTTTCAAAAAAAGATTTTTAGTTCCAACTAAATAAGTTGTTTTCAAACCGTCACTAATAAAAAAAAGGTAAGAGAATTTTTTTAATTTTATTTTTTATTTATTTATTTTTTTTTAAGAATCAAGGTAAGAGAGTTGTTTGTGTCAGCAAATCCCCTCTTCCAACACCAACACACAAAATTTTCAGCCTAAACCCACATTAATTTGTCCCTTAATTTCCACGTCTTCAACGAACATTTCAACGGCAAAAGATCCAATACGGTGCTCTAATACTACACTGCAAATCAAATTACCCTTATATCTCTGTAAATAAAGGAGGGTATCTCAGGAATACTAGTCAGACTTGGTGGAGAAGTCGGTAAAGCAAAACGCCAAAACCGTCTTTTTGTTTTTGGTTAGTTGGGATCTTTTGGGCAATTATGTTTACAAGAAATTGGTCTAATAATTAGACCAATTTCTTTAAGATACAAGTTTAATATTTGAGTCCAAAATATATACACTTAGCCCCCCTCCAAAATATTTACAAATTACCCCACGAAACATCCCAAAAAAAAAAAAAAATCGACTGACCTTCCTTTTTGCCCAATTGCCCCAAGAATAATTGAAAAACCTACCTTAAAACTAGAAAAACAAACCACAGTCCTCTCTCTGCGATGTGTTGTGTGAGGAAGAGACTCTAGTTGCTCTGTCCCTTTTTTTAATTTTATGAAACCCAATCTCCGTCTCCTAGCTCTTGCTTTTCTCTCTACTTGTATGCAGTGATGAAGTATAGAGCTAGTAGTGATGTCGGTAGTAACTGATATTTCTCTATATTCAAGTATAAAGGTGTGGCCTCTAATATTTAGACCAAAAAAGAAAAGAAAAGGTTTTTAATAAAAACAAACTTGTGGCTATCATTAGAGGACTAGAGTACGGGGTAGTGTTGTAGAGACTAATAAGAAGAGGAAAAAAAAAAAAAAAAAAAAGAAAAGAAATCGGTTGTTTGTTTGACTTTTGTGGTCTTAGGACAATAGAAAAGTTGTTTATTTAATGTTTTGTAATGAATTGTTAATATTAATATTGTTGTGACTTTATTATCAATAAATTATTAACATTAAATTTGTTATGTTATGTGGGCATGTTTATTTGGGTCTTTGTTTGGGATTAATTTCATGTGGAATGTTGTGGATTTAGGTGTCCCTAGCATTATTCAAAGAAAAGTTATAAATAATTCATAAACTAATAATGATGATTTAGTGTTGCTAACCTCTAGTGTTGATGTCCTAATTTTTGAAAATCCTAAAATAAAATCTTGAAAAATCACCAACAATGAAATTGGTATTAGTTTATATATTGTAGTGTGATTTTGGATTGCATTTGCAAATATGAGATTATGATGTTAATGAACATGATAAAATTCGATATGCTTACATTAAGCTTCCCCCCCCAAGGTTCAAAGTTTGGCTTCGTCCCTGAAGGTAGACAACTTAAATTTCAGTCAAACTATAAGTGGGTAAGTTACTAAATTGTAATTTACTTTTTCTTAAAAGAAGAAAGTTATTTTGCCAAGATATATACTTTTTCTCTATCTACACAAATGAGGTGATTTTTATTCTAGATAGTTTAATGTTGAAAAGAGGAGATTTTTGTTTATCACATGTAGAAATAAGCACTTTCCTTCGTTTTCAGCAACCAAACGAAAAATGAAACAAAATCCAGAAAAAGAAAATGTCAATAAGAAAGGAGAACCCAACCCAATTTTCAATTAACCAAATGAATGAATTACAAATAGAACAAAAAATCAAAGAGAGAAAATAACGTAACAGAGAAAGAGAAGAGTGTTTACCCGTGAATGTGAAGGAGAGGAAGATTGTTCACTTAATAATAGATTCAACCTAGCAACTCTAAATCAATCTAACAACTTCAGTCTTTTTGTCTTCCTGCTTCCCTGTTTTTTGTTTTGTTTCAAGTATTCGGCCTTTTTTTCCCCTCTCCAAGTAAACTTAACAACATGTTGTCAAAGAGTTGAACCAGGGATGAAGCTAGGATTTGTATATAAGGAGCGACTCTGCTGCTGGTTGTGTATGGTGACTTAGACACTAAGGTGACTTTTTTTGTGACTTTGATGCTTGTTGTTAGGTAACGACAATTATTTTGTTTGAAATTTTTTAAAAGGTTGGGTTGTTTGTTTTTGGTAAAATTGGTTGATTAAACTTAATTTTTTTTTAGTTTCACTATTGGTAATTTTTGTTGTTAGGCTAATTTTTTTGGGCTTACATATTTTGTATTAAATTTTAAATTTATAGATTTTTTTTTAATGGTTTTTAAAAAGAAGAAAATGGGAGAGCTATAATTTTTTTTTACAAATTAATGATATAATGAGTGGTTATTGGTAAGTAAAAAAATGGTGTAAATAGTGAGTTTAGATACGAACCAATAAGAATTTGCTACCTCAAGAGTTTATAAAAATATTGTAGAAAAATTTGTGATTATAACATCACTCTTAAAAGAATTAATAATATTACTAAAAGGGCAAACTCTAATTTTATAGAACAAAATTGCTAAAATTAATACCTGGTATATATTCTTATTTAAAAAAAAAAAAAAAAAAGAATTGGGAGGGGCGATTGCCCCACCCCCAAGTCAAAGGCTACCTTTGTTCCTGAACAATGGCTTTTGGTGTTGTCGAAGAGTTGAACAATGAGATTAAAGTTATACCCCATTAAAGTCTCTAATTAGCATTAATTGTTTTCTTTTAAATGATGTTGGCATATTCTAACCATAGATTTACTTCATACCAATCCAGACCAAGAAATGGACTCTCCATTTATCCCAACAAAGGTCAAGCACTTTGTGTCGAGGGGATGTACCAAAATTCTTCCAGCAAGAAAGAATTTGAGAAGCCAAGTGGTGGAGATTGAAGCATCATGTGGCATTTGCCACAGCAGGATGAAACTACATTGCATATCTTGTGGCAATGCCCTTTAGCAATGAATACATCATCATCGACGAAGGAAACTTTTCATAAGTGGAGCAAGGATTCAGAAAGAGATTTTGTAGCCTTCCTTGAACAAGTTAACACCAAATGTGGGGATAAATAGTTTGAGTTGAGCAATGGCTTTGATGCAAACATGGGCAATATGGGTTGCTAGGAATAGAGATTTGTTTCCAACTGCATCCAAATGGGATCCTTGAGCTTGCATTGGTAACGCTCAGGAGTACAAACAAGCCAATAGGTAGGCCATCATCCAAGCTCACCTCAACCAAAATGAGGAACAAGTGTAGGTCTTTTTAGCACAGCATCGTAGTAGCATGTAACAAGCCTATCGCGTAAATTGTATGACCTTGTTGTGCTGTTTTGTATTTGTTTACCCTTATAAAGTTTCAATGATAATAAATTTTTATACAAAATAGGAAGTAGAATCATGAAAATACAACCTGACATGTCTTTGAGCCCCTTGGCAACAACAACAACTACTTACTAATCTTCAATTCTTCTTCTGTAGTCAAATTATTATGAGATTTTATACTAAACACACTTAAAACGCTTGCATTCTGCAACATATACTTCACCAGCTTGTACTCACCTTTCTGTCCCAGAAATTGCCAAATTAATATTTTCTTGAGACAAGACAACAAGCAACGAGGAACCCACTCAAATTGATCCCATCGGCAATCGCCTCCCCGCTTGTGTACAAGTCCCTAAGCAAAATAGAAAAACCAAGTTTCAGAATTAATGCTTATCAGCCAGATTGAACTAATCAAATACAAACTCACCATTGGAAAGTAGAGAGCTATTAGGTTAGGCAAGCTTTTAAGTAAGTCCGACAAGAACTGCCATCCAGAATGTTTGTTAACGCTCAGCTTCAAATGGCTCACATTATGTAACGTAGGCAAGTTGCAATCTAATAACTTGAGAACCTTCAAGCAACAAAGATTAATATTCAATAGAGAGAGAGAAAGATTTTATAATGATTAATGATTTAATATAAGAGTTAGGAAAGCTAACCTCCATATAATCGCCAGTTAAATGCAAGATTTTGACATTACAAATACCTTTCATTAGTTCCAGTTGTCTTTGGCCATAGTAAGCATAGCCCTTTTGTTCCAACTTTGGAGTGCTTAATTCAACATGCAATTGAGCTTCAGTTAGTGACTTTAGATTCTTTCAATCATACCCTTCCGCTACAAAATCATATAGTCTAAAGTACTCAAGGGTTGGAGTATCAATGATAATCTTGTACTCGCAGTACTTTGTACTATATTCATCTTCTATAGCACATTCAATGGTCAAACGATTCAATATAGGGGCAGAAATCTTAAAGTAACGTATTCTTTTCATTCCGCATTTCACTATAGATAGTTCTTCTAGCACAGGGCAACTAGAAAATAACTTATGAGTTGAGTCATCATTTGAAAATTCAATTGAATTCAGATGGAGAGTCCTGAGACTTGGTAAAAGTACGAAAGCAGGAATATTGAGCACAAATTTTGTTCCTAGTTTAAGGTACACCAGTGATGCAGATGTAAAAAGGCCACAATATAGAGAGTATTTAGAGTTTCTCATGGAGAAACAGAGATCAAGCTTTTGAACTTTGCCCCACATTGCATTGCAAATCCATGCATTCACTCGTGAGGGTTCATAGTCTTGACCACATTTCAAATGAAACCTGTGTATGCGTGGTGCATTGTGTAGTTTAAGTACTCTGTCCACGAAACTTGAGAAGCTCACTCTCAAATCTTGTGTTGATTTACTGTCAGGCCTTCTTCAATGTAACAATAACTCATCATCAAAGTCCAAATTGGGTACTGAAAACCAAAGATTCTTCCACGTGGTGGATAAAATGGATGTTCCCACCGCATATTTTGTTGGAAGAAAAGATAGGATGTGGCAAAGCACTTTGTATGGTAATCTGTTGATTCCATCTTTCTCTTCCTTTTTTCTATGATAAACCGTGTCTTTGGCTTCTTGGACTATGGCTTTCTTAAAAATGTTGTGGCTAATTGTGGAAATACTGCCCTTGTATTCCACCACTCCCCACTTGCTTCCAAGAACCTAAAAAAAATCAACTATGTTTTAGAAATACTGCCTACCAGCAAGGACTAATCAAATACAAACACAAAGTTGAGAGCTTGTATGTTAGACACACTTTTGAGTCGGTTCGACAAAAACTGCCATCCAATATGTTTGTTAACAATAACAATAACAAAAACTAAGTTTCAGAAATAGTGCTTATTAGTAAAGACTAATCAAATACAAACTCACCTCTCCAAAGTCGAGAGCTCGTATGTTAATCACACTTTTGATTCGGTTCAACAGAAACCAAAAACAAAACAAAAACTAAGTTTCAAAAATAGTGCTTATTAATGAAGACTAATCAAATACAAACTCACCTCTCTTAAGGCGAGAGCTACATTAGGCACACTTCTGATTTGATTCGATAGAAATTTCGACAGAAATTGCCATCCAATATTTTTGATAACAATTACAAAAACCAAGTTTCAGAAATAGTGCTTAGTAGTGAAGACTAATCTAATACAAACTCACCTCTCCAATGTCAAGAGCTTGTATGTTAGGCACACTTTTGAGTAGGTCCGGCAAAAACATACATCCAACAAGTTTGTTAGCATTTACCTCCAAATGGCTCACATTATGCAGTGTAGGCAGGTTGCTACCCGATAACGTGAGAGCCTTCATTCATTAAAAAATACTTGTTAAATCAACAAATCTCGAAAGGTGTCTTGTTTAATCGTATTAAGTAATAAGAAATGATTAGTGCACACAACTAAGTGTATACATAGTACACACAAATTGCAATTTACAAGGGAACTCGTTACTTTGAGTCACTATTAGATTGTGTGTAATAGACACTACTCTTAACTCTTAAGTAATTGACTAGCACATTGAAAGAGAGCCAGAGAGAAGATTTTAAAAGGACAAAATGTAAGTGTTTGGAAAGCTGACCTCCATAGAATCACCAGTTAGATGCAAAACCTTGACATTATGAATACCTTTGATTAACTCCAGTACTTTTTGACCATAATAAGCACGGTCCCTATGTTCTATCCTTTGAGTGCTTAAATCCACATGCACTTGAGTTTAAATTAGTGACTTTAGATTCTTGAAATGATACCCTTCTGCTACATAATCATATAGTCTAAGGTATTCAAGTTTTGGAGCATCAATAATAATTTTATACTCATAGAATTCAGTAGCATATTCATTATCTAATATAGCACATTCCATGGCCAAACACTTGAGTGCATGGGCAGAAATGTTAAAACAACGTATGTTTTTCATTCCACATTCCTCTATAAACAGTTGTTCTAGCATAGGTGTGAGAGACCGCGCCCCCGGCCCCCTTTTTTATAGGAATGTTGGGCCAAACCCACGTGAATGGGTGGAGTCATGTTATTGCCTCTCAAAATGGAGGTTCGACTAGTTATATTTTCCCCTTTAGATTAAGGGTCTAACAATGGAGTCGCCACTTATTTAATTGTTGGAATAAATAAGAAAACCATAATAAAAAAATTCATCATTTTATTAATTTGAAATTGAATTTGATCATAGGAAAATTACATGGCTTTGGTCCTAGATACAATCTAAGATAAAGTACATGGCTTTGTTTCTTAGTTACAATCTAAAAATCGAAAATTACATGGATAAGCATTTGATCTACTAACCCTTGATCTAAGTTCGGAAGCTATGTTACAAAGTGGGAAGGTGTTAGGCACCCACCTTGCCCGGTGAAACCGGTCTTCTAGACTATGGTGGCTAACATTCTGAAAGCTCGAAAATCGTGTTGAAAACACACGAGCGGTTTAGACCCCCAAATTAAAATTACGGCTTGGTTGATTTTACACTAACTTAATGATAAGTGCGGAATAGTGTAAACACAAGCGTATGAGCACTACAACTACTCTAATCCATAAACTAAGCAACACAGCAGTATAATGGAATTAAACAAGAGTAGGGAAGAAGGATGCAAACACAGAAAACACCAAGACGTGTTCTCGAAGAGGAAACCGAAGAACTCGGCGAAAAACCTCTCCGCCGCCCTCCAAGCGGAAATCGATCCACTAGACAATCAGTTGGGATACATGGGTTAGCAAAAGACCCTCCAAGCCTAGTCTACCCGCTGTACCTAAGCCCTCCAAGCTCCTACTCCAACAAGGCTTCTCGGAACCGTGTCTTGTCCTAGTTATCCGGATCTCGCAACAAGCTCCATGTTGCATCTGCCATTCAAGGTTTCTTCCAATGCTTCCCAGCAGCACCAAAACGTCACACAGCACTCACAAGGTGTGGTAAGTGTTTGGGCTATCAACCTCTCAAAGATATGGATAATGGAGAGGGAAGGGTTGAGGAAATACCACAAGCAAATGTATAGAGAAAGGTGGGGAAGACAATCTCTAATTACCAATGTGTTTGGCTAGGGTTTTCTCTCTGAAGCATTCCTCAACAATTGTGGGTAAAGATGGTATATATAGGAGAGGTGCAAAAGGTGTGACTCAAAAAGTACAGGCTGGCAGAACAGCTAGTCTCGCGGGAAGGCCTTACCCGCGAGATACTCGCGAGACACAGTTGTCTCCACCTGGCCTGACTCTTCACATTCCAGCATGTGCCTGGCACATGGTTTACTTCGCGGGATGCTTGGTCGCGAGATACCCGCGAGAATCCTTCAGTTCTTCAAATGCTTGAGTCTTCAAACACACTCTCTATCACACAACCCTTACAACAAGTCCCACAACAAATATAGGGTTTTAAACGATTGAACATAATTACAATCAAATTTGGCACGGAATAAAAGCCAACAAAAACACAGTTGTAAATCACAACTTTACAATCTCCCCCTTTGGCTATTCCGTGACAAAACCCTAAAACAGACTCTAGACTTAAACGTGAGTTTGGGAACAAAGGCAAAACTCACTCACACCTAATTCTAGATTCTGAAGTGCTCTTGAAACATATGAACAAGTAACTCCTGAAACACAACAACACAATAACATCATTGTATGCAGAAAACTTGAAAACATATGGAGCAATAATAGCATGATCGAGCAAAACGAAATAGAAACACTAGATCATGGCAAGATCAAACAAGTAATCACTATACAGAAGCAATTACTATGCTCATTCACACATGGAACGAACATCCGGATTTGCAAGAAGATACGCTCAATTGAAGAGAGTCACTTGCAACTCCAACACTCAACCAATGCGAAATACACGAAGTATTTGCATTTAGGAACAATCCTACTAGGGCACACGAGTGTTCATCACTCAACCAATGCATAGAACGTGTATGCATCTAGGAACAATCCTACATGGGCACAAGAGTGTTCATCACTCAACCAATGTATAGAACGTGTATGCATCTAGGAATAATCCTACATGGGCACAAGAGTGTTCATCACTCAACCAATGCATAGAACGTGTATGCATCTAGGAACAATCCTACATGGGCACAAGAGTGATGTACTTGAAGTAGAATGCATGACATTGAACAACAAGCAAACATGCATGAAGGTTGCATAGGCAAGATATTGCAAATGCATGGCACAAACCACAAAGACCTACAAATCAATGCATGAAACAAACCCTTAAAGCTTACATAAGCAACATGGGTACAAATAAAAAGTGCCACATAGCATGTATGCCACAAAGCATAGAAATTAAACACACAGTACTGAAAATATACTGAAAATACTGAAATTAATACTGAGGTTAAAGCATAAGTGTCAGAACTATAATCCAAAAAAAATAAGACAGTAATCATAAACCAAAAAAAAAACTAAAAGAAACCCGTCTGTAAAACCAATAACCAATATCAACTATAGCTATGTGTCTAGGCTATGCTCCCCCTAAGGCTGTGCAAGCTCTTGTTCAGCAGCTCCCCCTCAAAATTTTCTCCCCCTTTTTGACTGGAATGGCCAAAGGTCTAGATTTGGTCGGAGTCGGAGTCTGACCCATGTGTAGGAGAGAGGCTCTGAATCTGGGCTGACAATGTGGTGATCTGCTCCTGGAGGTATGCAAACTGATCCGCTGTGTGCTGTACATGAGTGTCAAGCACTGTGGACATGTGATCCATCTTAGCTAGGATCTGATCAAGCTTGCTGAGACCTGGTGTTTGTGTTGAAGATGATGGCTGTGCAGTCTCTGGATGTGCAGTCTCTGGAGCAGAAGTAAACCTGTTAATCTCCTCCTCTGTATCCCCACCCTCATCTGGTGCATCCTGAGGCACGACCCGAGGCGGTGGACTGAGATGAGCACCAGTCTTGGGGCCTTTAATATGTGCAGTGCTCCGAGTCAGAGTGTTTGCACCAATGGGGTAATCCCTCTGAACAACCGTAAGGCCACTAGGGAACTTCAGCTTCGTCTTGGCAATGAACCCCATGATCAGTGAAGGAAAAGGCATTATGGTTCGGGAATTTTGCTTTGTAATGCTCTTTTTCAGGATATGGAAGATGTGGCTGCAGATATCGATTTCCTTGTGAGTGAAGAGATCGTAGAGAAACCTCGTCCTTGGAGCTGATAAGGTGGTGAGGTTGGTGACCGGGTACAGGTTATGGATCATAACGTAGCTCAAAGTCCTCATTTCTGGAGAGAACTTAAGAGTATCCATTGAGGATTTCTTTGGAACCCCACCAAGAGTGGATATCATCTCCGTGATAGACCCCAATCTCTCATCATATTGCACCATCATCGGCTGTGAGGTAGGACGGATTTCCAGAAGATCTTGAATGCTATCCCTTGTTATCTCAAATTCTTTGTGCCTCACCCAGTAGATTATTTTGTCTTCTTCCACAGCAGCATTGGAGAAGAACTCTCTGATTATTTCCGAGTATACTGTCCCAATTGGATTCAGCAATTTGGTCCATGTTCTTTCTTTGAGTGCATCTGGAATGCATGTGTGCTCAAGTTCCTCCAATTGGACCACCCTTTCCATTACAATGGTTGCTTTCTTGTAGCAATCATTGTACTTCATATCTGCTTCCGCGGATTTGAACTGATCGGATTCAGTGCGAGCACGCTTAGGGGCCTTCTTCTTTGAGGCAGCATGCTTGGTGGGAGACATCTGCACAGGTAGACATAACACACATAGCACAAGTGCACAAAATATAAGAGCAATGACTTGATTAGGTTCAAGTGAGTTTGCACCTATTGAAATAATCCCAAAACAGAGTAGGTTGCAAAAAAAACAGAGCATGACCAATTCACACAAGCATGCTTCAATACATACAGCACTTAATCAAAAACAAGAATGCAAGAAAGCAATACATCATGCATGACATTAAATAACTGTGGAAGTGTGTGTGTCTGTGTGTGTGCATGTGTGTGCACCAAGTGATGCATGAGGATGTGCCTAGGAGTTTGGTTGTGTGCCAAGAAGCAACATATTCAAAATGCAATATAAACTAGATCAAAGATCGATTCTAGATCAAACCATGTTAAGACTCATGCAAACCTAGAAATTGGGACTCATTTGAGACCAATTATGCACATCAATATCACTTAGACATATAATCAAACACTTAGTATGCATAAGAACATTTTAAGTGTGAGCAATGCATGAACATGGTAAAATAATGCCTAAATACATGATAAAATGCCACACGGGGCCAACACAAATGCATCAAGATCAAAAGAAACAAAACCCAATCAAAAGTTTAACAAAAACTTCACCCAATTTTGAAAAACAATCAAAGTTTCGAAAATTCCCAATTTTGAAAGCCCTAACATAAAAATCTGCATAATCTAAGTAAAAACTTAAAAGGAAATGATTAACAAACATACCTTGAAGAAGAAAATGCAGAAAAAGTCTTGATTTGGAAAGGGATTTGATGGAATAGTGTTTTGGGTTGAGAGAGGTTTGTAGAACAATGAGGGAGGGAGTTTTTGATCTTTTGAAAAACTGTCACATCAGCCCCTTTAAAAACTGAAAACACGCGTTTTTCGCGGGATAGGGAGTAGCGAAACAGTCGCGAGACAGTCGCGAGAAGTGCCACTGAAGAAAAAACTTTTCGCGGGAAGCGCTAAGTCGCGAAACAGTCGCGAAACAGTCGCGAGATTCTCTGCCTGATTTTGAAAAAATACCAGTTTTTGCCAAACAGCATTTCGCGAGAAGCTGTTGGTCGCGAGACAGTCGCGAGACAGTCGCGAAAGTCTCTGTGTAACAAGATGAAAATAAGTATTTCCCTCAAATCTTTTCGTGGGAAGCAGCTTAGTCGCGAGCTTCTCGCGAAAGAACCCCTGAACCAGTTTTTTGATGAAAAACACACGAAAAGCATTTCGACCAAAAAGAAACACAGGAAAGTATAAAATCACTTTCAAAAACTTAAAAAATTCACAAAAATCTTTTTGGGTTTGATCAACAAGTTCATGGGCAATCACATCACATTTGGACATATACAATCACACAAATGAGATAGGCATTGATAGAATCAACAACTTGTGTGTTGTGTGTGAGTATCAAATGTGAAATAGTCCTTAGACCAGAGCGAAGCTTCAATGATCAATTCACACGAGTCATACACAACTGATACGAAATCATGTGGACTATCTCCATTATAAAAATGAGTATATATGACCTCCTACAGATTGAAAACATAACATAGAAGCTTTTCATTTGGCTTCTTATAACTCATAACAATTGGTCCATTTTCATTTTGATTGGACAAATACATCTCATTTTGAGGAAGGTGCTTGAAATTTATGATATTTCAACATTGATGTGAAGCCTTTAGCTTTTTGAGCACCATAACATTTACTTTAAAAAAAAAAAAAAGAGTCGCTTTCCCTTTTTCCTAGTCAAATACTAGTGTGTGCGACAGGCTTTTGCAGCTCAATATCTCTTTTCATTTGGAGATTTACAATAGGTGAGCTCTTTTTGCAAAAACATAAAAATAAAGTGGGAAGAGATATAGACACAAGTCTATGCAAGTATCAAGACCAACAAGACTATTGACCAATCATTCATGACAGGTGTGAAGATCTATTTACAACAGTCACACATAGTTTTCAAGATTTCTTCCACATAGAAATAGGTGCATACATAATAAGCTAAGCTCGTAAATGCACTACGCCATTAGTACGAAGGTACTAGGCCAAACTCACATGAGATATGTGCTCAAACATATACGATCAAACTTTTTGAATTTTTCACTTTTTATGTGGTTTTGGATTTTTACTCACACAAAACCAAAGCAAAACAGTAAGATCAAAAACAAAAACAAAAACAAAAACACAAACAATGCATATAAAGAGATGCATGATGCACAAATGCATGACAATGAAGCATCTAATGCATGAATGGTCCTACAAAGATCGAAAGAATTAGATCAAGGACCAAAAGAACATAAGCTCAACCATAGGAACCCTTCCTCATCCAAACGGAATGATTGTTTGGAATGAGTGTCTCAAGAGAAGTGAGACGAGGGTTGGAAGAATGAGAACCGGAGATGCACATAGTCAAGGAGTTAAGAGCATCAAACACTTTCTTTAACAACATGCTATTTTCACTCAAATCCGGTTTATCATTTTTAGCACAACTTCCAAGAAGCTCAAGTTTCTCTTTTCTTTTGATTCTTTTAAAAGCTTGAAACTTAAAGCAATGAGGTCTAAGATGACCAAAGGCACCACAATGGTGACAAACAATGTGTTTAGGTCCATTAGGTTTTTTGGGAATGGATCTAACAACTTGGGTTTGTTCTCTCTTCAACTTAGAACATTGAGGCCTTATATGACCAATCACACCGCAATGGTGGCAAGTTGGAACAAATTTAGATCCACTCAATTCCTCAGGATTGGACCTAAACAGAGGCTTTGGCTTAATAGCCTTTCTCTCCACTTTTTGATTTCTTTTATGTGGAGGAATGTACACCGATTTGTCCTTTGGGTTAGAACACACACCAGGCACAATATCGGGTACCACAACATGATTGCAACATATATTTTCATCATTTTCAACAATAGGTTCAGCAATCAAACACTTGGCATGCATCTTAAGAGATTCATTTTCAGATTTAAGATCATCAACAAGTTTGTTAGACAAAACAAGTTTAGCATCCAAGTCCATATTCAAACATTCAAACTCTTTCAACTTTTCAAAAGAATTTTCAGCAAGTTTCTTATATTTTTCAACCAATTTGATGGATTCATTGAGCTTAGCAATCAAATCATCATTTTCACAAAATAACTTGCTTAAACTCTTTTGAAACTTCTTAGCATTTTTCTTTAAGAGTTTGGTGTTAGGAATATCAACAACACCCAAAGATTCATGTAACATCGCATCACAATTATGAGGATTATCACTCATAGAGGCATTTTCACAAACACGTGGCATGTTACATTTATCACCAACCAAATCATACAAAGAGGCATACATAGCACAATCCATGACAAATAAACACAAGGGGTCAAGGATCACACTTAGGTATTTAAACCAAAACAAGTGTACCCGCTCTGATACCAATTGAAAGCTCGAAAATCGTGTTGAAAACACACGAGCGGTTTAGACCCCCAAATTAAAATTACGGCTTGGTTGATTTTACACTAACTTAATGATAAGTGCGGAATAGTGTAAACACAAGCGTATGAGCACTACAACTACTCTAATCCATAAACTAAGCAACACAGTAGTATAATGGAATTAAACAAGAGTAGGGAAGAAAGATGCAAACACAGAAAACACCAAGACGTGTTCTCGAAGAGGAAACCGAAGAACTCGGCGAAAAACCTCTCCGCCGCCCTCCAAGCGGAAATCGATCCACTAGACAATCAGTTGGGATACATGGGTTAGCAAAAGACCCTCCAAGCCTAGTCTACCCGCTGTACCTAAGCCCTCCAAGCTCCTACTCCAACAAGGCTTCTCGGAACCGTGTCTTGTCCTAGTTATCCGGATCCCGCAACAAGCTCCATGTTGCATCTGCCATTCAAGGCTTCTTCCAATGCTTCCCAGCAGCACCAAAACGTCACACAGCACTCACAAGGTGTGGTAAGTGTTTGGGCTATCAACCTCTCAAAGATATGGATAATGGAGAGGGAAGGGTTGAGGAAATACCACAAGCAAATGTATAGAGAAAGGTGGGGAAGACAATCTCTAATTACCAATGTGTTTGGCTAGGGTTTTCTCTCTGAAGCATTCCTCAACAATTGTGGGTAAAGATGGTATATATAGGAGAGGTGCAAAAGGTGTGACTCAAAAAGTACAGGCTGGCAGAACAGCTAGTCTCGCGGGTGTCTCGCGGGAAGGCCTTACCCGCGAGATACTCGCGAGACACAGTTGTCTCCACCTGGCCTGACTCTTCACATTCCAGCATGTGCTTGGCACATGGTTTACTTCGCGGGATGCTTGGTCGCGAGATACCCGCGAGAATCCTTCAGTTCTTCAAATGCTTGAGTCTTCAAACACACTCTCTATCACACAACCCTTACAACAAGTCCCACAACAAATACAGGGTTTTAAACGATTGAACATAATTACAATCAAATTTGGCACGGAATAAAAGCCAACAAAAACACAGTTGTAAATCACAACTTTACACATTCATATCATATCATCCAATATGTCAATCAATTTACATGTTGAATTTGATGTGTATGCATGTGATAAACCCTAATTCAATTTATTGAGTATTGCATTTGGATTGGAAAATAAATTCTAGTGAATGTGTGTGTATGGTGATATCCTAGATTCAAGGATTTAAAAGAATTATGAAACAAACATGTTTTTCATATTTTTTATGTGGATTTAAGATCAAAAACTAGTGTTTATGCATGAACATGTGATGAACAACTAAGAACATGTGAAGAACATATAAGAACAATTAAGAACATTCAAACACATTCAAGGGAATTTAAGTGATTACTATCATGCTTTAATCTTAAACTCTCATCATGGAAATACAAAAAACAATTAGGGAAATGGATTATACCTTCATGCAAGATTCATATGGTAGAGGAGGAGACTTTTGAGGGAGATCCTAAAGGTGGAGGAAAAGAAGAGTTAGGAGAGGAAGAGTGAGTCTCACTCAATACCTTGAGTCTCAGGAAGACCAAGATATGACAAGACTACTCTACTTCACTAGAACTCAAGAGAGGAGAAGAGAGGGGGGTTTTCTGGTGTTTTGGAATAAAGTAGAGAGGGGTTTATATAGTAGTGGTGGAGGAAATATGAATGGCAGGCCATTTAATGAGGGTTGACAAGGATTATGAACCTAGACCTCATTTTAGCCTTGGGAAAAATCTGGTGCATTAAATGGAGAGATTGATGGGAGTGGGGAGCAAGCCAAAATTCAGTTTTCCCGTAACTGCTGTAACAGCCTGTGGAGCCAACTTCAAAAAATCATATCTGACTCAATTCTGATCGGAATTGTCTCATTCTTGTACTCAAATTGAAGCCCCGAATGTCTAGTTTCTGGGAAAATTAACCTCATTCACAGATTCAAAATGTTCTGAGAGATATCGATGAAATAGTGAGCAGAGGTCATTTGTTAGAAAATGGTTTCAGCACAATTAACATTAATAGGTTCCAAATTAGTCTCCAATTAACATTAAATGGCTCCAATCACTCCAAATTCAGACTTAATTGGTTCCAAATTTACACTAATTAAAAGATAATTGCACAAATTACTCATTGAAGAATTAATGTTTAACTATCTAATTAATTAGGTGTATGCAACCTCACCATAAAATGTAGTCCTAACCAATTAAATTATGACACATCATTAATCTCAAATTGATTATAATTATAACCAATTGGAATCAATTGTTCATAATCAAGTATAGTCGGACTCAATTTGTGATAGTGCATCTCAGCCATTAAAACTTGACTTGATGATAACTTTCAATCTAGTGGTCTGATTAGGGCTTATGACTAGTTGATTTGATCGTTACAACATCAAGATCATTTTGGTGAAATGAGATTAAGGATCTAATGGCCAGAATCAAGATGCATATTTATGAGGTGAAAGTACCCATTTTACCCTCCATGTGAGGTTAAATGTGGATTGCAAAATGGGGTGTCAACAGAATGCCCCTCATTGGCAGAGCTTGAAAAGCGAATGTCAATGTATGAAAGAGACACCTAACTTTGCAATCAGTATTTAACCGTGGTGAATGTATGATGCATGTAGATGAAAATGCAGAACGTCATGTTATAGATCAAAATGTGGACCGAATCTCGAGGGAGATTGCCTACGTACCTCTTGGTGGGAGGATCAGGTCCAAACGTAGTTCATGCATGAAATTTTTTTTTTTTTTTTTAATAAGTACAAGACATGCTTACCTGAGGTCAAAAAAGGAAACAAAATAGAAGACCAAGGATCCTGGCTCATGTTTTCAGAGACCTAGGATTATTGGGTCTTGGCTCGTGTTTTCAGAGGACCAAGGGTTTTTTGGGCTTTGGCTCATGTTTTCAGAGGACCAAAGGTTCTAGATCCTGGCTCATGTTTTCAGAGACCTAGGATTCTTGAATCTTGGCTCATGTTTTCCAGAGGACCAAGGGTTTTTTGGACTTTGGCTCATGTTTTCAGATGACCAAAGGTTTTGGATCCTGGCTCATGTTTTCAGAGACCTAGGATTTTTGAATCTTGGCTCATGTTTTCCAGAGGACCAAGGGTTTTTTGGGCTTTGGCTCATGTTTTCAGAGGACCAAAGGTTCTGGATCCTGGCTCATGTTTTCAGAGGACCTAGGATTTTTGGATCTTGGCTCATGTTTTCCAGAGGACCAAGGGTTTTTTGGACTTTGGCTCATGTTTTCAGAGGACCAAAGGTTTTGGATCCTGGCTCATGTTTTCAGAGACCTAGGATTTTTGAATCTTGGCTCATGTTTTCCAGAGGACCAAGGGTTTTTGGGCTTTGGCTCATGTTTTCAGAGGTCCAAAGGTTCTGGATCCTGGTTCATGTTTTCAGAGACCTAGGATTTTTGGATCTTGGCTCATGTTTTCCAGAGGACCAAGGGTTTTTTGGACTTTGGCTCATGTTTTCAGAGGACCAAAGGTTTTGGATCCTGGCTCATGTTTTCAGAGACCTAGGATTTTTGGATCTTGGCTCATGTTTTCCAAAGGACCAAGGGTTTTTTGGACTTTGGCTCATGTTTTCAGAGGACCAAAGGTTCTGGATCCTGGCTCATGTTTTCAGAGATCTAGGATTTTTGGATCTTGGCTCATGTTTTCCAGAGGACCAAGGGTTTTTTGGTCTTTGGCTCATGTTTTCAGAGGACCAAAGGTTCTAGATCCTAGCTCATGTTTTCAGAGACCTAGGATTTTTGGATCTTGGCTCATGTTTTCCAGAGGACCAAGGGTTTTTTGGACTTTGGCTCATGTTTTCAGAGGACCAAAGGTTTTGGATCCTGGCTCATGTTTTCAGAGACCTAGGATTTTTGAATCTTGGCTCATGTTTTCCAGAGGACTAAGGGTTTTTGGGCTTTGGCTCATGTTTTCAGAGGTCCAAAGGTTCTGGATCCTGGTTCATGTTTTCAGAGACCTAGGATTTTTGGATCTTGGCTCATGTTTTCCAGAGGACCAAGGGTTTTTTGGATTTTGGCTCTTGTTTTCAGAGGACCAAAGGTTTTGGATCCTGGCTCATGTTTTCAGAGACCTAGGATTTTTGAATCTTGGCTCATGTTTTCCAGAGGGCCAAGGGATTTTTGGGCTTTGGCTCATGTTTTCAGAGGACCAAAGGTTTTGGATCCTGGCTCATGTTTTCAGAGACCTAGGATTCTTGGATCTTGGCTCATGTTTTCCAGAGGACCAAGGGTTTTTTGGACTTTGGCTCATGTTTTCAGAGGAACAAAGGTTCTGGATCCTGGCTCATGTTTTCAGAGACCTAGGATTTTTGGATCTTGGCTCATGTTTTCTAGAGGACCAAGGGTTTTTTGGGCTTTGGCTCATGTTTTCAGAGGACCAAAGGTTCTGGATCCTGGCTCATGTTTTCAGAGACCTAGGATTTTTGGATCTTGGCTCATGTTTTCCAGAGGACCAAGGGTTTTTTGGACTTTGGCTCATGTTTTCAGAGGACCAAAGGTTTTGGATCCTGGCTCATGTTTTTAGAGACCTAGGATTTTTGAATCTTGGCTTATGTTTTCCAGAGGACCAAGGGTTTTTGGACTTTGGCTCATGTTTTCAGAGGTCCAAAGGTTCTGGATCCTGGTTCATGTTTTCAGAGACCTAGGATTTTTGGATCTTGGCTCATGTTTTCCAGAGGACCAAGGGTTTTTTGGACTTTGGCTCATGTTTTCAGAGGACCAAAGGTTTTGGATCCTGGCTCATGTTTTCAGAGACCTAGGATTTTTGAATCTTGGCTCATGTTTTCTAGAGGGCCAAGGGTTTTTTTGGGCATTGGCTCATGTTTTCAGAGGACCAAAGGTTCTGGATCCTGGCTCATGTTTTCAGAGACCTAGGATTTTTGGATCTTGGCTCATGTTTTCCAGAGGACTAAGGGTTTTTTGGGCTTTGGCTCATGTTTTCAGAGGACCAAAGGTTCTGGATCCTGGTTCATGTTTTCAGAGACCTAGGATTTTTGGATCTTGGCTCATGTTTTCAGAGGACCAAGGGTTTTTGGGGCTTTGGCTCATGTTTTCAGGGGACCAAAGGTTCTGGATCCTAGTTCATGTTTTCAGAGACCTAGGATTTTTGGATCTTTTGGCTCATGCCGATGTGTGTGGGCCTTTTACCCTAGTACCTGCAAAATAAATTTTTTCAATTAGTAACAGAGTCATTCATTGAAAAGAATTCGGCATACCTGGCGAATGCCCCTAGTTTAGGACATATTCCATGCTTTGATGAATGCTAGGGGTAGACAATTGACTTGATGTTGCACCACTGGAAAATATGGAAGAGGATCATAGCTTTCTATTCCTGAAGAAGAATTTAATGAAGATTTTTTTTTTTTTTTTTGAAAAATTTGGAAATCTTGAATTTTTTTCAAAGAATTGAAAACTTTGTTTGATGATTTTTTTTTTTTTTTTTGAAAAAATTTGGAAATCCTGAATTTTTTGAAGGAATTGAAAATTTTGATTGATGATTTTTTTTTTTTTTTTTGAAAAATTTGGAAATCTAGAATTTTTTCAAGGAATTGAAAATTTTGACTGATGAATTTTTTTTGAAAAAATTTGGAAATCCTAAATTTTTTGAAGGATTTGAAAATTTGATCGGTGAATTTTTTTTTGAAAAAATTGGAAATCTTGAATTTTGACTGATGATTTTATTTTTTTTTTTGAAAAGAATTTGGAAATCTTGAAATTTTTTTTTGAAAGATTTAGAAAGAATTGATTTTTTTTTTTTTTTTTTTGAAATATGAAGATTTGTTCATTGTCAAAAAGTGAAGAAGATGAAGACAGACTAGAAATGATGAAGATTTATTCATGATGATTTTTTTTTTTTTTTTTTGAAAAACCTTTCCGTTGAATGAGAACAACTTTGGCTGGAAGTTGATGTGGATTGCTGGATAAGTCCTTGCTTAATTCCTGCAAAAAGATAACTTCAATTAGCAATGGATTTGTTCACTGATATGAATTGGAAGTACTTACCCAATGCCCCTAGTTTGGGGCATATTCCATGCTTAGATTGAAGCTGAATTTATTTGATGTTGTGACCATTGGGGTACATGAAAGAAGATCATGGTCCGCCATCCTTGGTTCCTGCAAAAAGACTCTCTTTCTCTAGCTTGTTAGAAACCAGTTATTTTGAAAACTTGCACACAATATAAATAGGCCAATGCTCCAAGTTTAAACATGCTTAATGCAAACAAATGGGCTTAACCTAACATGCATCCAAACAATTTTGTCACATTGTTTTGACTTTGTTCTCTAAGGTTGTTTGGGTGATTGGGACCGGGCCTTTGAAAGGATACCTACGTACCTCTCTCGTAGAGGATCAGGTCAAGACGTAGTTCAAGAGAACTGGATTTTGAAAAAGATTTTTTTTTTTTTTTTGAACAAGAGGTGATCCTTTGAACAACCATTTTTGCAAATCAAAATGTTTAAGAATCAAACAAATCTCTTTGATTGGGAAGGATCTAGATCATTAAATTCATGTAATCAAATTTGCTTCATCCTTTTGAACATCATCAGATTAAGTCTCCAAAGGCAATCAAGAAATGAAATGAATCACATTGTTGGGTGCAAACAAGGAGAATGCTTCAAGTTTGGAAGTCCTTTTGAGAATTTGAGAAATTTTGTCCTCAGACATATCATCCTATGGGGTTTGACAATTTTAAGCACTTTTCCTTTTTAATTTAAGAGAAAAATATTATTAGAGTTTAAGATGCGCCTACAATTAGCAAAGACTTCAAGGAGGTCTTATTCATGGGTTGCAATGTAGGCCGGGTTTAGGTTATGAAATGAATGATATAAAAAGGCTCAAAATTCCCGATGATATTCCCCCAAGTATGTATTACTCAAAAATCAAGTATTAGAGGAGTTTTCTCATTTCTTCTTTGTCATCTTCTCATTTGTCTTCATTGGTCACTTGTATCAACATTTGCTTTTATGCTCATTCCTCTTGAATCATACCTCTAGACTTTCATCTTGTAAAATTCTTCCCTTTTTAGGTTGCATCCTCAAGTTTCCAACTTGGTAGGATTTTCCAATTTTTTTTTTTTTTTTTTTCTTTGGCCCTAACTTTTGCCTAGATCGCCCTTTTGGGTTTTCAGCCTAACGGGCTTTTTTTTTTTTTTTTTTTTTTTTTTTTTTTTTTTTTTTTTTTTTTCTTTGGCCCTAACTTTTGCCTAGACCGCCCTTTTAGGTTTTCAGTCTAGCAGGCTCTCTTTTTTTTTCTTTTTCTTTGGCCCTAACTTTTGCCTAGACTGCCTTTTTGGGTTTTTAGCCTAGCGGGCTACCCTTTTTTTTTTTTTTTTTTTTTTTTTTTTTGGCCCTAACTTTTGCCTAGACTGCCCTTTGGGTTTTCAGCTTAGCAAGTTTTTTTTTTTTGGTTGTCTTTCATCACTTTATTGAAAGACCTTTTTGAGGATCTTTTGCCTTCCTTGTTTTTCTTAGCTTAAGTCATTTTGATGCACTCTTTTTACATCTTTCTTGGCTCGATGCACTTGCACATTTCTATGCTTGATGAATCTTTCCTTTTTTGATGAAATCTCTTTTGGATGAATCTTGTATTCTTCTTCGCATGATGAATTTTAGGCTCTTCAAACTTGATGCACACTTTTTTTTTTCTCTCACATTGATGGAATTTCATTTCTCTTTTCTTGATTGAGCGAAAGCTCTTTTTTTTTTTTTTTTTTTGATGATCTCTTATCTTTAGCTTAATGAATTCTCTTCTTGTCTTTCATGTCCTCTAGGAGAGCTTTATCAATTAGCTTTAAAGCTCAAGGTCGACTCCTCCTTAACATGAGATTCAAGCATACATACTTTGAATTTTCCCACCCTAGGTTTAGATTTTAGTGGGTTCATGCAAAAAAGAGGCTAAGTGTTTAAAAGCTCAAATGGGCTAGCAATGGATAATGATCATTCTAGGTATTAAGGTATAATCTTGTTTTACCAAAGATGGCCTCCTATCCCTAGCAATGCTTGCTTGTAGGCACAATGACTTAAGCTCTTTTAATAAATTCATCTTAAAAGAAAAAGTATGAATGCTCTAATGTTGTGAAACAAAAGATCTTTGAAAATTGGTTCGAGTGCATGGTTTCTTGGGATTTTTCAATGAATGGATTCTTTTTGATTGCCTTTTAAGACCATTTCTTCTTATATTCTAAGTTAAGTAGCAAAAGTCTTTACATGGATTAAATGAAATTAATCATTCCTTGGTACAATTTGATTGCTCAAGCCTTTAAACACCAAGATATAGAAAATGTTTTGTCCAAGGGATCCTCATGTACCATTTTGAAAAGGAGACTTTTAAAGAATCTTGAAATCTTTGAAAAAAAAAAAAAGGGCCTTTTTGAAAAAGTCACTAGGAAGTCCAATGGTCCTAGTTCAAAGATTTTTTTTTTTTTTTTAATTGACTTAAGGGCTCAATGCCCCTAGTCCAAAGACTTTTTTTTTTTTTTTTTGAAAATTTTTCTCTATTTTTGGGAAAGATTTTGAAATCTTGAAAAAAAAAAAATATTTTTGAATTTTTTCAAAAAAATATATACATGAACAAAGTACATCAAATGCTACATGGATTTTTAGAATTCAAAGAAACATAGAAACATGGAATAAACTAACAAACTTTAAGCTTAACCATGATCTTGCAAACCAAATGTGGAGTGAGACAAAGTTGGGCCACTTGCTTCTTCTTGGTCCATTTAAGATGCTTGAGGCTTGATATGCTTGAACCTTGATTATGATGAAATGGCTTGGGCTTGCATTTGGAAGGCTTAAACCTTGATTATGATCTTTTGGTATTTGCTTGAAATGGCTTGGGCTTGCACTTGAAAGGCATGCATCTTGTGAGTTCTTGGCCTTTGATGTTGATCATGATATACACCTTCGATGGGCTCAAGTGTTGGGCTTAGACTCATTCAAGAAACAATTTTGGGCTTCATTACCAAGTAGAGTTCAATCATAGGCTTTGAGCTTAAGTTCATTCACAACATACAAGGTTCAAACAATCATGATGGGCTCAAGCGTTGGACTTGGGCTCATCATGGTTCAAACAACGGCCAAACACATGCATAATGCAATGCAATTAACATGGACCGACCTAAAGGTAGGTTCTATGGGTCATTACAACATGGGTAGAAGGTAGGTCAAAGGTTCCCACAAGCTAGGACGTCGTACCTCCCAACTTGTGACGCCAGGAGCGCCGCGTTGGTCCGAACGGTACAGTTTGTCCCTATGAACTACCATGGCATAACCATGATGATCCTTGTCGCGGTGGGTGGTAGGTTCACCGCTGGGTATGTGAGTCTCAGGAAGACCACAATCCACGGCTAATACTACCGGGCTTCCGGGCTAGCACACAAATAAAATAAATTTCATTCAAGCAAATGATGCATGACATGCAATATAATGACATATTAGACATATTATATACAAAAAGCAATAAACAAACAATGACATGGTTGGCCACCATAACCTAATTGAAGCTTAGCCCTCAATATCCCCAGTGGAGTCACCACTGTGAGAGACCGCGCCCCCGGCCCCCTTTTTTATAGGAATGTTGGGCCAAACCCACGTGAATGGGTGGAGTCGTGTTATTGCCTCTCAAAATGGAGGTTCGACTAGTTATATTTTCCCCTTTAGATTAAGGGTCTAACAATGGAGTCGCCACTTATTTAATTGTTGGAATAAATAAGAAAACCATAATAAAAAAATTCATCATTTTATTAATTTGAAATTGAATTTGATCATAGGAAAATTACATGACTTTGGTCCTAGATACAATCTAAGATAAAGTACATGGCTTTGTTTCCTAGTTACAATCTAAAAATAAAAAATTACATGGATAAGCATTTGATCTACTAACCCTTGATCTAAGTTCGGAGGCTATGTTACAAAGTGGGAAGGTGTTAGGCACCCACCTTGCCCGGTGAAATCGGTCTTCTAGACTATGGTGGCTAACATTCATATCATATCATCCAATATGTCAATCAATTTACATGTTGAATTTGATGTGTATGCATGTGATAAACCCTAATTCAATTTATTGAGTATTGCATTTGGATTGGAAAATAAATTCTAGTGAATGTGTGTGTATGGTGATATCCTAGATTCAAGGATTTAAAAGAATTATGAAACAAACATGTTTTTCATATTTTTTATGTGGATTTAAGATCAAAAACTAGTGTTTATGCATGAACATGTGATGAACAACCAAGAACATGTGAAGAACATATAAGAACAATTAAGAACATTCAAACACATTCAAGGGAATTTAAGTGATTACTATCATGCTTTAATCTTAAACTCTCATCATGGAAATACAAAAAACAATTAGGGAAAGGGATTATACCTTCATGCAAGATCCATATGGTAGAGGAGGAGACTTTTGAGGGAGATCCTAAAGGTGGAGGAAAAGAAGAGTTAGGAGAGGAAGAGTGAGTCTCACTCAATACCTTGAGTCTCAGGAAGACCAAGATATGACAAGACTACTCTACTTCACTAGAACTCAAGAGAGGAGAAGAGATGGGGGTTTTCTGGTGTTTTGGAATAAAGTAGAGAGGGGTTTATATAGTAGTGGTGGAGGAAATATGAATGGAAGGCCATTTAATGAGGGTTGATAAGGATTATGAACCTAGACCTCATTTTAGCCTTGGGAAAAATCTGGTGCATTAAATGGAGAGATTGATGGGAGTGGGGAGCAAGCCAAAATTCAGTTTTCCCGTAACTGCTGTAACAGCCTGTGGAGCCAACTTCAAAAAATCATATCTGACTCAATTCTGATCGGAATTGTCTCATTCTTGTACTCAAATTGAAGCCCCGAATGTCTAGTTTCTGGGAAAATTAACCTCATTCACAGATTCAAAATGTTCTGAGAGATATCGATGAAATCGTGAGCAGAGGTCATTTGTTAGAAAATGGTTTCAGCACAATTAACATTAATAGGTTCCAAATTAGTCCTCAATTAACATTAAATGGCTCCAATCACTCCAAATTCAGACTTAATTGGTTCCAAATTTACACTAATTAAAAGATAATTGCACAAATTACTCATTGAAGAATTAATGTTTAACTATCTAATTAATTAGGTGTATGCAACCTCACCATAAAATGTAGTCCTAACCAATTAAATTATGACACATCATTAATCTCAAATTGATTATAATTATAACCAATTGGAATCAATTGCTCATAATCAAGTATAGTCGGACTCAATTTGTGATAGTGCATCTCAGCCATTAAAACTTGACTTGATGATAACTTTCAATTTAGTGGTCTGATTAGGGCTTATGACCAGTTGATTTGATCGTTATAACATCAAGATCATTTTGGTGAAATGAGATTAAGGATCTAATGGCCAAAATCAAAATGCATATTTATGAGGTGAAAGTACCCATTTTACCCTCCATGTGAGGTTAAATGCGGATTGCAAAATGGGGTGTCAACAATAGGGCAGCTCGAAATGAGCTTATGTGTCGAAGCATCATTTGAAAATTCAATTGAGTTCAGATGGAGAGTCTTCAGGCTTGGTAAAAGTACAGAAGCAGGAACATTGAGCACAAAATTCGTGCCTAGTTTTAGGTGAACCAGTGATTCAGTTCTAAAAAGATCGCCGTGCACAGTGGGGACACACAAATGAAGCTTCTGTACATGACACCATAGTGCTTGGTAAATCCATGCATTGACATGTGAGGATTCATAATTTTGAGCACATTTCAAACGAAACCAATGTAAGCGTGGTGCATTGTGTAGAATGAGCACTCTATCCCCAAAACTTGAGAAGCTTACTCTCAAATCTCCTACTGATTTATTGATAAGGTTTTCTTCATGTAACAATAAGCTATCCTCAAAGTCTAAAATGGGGACTAAAGCCCAAATATTCTTCCACTTGGTGGATAAAACAGAAGTTGACACTGCATGTTTTGTTGGAAGAAATGAGAGGATGTGACAAAGTACTTTGCATGGTAAATTGCTGATCCTATCTTCCTTTTCGCGGACTATGACTCCCTTCAAAATGTTCAGGCATCTTGAGGAAACACCACCCTGATATTTTATTTGCCTATTGCTTTTCACAGAATAAGAAATTCTCTGGCGTTTTCAGTTTGATTCCATTGTTTCTTATACTTATCGACCGTATGATTTAGTTGCTGAGAAAACAAAAGACAAGCAGTTAGAACTTATACATCATTACTTGGGATACAATATTACTCTTAGTCACAATTTAATATTATTGAGATAAGCTCTCAAATACAAGGGCACAAACAAAACATGAAAAGATCAGATTCTAATATTAGGCTTTATGTGTTGTACTCTATAAAACCACAAGCATCCTGCCACCAAGATCAACAATCTAAAAACATAGATAATTATATTACTCTAGCAGCCATTTTGAGACCTAACCTAACAAGTATATAATGATGAATATTTAAACCTTGGTAACTTGGGGGACCAAAGTATAGCCGTTTTGTTTTAATGCAAACTAGTATTTATTTATTAGTATTAATTTACAAAATATCTACGAGAGAAACTTTGAAACGGCTACTAAAATTTATGAAAAGTAAAACTTAGATAATGCTCATTAAGAATAGTGAATGTTCAAATGGGTATAAACCACCCTTGAACGTTTAGACCCAAAATTACAAAATATTAATTCAAGCTTAATATCAAACGATTAACGTGCGGAACATGAATATAAGCCAAACACAGAATTGATAAACAATCTAAACCAAATATAAACACATCCACAACAGAAAATAAATGGCAAAGATAAGGAGAAGGAAGATGCAAACACATGGACAACACACGATGTGTTATCGAAGAGGAAACCGAAGTCCTCAGCGTAAAACCTCTCTGCCGCCCTCCAAGCGGTAAATAATCCACTAAAGAATGTAGTTGGGATACGTGAACAGCAAAAGATCCTCCAAGCCTAATCTACCCAATGTACCTAAGCCCTCCAAGCTTCTTGCTCTAACGAGGTTGCGTTGAACCTATTTCTTCTTTAGCTTGCTGGATTCCGCTATCAACCATAGCATCAATCAATAGACATTGGTTCCTTCCTAGCTGCTTCCTAAAGCACCAAATTAACCTTCTCATGGATATGGGTATGGTGAGAAAAGGATTTGGTAAAGAACCTCTCAAAAATGTATCAATGGAGAGGAAGAGAGTAGAGAAATTTGAAGAGTCTTTAAGGTAAAGATTGTGGATGAATCAATCTTGTTTTTCTCTAGGGTTTCTCTTAAAAAATTCTCTTTGGAAGCTCTCTACATTTCGTGGGTATAAGGGTCTATATATAGTGGTGAGAGTTTGGAATGCGAAGAGTCAGTTTTTCCCAAACAGGGTGTTCTGGCGGCTTGGACTCGCAATTGGTCTGAGTCGTGAGTTCCAGCCACGAGTTAACAACCTGGCTAGTTTGGGACTTTTGTCCTGTAGTGTAATAGCTGACGTGACCCTGCACCTCCCCGCATGCTTCTCACGTGTGCTGCAGTTGGCGGCTTCCAGTCGCAAGTCACCCACGAGTCCAAACCGCGAGACTCTGCCTTCTTGCACAAACTTGAGCTTTTTTTCACATCTTCTCATACACTACCTTTACAAGAATCCTACCTAAATACAGGATTACTAATTGCTAAAATACAAGTAAATTTGGCACGGAATAAAGCCAACAAGATAATTGATTACATTCAACCTTACAAGTAGTAAATTAGGTTTTCCAATTAATTGAAACACATATACATTGAATCGAATTGGGAAACCTAATGTATTAATTGCATCTAAGGAATTACACCTAAATTTTGACATTTTGCAAAAAACTTATAAATTGATGTGACAATGAACATAATTTGTCACATCAAAAACGTATTAAATAAATAAAAATAAGATTAGGGATACTACAAATTTTACTACATCAAGCATACAAATTGATATGTCATTGATCCCCAAAAATAGTAATTTAAATTTCATTTATTTATATCCTCCTCACTATCTCTCTATCAAACAAAAAAAAGTGAAACCAATCATATTCTTGAGACATTAAAATTTGTAATAAATTTAGCATTATCTAGATTATAAAAAAAAGTCATAACTATTACCAATTTTACTATATAATATTTATAAATTGACGTGTTATTAGTGTCATATTAACAATATAATGAATGTTATTAGTGTCATATTAACAATATAATAAATAAATTTTCTAATTGCTTTTAGTTATTTTCTAAAAATTGATACATTAATTTGTAAATTCTATGAAGTAAAAATTTATAATAGTTGTGGTGCCATTCTAAATAAATTCTTCGACCAATCAATAAAAGAAAATGCACAAAGCAATTGTTTTTGAATTATTTGCATTTTTCTTTTGAAAAAACCAAATAGATTTCCCATACTTTACCAATAAAATAAAATCATATTTATCATCTAATTATATGTTAACTATTTTTTGATCTAAAAAACTAATTAATTAATGGACAAATATAGTCAAACAACTTAACAACACAAGTCTTTTGAATAAAAAACAAAAAGAAAATAATTAACAAATGGGTTTTGAAGTTAACAAAAAGTAAAATCCAACACATTACAAAGGCACATTCATCTCACAATGCTTATATGAGTTTAACGCCTAATTTTTTTATTAGATTCTTCTAACCAAATTTTTAAGGAAGCATACTTATTTTAGATTTAAATTTTAAAATTGTGTGTGTATACATATGTAGCATTTTTCTTTAAAAAAATAAAATAAAAATCTAGGCCATGGACCCCCTATTTAGCTTTGTTTGTCTATGTAATGAGCATTAACAATTTTACTCTATAATGTTTACAATCTAACTTGACAATGAATATGATTGACTATTTTTTGAACTAAAAAACTGATTAATGTCACTAATAAAAAAAATAAAAACTTTTAACTTTGGGTACCAAAAAATGAATAACTATAGTCAAACAATTTAATAACACAAGTTTTTTATATTAAAAATAAAAATAAAAGAATTAACAAGTGTGTTTTGAAGTTAACAAAAAGTAAAAAAACAACACATTACAAAGGCGCGCTTCATCTCACAGACTGCTCATATGAGTTTGATGCCTAATTTTTAATTTTTTAGATTCTTTTAACCAAATTTTCAAGGAGGCATACTTATTTTTAGAGTTAAATTTAAAATTGTGTGTTTATATATATAGTATATTAAAAAAAAAAAAATAATCTGGATGCCTAAGGCACATGTCATCTCACAGTGCTCATATAAATGTGATGCCTAAGTTTTTTTCTATTGGATTCTTTTCAACAAAATTCTGGATATAAATTCTAAAATTTTGTGTGTATATATGTAGTATTTTAAAAATAAAAATAAAAGAGTTAGTGCCCCTTGGGTCTAGCTTTGGGCCCATCCTTGTAATGGGCATTAGCAAATGGTGATCCAAAATCCATTTTTATCCATTTTAGATTTTATTGTATGTAACATCAGATCCACAAAAGTCTCTGGTGAGGCCTTTTGGGAGAAAAAAAAAAAAAAAAATTGCATCTTGCTACATAGTAAAATGTATAAGTTTTTAATTCCCTTTTATTCTCTCTCTCCTCTAATGTCGACAAAAAGAATATAAATAAATTTTGTTTTCTGCCTCCTATATAAATATAGTATTATTTTAGTAAGATGAATTGTAACAAAAATATCGAGATGTAGGGTGTGTTATTGAAGTGATTACGTAAAATACATAAAATTATTTTTGATGATGTAAAATGCCTTTTTTATATGCTTTTTTTTTTTTTTTTTTCATTTCCAGATGTGAATGATAAAAACCTAACACCTCTTTCCCAAAAACCTTACATCTAGTTGATATTTTTTGAGATCTTTTAATCCAATACAATGAGAGATAAAAAAAACTGGACAAGATCGTCAATGATTCAATATGCCATAAGGCCCATGACAAAAAAAAAGAAATAGTTCTGAAAGACATTTGTAAGCCATTATTTTTTGTTTGATCTACTTTTGAGGTTTGGAAGAGATCAATAAAAATAAGGGTCATATGATAATTGGAGAGATTTTAGGGAGGATGAAAAAGATGGGAGAAAAAAGTTGAGAGAAAATAATTTTTTTGGGTGTTTGGTTGATGTGATTTTAGGAAGGAAAAATGGAAAGAAAAAAATCTGGACTAAAGCACCCCTATGCTGCAACATGCAACATTATCTGGGTTTTGCTTGGTTTCTTCTTTGGGTCCTTTTTTTGAAAATAATTTTCCTTCTTTGTTTTTATCTTTTTCTGTACTTCTCATTCGGTTGCTTATTTATTTATTTTTGGTTGCGTTCATCATTTTTTTTTTCCATATGTTTTGTTTTGTATATTTTTGGTTCATTCCTTTTTTTCTCTCCTAATTTATTACTTTTTTTTTTAATACAAATTACATTTTCTATTCCTTTATTTTTCCACCCCCAAATCAAACAATATAAGGGAAAACTAAAATATTTTCTATCCTCTCACTTTTCTACCCCTTCAACCAAATGGACCACAACACTTGTTTTATCATTTTGTCTCCACCTTAGCCAAATTAGGATTTTGACAAAAATTGTGACACAAAAATAATATTCCAAAATTTCCTCTAATAAAAATTGTATGAGTGGTGTAAAAGTAATGTCTATAAACTCAACAATGGGAGAGGTGTCCAAAAATTTTAGGACCACAAATCATACGCACTTTTTGCCGCAACTAATTATAGTATGCGACATATGAGAATTGTAGGAAAGGTTGTTATCCTAGAATAACTCAAGAGACATCTCCATTTCATCAATATCCTGGCCCATTGCTATGAAGCAAGAGACCATGTCTTGCACCAGTGCACTTTTAACAACAAGAAGTTATTGACTCCTATTGAAAATAACTCAAGAGGCATCTCCATTTGGCTTATTTTCACGTTTTATATATCTAATATATATAAATCTAGAAAAATAATTACTCAATAATATTTTCATAACACTTTTGCAATAAATCTTAAGTATTAAGTTATTATTGGTTCTAATTTAAATTCACTACAAAAATTATTTTTTTACCCATCAATAACAGGCAATAGCAACCGTTACTCAAGATTTGTTATAAGAATATTGTGAAAAATTCTGCAAAATAGCATTTTTCATACATTTATTTCATCACGCATGCATAAACATGCATTATTGTGTGCGTATTTGCATAAATATAACACGATAGAAATGTAAATACACCTATAATCACATATACTCACAACTCACAAGAATGAAAAATACAAAAATACACAACATACTTGTTGATGAGAATGTAAAAACACAAACGTATGTATTGACAGAATTTAAAATATCTCAACACGTCCTTGGGTTTGTGTAACAAACAAGCCTAAACTAACACGAGAACCTAACCATAGATCAAGAAGAGGATATCACATTTTGGGGCTTGAAAATGGATTTACACACTAGCCATAAGAACCCAAATTTAAAAAAAAAAAAAACACACACACACACACACACACACAAGAGTAGAATAATCTAATCACAACAAGACAAGAAATAAAGATAAACACACCCACACACTTGACAAAATACAAAGAAAGTGTAAAACAAAGTTTTACCTTATGTACAATGAGATGGTTGTTCTTGAGGATGGGTGGATATATGGATGAAAAGTGTTTTCTTGGAATTTTTAAGAGGATATGTGTATCAAAAGTATGTTCTTAAGAAGGGATGAGAGGATTAGAGGATAAAACATAGAGTTAGGATTTTTGGTGTTCTTGGAAGTGTTGTCAATGGACCAAAGTGGAGAGAAAAATATGAAAAGAAAGCCAAGGGAAGAAGGGAGATTCCCATCATGCTCTCAAGCTCAACTTTTTCACTCTGTCGTCTGTGATATAATAATTTAATTTATAAATTTTTTTTTTGATAAGCTAACCTTTTTTTTTTTTTTTTTTTTTATGGACATTTAATATAAAAGTTGAAAAAAATTATATTTTTGATAAATATTAATAGGCTACTCATGTGCATTTGGCATCCAATTATAAGCTAATTTTTTGCTTAAATTATCAATTATTTGTGAATTCTATACTATTTTTTTTTAAATTTTATTTAAAATAATATAAGTTTTAATTTTTTTTTAAATAACTTTTGACATTTTCTCACTTTATACAAATAAGTTTCAAACATTTTGCTTATTTTATGTCTGATTTGTGAGTCTCCCGCTACTTTTTTTTCTTACTTTTTTTACTTTTCTTATTGTACCCCTTTAAAAATAATGCAAATGCCCTTTGTTTATACTTCAAATCAATCTATTCCATTACTGTGCATACAATTAATGCATGACACATGAAGACAAAACTTTAAGCTCTTGTAAGGATTCAGTACAACGTTGTTTGGAAACGTTGTGAAAATATATATAGATGAAAAAGTAGTGTAAAAATATATATTGTGTTGTTTAAACAATAAAAACTGTTATTTAAACAACACAATCAAACAACCTTAGAGCTCTAAAGAATTCAACCAATTAGGTATTGTTTAGATATCAATTATTTGCTAAAAATGAAAATTTATTATTGAAAATATTATTGTAAAATAATTTTTAAATATATAAATAGTAATATGAGACCTAAAAATGCATAAATATATACATTTTTCGGTTCTTAATAGTCCATAAACAGCATTTATAAGACCCGTTAAAAGAACACAATACACACTAATGGAGCAAAACGTCCAACCTAAACGTACGCTTAATGTCAGAACCAATTAATGTCAGCAAACATGTCTTTGCTAAGTGGGCCGCCCTAGCACGAAATGGCAGCACATCATTGTCATCATTTGAGTGAACAACAAACCATACATTTAATGCGTGTCAGAAGAAAAATGATAATAATAAATAATATAACTACTTTTAGTAAAAGAAATAAGAGTTCGGTTAGCGTATCTCTTTAGAGGGTACATAAATCATCTATTTTTTTAAAAAAATTAATGATGAATTGAAAAAATTATCAAAATAATTAATTTTTTTTAAATTTTTTTATAAATTTTTTTAAAATAGTTTATTAATATATGTCTTTAAGAATTTTGTTAGTAAACCCAAGAAATAATTCTAAAAATGCATTTCTTATTAGAGTATTCATTTCCATTAATGTTCTCTTTCTCCAATATATATATATATATATATTTTTTTTTTTTTGAAGGATATATTGACAATGCAAATGCAAATAATAAGTTCTAAGCTAGACAGAAAAAGTAGGTTCTAAGCAAATGCTCTAAGGATATATTAATGCAAATGCTCTAAAGATTTAGATGTGGGAAAGAGTATGTCTCTAGGCAAAATAAAATATATCAATCATAAGCTGCATTTGGTTGATGAATGAAAAAAATCAAGGGAATAGAAAATGGTGGGGATAGAAAAGATTTAGTTTTCTCTTAAATATGTTTGGTTGAAGTGAAAAAGTGGAGTATTAAAAAACTCTTTTGTCTAGTTGAAAATAAAATGAAAGATTGAAAATAATGTTTGTATAAATTTACTTCTATTAGGCTATAACATAAAAAATTAATAGTTTAAGACAATGATAAAAAAATTGCTGTTAATATTAAAAAAAATATCCCAAATGGTGGGTAAGGAAAAAATAAAATAAAACTCTTAGACCCACCAAAATATCTCCCTTTTTTCTCCCTAACCAAACACACTCACATACTATTCTCTTCCCACTTTTCTCCTTCTCATTTTCCATCCTCAATTTTTCATCCTAACCAAATGCACCCTTGATTTTGGTAACCACTTTCACACCACCCCATTTTATTATCACGTCATTTCTTGCTTTGTTAAAGACCCCTTCTAGAGCATTTGCACAAGGTAATGTAAAATAGAAAAAAAAAAAAAAAAAAGTGCAAAATTTTACACATTTAAATCCCAAAATCATCTACATTAGTCAAGTTAAAAATGTATAAATTTACACAATTGCTATACTAACTATATAAATTTATATTAACAATATTTATTTTACATTTATTCTTTCATTCTTTTTTTACATATTTCAAAAATAAAGAAAAATAGTAAATGATCATTATCGTGTGTAAAGAAAAATAAACAAAAATTTTTCTCATTGCTCACCTCAACGTTTTTCATCTTGATTTTTTTCTTTTTCTTTTTAAGGTTTCTTTATATTGTGGACTTCTTGTGGTGGATAGCGTACGTGAGCAGCTTCATTAAGGTAACCCCACCCTCTCTCTCTCTCTCTCTCTCTCTCTCCGTGAAATGGAAGAGCATTATGATAAGTGATAACCCATTAATTCCAAGCTTTATCCGATTATGTGAACCTTTTGTTTTAATTTGCAATATCATGCACATTGACACATGTTATCCTTCTTATACTTTTTGAATAGTGCATCGTGCATAGCATGATAGGCCAAAAATATATTAACCCATTTGGTAAATTAATCAATTAATTACTCAAGTGAATTAATTAAATTCAATTACAAGTAATAAGTGTGGTAGCACAAACAAATCACCAACTAAGTTAAATGCAGCGGAAAATAAATTTGACACAGGTGATTTGTTTACGAATGGGGAAAACTACCAGGCAAAGCCCCACCGGGTGAATTTAAAGTCACCACTCTCGAGAATCCACTATTATCAAAACAAACAATTTCAAGTAAAAGGAATCACAGCATGGCCGGCCCTAGACATTTTGGGGCCTAAGGCGATAACTAAAATGGGACATTTTTTATACTTATGTATTAATTAAATTAATATTTTTATATTATAATATATTTCATTTAAAAAATATTTTTGGTGAATTTCTTGCTCATTTGTGATATTTTCATCTAAATTTTGTATTATATTTTGTTTATTACTATTACCAAATTTATCCATTAATCCTTTTTGAAACTCAATTAGTTTTTTTTTTTTTTCTTTTTTTAAGTTTTTCATATCCAAATGCATATTTTTTTCTAGTAGACATTTCTAATCAAACAATATATTTATAAAGACTAAAATAAAAAAACAACTTTCAAGTGTAGAGCAAATGAGAAATAGAACCTGATTTATATAAAAAGTATTATTGTAGTTTCACTGAATAATAAGAAGTTTTTAACAATCTCAACTTGCATAAATAAAGATTTATTCATTATATTACCAATAACTAATATATATATATATATATACATATATAATAAAAACACAAGATTAAAATTAAAGAAAAAAAAAATTAAGTACAACCATAACAAAAGTACAAGCCCAGCCCAGCCAAGAAGATGCCAAGATGGCCACACAAGTCTTATTAATAAGACCCACCCACAAAAAATACAAAACAGATCCTATTACACCTATAACAACAACAACCAAAAAAAAAAAAAAAAAACCTTGAAGACCCAAATGTCTAGCCATAACTCAATATAAACAGGCCCAGTCTTAACAAATAAAAAGTAGAGAAAACCAAGCCTTTATACCTTAAAAGTCAAAATTCATCCATTTGCAAAATCAAAACCTAGCAGCGAAAAAAAAAAAAAAAAAAGGCAGTCGACAGTCCTCACTCCTCAGTCAGTTCAGAGTTTTCAGATCAGATGTGATTGGATGATTTAGATTGGAGGAAGCTTGAGCCAAGCAGCTAGCAACAATGGAGAGAAAGAATGAGAGAGGCGGAGAGCAAGAGCTGAGAGAAAGAAGCTGAGCAAGAATGAGAAAGAGAAACGGTAAAAATTTTAGGGATTTGAGGTTTTTTATTTGTTTTGATTTGTGATTGTTTCGTGGTTATTTTCTTAGACCGGATTTGTAGTTTATTTTGTTGAGGTTTTTTAGACCGGATTTCTTAGAACGGTAAAAATTTGTGATTTGAGGTTTTTTTATGATTAAATCCATATAAATTGTCACATCGATATCCATAACATCATAATGTCTATCAAAAAATCATCTTCTATTTTGTTGCGAAAGTCAATTTTGATTACATTCATTGTTGAAAATATTCACTCCAGAGTTGCAGTGGAAATTGGAAAAAGTAAGCACAAGTATGACCACTCTACAAACAAGCATGTAGTATTATGATTTTCTAGTTCTAACTAACTATTGACATAATTATTTTGTTTAAAATTTTGATGGAGAATGACAAAATTATTTTACTTAAAATTTTTTAAAGGATTGGGCTATTTGTTTTGGGTAAAATTGAAAATTATTTTCAAGTTTTAGGTGGAGTATCATTTCTCAAAACCTCAAGGGAAAGGCATGTAACTACCCCTGAATTTTTTTATAGTCTTTAAAAAGATTAATGATATTGTTAAGGGGAACAAGTGTAATTTTATTGTATATATGCTAGTACTTATCCATTTTTATTTTTTTTGGAAAAACAGACGCGCACGCATAATACTTGAGAGTTCTTAAAATTTTATTCAATCATGGTAAAAAGTGAATGGATTTGATTTTACCACATTATGATCTAAACCATTGTGGAGATATTAAAAGCCTACTAATTCATTATGAAATGAATAGATTAGATTTTGTCACATCTTATAATACTTTAATTAGATCTCAAATAAGTGTTAGTCAATATTTGTTTAAAATCTTTAGATCATGATGTGGAAAAATCAAATCCATTCAAATTTTACCAGGTTTGAATCTAATTTTAAGAACTCCCAAATATTGTGTGTGCGCATTTGTTTTCCAAAAAAAAAAAAAAAAAAAACAACAACAACAAAGATGGATAATTGTCTCACGTTGCTTAAAAGAGTATGTTGTGTGTAGGGATAGAAGTATTCTTAGGCCCAAAATTTATTTATAAAAATACCAACGTATATACAATAAAATTACATTTGCCTCCCTTAACAATATCATTGATCTTTTTGAAAGTCAGAAAAAAAAAAATATTTAGGGGTAATTACACTCCCGATCCAGCTGCTTGGCAGTGGATGAAGATATGGACTGAAGTTTCAGGAGATTCACCACATAGGGGCAAGCTGGGTCAATGTCTAGGTTGAACCTCAAAATGGTATCCTTTGTAGGAATTATTCCAAAGGCAATTCTCCATAGCATCATCTTTAGCCTCTAATGTAAATTAGACTTCAATATTTTTGCTTTGACCTCATCAAACCCATCCCCTCTATAGGAGGCAGTAACTTCCCAATAAGCTGGTCTAACAGTTAGGGGATTCGTTTGATGATTTGGTCCAGGTCCACCCATCTGAAGAGCTGCCTGCCCTGATTGGAATTTGCTTAGTAGCCTTGACTGAATCATTCTCAAATAACTGAGAAAGTTGTGCTTCATCCCACCCATGTTTGTTTGGCGTAAATAATTGTGACACTACTAGGCAATTATTCAAGCATTTAGGTGACTTAGGCACTGTTATTATCCTAGTGTCCCACATTGATTAAGTATAAATTTAACAATGTGTTTATAAGCTCTTGGATACCCTTTCCTTGCAAGCTAGTTTTCAAGGGTGAGTCCTACTCATGGGCTTGTAACAAGCACTAGTTTGAAGTTGGAAAGATTTGGTGTCCATGGATCCTCCCAAGTTAAGATACTCCCCATTTTTCACAATCTTACATGCTCCACCTAAAAGAATAGGCTTGGCTGCTTCTACACTTTTCCAAGTCCAGGAGGCCTTTTTTGGAGTCTATGCCCAAGGCCATTTCCTATCCACCTTATATTTTGCAGACAAGGCTTGAATACAAAATTTTCCTTTTTTGTTTTCTCCCTAAAATCCACCATGCGAGCTTTGTTAGCAGGGAGATATTGAAATCTGAAAAAGATTTGAAACCAAGGCCACCATCCTTCTTGGATTGGCATAAATCTTTCCAAGTCATAGGAGAGAAGTAGTGGTTGTTCTCTTTTGAAGGATTCCCCACCAGAATTTTCTAATTAAACCAATGTCATACCAATTGAAAATGTGAACGCACCCACTCTTTAAGTCCAATCACCTATAACATTTCAATCAAGATCAACTATTTAGATGAACCTACAACTATCATTTCCACATAACAATCAGTTACCTCTTGTTGCACTTGCACATAATTAAGAAAGCAATAGAAGCTCAAAAAAAAAAAAAAAAAAAAATAAAGAAAGCAATAAGATATCAAAATGCTCTCTGAAATGAGCAGTTCCAAATCTTCTAAGGTAAAGCAAGTTAATATTTGGTTTCGAGTAGGACTACATTGTTGTTATTACTGTACTAAATATCAAAGAATAAATTTTTACATTAATAAGGCAGACGGTGATTCAAAAGATGCTGATCTTCCAGAAGGATGGAGCACATAGTCAATACATCAAATCATGAAATATGAGTTGACAGGTATTTGAACCTCTCGGAGACTTTGATATATCAACTTTCGTCTTTACCATTGTCGTTAGGCTTTCTGAGTCCGTCATTAAATCGTACCAATATATTGTCATCAATGCCAAAACTTTTGCATGCCTCAGCAAATATTTTACAAGTTTTACCTCATCTGGTGTTCCAAGAAAATTGTGAATTTCAATTGTCTTAAGATGCAAGAGCAGACAATATGGCACGCATCTAGGTGGATTCCATCTGAATTGAAAGGTTCCTTTGTTGAAAGGTTTTACAAGTCCCTGATAAGGAAGAAAACAAAATATTATGATATTTTAAAGAAAATTTGGGTGTTATTAAATTATCGATTCTCTCAAAAGTTTAAAATATTAAAAAACAGTGAATTTATTCATTTAATCTACAACTTTTTCTTCACGTGTGGGCCACCTGAACTCTTATTGAGTGACGCCCAACGTGGAAAAATTTAAACCAGAGGTAAGGTGAACACACAAAATTGAATAGGATATCCTACTCTAATACCATGTTAAATTATCAATTCTCCTAATAGCTTAAGCTCTTAGGAAGTAGTGGGTTTATTCATTTAATCTAACAATGACATACACATGAATTAACCCACCATCCAAACAAAGGGGAAAAAGAAATCCAAACTCACCTCCTTAAAGTTAAGAACTTTGAGATTGGGTGAACTCCGAAGTATATTTGGCAGTAGTTCCCAACCAACATTGTCATCAATTCCAAGCTTCAAATGGGTGAGATTATGAAAGGTGGGGAGGATGGGAACAATATCGTGCAGAGACTGAACACAGATCATTGGAAACAAAATGAATTTGATGAGATGCAGTATGCAAATAAATATAGAAGTTAACATCAGACAGAAAAGTGCGCAAGCATACCTGCATAGCATCACCAGATAATGCTAAAAGCTTGACTTGAGAGATTCCATCAAGAAGTCCAAATACACATGTACCTTGGATGCACGCTTCAACCAAGGAGGGTGAGGAATTCACTGAATAATCTTCATACATATAATCTTCAATTTCCAAATACTCAAGATTTGGGGTATTAATGACAACCTTGTACTCATAATTTCCTATGTTTCTTCGAGTTAAGGAAAATATTGACAATCTTTTCAATGAAGGTACAGAGATATTCATGATCCCCACACCATCCCAGTCATGCCTCTTTATGACCAAATCTTCAAGGACTGGACAACTAGAAAAGAGCTTTTGCATTGAGGCATCATCCCCATATATAACAGAATTCAGATAAAGGAACTTAAGTCTTGGCAAACAAATAAATGTTGGGAAGTTGAGCACAAATCTTCCATGAATTTTTAAAACCACAAGTGTTTTGCATGTGAGAAGGCACCATGGCAACTGTCCTACTCGAAAAAGCTCAGACTTAATTGTTAGCTCTTGAACCATACAAGCAATCACAGCACAAGTCCATGAATAAAGATGTGCTGATGCATGTAATGTGTAGCATGAGAGATTGCATTTTTCAATGGCAAATCCATCACGATGAGCAAGAACCCAGTTTACATAATCAATAAAGCAATTTACCTTGTTCATGTAATTACCACAGTCAATCGTAAAGGTATCACAAAAATAAAGACTGGGGACAGAAGTCCATAGGTTCTCCCATCTCTTTGACAAGATGCTAGTCCCAACTGCTTCCTTTGGTGAAAGAAATGAGAGTATGTGACAAAGAAGTGAATCTGGTAACCTACTAATCCAGTCTTCACCATTGGTGGTACTTGAATCCTCCATAACTCTGTGATAAACTGAAGGATAAAAATATGAATAAAAAAAATTTAAATCAGAAAGATAAGCTTTATCAAAAAGACTAGTGGAGTGTCTAAGCATGGTTTAATTATATAATGAATCCAAAAGAGATAAGCTTACAAGTTGCAACTCGTGGTAGGTTTTTATAATGGAGATTACTGGTGCATTTTAATGTTAAAAATAAAAAATAAAACGAACTAATAGAATATTTATCATGATAATAGTGTGTGGACAAACTTTAGCTATAAAATTTGTTATATCCTAAAACTATAACTTTGCTCAATAAAATAAATATTACTACATATTTTGAAAATTTAACCGTTAAATTGTATGTTATTTGCCCTCTTAGTAAACATGTTGAATTTTATATCAACCGGATATTATTTATTATATTTATCTATAAGCTCTTTTCTTATACATAATTTTAAACTATAAAAACTTGAAATTTAAACAATTTATTGATGACTTAGCAATTGATCTTTAATTTTCTAAAATTTTTGCAAGTATGGAGAATATAAAATAAGATGTAATTCAATGGTGGATTTGTTAAAATTCACCTCTAATGAAAATATATTGAGTAAAGTTATAGCCTTAAAGTTTTTTTTTTTTTTAGAGAAAAGTTGTAGTCTTATACTATAACTAATTTTGTGGCTAAACCTTGTCTATAATTTGATTAACTCAACCACTAAGAAGAAAATTGGAAGACTCATGGGTCAATGAGGTTAATTAATGAGAAGTTCTTGTTTGCTAAAAATAGTAAAATACTGATTTTATATCAATTTGATGATATTGGACAATGTCTAATATAGATAATTGGGTCCACCAGGACCACCTCGTGCATACATGTGAGGTAAGAATCTTAGGTCCGATCATATCTTGTTTCTCGGTTCATATATTATATATTATTTTTGAAAGACTTTTTTTGGTTGAAAGAAAGAGACTTTTTATATAATATTTTATTATTATATATATGAATTTTAATAAACTTTAATTAAAGTTACAATATGATTATATGAAAAAGGCTATTGTAAAATTTTAAAGAGTTAATATAAATGAAGAAAATGACAAAAAAAAAAAAAAAAAAAAAATCCAAGATCTATAGGCCAATAAAAGTGGACTCTTTTGTTTATTATTTTGGATAATAAGTGGACTGACAGTAGACATTATAAATCCACGTGAAACTTAGTTTCTCTGAACTAGGGAGGCGACTCACGCAACCCTAGCCACCAGGAGAATACCGTGTCTACTCCTTGTGAGTGAGGCGATAAGGCTGTTGCTCTTAGGATCTGCAGAGTACGAGTAAGAGATGGGGTCTCTATCGAGTCTGTGGGAGAAACTTTCTTTGTCAGAATCTGAGGGGAATCGTTCTGTTATGGAGGAGGGTGATGGGGAGAGCAAGAACTTCTTGGTAGCAAGGTTTTACACAGGGCGGATGCTGAGTATGGAGGCAATTGCTAAAACTCTTAAGGGTATATGGAGAACTAGAAGATGTTTTGAAGTTAGGGACATGGGTGACCACAAGGTGCTGTTTATTTTCAGGGATGAAGGGGATGTGGAGCATGTTATGAAAGGAGAACCTTCGACTTTTGACAAACACCTTATGGCTTTGAAAAGGGTTAAAAAACATATGGATTTAAGTTAGCTGAAGTTTGAAACTACTTGTATGTGGGTTCAGATACACAACTTACCTATAGGGATTTCTTCTAGTGCTGCAAAGAGTATTGTCTCTTTAGCAGGTAAGGTGTTTGAAAATAATCCTGATAAGGAGGTGTATGAAGGTAGCAACTTTGCTCGTGTTAGGGTGGGAATTGATATTGCTAAACCGTTGTGTCGAGGAAGAAAATTAGCTCTAAGGGATGGTCAAGACAATTGGGTATGTTTTAAGTATGAGAGAATGCCCAATATATATCATTGGTGCGACAAGCTTACTCATATGGATAGGGAATGTCCAATATGGTTGAAGGGCAAGAATACATTGAAGGAAGTTGAACAACAATTTGGGCCATGGATAAGGGCTGTGACACCAAATCTAGCTAGGAAATCGGTGGTTAGGGTGGCTAGTTTTGAAGAGAATGAGAGTGAAATAGAGGATAGTGGGCAGGACAATGAAGTTATGCGATAGGACAATGGTGACAATCATGAACCTATTGTCTTTTCCCATGACACCGTCAATCCGATTCTGGTGAAACAAGTGGAGACGCAGGATTGTAAGGGGACTGGGCCTAAGGGAAGTCTTAATACGCAAGAAGTGGAGGTTGATTGTGATGTTACACTACGGACTAGTCCAGCTATAGTTAGAGTGACTACCAGGGGTGTTGGTGTTAGTGACAAAGAACCTTCACGGCTGGACTTTGATACTCAATTACAGGAAATTGACAAGGAAATTGCAATATTTGATTGAAGTGGGGGTGGGTCCAAGGAAGGCGAAGAAAGAGCAAATACTAATATGGGTGGGCAACCAACTCGGTCTGGTACAATAAAGGGCTTGGGTGATTCATTGGTAGAGCAACAAGATATATTGAAAGAAGGGAAAAGACAGACCAAAAGTGGGTACACACGGTTAACTATTAGAAAACAAGCAAAAGGGAAGGGTGGTCTTTCCTCTTGTAGTCCTTAGGAAGGCAGAAGGGTGACTTCTTTAAAGAGAACTTTTCAAGATTTAGAAGGGGAGGGCAAGGAGACATATTTTAACAAAAAGCAAAAAGGGGGTTGGGTCACAGCCCTGCCGACAGCCATGAATCTGTTAGCGTGGAACTGCCGGGGGCTTGGGAACCGCCGTGCAGTTGATGAGCTTGGGGAAATTATCCAAGCAAAAGATCCCGTGATTGTGTTTTTGTCTGAAACATGGTCCACTAAGGAACACATGGGGCACATTAAATTGAAGCTAAATTTTGATGGTCTGTTTACGGTGACTAATGAAGCTAGGGGTGGTGGATTGGCTTTGACGTGGAAAAATAGTAGTGATGTTTGGGTTGATAGTTTTTCTTCCTATCATATTAATGCCATTATTAAGGGGGGTACAGAGGAGGCATGGAGATTAACAGGTTTTTTATGGAGAGCCAGAGACAAGTATTTGTATGTTGGGGTCAAAGCCAAAACTTCCATGGTGTTGTTTCGGGGATTTCAATGAATTATTACAAATGGAAGATAAGAAGGGGGGTGCACCACGAGCTCATTATCTCATGCAAGCTTTTCGAGACGTCCTTGATTTTTGTGGGTTTGTGGATTTAGGCTATTCTGGTCCTGACTTTACTTGGCATGGGTGACGTAGTGGGCAGTTGATATAGGAAAGGTTGAATCATAGGGTTGCCAACTACGAATGGCTTACTCGGTTCCTGGCAGGAAAGATTAGGCACTTGAATAGTTTTACTTCAGACCATCGCCCAATTCTTTTATCTTTGAATCCAAATGGGGAGCACCAATGGTGGAGACAAAAGCCTTTCCGTTTCGAGGCTATGTGGTTAACTAGCTCGGAATGTAATGGTATAATTTCAAGAGCTTGGGCGGTTGACCAAGAAGGCACTCCCATGCACGTGGTTTCAAAAAAGTTAAACAAATGTAAGAAGATGCTTACGACGTGGAACCGTGACCACTTTGGTAATGTTTTGAAAAAAATAAAAAATCTAAAGGAGCGGCCTTGGAGGGCTGAGGCAGATTCAGTTAGATCTGGGGATGCTGTTTTGGTGGATCGGTTGAAGAAGGAACTCAATGAATTATGTGCTCAAGAGGAGAAAATGTGGCAACAGCGGTCTTGTGTTCAGTGGCTACAAAGTGGAGACCAGAATACTAAATTTTTCCATGGTGTCTTGACCCAACGAAAGAGAAGGAACTTTATAAAGGGGCTGCGTGATGAGAATGGAACTTGGCAGGAAAATGAGGAGGTGGTTTTGGGTCTGTTGATAGAGTACTATGCTAATTTGTTTACTACTTCCAATCCTTGTAACCTAGAGCAGATTTTGGAAGGGGTTCAACCGGTGGTGATTGAGGAGATGAGGGTCACCTTGGCTAGGCCTTTCAATGTGGAGGAGGTGGAATGTGCTATTAAGGATATGGCTCCATTAAAGGCCCCGAGTCCGGATGGGATGCTGCCATTATTTTATCAAACTTATTGGACCGATGTACGTATGGATGTCTCTCAAGCTGTTCTTTCTTGTTTAAATTCTAGATCCATCATGAAATCTATTAACCATACTTTCATCACCTTAATTCCAAAAGTCCAAAATCCTGAAAGGGTGTTTGATTTTAGGCCCATTAGCCTGTGCAATGTGATTTATAAGGTTGTCAGTAAGGTTATTGCTAATCGTCTCAAACTTTTACTGGATTCTATTGTATCTAAAACTCAGAGCGCTTTTGTTGCAAATAGGCTTATCACAGATAATATCTTAATTGCTTTTGAATCTTTGCATCATATGAAGAATAATTGTTTAGGTAAGCAGGGCTACATGGCTCTTAAGCTGGATATGAGCAAAGCGTATGATAGGGTGGAGTGGGCTTTTATGGAACAAATCCTTTTAAAATTGGGTTTCCATGAATATTGGGTTGCTTTGTTAATGAAGTGTATTACAACAGTGTCCTATTCTATTCTTGTTAATGGAGAGCCTAAGGGCATGTTTAGGCCTTCAAGGGGTTTAAGGCAAGGGGATCCCTCTTTGCCTTATTTATTTCTTTTTTGTGCCGAAGGCTTAAACGCAATCTTGAATGAGGTAGCCTCAATGGGTGAAATTCATGGTTTTTCTATTTGTAGGAACGATTCGAAACTCACCCACCTCTTTTTTGCAGACGATAGCCTTTTGTTTTACAGAGCATCATTGAATAAGTGTGAAAAAATTCAAGAATTGCTGGGTTCCTATGAAGAAGCTTCAGGACAAATGATAAACAAGAGCAAAACCAACCTCTTTTTTAGTAAGAATACTGATGCACAGACTATGGAGTAAATAAAGCTGTCATTGTGGGTCCCTGCCATTCAGCATTATGAGAAGTATTTAGGGCTACCTTCCTTTGTTGGGAGAGGGAAAAAAGCTTGCTTTACGCAAATAAAGGAGCAGATTTGGGCAAAGATGCAAGGGTGGAAAGCGAAGCTGCTATCTCAGGCCAGAAAGGAAGTTATGATAAAAGCAGTAGTTCAATCTATACCTACCTATTCCATGAGTGTGTTCAAATTACCTCTTGGTCTTTGTAAAGATATTGAAGCAGTGATCCGGAAGTTTTAGTAGGGGCAAGGAGAGACAAAAAAAATCCAGTGGGTAAAGTGGAGTACCCTTTATTCATCTAAGTTGGTAGGGGGGGGGGAATGGGTTTTAAAGATATTCAAAATTTCAACAATGCTCTTCTTGCTAAACAGGTTTGGCGGCTAATACATCATAAAAACATTTTACTTTATAGGTCTTTGCTGCAAAATATTTCCCCAATGGTAGTATTTTGGAAGCCCCAGTTCATCCACGGTGTTCCTTTGCTTGGAGAAGTATTTTACAGGCGAGGGATGTCATCAATAAAGGCGCGGTGTGGAGAGTGGGGAATGGGGAATCTATCAAAATTTAGGAGCATAAGTGGTTGCCGGTGCTCTCAAACAATTATGTTGTCCCAAAGAATTGATATTGAGGTTAGTTTTGTGAAGGACCTGTTTGTGGCAGGTAGAAGGGTGTGGGATCTGAGTCTTGTGTAGCGGCTTTTTCTGCCTTGGGAGGCTAATTTAATCCAAAGAATCCCATTGTGTTAGGAGCCCGTAGCTGACTTGTTGACTTGGCCTCTCACACCTACTGGGGACTATAGTGTGCGGAATGCTTACCATATGTTGGAATCAATTGCAAGGAGTGTCAATCCAAGGTCATCTTCAGGGGATGGACAGAGCAAGATCTGGAAGAAGATATGGAAGATCAAAACTCTGAATCGGATTTGGCATTTCATTTGGAGAGCTGCTCATGATTCTTTACAACTGAATGTTCAATATGGGTATGAAACACCCTTGAACATTTAGACCCCAATTACCAAGTTATCAATTCAAGCTTATTATCAAACAATATATGTGCAGAATATGAACATAAGCCAAACACAGAATTGATAAACAATCTAAGCCAAATATAAACACATCCACAGCAGTAAATATAAGGTAAAGATAAAGGAAGGGAAGATGCAAACATACGGACTACACACGATGTGTTATCGAAGAGGAAACCGAAGCCTTCTACGTAAAACCTCTTCGCCGCCCTCCAAGCGGTAAATAATCCACTAAAGAATGTAGTTGGGATACATGAATAGCAGAAGACCCTACAAGCCTAATCTACCCAAGTATTTAAGCCCTCCAAGCTTCTTGCTCCAACGAGGTTACACCGAACCTATTTCTTCTTTAACTTCCCGGATTCCGCTACTAGACCATAGCATCAACTAATGTAGATTGGTTCCTTCCTAACTGCTTCCCAATAGCACCAAATAAACTTTCTCACAAATGTAGGTGTGGTGAGATAAGGATTTGGTAAAAGGCTTCTCAAGGATTCAACAATGGAGAGGAAGAAAGAAGAGGAATTTGTAGAGTCTCTAAGATAAAGATTGGGGATGAGGCAATCTTGTTTTTCTCTAGAGTTTCTCTCACAAAATTCTCTCTGGAAGCTCTCTACATTTGGTGGGTTTAAGGGTCTATATATAGTGGGTTGAGAAAGGAATGCGAAGAGTCAGTTTTTGCCAAACAGGGCTGATTGGTGGCTTGGCCTCGTGACTGGTCTGAGTCGTGAGTTCAAGCCGCGAAATAACGGCTTGGCCAGCCTGGGACTTTTGACCTGTAGTGCGACAGTTGGCGTGACCCTTCAGCTTCCCATGTGTGCATCTCATGTGCCTGTAGTTGGCGGCTTGCCAGTCGCGAGTCAGCCACGAGTCCTAGCCGCGAAACTCTATTGCACATACTTGAGCTTTTCTTCACTTCTTCTCACACACTACCCTTACAATAATCCCACCTAAATACAAGGTTACTAAATGCTTAAATTACAAGCAAATTGGCACGGAATAAAGCCAACAAGATGGTTGATTAAATTCAACCTTACACCAACCAAGCAAAATCTTCGATATCGTCACGTACCTATGGAAGCTTCCTGTCCTACATGTGATGAGCAGTCGAAGTTGTTAATTCATTGTCTGTGGTTGTGTGAACATGCCCAGGTTGTGTGGAAGTCCAACATTAATTTTGCTTGTTTTTACAGGAAGCAATATAGATGTTTTCTTGATTTATTGGAGGAAGTATTGGTCAATGCATCAGAATTTTAGGTTGCTCTGTTCTCGACAATCTCTTGGTGTCTATGGCAAAAGCAAAACAGAGTGAAGTAGAATCAAAACACTTGGCCATTGCTGGAAGTGGGTGAGAGGGCAACCTCGTTGGTTCGGGAATTTTTGGACCTAAGCAAACCAAGTGCGTTGTCGAGAAGCTCTAGTGTTCAGATGGTTGGTCTCGTCCTCCAGTGGGTGTCTTCAAGGTGAATTTCAACATTGCCCTGTTTGAGAATATGGGTAGTGCAGGCATTGGAGTGGCGATTAGAGAATCTGATGGTGAGATCATTGCGGCATTATCTCAGAGGATTCTGCTTCTTTTTTTGTAGAAATGGCAGCAGCCATGGCTGCCCGTCGTGCACTTCTTTTTGCGCAAGAACTGAGTCTCTACAAGGTAATGTTGGTAGGTGATTGTCTCAGGGTGGTCTCGGCGTTGAACTCTTCAGCTAGCTGCAACATGATGTATGGGAATGTGGTTGAGGAAACTCATCGTCAAGTTAGTAAATTTCATTTTTGTAGTTTTTCTCATGTGCATCAGGGTGGGAATAAGTTAGCCCACGTCCTCGCTAGAAAAGTAGTTTCATTTGCAGGTTTAGATGTTTGGGTAGAAGAACTACCTTTTGATTTGGAGAGTGTATTCCAAACTAATTTCCTTAATTTATAAGAGCATACCTTTTTCTCAAAAAAAAAAAAAAAAAAAAAGTGGACTGACAATTTCACACGCATTTGTATTTGTCCATCTGCGATGAGTATTCCTATAAACTTGTACAAAAAGCCAAAAATGGAAAGGACAGAAATTAAAAGTGACCAAGAGACCACCAAGAGGGGGTCGGTTTCTTATTTGGACATGTCTAAATCCTCTTTCCCAGGCCAGATGCAATCCATAAAGTATAGCCCATGATTTAGCAACAAAACCATTTGTAAAATGTAAAGAGAACCTCACAAATCCAATTCCCATGATGACCATTGGCACTACCATTAGTATTGAGTTTGATATTGAGTTTGCAAGGTATAGCGTCACCAAGATGCACCTAGTAAAGGGCCCGTCCATAAGTTTAATGTGTTAAACTTGCCTTATATGGGTGGGTAGCAATCACAAACAATTGAGTATTAAAGACTAAGTTAAGTATAGATTGTAAAGACTAGATTTTTTAGAACAATTTTTATCAAAATAGAAAAGGGAATTTGGAGCAACGGTTTTGGGTTGAAAATTTATAGAGTTGCCTGGCATATTTGGAATGCGAGATATTGTTTACAGCTCTAGAGGATTCTTGCTCTGAGGGAATGTAGTGCAGGAGATTTTCCAGAATTAATTTTTGGAGGACTTGAAGTGCCTTCAGAATTGAGGTGGATATGGATTTGGACCATTTGGTTCGGCTGGGTTTTGGGCTTGTGTTGACTCCAATATTCTCCCTCATTGTCCTCCTCGAATTAATATTTTCAATATCTCAAACAAAATAATATTTTCAATGTCTCAAATAAAACATTCCTATCGATAACTCATTTTCTGCTTTTATAGTCATTAGCATTTTCTGATGGTTTGAGTCCCCTCTTTCCCACTTGCTGTAACAATTAGGGGGAAAAAAAATGTGAGAAACCAATACCATTTATTTCTATATTACTATCTTGCTAAGAATTAAAAATCATGCCAAATGAAAAATACATTATAGTTAAATAATCCTACCAAGAGAGATATTTCAAACATTTTAATTTGCAATAGAAACGAAAATTACTAGAAGTATATATATTGCGCTCTAAACAATAGAAGCATTCCACAAAGGAGGACAAATGAACTATAAGTTTCGTTGTTTTTGGTGCCCATCTTCCAATAAAGTGGTGAGAATTTCTTTGAGATGCTTGTTGTAGACGCATGGTTGTTCAATCTCAACAAGGTGACCTGCTTTCTCTATATATTGCAGTGTTGCTCTGTCTCCCCATTGCCTGTTATCACAATCAAGCCCTAATTAGTATTATCTTTAAAACAAGCCAAATAAGGCCCATTGTATAGTATCTGCTTTCTTTTTTCTTTTTTTGCTAAAATATTGTATTTTCTTCCAAGTCTCAACTTTGAATAAGTGTCATCATTGTAGTTAAAATCTTTGATTAATGACTTTTTAAAGCTTAGCACAGGCGAAAAACATTAACTAAGCATAAAACACCGTCGTTCTACTCAAGGGATCCCAAGTTAGAGAAGAGAGGAGACGATGTTGTTTAACTTAAGACACGTGAGTGATGAAACGATGCCATTCACTTAAACGAGTTGCTTCAATTAAAAAGCTTGAAAAGATGCTAATTTTGACATGACACTCAGGAAAGAAGAAGAAAGTGATAGTAAGACATAAAAGGACACAAGATGTACGTGAAAAATCCTAAAAAATGGATGAAAAATCACGGTTTGAGCAAGAATGGAATGTTCTTACTCTACTCAGATTGTATTATGTGTGAAAAGAGGTCACTCTTGTACAATAAGGGTGTTCTTCCTTTCTACCTTATCAACTTTTTACTCTCTTCTCTAAAATATCTACTAGGGTTTTTGCCTAAAACTACAGTTACATGTCCCTCTTATAATCCGAGAAATATGGCTGAGTACAAAGACATGTGTCAAGTCATCATTTGGCTGAGTACAGCTGCATGTCCCTCTATTTTGGACATTTTCACAGCCGTGATGTTATCTGGTGACTAAAGGATAGGAATTGCGCCAACGTGGCACTGGGACCCGTGGGTAGGTCACTTTGCCACTGCTTGGGAAACAAGTCTTGGACATTGAGAGGGACATCAAGAGTATTGTGATTGATACACGTGTCTCTAAGGTGGTCCAACATGCATTCAGCCAATAAGGGGTGTCCTCATAGCTTCTAACCTTAGAAAGTCACTGTCTCTTTTTTTTTTTTGAGTGCTTGAATACCATGTTAGGTTCATATCTTACTTCCTTTCCAAGGCAGTCATACCTTTAGCACTGACCAAACGGGTCCTATACCTCTCAGACAAATGAGCTCCCTTGTTGTATGGTGTGTTTTCAATGTTTAGGTTGCTAAGAGCCCGTTTGGTAGAGGAGTTTGAGTAACGCTGTTTGTAATTTTTTGAAATACATGTAAATGAAAAAGTATGCAAAAATATATATAATATTATTTAAAAATTAAAAATAAATTATTTAACAACTCTATCAAATAGGGTCTAAAATGACCAATTATTTTAAATGCTCTTCGTTATGAGGCAAATTATAGTGAAAATTGTAAAACTTTTTATGGGACTAATATTTATCTTCTTCTCCGTTTAACCCATAAAACCATGGGCATTTCCACTCTCTCTTCTCTTCTATACGAGCTATCACATCAATCATTTATTTTTTTTATGTTATCATGTCATATCATGCAACAAAAAGAACTTATCACATCAACGAGTCGTGAGCTGTGAGCCTTGAGCCTATATCTTCATAATCAATTTAGTTTTACTTTTTCTTTTGTATTTTATTTTTATTCCAACTTAAAAGACTGTCTCATTTATCTTGCAAGTATTACCTTTACATATCTTTTGATAAAGAATCATTTTAAGGAATATTTCAATATCACGGAAATATAAAAGGTGGTGACTTTTTTTTTTTTTTTTTTTTTTTCTATAAATTGTTTTTTAAAAGAATAGAGGCCAATTTGATACATCACCTTAAACACATATTTTTAATTTTTAAACAATATTATACGTATTTTTATACATTTTTTCACTTACATATATTTCCAAAAAAACTGAAAACTGTTGTTTAAACATACGTACCAAACGGGCCCTTGTTTATTAACAAATCTATTAACATTTTTCTGTTTAATTTTATTCGAACATAATTATTCTAGACAAAAATTAATTATACACTTATTTTTAAAATTATCATATATAGCAGCAGATTGTTATTAGTTATCCAAATTTAAAGAAAATATTTTTTTTAAAGATAATTACAAGGTGGTGACTTTTTTTTTTCTATAAAAAAATTTCAAAATAATAGTTTATTAATAAATGGCATCCATTAACATTTTTATGTTTAATTTTATTCTAACATAATTATTCTAGACAAAAATTAATTATACACTATTTTTAAAATTATATTATATAGCAGTAGATTGTTATTAGTTATCCAAATTTAAAGAAAATACTTTTTTTAGAGATAATTATAATATGTTGCTAAGTCTGCAACTCGAATAATTTCTTCCTAAACCTCCAAGCACTTTGTGCATGAAAATGTGTCAATTTAACTACAAAATCCTTGGGCCTTGACACAATTCACGTGACAAATTATGAGTGATAGATAAAAAATTGTGAATTTATATGAAAATAATAAACCACTTAAAATTATGGCAAAATTGTGGTCCCAAAATTGCATCAGAATTAAGGAAAATTTGTGATCTCCAAAACTAATGGGGTGTTTGGTAGGTGTATTTAAATAGTTTTTAGTATTTAAATACTACAATATATATTTTTACAACACTTTTTAACTAACATGTATTTCCACAACATTTAAATAATTATACTAGAAATCTTTAACCAAATGAGCCATAAATTATTGCAGGGTTGTGGATGAGAATGAGTCGTAGACATTGAATTGAAAAGGATAAAAAAAAAAATTATTTTACTTATTTATCTTTTTAAATCAAAATGACAATTTTGTTGCGGCCTCTGTATAAATATTAGAGCATATGTAGTGACACTTGGGGAAAAGTTTTTAGAAAAGCACATATACACTGTGATCACAAATGTTTACATTGTTGGACTTTCAACACATACATAAAAAACTAATGAACAGATAAATTTCACCATATATATCGTGAAAATTTATGAAGTACCGATACACAGAATATTATTTATGGGAGATGACACTGAAAACAAAACTCTCTTTGTAATTTAGCCAAAAGAAGAAAAACTGCAATTATCTATTAAAATACCTTACCTTATATTATAAGAAAGCATTGCGGCATATTAGCAGAAAGAAGTGAATGAAATAACAAGAGCCTCACGCAAGTTTCTAAACCAGGGTGCTCGGGTAGGTGCCTGTTCTAAGATTTTGACATAACAAAGTGTGCACGCATAAAATGAGCTGTTTCTCACTTCGTTAGTAAACTCCATAAGTGAGAAAACCTATTGTAGACCCAAACGTACAAACTGTTTAAATCTGTTCTGAAGATGGAAAAAATCCGCGCGCATTTATGACGGGCTATCTTCATGACGGGCCATAATCTTGACGGGTCAGAGCGTTGATGGGCCAAATTTATGTGGGCCAGTTGAGTCGTGAGGCCCACGGATGGAACCCTAACGCTACTAAGATTCTATATGATATGCTCATTAATGATTTCTCTCCAACAAGGAAAAACCTTGTCCATCAAGTCTAGGATTCTATAAAGAAGAGTCCTATAAGGGAATGATTCCGCAATTTACGCGTATAAGGATTCCTATATGGAAAAGACTTCTACTCCAAGAAAGAGAGTTCAACCCTCCACTACTATAAAAGCATCGATACCCTCACAAATTAAGGTACGCATAATTTACCCTCTCTAGCACTCTAGAGTTGTGAGAATATTTCTGATTTGACCTTCGGAGGGTATTCGGCCGGCACCACACCGGTGCTCTTCGCAAGGTTTTCTTTTCTTTTTATTGTGCAGGTTTACATTTGAGTGCGTAGGAATCGTGCAGCTCACTGGTGAGATTTTCGGCATCATCAGTTGGCGCCGTCTGTGGGGAATAGAGATTCATAAGCCATATCGCTTCCCGGACAAAAGAGTTGCATGGTACTCACGCGTTCAATGGCGACCACCAACGACGTTCAAGGAGTAGAACCCCCCACAACTGCCCTCGAAAGACAAGTTCGGACACTTGCTGCAGCTGTGGAGCGCCTCACTAAGCAAAACAACGACCTAGAAGAACAGCTGCGTCAGAAGAACGAAGCACCAAACGACTTACAGGGAGACCAGGAAGGGACCAGCGCTGCAATCAAAAACCAGGAGAGAGTTGAAGCCAGCCGCGCCCCAACAGGGACGGAGAGACAGAACGTAGGCATGCCATCCCTCACGGATGCAACTCCTCCCCACATAGTCGCAGAGATGCAAGCAATGAGAGAACAGATGGAGGTTATGAGGAACGCGCTCAAAGGGCGAGTCTCTAGTGACCTTGACGATCTAGTCAACCGCACTGACTCCCCCTTCACCGCAGCCGTGAATTCCTTCCCCCTGCCGCACAAATTTCGGATGCCAAATATCGACAATTATGACGGACTAAAGGACCCTCTGGATCATCTAGAGACATTCAAAACATTGATGCACCTTCAAGGGGTCGCGGATGAAATAATGTGCAGGGCTTTCCCCACCACGCTGAAAGGAGCTACTAGGATCTGGTTCAGTCGGTTGACACCGAACTCCATCAGCACATTCAAGGAATTGAGCGCCCAATTCGCATCCCACTTCATCGGGGGACATAGGTACAAGAAATCGACGGCGTGCCTAATGAGCATCAGGCAGCGGGAGGACGAGACGCTCAGATCCTATATAACTCGTTTCAACAAGGAGGCACTCTCGATCGACGAAGCCGACGATAAGATACTAGTGGCAGCCTTCACAAACGGGTTGCGAAAGGGTAAATTTTTGTTCTCTATATACAAGAATGACCCGAAAACCATGACGGAAGTCCTCTACAGGGCAACGAAGTACATGAATGCGGAAGACGCATTACTGGCAAGGGAGGATAAGCCGAAGAAAAGAGAACGGCAGGAAAACACCCGGCAGGACCAAGAGAGGAAAAGACTCAAGACCGGGGACCGACGGGAGGACCGACGATCAGGACCCCAAGGAAGAAAGTTTTCAAGCTTCACCCCGCTGAATGCCCCGGTAGACCAAGTCCTAATGCAGATTAAGGACGAAGAGGTTCTGACCTACCCGGGGAAGCTTAAGAGCGACCCCAACAAGCGGTCCAGAGACAGGTACTGCCGTTTCCATCGAGACCACGGTCACGATACGGCCGATTGCTACGACTTGAAACAGCAGATTGAAGCCCTTATCAGACAAGGGAAATTGCAGAAGTTCGTCAGGAAAGAAAGGACGGATCCTCCGCCTCAGGAACAGCAACCTCCAAGAGGGAATGAGCGCCCCAGACAGCCTATCGGAGACATTAGAATGATCATAGGAGGAACAACGACGGCAGGCTCATCCAAGAAGGCCAGAAAAAGCTACCTCCGGATGGTTCAAAACGTTCAGCTGACAGGCTCGGTTCCGAAGATAGCCCGAAAGGAAAGCCCCATAATCGGGTTTTCGGAAGAAGATGCACGACGCCTTCATCACCCACATGATGATGCACTCGTCGTCACTCTACAGGCCGGGGAGTTTAACGTGCACCGAGTCTTGGTCGACAATGGCAGCTCAGCGGACATCCTATACTATCCCGCTTTCCAACAAATGATGATTAACAGGGAACAGCTGGTGCCGACGGACGCACCGCTGGTAGGATTTGAAGGGAGTAAAGTATTCCCGCTAGGTGCAATCACACTTTCTGTGACGGTGGGAGATTACCCTCAGCAGATAACGCGGAACGTAACATTCCTCGTAGTCGATTGTTCGTCCGCATACAACGCCATCCTTGGACGACCAACTCTCAACGCTTGGAAGGCCGTAACTTCGACATACCATCTAATGGTCAAGTTCCCCACGGAATACGGGGTCGGGGAGCTGCGGGGAGATCAGGTGGCTGCCCGCGAATGTTACTTGGCTGCCTTAGAGGTGGAAAATCACCAGCAGACGATGTGCGTAGAAGAACAGCGGGTCACTGCAGAACCCGTCGAAGAGCTAGAGGAGATTATCCTGGACGAATCAAGACCTAAACGTACGACCAGGATAGGGACCTCAGCCAGTCGGGCCGTGCAGCAGGCCCTCAGGACATTCCTCAGGGGGAACCAGGACGTTTTCGCTTGGAGCCACGAAGACATGCCTGGGATCAGTCGCTCCGTTATGGTTCACAAGCTGAATGTGAACCCTACATTTTCGCCTATACGACAGAAAAAACGTGTATTCGCCCAGGAACGGGACAAGGCAATAGCAGAAGAAGTAAAGAAGTTACTCGAGGCAAACTTCATCCGAGAAGTCTATTACCCCGACTGGTTGGCAAACGTCGTGATGGTAAAGAAGGCAAACGGAAAGTGGCGAATGTGTGTCGACTTCACGGACCTCAATAGAGCGTGCCCAAAAGACAGCTATCCGTTGCCTCGGATAGACACTTTGGTAGATTCGACGGCAAAGCATCAACTCTTAAGCTTTATGGATGCCTTCTCGGGATATAATCAAATCAAGATGGACGATGCTGATCAGGAGAAGACCTCCTTTGTGACAAGCCAAGGGCTATTTTGCTACAACGTAATGCCGTTTGGGCTCAAGAATGCAGGAGCGACATACCAGAGACTAATGAACAAAATGTTCACGCACCAAATTGGGAGGAATGTACAGGTGTACGTCGACGACATGCTTGTAAAAAGTCTCCTGGAAAAGGACCATCTTAGGGACCTGCAGGAGACATTCGACACCCTCAGGTCCTACAATATGAAGTTGAACCCAAGCAAGTGCGTGTTCGGAGTGACGGCAGGGAAGTTCTTGGGGTTCATGGTATCCCACAGAGGAATCGAGGTCAACCCGGAAAAGGTACGGGCCATCATGGAGTTAAAACCACCGAGAACGGTGAAAGAGGTGCAGAGCTTGAATGGAAAGATCGCAGCCTTAAACCGATTCGTCTCCAGAGCGACGGACAAATGCCTACCGTTCTTCCGCATCTTAAGGAAGTCATTTGAATGGACCGATGAGTGCCAGAAAGCGTTTGAGGACATGAAGAAGTACCTCGCTTCTCCGCCACTCCTCAGTCCGGCCAAGCCAGGGGAAGAACTCTACATCTACTTAGCGGTCTCACGGGCAGCCGTCAGCGCGGCCTTAATAAGAGAAGAACAAGGTACTCAACTGCCCGTCTATTTCGTAAGTAGGGGCTTTCGGGGGGCAGAAGAGAGGTACCCCCAGATGGAGAAATTGGCCTTCGCACTGGCAACTGCAGCAAGAAAGCTCAAGCCGTATTTTCAAGCCCATGCCATCGTCGTCATGACGGATCAACCCCTGAAGAGAGCCCTGCGCAGCCCTGAGGCGGCCGGACGAATGGCTTTATGGGCAATAGAACTCAGCGAGTTCGATATACAGTATCGCCCGCGAACTGCCTTGAAAGGCCAAGCTGTAGCAGACTTTATCGCCGAGTATACCCCGTCAGAAGAGAAGGGGGCATGCACTCCCAGAGAATGGAGCATCCACACGGACGGCTCTTCTAACAGGCAAGCTGGAGGAGCTGGGGTGGTAATTCGAACCCCGGACGGGGATCAAATCGAATGCATGATCCGATTGGATTACTCAACCACAAACAACGAGGCCGAGTATGAGGCATTAGTAGCAGGATTGGATCTCGCGGCAGCAGCAGGTGCTGAAGTCATGGTCGTACATTGCGATTCCCAGGTGATAACAAGTCAGATTAATGGCATCTATGAATGCAAGAACGAAAGGATGAGGAGGTACCTAGAAAAGGTAAAGAATCGGATCGACGGCCTCAAAGTACGATTCATTCAAATCCCAAGGGAGGAGAATGAATGCGCCGACCGTCTGGCAAAGGCAGCCTCGGCAGAGCCTATGCTAGTCCCCGATCAAGTATTGTCATTCATCCAAACATCTTCGACTATTGACGGCGGAGAAGTGCATGAAGTGAATTCGGCGAATGATTGGACCGCACCGTTGTTAGCATACCTGAGGGCAGGCGCGCTACCAGACGGGAAAGAAGCAGCTAGAAAATTGAGAGTCCAGGCTTCACGGTTCGTACTAATCAAAAACCGTCTGTACAAAAGGGGATTCTCACGTCCGTATCTGAGGTGTTTGAACCCTGACGAGGCAGACTACGTGATGAGGGAGGTCCATGAAGGTATCTGTGGAAATCATTTTGGTGCACGATCGCTGGTGCATAAACTTATCCGAGCAGGATATTACTGGCCCACAATGCAGAAGGACGCACAAAGCTATGTCAAGAGATGTGACAAATGTCAGAGATTCGGCAATCTGATAAGGCAGCCAACCGAGGAGCTCACACCCATGACGGCCCCATGGCCATTCGCCCAGTGGGGACTAGACATCATGGGCCCTTTTCCAACGGCGATAAGGCAACTAAAGTTCCTAGTGGTCGGTATCGACTACTTCACCAAGTGGGTGGAAGCAGAGGCCCTAGCCATCATCACGGAGAAAAACATTCGAAGCTTCGTTTGGAGGAACATTATCTGCCGATACGGAATACCGAGAGTGCTTGTCTCCGACAATGGAAAGCAGTTCGACAACAACGCATTCAGGAGTTTCTGTTCAGAGTTAGGCATCAAGAACCATTACTCTTCGCCCGCACACCTGCAAGCCAACGGGCAGGTCGAGGTCACGAACCGAACCCTGCTCAAGATGATCAAGGCCCGGCTCGAGGGGGCAAAGGGCACCTGGCCTGACGAGCTGCCAAGCGTACTGTGGGCTTATCGTACAACTGTACGGGTCCCAACGGGAGAAACACCGTTTAGGCTAGCATACGGAGCTGATGCGGTCATACCGGCAGAGGTAGGGCTTACTAGCTATCGCGTGGAGAATTACAGCGATGACAACAACGAAGAAGCCATGCGACTCCAGCTAGATTTAGTGGACGAAGTCCGTGCTACGGCGGAACAGAGATTGGCAAGATACCAGAACCTGATGGCGAGATACTACAACTCAAATGTCAGACAAAGAGACTTCCAGATCGGCGACCTTGTGCTGAGAAAAGTGATGGGAGCTGCCAGAGACCCCTCTCAAGGAAAACTCGGCCCCAACTGGGAAGGACCCTACAGGATCTCGTCTTGGCAAAGAAAAGGGACCTACCACCTTGAAACTCTGGACGGACAGAAGCTACAGCACCCTTGGAACACAGAACACCTACGGAGATACTACCAGTAGAGATGACAACTTGAGAAACGGCACCTGGAGCATCTTTTTATTTAGACTTTTTTTTTACTTTTAAGTTTCCGCTACAATAAGCCCAACGGGCAGGCTATTACTTTGGTTTTGCTACAATATTTTCTTTCTTTAGCCCAAGGGGGCAAGTACTTTTTTGAGAATGAATGATTTTTTACTCAAAATTAATGTCCTACAGGCTCTACTTAGAATCCCAAATCCACAAGATGGACGGATATCCCCAAGAGGGACATGACTAACGGTCCGCAACTAAGACGGACAACCCCAAGAGGGTTAAAATTTTAAGAAGTCCATAAAGTGGACGGGCAAAAGTCCATAAAGCGGACGGGTCTCCCCAAGAGGGATAAGATCCTATGTCCGCAATATAGACGGACAACCCCAAGAGGGTCAAAATTTTTACCAAGTCCATAAAGTGGACGGGCAAAAGTCCATAAAGTGGACGGATCTCCCCAAGAGGGATAAGATCCTAGGTCCGCAACTAAGACGGACAACCCCAAGAGGGTTAAAATTTTAAGAAGTCCATAAAGTGGACGGGCAAAAGTCCATAAAGTGGACGGGTCTCCTCAAGAGGGATAAGATCCTATGTCCGCAATATAGACGGACAACCCCAAGAGGGTCAAAATTTTTACCAAGTCCATAAAGTGGACGGGCAAAAGTCCATAAAGTGGACGGATCTCCCCAAGAGGGATAAGATCCTAAGTCCGCAATATAGACGGACAACCCCAAAAGGGTTAAAATTTTTACCAAGTCCATAAAGTGGACGGGCAAAAGTCCATAAAGTGGACGGATCTCCCTAATGTGGGAGTATCCCAAATCCGCAACTTAGACGGACAGCCCCAAGAGGGTTAAATTTTTATCAAGTCCACAAAGTAGACGGACAAAAGTCCTCAAAGTGGACGGACATCCACAGGATAGACCTATTTAACAGTCCTCAACTAAGACGGACGTCCCCCAAAAGGGTTAAATAAAAAAATATGTATATATATACAAAGTAGACGGACAAAAGTCCTCAAAGTGGACGGACATCCCCAAGAGGGACATGATCCGGTCCGAAACAGAGACGGACACCCAAAAAGGGTTAAAATTTTTCGTCAAGTCCACAAAATGGATGGACAAAGCCCATAATGTGGACGGACAAAGTCCATAATGTGGACGGACGAATTTTGAAGCTATAAATTAGACGGACTACCCAAAGGATTTAAAAATAAAAAATAACCTCCTTAAAGAAGGACGGATACTTTTTGAACACCTACTGTCCACCAAGACGGTGTTTCCTTTTTATGACGGACGACAAATACGAATTATGACTCAATCACACAGATAAGCAGCTAGGGCATCAAAATACGAGGCGAGTAAATAATAAGCATTGATGGACAAAATATCCATAAAGAAATGTTTAAACATTGGAAAGTAGACGGAGTCATAAACTGTTATCCAAATATTTTTACATATCAAAAATTATAAAGGAAAAGTAAAAACTAAGCTACGACGGGCGCGTCTTTCAGTTCTTCACGACTGATATTTTTTTCCTTAGATCCACTTTCAACAGATGGCTTATCAGCACGGCCAGTCTCACCGTCCTTGGGGTCATGTTGAGGGATCTGCGGGTCTACTGAAGCATTGACGGGCGGATTCTCTTCAAAAAGTTCATCCGTATTTCCGGAGTCAGCAGGACGGGTAGAAGTAAGTTCTTGTGCATTTACATTGACGGACGAAACGTCAAAATCCGGATATTGTGCTTTCACCTGACGGATAGCCTCGTCAAAACCTTCATTGAAAGAATCTCCGAGCTCGGACAGCAGGGCGTCTGAATCACGGTATTCTTGGACGGCTGTTTCCTTGGCCAAACGGATTTCTTTCTCTTTGTCCTGAAGGACTATCCTCAGTTCCTCCGTCAGTTTGAACAACTCGTTCCGGTCCGTCTCAAGCAGTTTGAACTTCTTCTCCTGAGCTACCTTGTAAGCCTTCAGCTCCAAAAGCTCTTCCTCCGTCTTCTTGGCCTTGTCCCGTAGACGGCCTAGGGTCGTCTCATGGTTAAGACACCGTTCTGCGAGTCCCTTCACCATGACCACGGTCTGAAATATATTCAAAAGTCAGGAGCAGTAAGACGGGCAATGAGTGAATATATATATAAGGTGGACGGGCTTACCTGAGCAATGCTAAATAGACTTGTTTCACCCATGGCCTCCGTCGAGTGATTACCCAGGTCTTCGTAATCCTCGGAGGTGAGAAGGGTGGACAGTTTCTCCAAAGCATAACTGGGGTCGTCCCGAAGAAGGGGAAGTGGCTTCTTCGCTTCAGATGACGGACCCTTCATCAGCCCTTTGCCAGCCCCATGCTTTGTTGGGGTGACCGTCTTGGTGCCTTCGGCCATGAGTCCCACGACGGGCTCCAGCGGAACCTTGGGCTTCTTTGGCGGACGGTCACCCTTGGACGGTTGCTTGCGCTTGGAGACCGTCGCATCTGTCTGTTCAGCGGCTTTAGCCGTCCTGTTTTTTGCTGCATTATCCCGTATGAGTGCCCTTCTCTTGGCAGCATCCATTTCTGAAAGAATAAAGGAAAGAGTTAGCTCCGTGAAAAAAATCTCGTTGTAAAGAAAAAAGAGAGGTGTCGAACGTACGTTGACGGATCCTTTCTTCGTACTTAATGGCTTGTGGTGAAGGTACAGGCCCGTCACAGTACCAGCAGATTGTGTCAAGGTTTACTAATTTCGCCCAAGTCCTCTCCTCCGGCGTAGTCTTTTTGAAAATCCTTTCAAGGAAACTAAACTCCTCAATACTTACTTGGGGGCGACGACGGACTGCAAACAAAGAAGACGGTTAGAAAAATTTTTCAAAATAAATTGAACAGTTTAAGAGGTATCCTAACTAGGACGGACACATACCATTCTCAGATAAAATGCCCCAAGTAGTATCGACAGGCATATGGTCCGTCTCTCCTGGACGGCACATCCATCCGTCACCTTCTAAGAAAATGTATCTACTCTTCCAATCTCTGTTGGAGTCTGGGATTTCATATATAACCTTTAGTAGCGTACTCCTAGGTACAAAACTGTATATACCCCTAGACTTGTCGATCTCGTCCGGACGGTAGCAATGTAAAAATTCTCGTACCGTCAATCTTCTAGATCCGTCCGACATAGCCCCGTACAGAACCTCCATCGCAATGAAGATCCTCCAGGCGTTTGGAGATACTTGGTTGACGGACAAACCCAAATACTTAAGCAGCTCACGATGAAGGGAGCTCAGTGGGAATCTAAGTCCAGCCTTCAACATTTGCTCATATATACCAACACCGTCCACCCCTTCATAGTAACACTTCTCTGATCTGTAAGGTAGACGGATGGAGACACTATCTGGAATCTGGTAGTTATCCCTAAGTGTTTTAAAGTGGTTTTCCTTAATTTTTGATACGAAATCATTCACCGTCCACTCTGGTAGCATGACGAACTCCCTTGGTCCGACAGCCCCTACGACGGGTCCTACTTGGTTTTCATCGAGCTCTACATTTTCAACAGGGTCTACGTCCTCACTTGTTGAGGACGGAGAAGATGAAGACGGACTCCTATCATCGCCAAGACTCTCTAGATCCCTATAACCTGACTGGTGTACATCCTCATAATCCGTCCCGTCACGGACGAATGATTGGTTACTAGACGCACTAGACATTTCTAGGTATTGACGACTAAAGAAATGATGACGGATATATGATGAGGAATAAAAATCTGACGGATGAACTAAATGGTAAAAAGTACTTACCGGTCAGTAGAGTATGAACGGAGGAAATTTGATGGAGACGAATGCGGATTACTAGCCTGACAATTATGACGGATTGAGCTCTGACAAAGTGTTCCTAAGCAAAAGTGGAGAATGAGAGGCAAGGACTTGGTATTTATAAAAGGGTGCACGGAAGACGAAGCGACGCTTCGATTTATTACAACCCCCAACAGCACCGTGACGCGTGTCACAGTACTTGGATCGAAATTAATTATGCGCGCGGAAACCGACAGACCGTTGTTAGCCTACCCGTCATATTACGCACCCGTCATAAATGTAGACCGTCATATCAACCTTTTCACCCCGTGAATCCTATGAATCCTGACAGATTCAAGGAGTGAGGGGGCAACTGAAGATGGAAAAAATCCGCGCGCATTTATGACGGGCTATCTTCATGACGGGCTATAATCTTGACGGGTCAGAGCGTTGATGGGCCAAATTTATGTGGGCCAGTTGAGTCGTGAGGCCCACGGATGGAACCCTAACGTCACTAAGATTCTATATGATATGCTCATTAATGATTTCTCTCCAACAAGGAAAAACCTTGTCCATCAAGTCTAGGATTCTATAAAGAAGAGTCCTATAAGGGAATGATTCCGCAATTTACGCGTATAAGGATTCCTATATGGAAAAGACTTCTACTCCAAGAAAGAGAGTTCAACCCTCCACTACTATAAAAGCATTGATACCCTCACAAATTAAGGTACGCATAATTTACCCTCTCTAGCACTCTAGAGTTGTGAGAATATTTCTGATTTGACCTTCGGAGGGTATTCGGCCGGCACCACACCGGTGCTCTTCGCAAGGTTTTCTCTTCTTTTTATTGTGCAGGTTTACATTTGAGTGCGTAGGAATCGTGCAGCTCACTGGTGAGATTTTCGGCATCATCATGTTCTATGTTTACAAGACACTTTTTTATTGAGAAGTTTTCTGAATCCTTTGCTCACGGGGGATCAGTTCCTATTTATACTAAAGGAGGTCCTTCCCTCACTGTTCACCTAAAGGGTGGATTTTGAGAGGGGGAGATACTTGTCCTATCTTGCATTTCTACATTCTTTTTTGAGGTGAAAGTGGATGGAAAAATGGGTGCTTAGCACTTCTCTGACGGGTCATTTAGTATCAAATGCAGTATTGCTAGTAGGTGAAAGCCATTTAAGGTAGAGGATGGTTGCTTAAGTCAGATGTTTCCTCCCTTGGATACTTCAACTTGTCTGATCTTTGATTTGAATCAGGGACGGACCCAGAGTATAAAGAAGAAGAAAAAAAAAAAACTCTAAATAGGCATTCATATAGTATTAAAAAATTATAAATATACAAAATTATTGCTTCTAAATACATTAAAATGAAATTATTTACAAACAAAGATAAAAACAAAAACTTTTTTTTTAATACTACGCAGGTTCGGATTTTTTTTTTTTTTTTTTTTTTTTGTTGCTGCTGTTGTTGTTGTTGTTGTTGAAGTTAGAGCATTCACAGTGTTGGTGCTAAAAATTTTAACTTTTTACACCTTAAAATATACTTTATCTATTTTATCACCTTACTTTACAATACACCCAATATCAAATATTTTGTTTTTTTTATCACTTCATTTAAAATAATATGAACAACTCATTAAAATAATAAAGGGAAAGAGAGAATTTGATTTTTTTTTAATTGAAAGAAAAGATATAATTTTAATAAAATATTGTATTTTATTTTTAACAATTTGTTGTAATAAACTGGTATTTATACTAATTTACTATAGTTGCAAAAAATTTAGCTTTAACTTCTTCTATAACACATATTTTTTGGTTCTTTGGTGGTAAAATAGTTATTTTTACTAAAATACAATCACGATTGTGAAATTTTTTTTTATTGTTTTTGGGTTGGATAGTTGCTATTTGAGTTAGGCTAGTTAGGTTGATTAAGGAGAAGGGGGCCTAAGATTTTGAAAAGGGAGCCCAACTACAAAAATGAAATATATATATATATATATAATAACTAAAAAAATAAAAATTTGGACCTAGGAGGGCCTGGGCCCCCACCTAGGTTCGTCCCTAATCTGAACAACTTCTTGTCTTTCTTCACCATTCTAGGAGGGCTCTCGGCATGTGGCTAAAGTCAAGGAGCTCCTTAGCTAATGACCAAGGTGGAGTTGATCCTCGGCTGGTTCCCTTTAGAGACTCAAATGATCATGATTCCCTCCCCTTTCTTCCCTAACTTCTTGGTCTACCTTCATAGGGTTTATGGGTTGGACCAGCTCTATTCAACTTGGTCATATTTTATTTCCCAAATTTTTCCTTGGAACAAAGTTTCTCTCCAAAATAGTTTGGAGAGAAACGCTACAAACTCATCATATATATTTATATTGAGTATGAATTTTGAAAATCTAACTGTTAGATTGCATATTCTTATTACATCCTCAATGCTTACAAAATTTCAAGAAAATTAAAGATCAATTGCTATGTCATCAAATAAATGTTATAATTTCAAGTTTTTGTAATTTAAAGTTGTATATAAAAAATAAGTTAATTGATCATGTGGGTGTGAAAGCCCAACGCTACGTATTGGGCCTGGGGCCCATTTTGAATATTATTGTTTGTCCGAAGATGTAAAAGGGATCAGGTCTGAGTCTGTTTGGTGGAAGTGCACTTGAAAAGGAATGATGGACGTGTCCGAAGACAGTCATATTGGTCCGAAGAGGTTCCCCTCATCGGATCATTAAAGAACTTGATCAAGCAAATATACTGAAGACCTGAGCAACCTACCCAGCTGATTTCACGGTAAAGGGAGAACTCTGAGCATGCCTAGGGATGAGAAGAATACAAAATATCTTAAAGGAAAAGCTGTTACCACCGCATTTAATGCACTGCAACAACTTTCCTGGCCGCATTTATGTAGAGAAGACACCTGAACAGTTCAACCTCAGCTACTACCACTCACAGCAGACTAAAGCAAACACCTGATGTGACATGTACTCAAGTGAATGCTTGGATGAAGAACAAGTATACGGTGAAGATGAGGAAGGAGGAGGATATATAAAGGAAGTAGGTCTCTGAAATATGGGGGAGGAAAAAAAATTGTATTCATTGGGTCTAAAAACATTAAGCCTCTTTGGATTCAAGAGGATTCTTACTGAATACTAGTCTGAACATCGTTTCATCCTTACTTGCCTATCTGAATCATTGCTAAATCCATATCCAGCCCAGCTGTTTAACCCATTCTCTACAAATTTATTGTTTGGGATTCATTGGGCTCACAGTCTATAAAGTTTGTGTTTAGCCCATCAAATCTGGACCCCACAGATCAAATAGTAAATAATATCCGATTTGAACAAAATTTGATATGCATGTTAAGAACATAAGAAACATAAAATTCAATGGTTAGATTTTCAAAATTCACACCCAAAAAAGAAATATATGAGAAGTTTGAAGAGTTTCTCTCCAAACTAGTTTGGAGAGAAACTTTGTTCTTTTCCTTGGGCCCATGGGCTTACTATCACAGACTCGTTGCTACCGTTGGGCTTACTATCAAAGAGTTAGTGCCCCTTGGGTCTAGCTTTGGGCCCGTCCTTGTAATGGGCATTAGCAACTGGTGATCCAAAATCCATTTTTATCCATTTTAGATTTTATTGTATGTAACATCAGATCCACAAAAGTCTCTGGTGAGGCCTTTTGGGAGAAAAAAAAATTTTGCATCTTGCTACATGGTAAAATGTATAAGTTTTTTATTCCCTTTTATTCTCTCTCTCCTCTAATGTCGACAAAAAGAATAAAAATAATTTTCGTTTTCTGCCTCCTATATAAAATATAGTATTATTTTAGTAAGATGAATTGTAACAAAAATATCAAGATGTAGGGTGTGTTATTGAAGTGGTTACGTAAAACACATAAAATTATTTTTGATGATGTAAAATGCCTTTTTTATATGCTTTTTTTTTTTTTTTTTCATTTCCAAATGTGAATGATAAAACCTAACACCTCTTTCCCAAAAACCTTACATCTAGTTGATATTTTTTGAGATCTTTTAATCCAATACAATGAGAGATGAAAAAAACTGGACAAGATCGTCAATGATTCAATATGCCATAAGGCCCATGACAAAAAAAAAAAAAAAAAAAAAAAAAAAAAAAAAAGTTCTGAAAGACATTTGTGAGCCATTATTTTTTGTTTGATCTACTTTTGAGGTTTGGAAGAGATCAATAAAAATAAGGGTCATATGATAATTGGAGAGATTTTAGGGAGGATGGAAAAGATGGGAGTAGAAAAATGTTGAGAGAAAATAATTTTTTTTGGGTGTTTAGTTGATGTGATTTTAGGAAAGAAAAATGGAAAGAAAAAAAACTGGACTAAAGCACCCCTATGCTGCGACATGCAACTTTAACTGGGTTTTGCTTGGTTTCTTCTTTGGGTCCTTTTTTTTTTTAAATAATTTTCCTTCTTTGTTTTTATCTTTTTCTGTACTTCTCATTTGGTTGTTTATTTATTTATTTTTGGTTGCGTTCATCATTTTTTTTTTTCATATGTTTTGTTTTGTATTTTTTTTGGTTCATTCCTTTTTTTTTCTCCTAATTTATTACTTTTTTTTTAATACAAATTACATTTTCTATCCCTTTATTTTTCCTCCCCCAAATCAAACAACATAAGGGAAAACTAAAATATTTTCTATCCTCCCACTTTTCTACCCTTCAACCAAATGGACCACAACACTTGTTTTAGCATTTTGTCTCCACCTTAGCCAAATTAGGATTTTGACAAAAATTGTGGCACAAAAATAATATTCCAAAATTTCCTCTAATAAAAATTGTATGAGTGGTGTAAAAGTAATGTCTATAAACTCAACAATGGGAGAGGTGTCCAAAAATTTTAGGACCACAAATCATACACACATTTTGCTGCAACTAATTATAGTATGCAACATATGAGAATTGTAGGAAAGGTTGTTGTCCTAGAATAACTCAAGAGACATCTCCATTTCATCAATATCCTGGCCCATTGCTATGAAGCAAGAGACCATGTCTTGCACAAGTGCACTTTTAGCAACAAGAAGTTACTGACTCCTATTGAAAATAACTCAAGAGGCATCTCCATTTGGCTTATTTTCAAGTTTTATATATCTAATATATATAAATCTAGAAAAATAATTACTCAATAATATTTTCATAATACTTTCGCAATAAATCTTAAGTATTAAGTTGTTACTGGTTCTAATTTAAATTCACTACAAAAATTATTTTTTTACCCATCAATAACAGGCAATAGCAACCGTTACTTAAGATTTGTTATAAGAATAATATTGTGAAAAATTCTGCAAAATAGCATTTTTCATACATTTATTTCATCACGCAAGCATAAACATGCATTATTGTGTGCATATTTGCATAAATATAACACGATAGAAACGTAAATACACCTATAATCACATATACTCACAACTCACAAGAATGAAAAATACAAAAATACACAACATACTTATTGATGAGAATGTAAAAACACAAACGTATATATTGACAGAATTTAAAATATCTCAACACATCCTTGGCCTAAACTAACACGAGAACCTAACCACAAATCAAGAAGAGGATATCATATTTTGGGGCTTGAAAATGGATTTACACACTAGCCATAAGAACCCAAATTAAAACACACACACACACACACACACAAGAGTAGAATAATCTAATCACAACAAGACAAGAAATAAAGATAAACACACCCACACACTTGACAAAATACAAAGAAAGTGTAAAACAAAGTTTTACCTTATGTACAATGAGATGGTTGTTCTTGAGGATGGGTGGATATATGGATGAAAAGTGTTTTCTTGGAATTTTTAAGAGGATATGTGTATGAAAAGTATGTTCTTGAGAAGGGATGAGAGGATTAGAGGAAAATACATAGAGTTAGGATTTTTGGTGTTCTTGGAAGTGTTGTCAATGGACCAAAGTGGAGAGAAAAATATGAAAAGAAAGCCAAGGGAAGAAGGGAGATTCCCATCATGCTCTCAAGCTCAACTTTTTCACTCTGTCTTCTGTGATATAATAATTTAATTTATAAAATTTTTTTTTAATAAGCTAACTTTTTTTTTTTTGGACATTTAATATAAAAGTTGTAAAAAATTATATTTTTGATAAATATTAATAGGCTACTCATGTGCATTTGGCATCCAATTATAAGCTAATTTTTTTCTTCAATTATCAATTATTTGTGAATTCTATACTATTTTTTGTCTTAATTTTATTTAAAATAATATAAGTTTTAATTTTTTTTTAAATAACTTTTGACATTTTCTCAATTTATACAAATAAGTTTCAAACATTTTACTTATTTTATGTATGATTTGTGAGTCTCCCGCTACTTTTTTTCTTACTTTTTTTACTTTTGTTATTGTACCCCTTTAAAAATAATGCAAATGCCCTTTGTTTGTGCTTCAAATCAATCTATTCCATTACTGTGCATACAATTAATGCATGACACATGAAGACAAAACTTTAAGCTCTTGTAAGGATTCAGTACAACGTTGTTCGAAAACGTTGTGAAAATATATATAGATGAAAAAGTAGTGTAAAAATACATATTGTGTTGTTTAAACAATAAAAACTGTTATTTAAACAACACAATCAAACAGCCTTAGAGCTCTAAAGAATTCAACCAATTAGGTGTTGTTTAGATATCACTTATTTGTTAAAAACTAAAAATTTATTGCTAAAAATATTATTGCAAAATAATTTTTAAATATATAAATAGTAATATAAGACCTAAAAATGCATAAATATACACATTTCAGTTCTTAATAGTCCGTAAACAGCATTTATAAGACCCGTTAAAAGAACACAATACACACTGATGGAGCAAAACGTCCAACCTAAATGTACGCTTAATGTCAGAACCAATTAATGTCAGCAAACATGTCTTTGCTAAGCGGGCCGCCCTATAGCATGAAATGGCAGCACATCATTGTCATCATTTGAGTGAACAACAAACCATACATTTAATGTGTGTCAGAAGAAAAATGATAATAATAAATTATGTAACTACTTTTAGTAAAAGAAATAAGAGTTCGGTTAGCGTATCTCTTTAGAGGGTACATAAATCATCTATTTTTTAAAAAAATTAATGATGAATTGAAAAAATTATCAAAATAATTAATTTTTTAAAATTTTTTTATAAATTTTTTAAGGGAAATGCTAACGAGTGCCCTTAGGGCACTTGTTAATAATCCATTTAAAGAAAGTTTTTATGGAAAATGAAAAAAAAGTAATTAATATTTTGATAGCTTTTTTCATTTCCCATAAAAGTTGTATAAAAACTTTCCTAAAATGGATTATTAATGAGTGCCCTAAGGGCACTCGTTAGCATGACCCATTTTTTAAAAATAGTTTATTAATATATGTCTTTAAGAATTTTGTTAGTAAAACCCAAGAAATAATTCTAAAAATGCATTTCTTATTAGAGTATTCATTTCCATTAATGTTCTCTTTCTCCAAATATATATATATATATATATATATTTTGAAGGATATATTGACAATGCAAATGCAAATAATAAGTTCTAAGCTAGACAGAAAAAGTAGGTTCTAAGCAAATGCTCTAAGGATATATTAATGCAAATGCTCTAAAGATTAAGATGTGGGAAAGAGTATGTCTCTAGGTGAAATAAAATATATCAATCATAAGCTTCATTTGGTTGATGAATGAAAAAAATCAAGGGAATAGAAAATGGTGGGAATAGAAAAGATTTAGTTTTCTCTTAAATATGTTTGGTTGAAGTGAAAAAGTGGAGTATTAAAAAACTCTTTTGTCTAGTTGAAAATAAAATGAAAGATTGAAAATAGTGTTTGTATAAATTTACTTCTATGATGCTATTACATAAAAAAAATTAATAGTGTAAAACAATAATAAAAAATTGCTGTTAGTATTAAAAAAAATCATCCCAAATTAATGGTGGGTAAGAAAAAAAAAAAAAACTCTTAGACCCACCAAAATATCTCCATTTTTTCTCCCTAACCAAACACACTCACATACTATTCTCTTCCCACTTTTCTCCTTCTCATTTTCCATCCTCAATTTTTCATCCTAACCAAATGCACCGTTGATTTTGGTAACCACTTTCACGCCACCCATTTTATTATCACGTCATTTCTTGCTTTGTTAAAGACCCCTTCTAGAGCATTTGCACAAGGTAATGTAAAATAGAAAAAAAAAAAAAAAAAGTGCAAAATTTTACACGTTTAAATCCCAAAATCATCTACATTAGTCAAGTTAAAAATGTGTAAATTTACACAATTGCTATACTAATTATATAAATTTATATTAACAATATTTATGTTGCATTTATTCTTTTATTCTTTTTTTACATATTTAAAAAATAAAGAAAAAATAGTAAATGATCATTATCGTGTGTAAAGAAAAATAAACAAATTTTTTTCTCATTGCTCACCTCAACGTTTTTCATCTTGATTTTTTTTCTTTTTAAGGTTTCTTTATATTGTGGACTTCTTGTGGTGGATAGCGTGAGCAGCTTCATTAAGGTAACCTCTCTCTCTCTCTCTCTCTCTCTCTCTCTCTCTCTCTCTCTCTCTCTGTGAAATGGAAGAGTATTATGATAAGTGATAACCCATTAATTCCAAGCTTTATCCGATTATGTGAACCTTTTGTTTTAATCTGCAATATCATGCACATTGACACATTTTATCCTTCTTATACTTTTTGCATAGTGCATCGTGCATAGCATGATAGGCCAAAAATATATTAACCCCTTTGGTAAATTAATCAATTAATTACCCAAGTGAATTAATTAAATTCAATTACAAGTAAAAAGCGTGGCAGCACAAACAAATCACCAACTAAGTTAAATGTAGCAGAAAATAAATTTGACACAGGTGATTTATTTACGAATGGGGAAAACTACCGAGGCAAAACCCCACCGGGTGAATTTAAAGTCACCACTCTTGAGAATCCACTATTATTAAAAAAAAAAACAGTTACAAGTAAAAGGAATCTCAGTAGGGCCGGCCTTAGACATTTTAGGGCCTAAGGCGATAACTAAAATGGGACATTTTTTTATACTTATGTATTAATTAAATTAATATTTATTTAATATTTTTATATTATAATATATTTCATTTAAAATATATTTTTGGTGAATTTCTTGCTCATTTGTGATATTTTCATCTAAATTTTGTGTTATATTTTGTTTATTACTATTAACAAATTTATCCATTAATCCTTTTCGAAACTCAATTAGTTTTTCTTCTTCTTCTTCTTTCTTTTTTTTTTTTCTTTTTTTTTTATTTTTTTTTTTTAAGTTTTTCATATCTAGATGCATATTTTTTCTAGTAGACATTTATAATCAAACAATATATTTATAAAGACTAAAATAAAAAATAACTTTCAAGTGTAGAGAAAATGAGAAATAGAACCTAATTTTTTAGCAATCTCAACCTGCATAAATAAATATTTATTCATTATATTACCAATAACTAATATATATATATATATATATATATATAATAAAAACACAAGATTAAAATTAAAGAAAAAAAAATTAAGTACAACCATAACAAAAGTACAAGCCCAGCCCAGCCAAGAAGATGCCAAGATGGCCACACAAGTCTTATTAATAAGGCCCACCCACAAAAAACACAAAACAAATCATATTACACCTAAAAAAAAAAAAAAAAAAACCCTTGAAGACCTAAACGTCTAGCCATAACTCAATTTAAACAGGCCCAGTCTTAACAAATAAAAAGTAGAGAAAACTAAGCCTTATACCTTAAAAGTCAAAAGTCATCCATTTGCAGAATCAAAACGCAGTAGCAAAAAAAAAAAAAAAAAAAAAAAAAAAAAAAAAAAAAAAAAAGCCAGTCGGCAGTCCTCACTCCTTAGTCATTTCAGAGTTTTTAGATCAGATGTAATCGGATGATTTAGATTGGAGGAAGCTTGAGCCAGGTAGCCAGCGACAGTGGAGAGAAAGAATGAGAGAGGCAGAGAGCAAGAGCTGAGAGAAAGAAGCTGAGCAAGAATGAGAAAGAAACAGTAAAAATTTTAGCGATTTGAGGTTTTTTATTTGTTTTGATTTGTGATTATTTTGTGGTTATTTTCTTAGACTGGATTTGTGGTTTATTTTGTTGAATTTTGGTTTGTCTAGAGAATAATAATGTTATTTTTGGGACAATTGACATTGTTTAGTCCTTTTTTTTTCTTTTTTTTTGCTACCAATGTTTAACTGGATATAACAGAAAATTTGTGTTTTGGCCAAAATTAGGATGTGTTGGATTTTTTTTTAGACTCATTTGAAACCTTTTTTTTTTTTTTTTTTGCCTTCTACCCCTTCTTTTCTAAAATTTGGGGGCCCTCTTCCACTTGAGGGCCTTAGGCAATTGGCCTAGTGGAAGGGCCGACCCTGAATCCCAGTACCTAATAATAACTTATAGTTGAACTCTTACCCCAATACCCAATTAGACTTGTAATGTAGCGGCAAACTCTCCTTTCAATACACGGCTCTCAGTACGTGACTAATGCACCAACTTAAGGAAGATGTTGGCAGCAAAGTTCTTCAGTTCATCCAACAATGAAAATCAAGAAACTTCTTGGTTACAAAACCCTTGGCGCAAATACGAAGTAGCTTCTACAAAGAATATGATGAATTAGGGCAAATTATGTCTCAGGTCACAATTTGCATGCACAATGACTTTGCATCAAGTTGCATCACCTTGCATCACTTGAGACGGTCCTTAAAATAATCTTTATATATGTTTAAGGTTGTGAGAAAAGAAACCCTACACAAATACACATGGATATGTGTGAAATTAGATCTTGAAATCTAAATTTCGTAATTCTCGATAGATACAACTTCTGTCAAGATCCATCATTAAACCTCGATAGATATGTTTATGTTGAGCTATCTGTCGAGTTTTAATGAACAACACTTCTTCATTTGTTTTTTGAACAGATTTGCATGATTTTAATACTAAACTTGAACTATTATTCCTTGAAGTATTAAATCCATCCTAGATCTACCAAATTACAAATAAAGTACGTTTTGTCAAAGGATTAGCTAATTTATATAACATATGTCTCTAACAATATCTACATATGTCCTAACACAGCACACTAAACCCATTGACTTATTTTCACTTCTTATATATATGTATATATATATATATATATATATTTTAAACTAACCGTAGTGAATAGTCAATAAATTTGAGTTTTTGCTTTATTACTTGGATTGATAATTTGATGTATATGTCAACCCATTTGTACTATAGAAATACTTTTTTTTTTGCTGGGTAATTGTACTATAGAAATACTTAGTTATTAATCTGTATAATAAATTAATTTTTATTTGTTCAGAACTAAAGTATAATATAGTCACTGCATTTTAGTAAAGTTGCAAGAGTTTTACTAAGAGCATATATTAGTAAAACTTTTTTTTTAAAAGAAATAAAAAGTCCTAGCTATGGTGTGTTCAACTGCTCTACTTTGATCTTTTTTATTTTTATTTTTTTATAATAACATGTCAACAACAGGATTAAGAGAAACCACTTGCATCTATCATTCAAAAAGATATGTAAATCTCCATGACCTCATTATAAATCACTACAAAGCCTATGTGCACGTAAACCCATGATTAAGAAATAATTCCAAGATCACGACTATTTAAATACTTTTTGCCACATTTCACGATATGACAAGTTATGAGTAATGGAAGTGTAAATCTACATAAACTCATCATTTTTATTTTTATTATATACTATTTGCTATGTGATGAATTGTGACAAAAGTTGTAAACTTTGTTGTGACTCTGCATTTTTCATGATTAAGTCAAGAATTTTATAAAAGCTTTACTAACATATGTTTTTAGAGTATGTATTAATAAATCATTTTAAGAAACTTTTTATAAGAAAATGAAAAAGTAAATAATTTTTTTGACAATATTTTTAATTTTTCATGAAAATTTTTCTAAAATAAATTATTAATATATTAACCTACCACCACATACCCTTGGTGCAATAGTCACTCCACAAGTATAAGTGCTTGTGAAATATAGAATGTGAGGAGTAAGGGCGGAGTTTAAGCCTTTAAAAGAGAACTTTACTTAAAGAACTTTACTTGTGTGTGTGTGTGTGTGTGTGTGTGTGTGTGTGTGTATATATATATAACCTAATAAAGGGAGATGGTTGAAAGGGTACGTAGGTCCTGTTTTATTCTTCTTTAATAGTCATCTAACACACATCATAAATTTAAAATTGTTTTTTCTCTGAGAAATATTAGTGCCATACAAAATTACACAATTTTTATCAATCACGTAATGAGTTGTGAATGATAAAGATATAAATTCATAAATTTATTAATTTTCATAAATTTATTAATTTTCCTACACCACACATTTCCACTTGCTCTTCTGAATGAGTTATCACATTAATCAAAAAAAATTTTTTTTTGATGTTATTACGTCAGTATCATGCAACAAAAAGGAATTATCACATCAATCCACGTGAGTCGTGAGTTGTGGGCCTTAAAACACACATTAAGAAATCTATTTTTAAAAAAAATTTATTGAGAATTGAAAAAGTTAAAATTTTTTCAATTTTCAATATATTTTTTTCAAAATTAGTTTACTAAGGTATATTCTTAGTTTTACTTTTTCTTTTGTACTTTATTTTTATTCTAACTTTAAAAGACCGTCTCATTTATTTTACAAGTATTACTTTTACATATATTTCAAATGATTATTTTTAGGAATATTTTAATATCACAAAAATATAAAAGAAAAGTCAAAATATAAGTTAATTATTTTTTTTGTTTTTTTGTTTTTATAAAATGTTTCCAAAAAATGGATCGTTAACAAATGGCATCAATTAATATATATCTTGTTTAATTTAATTCGAACCTAATTATTCTAGACTACAATCAATTATACACTCATTTTTAAACTTATCCTATGTAGTAGCAAACTTTATTGGCTATCAAAATTTAAAGAAAATATTTTTTTTATAAATAATTATAATATGCCGCCAAGCTCACAATTCAAACTATTTCCTCTTAGACTCCAAGTACTTTATGCATGGAAATGTGCCAATTCAACTACAAGATTCTTAGCGCAATTCTGAAATAGTAAATTGTGAGTAATGGATGTGTGAACTCATAAACTTATCATTTTAATTCCTTTTTACAAGTTGCTACACGGTGAATTATGACAAAGGCTGTAAACTTTGTCATGATTCAGCATTTTTCATTATTAAATCCAAAATTTTATAAAAGATTTACTAATATATGCTTTTAAAGCATATTAAGTAAATCATTTTAGAAGTTCCTTTATAAAAAATAAAAAATAAAATTTTTTTATAAGAACTTTTTAAAAATAAATTATTGATATATTAATCCAATAAAAGCAACGTAAAATTTGCCTCTCTCTCTCTCATGGAAACAAGACAATGGGAGAAAATACAAAAAGATAAAAACTAAAAAAAAAGTTGAAAGAATACGTGGGTGTTTTGTTCTTCTTCGATAGCCTAACACACAACATAAATCTCAAATTGTTTTCTATGAAAAATATGAGTGGTACAAAAGGTTTCGCAATTATTCTATAACTTATTATGGGGGAAAAATAGTAGGATTATGGGGCCTACTTTTTCATTTCATAACTCACAGTAGGTTAGATTATTCCCAGCAAGAGACCTAAAAATTTTAGCTTTTAACCATTCAAAAACCTATATATATATATATATATATATATTTTTTTTTTTTTAATTTTAACAACATACTTTTCCATTCACCCAACGTCAAAATTTCTATTTTCACATCTACCACATTAAAATAATATAAACGAACTGATAAACAAATAATAATAATCAACCTCAACAACTCATTGCCACCATCATCCACAACCCAAACACCCACCCCACCGTCGGCCCACCAGCCACAACTACTTCCACCACCTCCGCTGTTGGCCCAGCAGCCACAACCACAAGCCCCAGTAACTAAACCCAAAAAAAAAAAAAAAAAAAAACACACAATCCAATGCCAACATAGCACAACCACCACCAACAAACCCTCAACCACCATAAAACAAACTCACAGAATACCACAAAGGAAACCCACAGCCACATATCACAAATCAAACCCATGCCGATCAAATCACAAATCAAACCCAAACACCGAAACCACACACCGATCTCAACCATGTGGCATACTTGTTGTTGTGTGAGAGAGGCTGAGCGAGAGAGAGGCTGAGCATGAGAGAGGTTGAGCGTGGGAGGAGGTAGTGTGTCTGCGTGAAGGCTGAAGAGAATGAGAAGGGAGATAGGGTTATGCGTGAAGGCTGAGTCGTGGGAGGGTTGAGCGTGTGTGATTAAAAAAAGCATGGTTGCAAATACCTCTCAACTACAGTGGGCTGTTATCTCTAGTAGCCCACCGTGGCAATGAAGTAAAAAATTATAGACAAATGAGCTTGTGTTTTCAATGTTTGAGTTGTTAAAATGACCATTTAGTTATGTAAAGTTGTAATTTACAACTGTATTTTTGTTGGCTTTTATTCCGTGCCAAATTTGATTGTAATTATTTTCAATCGTTTATACTCTGTATTTATTGTGGGATTTATTGTAAGGGTTGTGTGTGAGAGAGAGAGATTGTGAAGACTTAAGAAATTAAAGACTGAAGAGTTTTTGCGAGTATCTCGCTACTAAGCATCCCGCGAAATGGTGCATGTGCCCTACACGTGCTGGAAGCTGAAGAGTCATGCCAGGCTGTCGTTTTCGCGAGTGTTTCGCTGGTAAGGCCTTCCCGCGAGACAGTCGTGAAACATTCTGTCTGGAGGATTTTTATGAATGACCTTCTTACCCTTCACCCACTCTATATATATACCCTTATTACCCACATATGTTGGTGTGGCTATTCAGAGAGAAAAACCCTAGATAGGTTTTCTACAACTCACCCACCCATCTTTTGAGAGAGAGCTACTCCTCCTTAGTGAGAAATCATTGTAGCCTCTTCTCCATCCCTCTCCATTATCATACCTTGAGGGGAGATTTGTACCCAAACACAACCCACACACATTCAGAGTGTAGAGAGTGTTTTGGAGCTATTGGGAAGTATTGGAAGAAGTCAAGGATGGCAAATGCAACATGGAGCTTGTTGCGGGATTCGGAGAACTAAGACAAGACACGGTTCCAAGAAGCCTTGTTGGAGTAGGAGCTTGGAGGGCTTAGGTACATCAGGTAGACTAGGCTTGGAGGGTTTCTTGCTAACCCATGTATCCCAACTGATTGTCTAGTGGATCGATTTCCGCTTGAAAGGCGGCGGAGAGGTTTTTCGCCGAGTTCTTCGGTTTCCTCTTCGATAACACGTCTCGGTGTTATCTGTGTTTGCATCCTTCTTCCCTACTCTTGTTCATTTCATTTTTACTGCTGTGTTGCTTTAAATATGGATTAGAGTAGTTGTTTTGTTTATACGCTTGTGTTTACACTATTTCGCACTTATCATTAAGTTAATGTAAAATCAATCAAGCCGTAATTTTAATTTGGGGGTCTAAACTACTCGTGTGTTTTCAACACATTTTCGAACTTTCAAGTTGTTTTAACAACCTTAATGTAAATGCACTTCATTACGAAGCAAATTATAGTAAAAATTGTAAAACTTTTTATGAGACTAATATTTATCTTCTTCTCCATTTCTCCATAAATCCAGGGGCATTTCCACCCTCTCTTCTCTTCTGTACGAGTTATCACATCAATCATTTATTTTTTGGATGCTATCACGTCATATCATGCAACAAAAAGACATTATCAGATCACCGAGTCGTGAGCTGTGAGCCTTGAGCCTATATCTTCATAATCAATTTAGTTTTACCTTTTTTTTTTTGTATTTTTTTTTCCAACCTAAAAGACTGTCTCATTTATCTTGCAAGTATTACTTTTACATATCTTTCGATAAAGAATCATTTGAAGGAATATTTTAATATCACGGAAATATAAAAGGTGGTGAATTTTTTTTTTCTATAAAAAAATTTCAAAAGAATAGGGCCAGTTTGGTACATTATTTTAAACATATATTTTTAATTTTTAAACAATATTACATGTATTTTTACACATTTTTTTTTACTTAAATGTATTTCAAAAAAAAACTGAAAACTGTTTTTTAAACAATAAACACATGTACCAAACGGGCCCTAGTTTATTAACAAATCTATTAACATTTTTCCGTTTAATTTTATTAGAACATAATTATTCTAGACAAAAATTAATTATACACTTATTTTTAAAATTATCATATATAGCAACAGATTGTTATTAGTTATCCAAATTTAAAGAAAATATTTTTTTAAAGATAATTACAACGTGGTGACTTTTTTTTTTTTCTATAAAAAAATTTCAAAAGAATAGTTTATTAACAAATGGCATCCATTAACACTTTTCTGTTTAATTTTATTCGAACATAATTATTCAAGACAAAAATTAATTATACACTTATTTTTAAAATTATATTATATAGCAGCAAATTGTTACTAGTTATCCAAATTTAAAGAAAATATTTTTTTTAGAGATAATTACAATATGTTGCTAAGTCTGGAACTTGAATCATTTCTTCCTAAACCTCCAAGCACTTTATGTATGAAAATGTGCCAATTTAACTACAAAATCCTTGGGCCTTGACACGATTCATGTGGCAAATTATGAGTGATAGATAAAAAATTGTGAATTTATATGAAAATAATAAACAACCTACTTAAAATTATGGCAAAATTGTGGTCCCAGAATTGCATCAGAATTAAGGAAAAGTTGTGATCCCCATAACTAATGGGGTGTTTGGTAGCAGTATTTAAACAATAATTTTTAGTATTTAAATATTAAACATGTATTTTTATAACACTTTTTAACTAACATGTATTTTCACAACATTTAAATAATTATACTAGAAATCTTTAACCAAACGGGCCATAAATTATGGCAGAGTTGTGGATGAGAATGAGTCGTAGACATTGAATTGAAAAGGATAAAAAAAAATTATTTTACTTATTTATCTTTTTAAATCAAAATGACAATTTTGTTGCGGCCTTTGTATAAATATTAGAGCATATGTAGTGAAACTCGGGGAAAAGTTTTTAGAAAAGCACATATACACAGTGATCACATATGTTTACATAGTTGGACTTTCAACACATACATAAAAAAAAAAAAAAACTAATGAACAGATAAATTTCACCATATATATCGTGAAAATTTATGAAGTACTGATACACAGAATATTATTTATGGGAGATGACACTGAAAACAAAACTCTCTTTGTAATTTAGCCAAAAGAAGAAAAAGTGCAATTATCTATTAAAATACCTTACCTTATATTATAAGAAGGGATTGCGGCATATTAGCAGAAAGAAGTGAATGAAATAACAAGAGCCTCACGCAAGTTTCTAAACCAGGGTGTTCGGGTAGGTGGGTGTTCTAAGATTTTGACATAACAAAGTGTTCACGCAAAAAATGAGCTGTTTCTCACTTCGGTAGTTAACTCCATAAGTGAGAAAACCTCAAGCAATTTATTGACCAAACAAGGAGAGCAACAAATTTAGTCTGACTCTAGAATTCCCTTAACTAAATAATGTGGTTTCTCTTTGTATGGGGTAAAATCCGCTTGAAATTGACAAGGGCCCAACCAATACAACTAATTAATGAATATGAACCGACAACCTATACTAGACCCAAACGTACAAACTGTTTAAATCTGTTCTATGTTTACACGACACTTTTTTATTGAGAAGTTTTCTAAATCCTTTGCTCACGGGGGATCAGTTCCTATTTATGCTAAAGGAGGTCCTTCCCTCACTGTTCACCTAAAGGGTGGATTTTGAGAGGGGGAGATACTTGTCCTATCTTGCATTTCTACATTCTTTTTTGAGGTGACAGTGGATGGAAAAATGGGCGCTTAGCACTACTCTAACGGCTCATTTAGTATCAAATGCAGTATAGCTAGTAGGTTAAAGTCATTTAATGCAGAGGATATGGTTGCTTAAGTCAGATGTTTCCTCCCTTGTATACTCAGACTTGTCTGATCTTTGATTTGAACAAGGATGGATCCAGGATTTTAAGTTAGTGGAGGCTAGAGTATAGAGAAAAAGAAAAAAACTCCAAATAGGCATTCTTATAGTATTAAAAAATTATAAATATACAAAATTATTGCTTCTAAATACATTAAAATGTGATCATCTACCAACAAAGACAAAAACAAATACTTTTTTTTTTTTAATACTAAGCTGGTTAGGATTTTTTTTTTTTGGTTAAAGTTAGAACATTCACAGTGGTGGTGCTAAAAATTTTAACTTTTCGCACTCAAAATCTAATTTATTTATTTTACCACATCACTTTACAATAGACCCAATATCTAATGCTCTTTTTTATTATTATTATTATTATCACTTCATTTAAAATAATATGAACAACTCATTAAAATAATAAAGGAAAAGAGAGAATTTGATTTTTTTTTTTTTAATTGAAGAAAGAGATGTAATCTTAATAAAATATTATATTTTATTTTTAACAACTTGCTGTAGTCAACTGGTATTTATATCAATTTACTTTAGTTGCAAAAAATTTAGTTTTAATTTCTCCAATAACATATGATTTTTTAGTTCTTTGATAGTAAAAAAGGTTTTTTTGCTAAAATACAATCAATATTATGAATGTTTTTATTGTTTTTGGGTTGAATAGTTGTTATTTGAGTTAGGCTAGTTTGGTTGATTGGGGAGAATGGGGCCTAAAATTTTGGAAAGGGAGCCCAACTACAAAAATGAAATATATAATAACTAAAAAGATAAAAATTTGGATCCGGAGGGGCTTGGGCCTGCACCTGGGTCCGTCCCTGATCTGAACAACTTCTTGTCTTTCTTCACCATTCTGGGAGGGCTCTCGACATGTGGCAGAGGGCAAGGAGCTACTCAACTAATGACCAAGGTGGAGTTGATCCTCGGCTGGTTCCCTTTAGAGACTTAAGTGATCGTGATTCCTTCCCCTTTCTTCCCTAACTTCATGGTCTACCTTCATAGGGTTTATGGGTTGGGCCAGCTCTATTCAACTTGGTCATGCTTTATTTCCCAACTTTTTCCCTGGACCCATGGGCTTACTATCACAAGCTTGTTGCTACCATTGGGCTTCTCCCCCCGCACTCTATTAATTGTGAATAGTATAATACTATTAGGGAGGTCTTCTTCTTCTCCTTTATTCATTTTTTTAAAAAAAAAATCACACACAAAAAGGAGAGATAACGAGGTTCTAATATAAAAGCATACTACAAACTCCACTCCTTACAAATAACTAGAAACAGAGTCAGGACTTGGAGTTTGGAGGCGCAAGTTAAAAAAAAAATCATTATTAAACTCCAAATAAGTATTTATTTAGTATTAAAAAACCATCAACAAAGGCAAAAATACAAAATCATTGTTTCTTAATACATTACAATGCAATCATTAATGAAAATGGAATATAGTTTTTTTTTTTTTTTTAAATATTCAAAATCATTTATGATTAAATCCATATAAATTGTCGCATCGATATCCATAACATCATAATGTAAGTCAAAAAATCACCTTCTATTTTGTTGCGAAAGTCAATTTTGATTACATTTATAGTTGAAAATATTCACTCCAGAGTTGCAGTGGAAATTGGAAAAAGTAAGCACAAGTATGACCGCTCTACAAACAAGCATGTAGTATTATGATTTTCTAGTTCTAACTATCTATTGACACAATTATTTTGTTTAAAATTTTGATGGAGAATGATAAAATTATTTTACTTAAAATTTTTTAAAGGATTGGGTTGTTTGTTTTGGGTAAAATTGAAATTTTGGGGCATAAATTTTCAAGTTTTAGGTGGAGTGTCATTTCTCAAAATCTCAAGGGAAAGGCGTGTAATTACCCCTGAATTTTTTTATAGTTTTTAAATAGATTAATGATATTGTTAAGGGGAAAAAGTGTAATTTTATTGTATATATGCTAGTACTTATCCATTTTTATTTTTTTGGAAAAACAGACGCGCATGCTTAATATTTGAGAGTTCTTAAAATTATATTCAATCATGGTAAAAAGTGAATGGATTTTATTTTACCACATTATGATCTAAACCATTGTGGAGATATTAAAAGCCTACTAATTCATTATGAAATGAATAGAGTAGATTTTGTCACATCTTATAATACTTTAATTAGATCTCAAATAAGTGTTAGTCAATATTTGTTTAAAATCTTTAGATCATGATGTGGTAAAATCAAATCCATTCAAATTTTACCATGATTGAATCTAATTTTAAGAACTCCTAAATATTGTGTGCGCGCATTTGTTTTTCAAAAAAAAAAAAAAAAAAAAAAAAACAACAACAACAACAACAACAACAACGACGACGACAATAACAACAACAAAGATGGATAATTGTCCCACGTTACTTAAGAGAGTATGTTGTGTGTAAGGATAGAAGTATTCTTAGGCCCAAAATTTATTTATAAAAATACCAACGTATATACAATAAAATTACATTTGCCTCCCTTAATAATATCATTGATCTTTTTAAAGGTCAGAAAAAAAAATTTAGGGGTAATTACACTCCCGATCCAGCTGCTTGGCAGTGGATGAAGATATGGACTGAAGTTTCAGGAGATTCACCACATAGGGGCAAGTTGGGTCAATGTCTGGGTTGAACCTTAAAATGGTATCCTTTGTAGGAATTATTCCAAAGACAATTCTCCATAGCATCATCTTTAGCCTCTCATGTAAATTAGACTTTAATATTTTTGCTTTGACCTCATCAAACCCATCCCCTCTATTGGAGGCAGTAACTTCCCAATAAGCTGATCTAATAGTTAAGGGATCCGTTTGATGATTTGGTCCAGGTCCACCCATTTGAACAGCTGCCTGCCCTGATTGGAATTTGCTTAATAGCCTTGACTGAATCATTCTCAAATAACTGAGAAAGTTGTGCTTCATCCCACCCTTGTTTGTTTGGCGTAAATAATTGTGACACTACTAGGCAATTATTCAAGCATTTAGGTGACTTAGGCACTGTTATTATCCTAGTGTCCCACATTGATTAAGTATAAGTTTAACAATGTATTTATAAGCTCTTGACTTAGGCACTGTTATTTCCTATCCACCTTATATTTTGCAGACAAGGCTTGAATACAAAATTTTCCTTTTTTATTTTCTTCCTAAAATCCACCATGCGAGCTTTGTTAGCAGGGAGATATTGAAATCTGAAAAAGTTTGAAACCAAGGCCACCATCCTTCTTGGATTGGCATAAATCTTTCCAAGTCATAGGAGAGAAGTAGTGGTTGTTCTCTTTTGAAGGATTCCCCACCAGAATTTTCTAATTAAACCAATGTCATACCAATTGAAAATGTGAACACACCCACTCTTTAAGTCCAATCACCTATAACATTTCAATCAAGATCAACTATTTAGATGGACCTACAACTATCATTTCCACATAACAATCAATTACCTCTTGTTGCACTTGCACATAATTAAGAAAGCAATAAGATATCAAAATGCTCTCTGAAATGAGCAGTTCCAAATCGTCTAAGGTAAAGCAAGGTAATATTTGGTTTCGAGTAGGACTACATTGTTGTTATTACTGTACTAAATATCAAAGAATAAATTTTTACATTAATAAGGTAGACGGTGATTCAAAAGATGCTGATCTTCCAGAAGGATGGAGCACATAGTCAATACATCAAATCATGAAATATGAGTTGACAGGTATTTGAACCTCTCGGAGACTTTGATATATCAACTTTCGTCTTTACCATTGTCGTTAGGCTTTCTGAGTCCATCATTAAATCGTACCAATATATTGTCATCAATACCAAAACTTTTGCATGCCTCAGCAAATATTTTACAAGTTTTACCTCATCTGGTGTTCCAAGAAAATTGTGAATTTCAATTGTCTTAAGATGCAAGAGCAGACAATATGGCACGCATCTAGGTGGATTCCATCTGAATTGAAAGGTTCCTTTGTTGAAAGGTTTTACAAGTCCCTGATAAGGAAGAAAACAAAATTTTATGATATTTTAAAGAAAATTTTGGTCTTATTAAATTATCGATTCTCTCAAAAGTTTAAGATATTAAAAGACAGTGAATTTATTCATTTAATTTACAACTTTTTCTTCACGTGTGGGCCACCTGAACTCTTATTGAGTGAGGCCCAACATGAAAAAATTTAAACCAAAGGTAAGGTGAATACACAAGATTGAATAGGATATTCTACTCTAATACCATGTTAAATTATCAATTCTCCCAACTGCTTAAGCTCTTAGGAAGTAGTGAATTTATTCATTTAATCTAACAATGACATATACATGAATTAACCCACCATCCAAACAAAGGGGAAAAAGAAATCCAAACTCACCTCCTTAAAGTTAAGAACTTTGAGATTGGGTGAACTCCGAAGTATATTTGATAGTAGTTCCCAACCAACATTGTCATCAATTCCAAGCTTCAAATGGGTGAGATTATGAAAGGTGGGGACGATGGGAACAATATTGTGCAGAGACTGAACACAGATCATTGGAAACAAAATGAATTTGATGAGATGCAGTATGCAAATAAATATAGAAGTTAACATCAGACAGAAAAGTGCGCAAGCATACCTGCATAGCATCACCAGATAATGCTAAAAGCTTGACTTGAGAGATTCCATCAAGAAGTCCAAATACACATGTACCTTGGATGCACGCTTCAACCAAAGAGGGTGAGGAATTCACTGAATAATCTTCATACATATAATCTTCAATTTCCAAATACTCAAGATTTGGGGTATTAATGACAACCTTGTACTCATAATTTCCTATGTTTCTTCGACTTAAGGAAAATATTGACAATCTTTTCGATGAAGGTACAGAGATATTCATGATCCCCACACCATCCCAGTCATGCCTCTTTCTGACCAAATCTTCAAGGACAGGACAACTAGAAAAGAGCTTTTGCATTGAGGCATCATCCCCATATATAACAGAATTCAGATAAAGGAACTTAAGTCTTGGCAAACAAATAAATGTTGGGAAGTTGAGCACAAATCTTCCATGAATTTTTAAAACCACAAGTGTTTTGCATGTGAGAAGGCACCATGGCAACTGTCCTACTCGAAAAAGCTCAGACTTAATTGTTAGCTCTTGAACCATGCAAGCAATCAGAGCACACAAGTCCATGAATAAAGATGTGCTGATGCATGTAATGTGTAGCATGAGAGATTGCATTTTTCAATGGCAAATCCATCACGATGAGCAAGAACCCAGTTTACATAATCAATAAAGCAATTTACCTTGTTCATGTAATTACCACAGTCAATCGTAAAGGTATCACAAAAATAAAGACTGGGGACAGAAGTCCATAGGTTCTCCCATCTCTTTGACAAGATGCTAGTCCCAACTGCTTCCTTTGGTGAAAGAAATGAGAGTATGTGACAAAGAAGTGAATCTGGTAACCTACTAATCCAGTCTTCACCATTGGTGGTACTTGAATCCTCCATAACTCTGTGATAAACTGAAGGATAAAAATATGAATAAAAAAAAAATTAAATCAGAGAGATAAGCTTTATCAAAAAGACTAGTGGAGTGTCTAAGTATGGTTTAATTATATGATTGAGTCCATAAGATATAAGCTTACAAGTTGCAACTCGTGGTAGGTTTTTATAATGGAGATTACTGGTGCATTTTAATGTTAAAAATAAAAAATAAAATGAACTAATAGAATATTTATCATGATAATAATGTGAGGACAAAGTTTAGTTATAAAATTTGTTATATCCTAAAACTATAACTTTGCTCAATAAAATAAATATTACTATATATTTTGAAAATTTAACCGTTAAATTGTATGTTCTTTGCCCTCTTAGTAAACATGTTAAATTTTATATCAACCGGATATTATTTATTATATTTATCTATAAGCTCTTTTTTATGTATAATTTTAAACTATAAAAACTTGTAATTTAAACAATTTATTGATAACTTAGCAATTGATCTTTAATTTTCTAAAAATTTTGCAAGTATTGAGGATATAAAATAAGATGTAATTCAATGGTGGATTTGTTAAAATTCACCTCTAATGAAAATATATTGAGCAAAGTTATAGCCTTAAGGTTTTTTTTTTTTTAAAGAAAGGTTGTAGTCTTATACTATAACTAATTTTGTGGCTAAACTTTGTCTATAATTTGATTAACTCAACCACTAAGAAGAAAATTGGAAGACTCATGGGTCAATGAGGTTAATTAATGAGAAGTTCTTGTTTGCTAAAAATAGTAAAATACTGATTTTATATCAATTTGATGATATTGGACAATGTCTAATATAGATAATTGGGTCCACCAGGACCACCTCGTGCATACATGTGAGGTAAGAATCTTAGGTCCGATCTTATCTTGTTTCTCGGTTCATATATTATATATTATTTTTGAAAGACTTTTTTTGGTTGAATGAAAGAGACTTTTTATATATTAATTTTTTATTATATATATGAATTTTAATAAACTTTAATTAGAGTTACAATATGATTATATGAAAAAGGCTATAGTAAAATTTTAAAAAGTTAATATAAATGAAGAAAATGACAAAAAAAAATTCCAAGATCTATAGGCCAATAAAAGTGGACTCTTTTGTTTATTATTTTGGATAATAAGTGGACTGACAGTAGACATTATAAATCCACGTGAAACTTAGTTTCTTTGAACTAGGGAGGCGACTCACGCAACCCTAGCCACTAGGAGAATACCGTGTCTACTCCTTGTGAGTGAGGCAATAAGGCTGCTGCTCTTAGAATCTGCAGAGTATGAGTAAGAGATGGGGTCTCTACCGAGTCTGTGGGAGAAACTTTCTTTGTCAGAATTTGAGGGGAATCGTTATGTTGTGGAGGAGGGTGATGGGGAGAGCGAGTACTTCTTGGTAGCAAGGTTTTACACAGGGCGGATGCTGAGTATGGAGGCAATTGCTAAAACTCTTAAGGGTATATGGAGAACTAGAAGATGTTTTGAAGTTAGGGACATGGGTGACCACAGGGTGCTGTTTATTTTCAGGGATGAAGGGGATGTGGAGCATGTTATGAATGGAGAACCTAGGACTTTCGACAAACACCTTATGGCTTTGAAAAGGGTTAAAACACATATGGATTTAAGTCAACTGAAGTTTGAAACTACTTGTATGTGGGTTCAGGTACACAACTTACCTATAGGGATTTCTTCTAGTGCTGCAAAGGGTATTGTCTCTTTAGCAGGTAAGGTGTTTGAAAATAATCCTGATAAGGAGGTGTATGAAGGTAGCAACTTTGCTCGTGTTAGGGTGGGAATTGATATTGCTAAACCGTTGTGTCGAGGAAGAAAATTAGCTCTAAGGGATGGTCAAGACAGTTGGGTATGTTTTAAGTATGAGAGAATGCCCAATATATGTCATTGGTGCGGCAAGCTTACTCACATGGATAGGGAATGTCCAATATGGTTGAAGGGCAAGAATACATTGAAGGAAGCTGAACAACAATTTGGGCCATGGATCGATGAGGGCTGTGACACCAAATCTAGCTAGGAAATCGGTGGTTAGGGTGGCTGGTTTTGAAGAGAATGAGAGTGAAACAGAGGATAGTAGGCAGGACAATGACGTTATGCGACAAGACAATGGTGACAATCATGAACCTATTGTCTTTTCCCATGACACAGTCAATCCGATTCTAGTGAAACAAGTGGAGACGTGGATTGTAAGGGGACTGGGCCTAGGGGAAGTCTCAATACGCAAGAAGTGGAGGTTAATTGTGATACTAGTCCAGTTATAGTTAGAGCGACTACCAGGGGTGTTAGTGTTAGTGACAAAGAACCTTCACGGCTGGACTTTGATACTCAATTACAGGAAATTGACAAGGAAATTGCGATATTTGATTCAAGTGAGGGTGGGTCCAAGGAAGGTGAAGAAAGAGCAAATACTAATATGGGTGGGCAACCAACTCAATCTGGTACAATAGAGGGCTTGGGTGATTCATTGGTAGAGTAGCAAGATATATTGAAAGAAGGGAAAAGACAGACCAAAAGTGGGTACACACAGTCAACTATTAGAAAACAAACAAAAGGGAAACGTGGTCTCTCCTCTTGTAGTCCTCAAGAAGGCAGAAGGGTGACTTCTTTGAAGGGAACTTTTCAAGATTTAGAAGGGGAGGGCAAGGAGACAATTTTTAACAAAAAGCAAAGAGGGGTGGAATTTGATGATTTAACGGTGGAGGTTGGGTCACAGCCTCGCCGACAGCAATGAATCTGTTAGCGTGGAATTGCCGGGGGCTTAGGAACCGCCGTGCAGTTGATGAGCTTGGGGACATTATCCAAGCAAAAGATCCCGTGATTGTGTTTTTGTCTGAAACATGGTCCACTAAGGAACACATGGAGCACATTAAATTGAAGCTAAATTTTGATGGTCTGTTTACGGTGACTAATGAAGCTAGGGGTGGTGGATTGGCTTTGATGTGGAAAAATAGTAGTGATGTTTGGGTTGATAGTTTTTCCTCTTATCATATTGATGCCATTATTAAGGGGGTTATGGAGGAGGCATGGAGATTAACAGGTTTTTATGGAGAGCTAGAGACGGGTATTCGAAGTGAAGGTTGGAATATGCTGCGTATGTTGGGGTCAAAGCCAAAACTTCCATGGTGTTGTTTTGGGGATTTCAATGAATTATTACAAGTGGAAGATAAGAAGGAGGGTGCACCACGAGCTCATTATCTCATGCAAGCTTTTCGGGACATCCTTGATCTTTGTGGGTTTGTGGATTTAGGCTATTATGGTCCTGACTTTACTTGGCATGGGCGACGTAGGGGGGCGTTGATATGGGAAAGGTTGGATCGTAGGGTTGCCAACTACGAATGGCTTACTCGGTTCCCGACAGGAAGGATTAGGCACTTGAATAGTTTTACTTCAGACCATCGCCCAATTCTTTTATCTTTGAATCCAAATGGGGAGCACCAAAGGTGGAGATGAAAGCCTTTCCGTTTCGAGGCTATGTGGTTAACTAGTTTGGAATGTAATGGTATAATTTCAAAAGCTTGGGCGGTTGACCAGGAAGGCACTCCCACGCATTTGGTTTCAAAAAAGTTAAATAAATGTAAGAAGATGCTTACGACATGGAACCGTGACCACTTTGGTAATGTTTTGAAAAAAAATAAAAATCTAAAGGAGCGGCTTTGGAGGGCTGAGGCAGATTCGGTTAGATCTGGGGATATTGTTTTAGTGGATCGGTTGAAGAAGGAGCTCAATGAATTATGTGCTCAAGAGGAGAAAATGTGGCAACAGCGGTCTTGTGTTCAGTGGCTACAAAGTGGAGACCAGAATACTAAATTTTTCCATGGTGTCTTGACCTTACGAAAGAGAAGGAACTTTATAAAGGGGTTGCGTGATGAGAATGGAACTTGGTAAGAAAATAAGGAGGTGGTTTCGGGTCTGTTGATAGAGTATTATGCTAACTTGTTTACTACTTCTAATCCTTGTAACCTTGAGCGGATTTTGGAGGGGGATCAATTGGTGGTGACTGAGGAGATGAGGGTCACCTTGGCTAGGCTTTCAATGCGGAGGAGGTGGAATGTGCTATTAAGGATATGGCCCCATTAAAGGCCTCGGGTCCGGATGGGATGCCGCCCTTATTTTATCAAACTTATTGGACCAATGTAGGTATGGATGTCTCTCAGGCTGTTCTTTCTTGTTTAAATTCTAGATCCATCCTGATATCTATTAACCATACTTTCATCACCTTAATTCCAAAAGTCCAAAATCCTGAAAGGGTGTCTGATTTTAGGCCCATTAGCCTGTGCAATGTGATTTATAAGGTTGTCAGTAAGGTTATTGCTAATCGTCTCAAACTTTTACTGGATTCTATTGTATCTGAAACTCAGAGCGCCTTTGTTGCAAATAGGCTTATCACAGATAATATCTTAATTGCTTTTGAATCTTTGCATCATATGAAGAATAATTGTTCAGGTAAGTAGGGCTACATGGCTCTTAAGCTGGATATGAGCAAAGTGTATGATAGGGTGGAGTGGGCTTTTATGGAACAAATCCTTTTAAAATTAGGTTTCCATGAAGATTGGGTTGCTTTGTTAATGGAGTGTATTACAACAGTGTCCTATTCTATTCTTGTTAATGGAGAGCCTAAGGGCATGTTTAGGCCTTCAAGGGGTTTAAGGCAAGGGGATCCCCTTTCGCCTTATTTATTTCTTTTTTGTGCCGAAGGCTTAAATGCAATCTTGAATGAGGCAGCCTCAAAGGGTGAAATTCATGGTTTTCCTCTTTGTAGGAACGGTCCGAAACTCACCCACCTCTTTTTTGCAGACAATAGCCTTTTGTTTTGCAAAACATCATTGAATAAGTGTGAAAAAATTCAAGAATTGCTGGGTTCCTATGAAGAAGCTTTGGGACAAATGATAAACAAGAGCAAATCCACCCTCTTTTTTAGTAAGAATACTGATGCACAAACTATGGAGGAAATAAAGCTGTCATTGCTAGGTCCCTACCATTCAGCATTATGAGAAGTATTTAGGGCTGCCTTCCTTTGTTGGGAGAGGGAAAAAAGCTTGCTTTACGCAAATAAAGGAGCGGATTTGGGCAAAGATGCAAGGGTGGAAAGCGAAGCTGCTATCTCAGGCCGGAAAGGAAGTTATGATAAAAGCAGTAGTTCAATCTATACCTACCTATTCCATGAGTGTGTTCAAATTGGCCTCTTGGTCTTTGTAAAGATATTGAAGCAATGATCCGGAAGTTTTAGTGGGGACAAAGAGAGACAAAAAAAAATCCAGTGGGTGAAGTGGAGTACCCTTTATTCGTCTAAGTCGGTAGGGGGAATGGGTTTTAAAGATATTCAGAATTTCAACAATGCTCTTCTTGCTAAACAGGTTTGGCGGCTAATACATCATAAAGACTTTTTACTTTATAGGTCTTTGCTGTAAAATATTTCCCCAATGGTAGTATTTTGGAAGCGCCAGTTCATCCACAGTGTTCCTTTGCTTGGAGAAGTATTTTACAGGCGATGGATGTCATCAATAAAGGTGCGGTGTGGAGAGTGGGGAATGGGGAATTTATCAAAATTTGGGAGCATAAGTGGTTGCCGGTGCTCTCAAACAATTATGTTGTGTCCCTAAGAATTGATACTGAAGTTAGTTTTGTGAAGGACCTGTTTGTGGCAGGTAGAAGGGTGTGGGATCCGGGTCTTGTGCAGTAGCTTTTTCTGCCTTAGGAGGCTAATTTAATCCAAAGAATCCCATTGTGTCAGGAGCTCGTAGCTAACTTGTTGACTTGACCTCTCACACCTACTGGGGACTATAGTGTGCGGAGTGCTTATCGTATGTTGGAATCAACTGCAAGGAGTGTTAATCCGAGGTCATCTTCAAGGGATGGACAGAGCAAGATCTGGAAGAAGATATGGAAGATCAAAACTCCGAATCGGATTTGGCATTTCATTTGGAGAGCTGCTCATGATTCTTTACCAACCAAGCAAAATCTTTGATATCGTCACGTACCTATGGAAGCTTCCTGTCCTACATGTGATGAGCACTCGGAGTTGTTAATTCATTGTCTGTGGTTGTGTGAACATGCCCAGGTTGTGTGGAAGTCCAACATTAATTTTGCTTGTTTTTACAAGAAGCAGTATAGATGTTTTCTTGATTTATTGGAGGAAGTATTGGTCAATGCATCAAAATTTCAGGTTGCTCTGTTCTTGACAATCTCTTGGTGTCTGTGGCAGAGGCGAAATAGAGTGAAGTAGAATCAAACTACTTGGCCATTGCTGGAAGTGGGTGAGAGGGCAACCTCGTTGGTTCGGGAATTTCTGGACCTAAGCAAACCAGGTGCATTACCGAGAAGCTCTAGTGTTCAAGTGGGTTGGTCTCATCCTCCAGTGGGTGTCTTCAAGGTGAATTTCGACGCTGCCCTGTTTGAGAATATGGGTAGTGCAGGCCTTGGAGTGGCGATTATAGATTCTGATGGTGAGATCATTGCGGCATTATCTCAGAGGATTCCGCTTCCTTTTTCTGTAGAAATGGCAGAAGCCATGGCTGCCCGTCGTGCACTTCTTTTTGCCCAAGAACTGAGTCTCTACAAGGTGATGTTGGTAGGTGATTGTCTCAGGGTGGTCTCAGCATTGAACTCTTCAGCCAGTTGCAACATGATGTATGGGAATGTGGTTGAGGAAACTCGTCGTCAAGTTAGTGAATTTCATTTTTGTAGTTTTTCTCATGTGCATTGGGGTGGGAATAAGTTAGCCCACGCCCTCGCTCGAAGAGCAGTTTCATCTGCAAGTTTAGATGTTTGGGTAGAAGAACTACCTTTTGATTTGGAGAGTGTATTCCAAACTGATTTCCTTAATTTATAAGAGCTTACCTTTTTCTCAAAAAAAGAAAAAAAGAAAAAAAGAAAAAAAGTGGACTGACAGTTTCACACGCATTTGTATTTGTCCATCTGCGATGAGTATTCCTATAAACTTGTACAAAAAGCCAAAAATGGAAAGGACGGAAATTAAAAGTGACCAAGAGACCACCAAGAGGGGGTCGGTTTCTTATTTGGACATGTCTAAATCCTCTTTCCCAGGCCAGATGCAATCCATAAAGTATAGCCCATGATTTAGCAACAAAACCATTTGTAAAATGTAAAGAGAACCTCACAAATCCAATTCCCATGATGACCATTGGCACTACCATTAGTATTGAGTTTGATATTGAGTTTGCAAGGTATAGCGTCACCAAGATGCACCTAGTAAAGGGCCCGTCCATAAGTTTAATGTGCTAAACTTGCCCTATATGGGTGGGTAGCAATCACAAACAATTGAGTATTAAAGACTAAGTTAAGTATAGATTGTAAACACTAGATTTTTTAAAACAATTTCTATCAAAATAGAAAAGGGAATTTGGAGCAACGGTTATGGGTTGAAAATTTATAGAGTTGCCTGGCATATTTGGAATGTGAGATATTGTTTACAGCTCCAGAGGATTCTTGCTCTGAGGGAATGTAGTGTAGGAGATTTTCCAGAATTAATTTTTGGAGGACTTGAAGTGCCTTGAGAATTGAGGTGGATATGGATTTGGACCATTTGGTTCGGCTGGGTTTTGGGCTCGTGACGACTCTAATATTCTCCCTCACTGTCCTCCTCGAATTAATATTTTCAATATCTCAAACAAAATAATATTTTCAATGTCTCAAATAAAACATTCCTATCGATAACTCATTTTCTGCTTTTATAGTCATTAGCATTCTCTGAGGGTTCGAGTCCCCTCTTTCCCACTTGCTGTAACAATTAGGGGGAAAAAATGTGAGAAACCAATACCATTTATTTCTATATTACTATCTTGCTAAGAATTAAAAATCATGCCAAATGAAAAATACATTATAGTTAAATAATCCTACCAAGAGAGACATTTCAAACATTTTGATTTGCAATAGAAACGAAAATTACTAGAAGTATATATATTGAGCTCTAAACAATAGAAGCATTCCACAAAGGAGGACAAATGAACTATAAGTTTCGTTGTTTTTGGTGCCCATCTTCCAATAAAGTGGTGAGAATTTCTTTGAGATGCTTGTTGTAGACGCATGGTCGTTCAACCTCAACAAGGTGACCTGCTTTCTTTATATATTGCAGTGTTGCTCTGTCTCCCAATTGCCTGTTATCACAATCAAGCACTAATTAGTATTATCTTTAAAACAAGCAAAATAAGGTCCACTGTATAGTATCTGCTTTCTTTTTTCTTTTTTTGCTAAAATATTGTATTTTCTTCCAAGTTTCAACTTTCAATAAGTGTCATCATTGTATTTAAAATCTTTGATTAATGACTTTTTACAGCTTAGCACAGGCAAAAAACATTAACTAAGCATAAAACACCGTCGTTCTACTCGAGATCCCAAGTTAGAGAAGAGAGGCGACGACATTGTTTAACTTAAGACACGTGAGTGATGAAACGATGTCGTTCAACTTAAACGAGTTGCTTCAGTTAAAACAGACATGGGAGAAGCACATGCTTTTTAGTTCTATTTTGTTAGATTAGTTACTACTTCATTCCACGTGTACATACCTTATTGGTTAGTGACTTAGCCGATAGTGTGGAATTTAATCAGTTCGTTTTCTTCTTCGATGCTTTGTTCTATTTGTATATAAACAGAATGTACGTGCAAGTTAGATTTAAACTTATATAGGAAAATAAAATAAGTTATCAACAGTACATTTACATGAAAAAAGCTTAAAAAGATGCTAGTTTTGACATGACACTCAGGAAAGAAGAAGAAAGTGATAGTAAGACATAAAAGGACACAAGATGTACATGAAAAATCCTATAAAATGGATGAAAAATCACGGTTTGAGCAAGAATGGAATGTTCTTGCTCTACTGTGAGAGACCGCGCCCCCGGCCCCCTTTTTTATAGGAATGTTGGGCCAAACCCACGTGAATGGGTGGAGTCGTGTTATTGCCTCTCAAAATGGAGGTTCGACTAGTTATATTTTTCCCTTTAGATTAAGGGTTTTACAATGGAGTCGCCACTTATTTAATTATTGGAAAAATAAGAAAATCATAATTGAAAAATTCCTCATTTTATTAATTTGCAATTGAATTTACATTGATCATAGGAAAATTACATGGCTTTGGTCCTAGATACAATCTAAGATAAAGTACATGGCTTTGTTTCCTAATTACAATCTAAAAATCGAAAATTACATGGATAAGCATTCGATCTACTAACCCTTAATCTAAGTTCGGAGGCTATGTTACAAGGTGGGAAGGTGTTAGGCACCCACCTTGCCCGGTGAAACCGGTCTTCTAGACTATGGTGGCCAACATTCATATCATATCATCCAATATGTCTATCAATTTGCATGTTGAATTTAATGTGTGTGCATGTGATGAACACTAATCCAATTTATTAAGCATTGCATTTGGATTGAAAATTAAATTCTAGTGAATGTGTGTGTATGGTGACATCCTAGATTCAAAGATTTGAAAGAATTATGAAACAAACATGTTTTTCATATTTTTGATGTGGATTTAAGATCAAAACTAGTGTTTATGCATGAACATGTGATGAACAACCAAGAACATGTGAAGAACACATAAGAACATTTAAGAACATTCAAACATATTCAAGAGAATTTAAATAATCATTATCATGCTTTAATCCTAAACTCTCATCATGGAAATACAAAAAACAATTAGGGAAAGGGATTATACCTTCATGCAAGATCCATATGGTGGAGGAGGAAACTCTTGGTAGAGGTCCTAAGGGAGGAGAAAAAAAGAAGAACTAGAAGAGGGAGAGTGAGTCTCACTCAATACCTTGAGTCTTAGGAAGACCAAGATATGATAAGACTACTCTACTTCACTAGAACTTAAGAGAGGAGAAGAGAGGGAGTTTTTTGGTGTCTTGGAATGAAGGAGAGGGAGGGTTTATATAGTAGTAGTGGAGGGAATATGAATGGAATGTCATTTAATGAGGGTTGACAAGGATTATGAACCTAGATCTCATTTTAGCCTTGGGGAAAATCTTGTGCATTAAATGGAGAGATTAGTGGGAGTGAGGAGCAAGCCAAAATTCGTTTTTCCCGTAGCTGCTGTAACAGCTTGTAGAGCCAACTTCAAAAAATCATATCTAACCCAATTCTGATCGGAATTGTCTCGTTCTTGTACTCAAATTGAAGGCCCGGATGTCTAGTTTCTGGGAAAATTAACCTCATTCATAGATTCAAAATATTCTGAGAGATATTGATGAAATAGTGAGCAGAGGTCATTTTTTAGAAAATGGTTTCAGCACAATTAACATTAATAGGTCCCAAATTAGTCCCCAATTAACATTAAATGGCTCCAATCACTCCAATTTCAGACTTAATTGGTTCCAAATTTACACTAATTAAAAGATAATTGCACAAATTACTCATTGAAGAATTAATGTTTAACTATCTAATTAATTAGGTGTATGCAACCTCATCATAAAATGTAGTCCTAACCAATTAAATTATGACACATTATTGATCTCCAATTGATTACACTTATAACCAATTAAAATCAATTGTTCATAATCACATATAGTCGGATTCAATTTGTGATAGTGCATCTTAGCCATTAAAACTTGACTTAATGATAACTTTCAATCTAATGGTCCGATTAAGGCTTATGACCAGTTGATTTGATCGTTACAACATCATGATCATTTTGGTGAAATGAGATTAAGGATCTAATGGCTAGAATCAAGATGCATATTTTCAAGGCAAAATTACCCTTTTACCCTCCATGCGTGGTTAAATACGGGTTGCAAAATGAGGTGTCAACAGAATGCCCCTCATTGGCAGAGCTTGAAAAGCGAATGTCAATGTATGAAAGAGACACCTAACTTTGCAATCAGTATTTAACCGTGGTGAATGTATGATGCATGTAGATGAAAATGCAGAAAGTCATGTTATGGATCAAAATGTGGACCGAATCTCGAGGGAGATTGCCTACGTACCTCTCGGTGGGAGGATCAGGTCCAAACGTAGTTCATGCATGAAATTTTTTTTTTTTTTTTTGTGAATAAGTACAAGACATGCTTACCTGAGGTCAAAAAAAGAAAAAAAAAATGGAAGACCAAGGATCCTGGCTCATGTTTTCAAAGACCTAGGATTTTTGGGTCTTGGCTCGTGTTTTCAGAGGACCAAGGGTTTTTTAGGCTTTGGCTCATGTTTTCAAAGGACCAAAGGTTCTGGATCCTGGCTCATGTTTTCAGAGACTTAGGATTCTTGGATCTTGGCTCATGTTTTCAGAGGACCAAGGGTTTTTTGGGCTTTGGCTCATGTTTTCAGAGGACCAAAGGTTTTGGATCCTGGCTCATGTTTACAGAGACCTAGGATTCTTGGATCTTGGCTCATGTTTTCCAGAGGACCAAGGGTTTTTTGGACTTTGGCTCATGTTTTCAGAGGACCAAAGGTTCTGGATCCTGGCTCATGTTTTCAGAGACCTAGGATTCCTGGATCTTGGCTCATGTTTTCCAGAGGACCAAGGGTTTTTTGGACTTTGGCTCATGTTTTCAGAGGACCAAAGGTTTTGGATCCTGGCTCATGTTTTCAGAGACCTAGGATTTTTGAATCTTGGCTCATGTTTTCCAGAGGACCAAGGGTTTTTTGGACTTTGGCTCATGTTTTCAGAGGACCAAAGGTTCTGGATCCTGGCTCATGTTTTCAGAGACCTAGGATTCCTGGATCTTGGCTCATGTTTTCCAGAGGACCAAGGGTTTTTTGGACTTTGGCTCATGTTTTCAGAGGACCAAAGGTTTTGGATCCTGGCTCATGTTTTCAGAGACCTAGGATTTTTGAATCTTGGCTCATGTTTTCAGAGGACCAAGGGTTTTTTGGACTTTGGCTCATGTTTTCAGAGGACCAAAGGTTTTGGATCCTGGTTCATGTTTTCAGAGACCTAAGATTTTTGGATCTTAGCTCATGTTTTCAGAGGACCAAGGGTTTTTTGGGCTTTGGCTCATGTTTTCAGAGGACCAAAGGTTCTGGATCCTAGCTCATGTTTTCAGAGACCTAGGATTTTTGGATCTTGGCTCATGTTTTCCAGAGGACCAAGGGTTTTTGGACTTTGGCTCATGTTTTCAAAGGACCAAAGGTTCTGGATCCTGGCTCATGTTTTCAGAGACCTAGGATTTCTGGATCTTGGCTCATGTTTTCCAGAGGACCAAGGGTTTTTTGGACTTTGGCTCATGTTTTCAGAGGACCAAAGGTTTTGGATCCTGGCTCATGTTTTCAGAGACTTAGGATTTTTGAATCTTGGCTCATGTTTTCCAGAGGACCAAGGGTTTTTTGGACTTTGGCTCATGTTTTTAGAGGACCAAAGGTTCTGGATCCTGGCTCATGTTTTCAGAGACCTAGGATTCTTGGATCTTGGCTCATGTTTTCCAGAGGACCAAGGGTTTTTTGGACTTTGGCTCATGTTTTCAGAGGACCAAAGGTTCTGGATCCTGGCTCATGTTTTCAGAGACCTAGGATTCCTGGATCTTGGCTCATGATTTCCAGAGGACCAAGGGTTTTTTGGACTTTGGCTCATGTTTTCAAAGGACCAAAGGTTTTGGATCCTGGCTCATGTTTTCAGAGACTTAGGATTTTTGAATCTTGGCTCATGTTTTCAGAGGACCAAGGGTTTTTTGGACTTTGGCTCATGTTTTCAAAGGACCAAAGGTTTTGGATCCTAGCTCATGTTTTCAGAGACCTAGGATTTTTGAATCTTGGCTCATGTTTTCCAGAGGACCAAGGGTTTTTGGGCTTTGGCTCATGCCGATGTGTGTGGGCCTTTTACCCTAGTACCTGCAAAATAAATATTTTCAATTAGTAACAGAGTCATTCATTGAAAAGAATTCGGCATACCTGGCAAATGCCCCTAGTTTAGGACATATTCCATGCTTCGATGAATGCTGAGGGTAGACAATTGACTTGATGTTGCACCACTGGAGAATATGGAAGAGGATCATAGCTTTCTATTCCTGAAGAAGAATTTAATGAAGATTTTTTTTTTTTTTTTTTTTTTTGGAAAAAATTTGAAATCCTGAATTTTTTGAAGGAATTGAAAATTTTTTATTGATGATGTTTTTTTTTTTTTTTTTTTGAAAATTTTGGAAATCTTGAATTTTTTGAAGGAATTGAATTTTTTTTTCAAAGAATTGAAAATTTTGGCTGATGATTTTTTTTTTTTTTGAAAAAAATTCGGAACTCTTGAATTTTTTTTTTTTTTTGTTTTTTAAAAACCTAAGAAGTATGAGCCCAATGCCCCTAGTCCCCAGGCTTTTTGAAAATTCCTCCTTTTTTTTTTCTTTTTTTTTTTTTTGAAATATGAAGATTTGTTCATTATCAAAAAGTGAGGAAGATGAAGATGAAGATGGAATAAAAGTGATGAAGATTTATTCATGATGACTATTTTTTTTTATTTAAAAAAGCTATCCTTTGAATGAGAATAACTTTGGATGGAAGTTTATGCGAATTGCTAGATAAGTCCTTGCTTAATTCCTACAAAAAGATAATTTCAATTAGCAATGGATTTATTCATTAAAATGAATTGGAAGTACTTACCCAATGCCCCTAGTTTAAGGCATATTTCATGCTTAGATTGAAGCTGAATTCATTTGATGTTGTGACCATTGGGGAACATGAGAAAAGATCATGGTTCGCCATCCTTGGTTCCTACAACAAGACTTTCTTTCTCTAGCTTGTTAGAAACCAATTATCATGAAAACTTGCACACAATATAAATAGGCCAATGCTTCAAGTTTAAACATGCTCAATGCAAACAAATGGGCTTAACCTAACATGCACCCAAACAATTGTTTTGACTTTGTCCTCCAAGGTTGTTTGGGTGAATGGGACCGGGCCTCTGCAAGGTTGCCTACGTACCTCTCTCGTAGAGGATCAGGTCAAGACGTAGTTCAAGAAAACTGGATTTTGAAAAAAAATGATTTTTTTTTTTTTTTTTGAAAAAAACAAATTTCCCTTTTTTTTTTTTTTGGAACAAGATGTGATCCTTTGAACAACCATTTTGGAAAATCAAAATGTTTAAGAATCAAACAAATCTCTTTGATTGAGAAGGATCTAGATCATTAAACTCATGTAATCAAATTTGCTTCATCCTTTTGAACATTATCAGATTATGTCTTCAAAGGCAATCAAGAAATAAAATGTGATAATATTTAGGAATCACATTATTGGGTGCAAACAAGGAGAGAGCTCTAAGTTTGAAAGTTTTCTTGAGTCATTTTGAGGGTTTGAGAATTTGAGAAGTTTTGTCCTTCAACATATCATTCTGTGAGGTTTGACAATTTTAAGCACTTTTCCTTTTTAATTCAAGAGAAAAATATTATTAGAGTTTAAGATGTGCCTACAATTAGCAAGACTTCAAGGAGGTCTTATTCATGGGTTGTAATGTAGGCCGGGTTTAGGTTATGAAATGAATGATATAAAAAGGCTCAAAATTCCCTATGATGTTCCCCCAAGTATGCATTACTCAAAAATCAAGTATTGGAGATGTTTTCTCATTTCTTCTTTGTCATCTTCTCATTTGTCTTCATTGGTCACTTGTATCAACATTTGCTTTTATGCTCATTCCTCTTGAATCATACCTCTAGACTTTCATCTTGTAAAATTCTTCCCTTTTTAGGTTGCATCCTCAAGTTGGTAGGATTTTCCAATTTTTTTTTTCCTTTTCTTCTTTTCTTTGGCCCTAACTTTTACCTAGACCGCCCTTTTGGGTTTTCAGCCTAGCGGGCTTTTTTTTTTTTTTTTTTTTTGGCCCTAACTTTTGCCTAGACCGCCCTTTTGGGTTTTCAGTCTAGCGGGCTCTTTTTTTCTTTTTTTCTTTTTTTCTTTGGCCCTAACTTTTGCCTAGACCACCTTTTTGGGTTTTCAGCCTAGCGGGCTCCCTTTTTTTTTTTTTTTTTTTTTTTTTTTTTTTAAATCTTTCATCTCTTGATTGAATGAACTTTTTTTTTTTTTTGGGATCTTTTTCCTTCATTGTTTTCCTCAGCTTAAGTCATTTTGATACACTCTGTAGACTTCTTTTTTGCCTCGATGTGCTTGCACATTTCTATACTTGATGAACCTTTTCCTTTTTTGGTGAACTCTCTTTGAGATGAACCTTCTACACTTCTTGGCATGATGAATTTTAGGTTCTTCAAACTTGATGCACATTTTGTTTTTTCTCACATTGATGAAATTTCATTTCTCCTTCCTTGATTGAGTGAAAGCTCATTTTTCTTTGATGATCTCTTATCTTTAGCTTAATGAATTCTCTACTTGTTTTTCATGTCTTCTAGGAGAGCTTTATCAATTAGCTTCAAAGCTATAAGGTCGACTCCTCCTTAACATGAGATTTAAGCATGCATACTTTGAATTTTTCCCACCCCAAGTTTAGATTTTAGTGGGTTCATGCAAAAAAAGGCTAAATGTTTGAAGGCTCAAATAGGCTAGCAATGGATGATGAACATTCTAGGTAATAGGAAATAATTTGGTTTAACCAAAGATGGCCTCCTATCCTTAGTAATGCTTGCTTGTAGGCACAGTGACTTGAGCTCTTTTAATAAATTCCTCTTAAAAGAAAAAGTATGAATGCTCTATTGGAGACACAAAAGTTTTCAGAAATTTGGAATGAATGCATGAGCTTTTTGAATTTTCTGATGGATAGATTTTCTTTGATTGCCTTGTAAGACCATTTCTTCTTATATTCTAAATCAAGTAGCAAAAGTCTTTATATGGATCAAATGAAATTCCTTTTTGAAAAAGTCACTAGGAAGTCCAATGGTCCTAGTTCAGAGATTTTTTTTTTTTTTTTTAAATGACTTAAGGGCTCAATGCCCCTAGTCCAAAGACTTTTTTTTTTTTTTTTTTGAAAATTTTTCTCTATTTTTGGGAAAGATTTTGAAATCTTGAAAAAAAAAAAAATTTTTTTGAATTTTTTCAAAAAAATATATACATGAACAAAGTACATCAAATGCTACATGGATTTTTAGAATTCAAAGAAACATAGAAACATGGAATAAACTAACAAACTTTAAGCTTAACCATGATGTTGCAAACCAAATGTGGAGTGAGGCAAAGTTAGGACACTTGCTTCTTCTTGGTCCATTTAGGATGCTTGAACCTTGATTGTGATGAAATGGCTTGGGCTTGCACTTGGAAGGCTTGAACCTTGATTTTGATCTTTTAGTATTTGCTTGAAATGGCTTGGGCTTACACTTGGAAGGCATGCATCTTGTAAGCTTTTGGCCTTCAATGTTGATCATGTCTATACACCTTCGATGGGCTCAAGTGTTGGGCTTAGACTTATTCAAGAAACAATTTTCAGTTTCCATACCAAGTAGAGTTCAATCACAAGCCTTGGGCTTAAGTTCATTCACAACATACAAGGTTCAAACAATCATGATGGGCTCAAGCGTTGGACTTAAGTCATCATGGTTCAAACAACGGCCAAATAAATGTGTAATGAAATGCAATTTACATGGACCGCCCTAAAGGTAGGTTCTATGTGTCATTACAACATGGGTAGAAGGTAGGTCAAAGGTCCCTACAAGCTAGGACGTCGTACCTCCCAACTTGTGACGCCAGGAGCGCCGCGTTGGTCCGAACAGTACAGTTTGTCCCTATGAATCACCATGGCATAACCATGATGATCCTTGTCGCGGTGGGTGGTAGGTTCACCGCTGGGTGTGTGAGTCTCAGGAAGACCACAATTCACGGCTAATACTACTGGGCTTCCGGGCTAGCACATAAATAAAATAAATTTCATTCAAGCAAATGATGCATGACACGCAATATAATGACATATTAGACATATTATATACAAAAAGCAATAAACAAACAATGACATGGTTGGCTACCATAACCTAATTGAAGCCTAGCCCTCAATATCCCCAGTGGAGTCGCCACTGTGAGAGACCGCGCCCCCGGCCCCCTTTTTTATAGGAATGTTGGGCCAAACCCACGTGAATGGGTGAGTCGCCACTGTGAGAGACTGCGCCCCCGGCCCCCTTTTTTATAGGAATGTTGGGCCAAACCCACGTGAATGGGTGGAGTCGTGTTATTGCCTCTCAAAATGGAGGTTCGACTAGTTATATTTTTCCCTTTAGATTAAGGGTTTTACAATGGAGTCATCACCTATTTAATTATTGGAAAAATAAGAAAATCATAATTGAAAAATTCCTCATTTTATTAATTTGCAATTGAATTTACATTGATCATAGGAAAATTACATGGCTTTGGTCCTAGATACAATCTAAGATAAAGTACATGGCTTTGTTTCCTAGTTACAATCTAAAAATCGAAAATTACATGGATAAGCATTCGATCTACTAACCATTAATCTAAGTTTGGAGGCTATGTTACAAGGTGGGAAGGTGTTAGGCACCCACCTTGCCCGGTGAAACCGGTCTTCTAGACTATGGTGGCCAACATTCATATCATATCATCCAATATGTCTATCAATTTGCATGTTGAATTTAATGTGTGTGCATGTGATGAACACTAATCCAATTTATTAAGCATTGCATTTGGATTGAAAATTAAATTCTAGTGAATGTGTGTGTATGGTGACATCCTAGATTCAAAGATTTGAAAGAATTATGAAACAAACATATTTTTCATATTTTTGATGTGGATTTAAGATCAAAACTAGTGTTTATGCATGAACATGTGATAACAACCAAGAACATGTGAAGAACACATAAGAACATTTAAGAACATTCAAACATATTCAAGAGAATTAAAATAATCATTATCATGCTTTAATCCTAAACTCTCATCATGGAAATACAAAAAACAATTAGGGAAAGGGATTATACCTTCATGCAAGATCCATATGGTGGAGGAGGAAACTCTTGGTAGAGGTCTTAAGGGAGGAGAAAAAAAGAAGAACTAGGAGAGGGAGAGTGAGTCTCACTCAATACCTTGAGTCTCAGGAAGACCAAGATATGACAAGACTACTCTACTTCACTAGAACTTAAGAGAGGAGAAGAGAGGGAGTTTTTTGGTGTCTTGGAATGAAGGAGAGGGAGGGTTTATATAGTAGTAGTGGAGGGAATATGAATGGAAGGTCATTTAATGAGGGTTGACAAGGATTATGAACCTAGATCTCATTTTAGCCTTGGGGAAAATCTTGTGCATTAAATGGAGAGATTAGTGGGAGTGGGGAGCAAGTCAAAATTCGTTTTTCCCGTAGCTGCTGTAACAGCTTGTAGAGCCAACTTCGAAAAATCATATCTAACCCAATTCTGATCGGAATTGTCTCGTTCTTGTACTCAAATTGAATCCCTAGATGTCTAGTTTCTGGGAAAATTAACCTCATTCATAGATTCAAAATATTCTGAGAGATATTGATGAAATAGTGAGCAGAGGTCATTTTTTAGAAAATGGTTTCAGCACAATTAACATTAGTAGGTCCCAAATTAGTCCCCAATTAACATTAAATGGCTCCAATCACTCCAATTTCAGACTTAATTGGTTCCAAATTTACACTAATTAAAAGATAATTGCACAAATTACTCATTGAAGAATTAATGTTTAACTATCTAATTAATTAGGTGTATGCAACCTCACCATAAAATGTAGTCTTAACCAATTAAATTATGACACATCATTGATCTCCAATTGATTACACTTATAACCAATTAAAATCAATTGTTCATAATCACATATAGTCGGACTCAATTTGTGATAGTGCATCTTAGCCATTAAAACTTGACTTAATGATAACTTTCAATCTAATGGTCCGATTAAGGCTTATGAGTACTAGTTGTTTTGATCGTTACAACATCATGATCATTTTGGTGAAATGAGATTAAGGATCTAATGGCTAGAATCAAGATGCATATTTTCAAGGCAAAATTACCCTTTTACCCTCCATGCGTGGTTAAATACGGATTGCAAAATGAGGTGTCAACATCTACTCAGATTGTATTGTGTGAAAAGAGGTCACTCTTGTACAATAAGGGTATTCTTCCTTTCTACCTTATCAACTTTCTGCTCTCTTCTCTAAAATATCTACTAGGGTTCCTGCCTAAAACTACAGTTGCATGTCCCTCTTATAATTCGAGGAATATGGCTGAGTACAAAGATATGTGTCAAGTCATCATTTGGCTAAGTACAATTGCGTGTCCCTCTATTTTGGACCTTTTCACAGCCGTGATGTTATCTGGTGACTAGAGGATAGGAATTGCGCCAACGCAGCACTGGGACCGGTGGGTAGGTAACTTTGCCACTGCTTGGGAAACAAGTCCTGGACATTGAGAGGGACATCAAGAGCATTGTGATTGATACACGTGTCTCTAAGGTGGTCCAACATGCATTCAACCAATAAGAGGTGTCCTCATAGCTTCTAACCTTAGTAAGTCATTATCTCCTTTTTTTTTTTTAGTGCTTGAGTATCATGTTAGGTCCATATCTTACTTCCTTCCCAAGGCAGTCACGCCTTTAGCACTGACCAAACGGGTCCTATACCTCTCAGACAAATGAGCTCCCTTGTTGTATGGTGTGTTTTCAATGTTTGGGTTGCTAAGAGCCCGTTTGGTAGAAGAGCTTGAGTAACGTTATTTGTAATTTTTCGAAATACGTGTAAATGAAAAAATATGTGAAAATATATATAATGTTATTTAAAAATTAAAAATAAATTATTTAACAACTCTATCAAACAAAGCCTAAAATGACTGGCTATTTTAAATGCTCTTCGTTATGAGGCAAATTATAGGAAAAATTGTAAAACTTTTTATGAAACTAATATTTATCTTCTTCTCCATTTAACCCATAAAACCGTGGGCATTTCCACTCTCTCTTCTCTTCCGTACGAGTTATCACATCAATCATTTATTTTTTTGATGTTATCACGTCATATCATGCAACAAAAAGAAGTTATCACATCAACGAGTCGTGAGCTGTGAGCCTTGAGCCTATATCTTCATAATCAATTTAGTTTTACTTTTTCTTTTGTATTTTATTTTTATTCCAACTTAAAAGACTGTCTCATTTATCTTGCAAGTATTACTTTTACATATCTTTCGATAAAGAATCATTTTAAGGAATATTTCAATATCACGGAAATATAAAAGGTGGTGACTTATTATTATTTTTTTTCTATAATTTTTTTTTAAAGAATAGAGGCCAATTTCATACATCACCTTAAACACATATTTTCAATTTTTAAACAATATTACATGTATTTTTATACACTTTTTCACTCATATGTATTTTAAAAAAAAATGAAAACTGTTGTTTAAACATACGTACCAAACGGGCCCTTGTTTATTAACAAATCTATTAACATTTTTTTGTTTAATTTTATTCGAACATAATTATTCTAGACAAAAATTAATTATACACTTATTTTTAAAATTATCATATATAGCAACAGATTGTTATTAGTTATCCAAATTTAAAGAAAATATTTTTTTTAAAGATAATTACAAGGTGGTGAATTTTTTTTTCTATAAAAAAATTCCAAAATAATAGTTTATTAACAAATGGCATCCATTAACATTTTTCTGTTGAATTTTATTCGAACATAATTATTCTAGACAAAAATTAATTATACACTTATTTTTAAAATTATATTATACAGCAGTAGATTGTTATTAGTTATCCAGATTTAAAGAAAATATTTTTTTTAGAGATAATTATAATATGTTGCTAAGTCTGCAACTCGAATAATTTCTTTCTAAACCTCCAAGCATTTTGTGCATGAAAATGTGCCAATTTAACTACAAAATCCTTGTGCTTTGACACAATTCACATGCCAAATTATGAGTGATAGATAAAAAATTGTGAATTTATATGAAAATAATAAACCATTTACTTAAAATTATGGCAAAATTGTGGTCCTAGAATTGCATCAGAATTAAGGAAAAGTTGTGATCCCCATAACTAATGGGGTGTTTGGTAGGTGTATTTAAATAGTTTTTAGTGTTTAAATACTACAACATGCATTTTTATAATATTTTTTAACCAACATGTATTTTCACAACATTTAAATAATTATACTAGAAATCTTTAACCAAATGAGCCATAAATTATTGCAGGGTTGTGGATGAGAATGAGTTGTAGACATTGAATTGAAAAGGATAAAAAAAAATTATTTTACTTATTTATCTTTTTAAATCAAAATGACAATTTTGTTGCGGCCTCTGTATAAATATTAGAGCATATGTAGTGACACTTGGGGAAAAGTTTTTAGAAAAGCACATATACACAGTGATCATAAATGTTTACATAGTTGGACTTTCAACACATACATAAAAAAACTAATGAACAGATAAATTTCACCATATATATCGTGAAAATTTATGAAATACCGATACACAGAATATTATTTATGGAAGATGACACTGAAAACAAAACTCTCTTTGTAATTTAGCCAAAGGAAGAAAAACTGCAATTATCTATTAAAATACCTTACCTTACATTATAAGAAAGCATTGCGGCATATTAGCATAAAGAAGTGAATGAAATAACAAGAGCCTCACGCAAGTTTCTAAACCAGGGTGCTCGGGTAGGTGGGTGTTCTAAGATTTTGACATAACAAAGTGTTCACGCATAAAATGAGCTGTTTCTCACTTCGTTAGTTAACTCCATAAGTGAGGAAACCTATAGTAGAACCAAACGTACAAACTGTTTAAATCTGTTCTATGTTTACAAGACACTTTTTTATTGAGAAGTTTTCTGAATCCTTTGCACACGGGAAATCAGTTCCGATTTATACTAAAGGAGGTCCTTCCCTCACTGTTCACCTAAAGGGTGGATTTTGAGAGGGGGAGATACTTGTCCTATCTTGCATTTCTACATTCTTTTTTGAGGTGAAAGTGGATGGAAAAATGGGTGCTTAGCACTTCTCTGACGGGTCATTTAGTATCAAATGCAGTATTGCTAGTAGGTGAAAGCCATTTAATGTAGAGAGGATGGTTGCTTAAGTCATATGTTTCCTCCCTTGGATACTCGAACTTGTCTGATCTTTGATTTGAATCAAGGACGGACCCAAAGTATAAAGAAGAAGAAAAAAAACTCTAAATAGATATTTATATAGTATTAAAAAATTATAAATATACAAAATCATTACTTCTAAATACATTAAAATGCAATCATCTACCAACAAAGATAAAAACAAAAACTTTTTTTTTTAATACTACGTAGGTTAGGATTTTTTTTTTTTTTGGTGGTGCTAAAAATTTTAACTTTTCGCACCTTAAAATCTATTTTATCTAATTTACCACCCCACTTTACAATACACCTATGGGTGATCAGGATTTTTACCTCTTTGAGGCTTGACACCCTATATCTCACCTTAGAAGGCTTTGTCCGCTTTGGAGAACCAAGCCCTCACGGTTTTGTATTACGAAAGTGTGGGATTGTCCCACATCGCTTAAGTAACCCTCCCACTCATGGTTTATAAGCCCTTGGAGCAACCATGAGTGTACCACTACTACACATGAGTGGGAGGGTTACTTAAGCGATGTGGGACAATCCCACTCTTTCGTAATACAAAACCGTGAGGGCTTGGCTCCCCAAAGCAGACAAAGCCTTCTAAGGTGAGGTATAGGGTGTCAAGCCTCAAAGAGGTGAAAATTCCGATTACCCATAACACCCAATATCAAATGTTCTATTTTTTTATCACTTCATTTAAAATAATATGAACAACTCATTAAAATAATATAGGAAAAGAGAGAATTTAATTTTTTTTAATTGAAAAAAGAGATATAATTTTAATAAAATATTGTATTTTATTTTTAACAACTTGTTGTAATAAACTGGTATTTATACCAATTTACTGTAGTTGCAAAAAATTTAGTTTTAACTTTTTCAATAACACATATTTTTTGGTTCTTTGGTGGTAAAATAGTTATTTTTACTAAAATTCAATCACGATTGTGAAATTTTTTTTTTATTGTTTTTGGGTTGGATAGTTGCTATTTGAGTTTAGCTAGTTAGGTTGATTAAGGAGAGGGGGGCCTAAGATTTTGAAAAGAGAGCCCAACTACAAAAATGAAATATATAATAACTAAAAAAATAAAAATTTATACCCAGGGGGGCCTGGGGCTTGGGCCCCCACCTGGGTTCGTCCCTGATATGAACAACTTCTTGTCTTTCTTCACCATTCTAGGAGGGCTCTTGGCATGTGGCTAAAGGCAAGGAGCTCCTTAGCTAATGACCAAGGTGGAGTTGATCCTCGGCTGGTTCCCTTTAGAGACTCGAATGATCATGATTCCCTCCCCTTTCTTCCCTAACTTCTTGGTCTACCTTCATAAGGTTTATGGGTTGGGCTAGCTCTATTCAACTTGGTCATGTTTTATTTCCCAATTTTTTCCCTGGAACAAAGTTTCTCTCCAAACTAGTTTGGAGAGAAACCCTACAAACTCATCATATGTATTTATATTGAGTATGAATTTTGAAAATTTAACTGTTAGATTGCGTGTTTTTACTACATCCTTAATGCTTACAAAATTTCAAGAAAATCAAAAATCAATTGCTATGTCATCAAATAAATGTTATAATTTCAAGTTTTTGTAATCTAAAGTTGTATATAAAAAATAAGTTAATTGATCAAATAGTAAATAATATCTGATTTGAACAAAATTTGATATGCATGTTAAGAATATAAGAAACATAAAATTCAATGGTTAGATTTTCAAAATTCACATCCAAAAAAGAAATATATGAGAAGTTTGAAGAGTTTCTCTCCAAGCTAGTTTGGAGAGAAACTTTGTTCTTTTCCTTGGGCCTATGGGCTTACTATCACAGACTCGTTGCTACCGTTGGGCTTCTCCCCTCACACTCTATTAATTGTGAATATTAGGTTAGAATCATTTAGAGTATAATACTATTAGAGTATTCACAGTAGTGAAGCTAAAAATTTAGCTATTTAGCTCCACCAAAAGTTACTTTATCTATTTTACCTACACACATGCTGCAGCAGTGGATCTATTTTAGCTTTTAACACAATAAAATAATATAAACATCACAATAAATAATATATCTACTATAATAAAATAATCATCTCACAACAATAAAATAATATATTAACTGCACCCATACATCACAGCCACACACAACCACAACCACAACCACCACCACCACCACCACCATCACAGCCCACAACAAAAGAAAAAAAAAATCAACCAAGTCCACACATCATAGTTACACACACAACCACAACCATAACCACCACCACAGCCCACAACAAAAGAAAAGAAAAAAAAATCAACCAGCCACCTACCACACCACCACCACACCCACAACCATAACCACCACCACACCACAGCCCACAGCAGGAAAAAAAAAAAAAAAAAAAAAAAAAAAAAAAAAAAAAAAAAAAAAAAAAAAAAAAAAAAAAAAGTGCTGATCGGCACCCACAACCCAGCCACCCATCGATGAACCCTACCACCAATTAACGCCGATCTACCCACACAACCACAACCACCACCACACTATGAAATCTAGCCAAACTACCATCACGAAACCTAGAGATGGGACGGCAATGAAGATCGGCTATGAAGGACTAGGCGATGAAGGATCGGCGATGAAGGACTGGGCGATGAAGATCAGCGATGAAGGGACGACGATGAAGATCGGCGATAAAGGACTGGGCGATGAAGGATCAGCGATGAAGATCGGCGATAAAGATCGGCGATGAAGATGAACCTAAAACAGTCGGGAGAGTAGATGAGGGAGAGAAAAAAAAATGAGAAGGAAAAAGGAAGAAAGAAGAGAAGCCGGAGAGAGAAACAGTGAAAAAGAAAGAAAAAGAAAATATTTTTTAAATGAAAGAGGAGAGAGAAATTTATTAAAATATATATATATATATATATATTTTTAGCTTTCATGAACAGTACACATCTATCTATAGATGTGTACTGTAGCAAGTTAGCTAAAAAAAATAAGGATAGCTCCACTGCTGGAGCTTACTTTTTGTGTTTATAGAGCTAAATTTTAGTATTATAGCAATATACCTTCACTGCTGTGAATGCTCGTAGGGAGGACTTCTTCTTCTCCTTTATTCATTAATTAAAAAAAAAAAAAAAATCACACGCACAAAAAGGAGAGATATTGAGGTTCTAATATAAAAGCACACCACAAACTCCACTCCCTACATATAACTAGGAACAGAGTCAGGACTTGGAGTTTGGGGGCGCAAGTAAAAAAAAAAAATCATTATTAAACTCCAAATAAGTATTTATTAAGTATTAAAAAACCATCAACAAAGACAAAAATACAAAATCATTGTTTCTTAATACATTACAATGCAATCATTAATGAAAATAGAACTTAGTTTTTTTTAAAAAAAATATTCAAAATCATTTATGATTGAATCCATATAAATTGTCGCATCGATGTCCATAACATCGTAATGTCTACCAAAAAATCATCTTCTATTTTGTTGTGAAAGTCAATTTTGATTACATTCATGGTTGACAATACTCACTCCATAGTTGCAATAGAAATTGGAAAAGTAAGCACAAGTATGACCACTTCACAAACAAGCATGTAGTATTTTGATTTTCTAGTTCTAACTATCTATTGACACAATTATTTTGTTTAAAATTTTGATGGAGAATGATAAAATTATTTTACTTAAATTTTTTTTAAAGAATTGGGTTGTTTGTTTTGGGTAAAATTAAAATTTTGGGGCATAAATTTTCAAGTTTTGGGTGGAGTGTCATTTCTCCAAACCTCAAGGAAAAGGTTTGTAACTACCCGTGAATTTTTTTATGATCTTTAAAAAGATCAATGATATTGTGGGGCCCTAAGTGTCAACGTGCATGGCCCAATCCACAGCCGGCCCAAGGCCTGCACCAAGAAAAGCACAGGCCGAAAACAAAGGATGGGCCCTGAGCTTTAAAAGGGCCTATCCGAAGACGCCCATGTCCTCGACCAGGTTACGTGGATAAAGGGAAAATATCCTTCCCCCACTGAAAAGTGTCTCACCAATACCCTGACCTCTTTAAATGATGATTTGACTAATAAACCTGGAAACTTCAATCACTTCAACTTTTAGAGTATGCCAGAACGTCTGGGAACTGACATAAAACTTGAAAAAGTAGGCGATAGGACAGACCCTAATGCACAATGTCCGGATAACTGACAAATGGACGGTTAAGATTAGTAAAAAGGAGGCTATATAACGAAAAATGATCCCCTATCTTAAGAGGGGAGGGGAGGGGTTGAATTCTTCGGACTGAGCCGAAGAGAAGGAAACACCTAAAAACACGGCCAATATCCTCACTCAGGCCCGAGAAAGATCACAACGGTGATTTCCCAAGGAACCTTTGATCCTTACCAAAATTACATAAGAGGTTTGTACATTGGCTGCACCACTGTTTCGTGAGTGCCTACCCCTTTTTTATCCACACTCTACAAATTCTATTGTCTAAGGTCAGCAACTAATTTTTGGCCTTACAGATATTGTTAAGGGGAACAAGTGTAATTTTATTGTATATATGCTAGTACTTATCCATCTATTTTTTATTTTTATTTTTAGAAAAACAAATGCGCACACACAATATTTGAGAGTTCTTAAAATTAGATTCAATCATGGTAAAAAGTGAAAGGATTTGATTTTACCACATCATGATCTAAACTAGGACTGAGCAAGGACTCAACCCACCTAAAAACCCGATCCGACCCAATCTGACCTGACAGGTTTTGGGCGGGTCTGAGAATATTCGGGTTGGGTTTCGGGTCTATATTTCGGGTTATTTTCAGGTTGGGTCGGTATCGGGTCAGGCGTCGGGTCATATAAATACACAGTCTGAACCCGATTTTTTCTTTTGAAAAAAAACCTACTCTCTTGTTGTTCCCTCTCCGCCTCCTTCAGCTCTCCGCTTCACTCACCTTCCCCATCTCTGTGTAAGTCATCCTTCCCGTGTTGTGTTTGTGTGTGTGTTATAGTGTTGTTGTGTTTATGTGTGTCTGATATTTTTATCTCTGTGTGTTTTGAAAATGGGTAATAGGGTAAGGGAACCGGGAGTTTCGGTAAGACCCACACTGTGTGTGAGGTGTGGCCGACGCAGTTTACATTTTCAGAAGAGTCGCTGCTGGCAAGAGGACTTGTATGCCTCCTCCTTTCTCTCTTTCTTGTATTGATTTATGCAAATATATAATTGTTTAGTGAATGTATTAGTGTTACTCGTTTGTGCTTCTGGGTTTGCCTTCTTTCATCGTTTTTCTGATTTATGATCATGTTTCTTGATCTGGGTCGTTCTTAATTTCTTATCATTTTAATGGGTTTTTGTTGTTTTTAATTTTTTTTTATTATTGTGTTTTTGTATTCAGTTTGAGCTGTGATCTAATGGGGTATGTGGGTTTTTGTTGTTGTTTATCATTGGTTAGTTTCTTGGTCCATCTATGAACTTTGTTATTCGTCTGTTACTTGTTTGATCCAGCCTTTATGTGTTATTGTCCTCACTTGAATTTATGTTGTAACTTGGGTGATTTTTGGTATATCAATATATATAGATAAAGAACATGAGGTCTGCAGCTATGGTCTCTATAATTGAAATATGAAGGAAAAATAGCATAAACAGTGTGTTAGAATACAGGACAAGTAAATAAATTCTTCTTTTTCTAATAACTTAAGTTTTTGGGATAATGGTAATTTTTCAGGGTGAAAAATAGATATTATATTAACAACCTAATTCAGATTCTTGCAAGCATTTTAAGACATCAGAGATGAATCAGCATAATTAGAAAATGTGTTTATTAAAGTATGAGCCTTAATGAATGAAAAGGCATTTTACCATAAAACAAAGCAGGGGATTGAGGTCTGTGAATTAGGTAGATGTGTACTAGCATAAGCCTTACCGAATGAAATGGCATTTTACCATAAAACAAATGGCATCATCCCCATAAAACAAAGGCATTTTAGCAGATGTCTTAAATCCAACCTGAGACCCGGAAACCCGACCTGATTACAGACCCGTTTTTCCGGGTCGGGTCGGGTTTAAGACAGACCAACCTGATTTCTATTGGATCGGGTTTCAGGTCACAGTAAACTCGACCTGACCCGACCTGACCCAATATCAGTCCTAGCAGCATCACCTTCACCATCAAGCACTGTTACTAATCTTGACTGATCTGCCTACATACATTGGTGAGTTTTTCTTGGATTCTGTTTGTGTTAGGATTAATTAATATGATATTAGGTTCACTATTGAATTTTGCTACTTAAAGCTCTCATCCCTGAAGCTTTGTAAAAATTAGTCATCTAAAAAAAAGGGTTTTGAAGTCTTCAAAACTAATCAGCATGTGTTTCATTGTATACTTTTTTTTACCATATAATTGAATATGTGTTAGAAATACTTGGAATGCACAAGTCATTAGAATTAGTTGTTCTGTGTTAAAATGCACAAGTCACTAGAATTACAAAATTTGTTGGGACATTTTGGAATTATTGTATAACATGGAGTTAGATTTAGAATCCGTCTTTGGAATTTGCAGCCACTTTTGCAGGTTTAATTTTTGTATAATGGATGATGAATTTTTCTGATATCGTTAACATAACCATGATAACCATGGATTCAATAATTCTGATTTCCCTGTGGTGACGTATATTGATTCTGACCTCTCTATGCCTTACTGATTCTGATTTATTTTATTATTATTTTGAACTTTTAAGTCCATTAATTATGCATGCATGTCTTACTGGTGCAGATTCTAGCCTCAGCAGTCATGTATAGGCAGAAGGGTGATTCACCAATCCGGGCTTCACATCAAGCAAGCAAGGATGTATAAAATTTTCTTTCAAGTTTCAACTGAGAATGGCAAGGCTTTTGTCAATCATTTGGTAGAGGCAATTGGTGATCTAACAAATCTGAGTATCTGAGACCCAACATTTAACTCATCCATTCAGATCAGTAGCAGAGAGAGTGACAAAAATTTTATAAGCTATACTCCCCAGCATAAGAGCAAAAATATATCAAGATTTAGGCTCTACATCCTAGATATCTTTAGTTTGGAGAGGATTGTGTTATTTGGTTTAAGGCTCTCTTTTTTTTGTTGAAGTATTTGAATTTTAGCTAGTTGAATTGTTATTTGGATTATAATCTGTTTTGTTGATTGGTATTATTTTGGTTGGTTCTATTTAGAGTTTGTGTTTTCTGGGTGATTAGATTGAAATTTGATGCAAGTAAATTGCATTGACATGCATGGCATACGCTGATGCATATGAATAATAAGCTCACTGGGGAATTGGAGTCCTAGCAATGCATGAATTGGATTCCTGCTTGATATTGAATAATGTTAATACTTGTTGGATTGTTCTATTTAGTTCATCAAAGGTTTTGGTAGCAAACATCTAAATGCTATGATTTTGTTCATACTTAAAAGGCAACAGGGTGCCATTTGTTAGCAAGGCACATCTTTGATATGGAGGTTGTGAACAGCTAGAATTAAAAAAAAAAAAAAAAAAAAAAAAAAGGTCCAACCCGAGACCCAACTTGAGACCCGGAAACCGAACCTGATTACAGACCCGTTTTTTCGAGTCGGGTCAAGTTTAAGACAAACCAACCCGATTTCTATCGGGTTGAGTTTCGGGTCACAGTAAACCCGACCCGACCCGACCTGACCCAATATCAGTCCTAATCTAAACCATTGTGGAGATATTAAAAGCCTACTAATTCATTATGAAATGAATAGATTAGATTTTGTCACATCTTTTTCTCAAAAAAAAAAAAAATAAATAAATAAAATAAAATAAAAGATTTTGCCACATCTTATAATACTTTAATTAGATCTCAAATAAGTGTTAGTCAATATCTGTTTAGAATCTTTAGATTATGATGTGGTAAAATTAAATCCATTCAAATTTTACCATGATTGAATCTAATTTTAAGAACTCCCAAATATTGTGCACACGCATTTGTTTTTCAAAAAAAAAAAAATCAACAAAGATGGATAATTGTCTCATATTGCTTAAGAGAGTATGTTGTGTGTAGGGACAGAAGCATTCTTAGGTCCAAAATTTATTTATAAAAATACTAGCCTATATACAATAAAATTACATTTGTCCCCTTTAACAATATCATTTATCATTTTAAAGGTAAGGAAAAAAAAAATTAGGGGTAAATACACTCCCGAGCCAGCTGCTTGGCAGTGGATGAAGATATGGACTGAAGTTTCAGGAGATTCACCACATAGTGGCAAGCTGGGTCAATGTCTAGGTTGAACCTCAAAATGGTATCCTTTGTAGGAATTATTCCAGTGGCAATTCTCCATAGCATCATCTTTAGCCTCTCATGTAAATTAGACTTCATATTTTTGCTTTGACCTCATCAAACCCATCCCCTCTATTGGAGGCAGTAACTTCCCAATAAGCTGATCTAACAGTTAGGGGATCCATTTGATAATTTGGTCTAGGTCCACCCATTTGAAGAGCTGCCTGCTCTGATTGGAATTTGCTTAATAGCCTTGACTGAATCATTCTCAAATAACTGAGAAAATTTTGCTTCATCCCACCCTTGTTTGTTTGGCGTAAATAATTGTGACACTGCTAGGCAATTATTCAAGCATTTAGGTGACTTAGGCATTGTTATGATCCTAGTGTCCTGCATGGGTTAAGTATAAGTTTAACTATGTGTTTATAAGCTCTTGGGCACCCTTTCCTTGCAAGCCGGTTTTCAAGGGTGAGTCCTACGTACCCATGGGTTTGTAACAAGCACTAGTTTGAAGTTGGGAAGATTTGGAGTCCATGGATCCTCCCAAGTTAAGATACTTCCCATTTTTCACAATCTTACATACTCCACCTAAAAGAATAGGCTTGGCTGCTTCTACACTTTTCCAAGTCCAGGAGGCCTTTTTTGGAGTCTATGCCCAAGGCCATTTCCTATCCACCTTATATTTTGCAGACAAGGCTTGAATACAAAATTTTCCTTTTTTATTTTCTTCCTAAAATCCACCATGCGAGCTTTGTTAGCAGGGAGATATTTAAATCTGAAAAAGTTTGAAACCAAGGCCACCATCCTTCTTGGATTGGCATAAATCTTTCCAAGCCATAGGAGAGAAGTAGTGGTTGTTCTCTTTTGAAGGATTCCCCACCAGAATTTTCTAATTAAACCAATGTCATACCAATTGAAAATGTGAACACACCCACTCTTTAAGTCCAATCACCTATAACATTTCAATCAAGATCAACTATTTAGATGCATCTACAACTATCATTTCCACATAACAATCGCTTACCTCTTATTGCACTTGCACATAATTAAGAAAACAATAAGATATCAAAATGCTCTCTGAAATGAGCAGTTCCAAATCTTCTAAGGTAAAGCAAGGTAATATTTGGTTTCGGGTAGGACTACATTGTTGTTATTACTGTACTAAATATCAAAGAATAAATTTTTACATTAATAAGGCAGACGGTGATTCAAAAGATGCTGATCTTCCAGAAGGATGGAGCACATAGTCAATACATCAAATCATGAAATATGAGTTGACAGGTATTTGAACCTCTTGGAGACTTTGATACATCAACTTTCGCCTTTACCATTGTCGTTTGGCTTTCTGAGTCCATCATTAAATCGTACCAATATATTGTCATCAATACCAAAACTTTTGCATGCCTCAGCAAATATTTTACAAGTTTTACCTCATCTGGTGTTCCAAGAAAATTGTGAATTTCAATTGTCTTGACATGCAAGAGCAGACAATATGGCACACATCTAGGCGGATTCCAGCTGAATTGAAAGGTTCCTTTGTTGAAAGGTTTTACAAGTCCCTGATAAGGAAGATAACAAAATATATATTTTAAAGAAAATTTTGGTCCTATTAAATTATAGATTCTCCCAAAAATTTAAGATATTAAGAGACAGTGAATTTATTCATTTAATCTACAACTTTTCCTTCACGTGTGGGCCACCGAGCTGTTATTGAGTGAGGTTCAACATTGGAAAATTTAAACCAAAGGTAAGGTGAACATATAAGATTGAACAGATATCTTACTTTAATACCATATTAAATTATCAATTCTCTCCAAAACTTAAGCTCTTAGGAAGTAGTGAATTTATTCGTTTAATCTAACAATGACATACACATGAATTAACCCACCAACCAAACAAAGGGGAAAAAGAAATCCAAACTCACCTCCTTAAAGTTAAGAACTTTGAGATTGGGTGAATTCTGAAGTATATTTGGTAGTAGTTCCCAACCAACATTGTCACCAATTCCAAGCTTCAAATGGGTGAGATTATGAAAGGTGGGGAGGATGGGAACAATATTGTGCAGAGACTGAACACAGATCATTGGAAACAAAATGAATTTGATGAGATGCAGTATGCAAATAAATATAGAAGAAAACATCAGACAGAAAAGTGTGCAAGCATACCTGCATAGCACCACCAGATAATGCTAAAAGCTTGACTTGAGAGATTCCATCAAGAAGTCCAAATACACATGTACCTTGGATGCATGCTTCAACCAAAGAGGGTGAGGAATTCACTGAATAATCTTCATACATATAATCATCAATTTCCAAATACTCAAGATTTGGGGTATTAATGACAACCTTGTACTCATAATTTCCTATGCTTCTTAGACTTAAGGAAAATATTGACAATCTTTTCAATGAAGGTACAGAGATATTCATAATCCCCACACCATCCCAGTCATGCCTCTTTATGACCAAATCTTCAAGGACAGGACAACTAGAAAAGAGCTTTTGCATTGAGGCATCATCCCCATATATAACAGAATTCAGATAAAGGAACTTAAGTCTTGGCAAACAAATAAATGTTGGGAAGTTGAGCACAAATCTTCCATGAATTTTTAAAACCACAAGTGTTTTGCATGTGAGAAGGCGCCATGGCAACTGTCCTACTCGAAAAAGCTCAGACTTAATTGTTAGCTCTTGAACCATACAAGCAATCACAGCACAAGTCCATGAATAAAGATGTGCTGATGCATATAATGTGTAGCATGAGAGATTGCATTTTTCAGTGGCAAATCCATCACGATGAGCAAGAACCCAGTTTACATAATCAATAAAGCAATTTACCTTGTTCATGTAATTGCCACAATCAGTCGTAAAGGTATCACAAAAATAAAGACTGGGGACAGAAGTCCATAGGTTCTCCCATCTCTTTGACAAGATGCTAGTCCCAACTGCTTCCTTTGGTGAAAGAAATGAGAGTATGTGAGGAAGAAGTGAATCCGGTAACCTACTAATCCAGTCTTCACCATTGGTGGTACTTGAATCCTCCATAACTCTGTGATAAGCTGAAGGATAAAATATGAATAAAAAAAAATTTAAATCAGAGAGATAAGCTTTATCAAAAAGACTAGTGGAGTGTCTAAGCATGGTTTAATTATATGATTTGAGTCCATAAGAGATAAGCTTACAAGTTGCAACTCGTGGCAGACTTATTATAAGGGAGATTACTGGTGCATTTTAATGTTAAAAATAAAAAAATAAAATGAACTAATAGAATATTTATCATGATAATAATGTGGGGACAAAGTTTAGCTATAAAATTAGTTGTATTTTAAAACTATAACTTTGCTCAATAAAATAAATATTACTACATATTTTGAAATTTAACCGTTAAATTGTATGTTCTTTGCCTTCTTAATAAACAATTTTAAATTTTATATCAACCAGATATTATTTATTATATTTATCTATAAACTTTTTTTTTATGCATAATTTTAAATTACAAAAACTTACAATTTAAACAATTTACTGACGACTTAGTAATTGATCTTTAATTTTCTAAAAATTTTGCAAGTATGGAAGATATAAAATAAAATGTAATCCAATGGTGAATTTGTTAAAATTCACCTCTAATGAAAAGATATTGAACAAAGTTATAATCTTAAGGTTTATTTTTTAGAAAAAAGTTGTAGTTTCAGACTATTAACTAATTTGGTAACTAAACCTTCTCTATAATTGGGTATCACTAAGGAAAAAATTGGAAGACTCATGGGTCAATGAGGTTAATTAATGAGAAGTTCTTGTTTGATAAAAATAGTAAAAAATACTGATTTTATATCAATTTGATGATATTGGACAATGTCAAATATAGATAATTGAGTCCACCAGGGCCACCTCGTGCATACATGTGAGGCAAGAATCTTAGGTCCGATCTTATCTTGTTTCTCTCTTTTTTTTTTTCTTTTTTTTTTGAGAAACTTATCTTGTTTCTTGGTTCTGCTATTATATATTATTTTTGAAAGACTGTTTTTGGTTGGATGAAAGAGACTTTTTATATATTAATTTTTTATTATATATATGAATTTTAATAAACTTTAATTAAAGTTACAATATGATTATATGAAAAAGGCTATTGTAAAATTTTAAAGAGTTACTATAAATGAAGAAAATGACAAAAAAAATCCAAGATCTATAGGCTAATAAAAGTGGACTCTTTTGTTTATTATTTTGGATAATATGTGGACTGACTCCCATAAAAAATAAAAAAATAAAAAAAAAATATGTGGACTGACAGTTTCACACGCATTTGTATTTGTCTATATCTGCTATGAGTATTCCTATAAGCTTGTACAAAAAGCCAAAAATGGAAAGGACGAAAATGAAAAGTGACCAAGAGACCACCAAGAGGGGGTCGGTTTCTCATTTGGACATGTCTAAATCCTCTTTCCCAGGCCAGATGCAATACATAAAGTATAGCCCATGATTTAGCAACAAAACCATTTGTAGAATGTAAAGAGAACCTCACAAGTCCAATTCCCATGATGACCATTGGCACTACCATTAGTATTGAGTTTGCAAGGTATAGCGTCACCAAGATGCTTCAAGTAAAGGGCCCCTGTCCATAAGTTTAATGTGCTAACCTTGCCCTATATGGGTGGGTAGCAATCACAAACAATTGGGTATTAAAGACTAAGTTAAGTATAGATTGTAAACACTAGATTTTTTAAAACAATATCTATCAAAATAGAAAAGGGAATTTGGAGCAACGGTTATGGGTTGAAAATTTATAGAGTTGCCTGGCATATTTGGAATGCGAGATATTGTTTACAGCTCCAGAGGATTCTTGCTCTGAGGGAATGTAGTGTAGGAGATTTTCCGGAATCAATTTTTGGAGGACTTGAAGTGCCTTGAGAATTGAGGTGGATATGGATTTGGACCATTTGGTTCGGCTAGGTTTTGGGCTTGTGTCGACTTCAATATTCTCCCTCACTGTCCTCCTCAAATTAATATTTTCAATATCTCAAACAAAATAATATTTTCAATGTCTCAAATAAAACATTCTTATCGATAGAAAATTATTGTATACTCCCGGAGTACCATAAATGCATACTCCCTCATCTCACATAAATAGTGGGTCCCACCATAAATTTAATTAGTGGGACCCACCATTCATGTGAGAGGAGGGAATATGCATTTATAGTACTCCGAAAGTACCTAATAATTTTCCCTTATCGATAACTCATTTTCTGCTTTTATAGTCATTAGCATTCTCTGAGGGTTCGAGTCCCCTCTTTCCCACTTGCTGTAACAATTAGGGGAAAAAAACGTGGGAAACCAATATCATTTATTTATATATTACCATCTTGCTGCTAAGAATTAAAAATCATGCCAAATGAAATATACATTACAGTTAAATAATCCTACCAAGAGAGACAGTCAAAATGTTTGAAAACATTTTGTTTTGCAATAGAAATAAAAATTACTAGAAGTATATATATTGAGCTCTAAATAATAGAATCATTCCACAGAGAAGGACAAATTAACTATAAGTTTCGTTGTTTTTGGTGCCCATCTTCCAATAAAGTGGTGAGAATTTCTTTGAGATGTTTGTTGTAGACGCATGGTTGTTCAGCCTCAACAAGGTGTCCTGCTTTCTCTATATATTGCAACGTTGCTCTGTCTCCCAATTGCCTGTTATCACCATCAACCCAAATAAGGCCCATTTCTATTTTATAGTATTTGCTTCCTTTTTTTTTTTTTTTTTTTTGCTAAAATATTGTATTTATTTTAAATTTTTTTTAGAGAGTTTCAACTTATAGCGTCCGCTCCTGACAATAATTCTTTCAAAGTTTATTTGTTTATTTGTTTTTTGTTTTTTGTTTTTTTTTAACACAAGATAGAAATTTTATTATATTTTAATCTAAGTGTATATATGTACGAAATTCTCTCTTAAAAACTTGAATCCTAACCCTTACTTTCCATACTCCACAAGCACAAATACCTGTATAGTGTACTAAGGTTCAGCAATAGTTTTTAAGTTTCAATTAATGTCATCATAGTATTTAAAATCTTTGATTAATGGCTTGTTAAAGCTCAGCATTGGCGAAAAACATTAACTGAGCATAAAACGCCGTCATTCTACTCAAGAGATCCCAAGTTAGAGAATAGAGTAGACGACGTCATTCAACTTAAGACACATGAGTGATGAAACGATGTTGTTCAACTTAAACGAGTTGCTTTAGTTAAAACAAACATGGGAGAAGCACATGCTTTTCAGTTTTATTTTGTTAGATTAGTTACTACTTCATTGCACGTGTACATACCTTGTTGGTTAATGACTCAGCTGATTGTGTGAAATTCGGTTAGCTTGATATTTTCATTTTCTTCTTCGTTGCTTTGTTCTACTTGTATATAAACAAAGCTACTTATGTATTGTACATATATACTTCTACATTGTTTGTGTTTAGTTTGATAGAAAATATTTTCAAGGGTTTAGTTATATTCTTGAAAGTATTCTAAAAAATATTTTTCAAGTTTTTGGTTGTATTTTTGAAAATGTTAAGGAAAACATATTTTTTACCACTTTCTCACATTTCTTCATCTTCCAATTCCAAGCACCACAGGCGACAGTTGGCCATTGAAGACCAAGGATGTTAATGGGGGGAGGTGGTTGGGTAACAAATAGTGAAGGGTGAGGGGTGGAGGTTCGGTTGATGAGTATTGAGTAAGGTGAAAAATGGTTTATGAAAAATGAGAGCATAAACCAATTTTCGCCATAAATGCTCTTATTTTATGATCAACTAAAATACAATTTTCGATTAACTAACATTTTCAGTTGTCCACACCCAAACACCCGTTAATGTAAAAAATGTTTACCGATTGTGAAAATCAATTTTAGTTTAATAAGAGAAATTCATTCTATTTAGATAGAGTCTTCTTGAGTGACAGAGATATTTGTTATGACTTGTTGGCATGGTATTAAGGAAACATACCTCATCAAATCGCTAACAACTTCCATGTTGAAAATGATGTCGTTCTCTCCCCACAAAAGATGTACCCTCTACAAGAACAATATACGATCAATAGTTAAAAACAAATATATATATATATATATATATATATTTCCTCTTTCCTCATTCCTCAAGGCTCAAAGTAAAAAAACTGCACAAATTATGATCGAGGAAACGTAAAAAAGATTTTGTGGTGTTACTCGATCGACTAGTGTAGGCCTGTTGGGGATGACAAAGTAGTCAAGGATTGAATCACGTGTCATATATGGGCAATATTGCAAAAGATTAATCACATCTTGATGGTTGCAACTACTTTAAACCATGGTTTTCAGACCCGGACCGTTCATTGAACTGTAAAAAAGAGAGGTTCAGGGTTTTTGAAGTCAAACCGAAGTTGAACCGAGGTCGAACCGTGATGACGTTATAATTAATTTAATAATTATTTAAATTATAAATAAATATATTAAATAAATAAAAATTGAAAATTTAACTAAAAAATCCAAAACAAATATAGATAGTATTTTTTATAACATAACTATCATAATACAAATAAGATTTATTAAATTCTAAAAAAATCATAAATAGCTATTGAATTTTTAAATTATTTTTAAGTCATGACAAAATACACTTTAGTACCCAATAATTTTTATTTTATGAAACTCAATAAAATAGTTAAGAGACAAATTAGTTCACTTGCTCATGGCCAAGCCCATTTGACTACGGATCATTTTTTTTTTCCCAACTCCCAAGCCCATTTGAATAGTCAATGTTCACCATTAAGTATGAATTAAAAAAAAATCAAAAGCCAAATGAAGGTGTCCATGCATTTAAAAATTGTTAAAGTTAAATAAATAACAAAACCAAGTGCTTGACAGCAAGTAGGCATTACACGTTAGTTGTTGACAGCAAACCAAATATAAGTGGTTGAGACTATTCAAATATAAGTGGTTGAGCAAATATAAAGCACGCAGCAGCAAAGAAAAACTGTTCAGAAGCAGTGAACAAATTTACAATATTTTTAGCAATATTTTCACAAAAAAATTTATATAAAAAGTTATCATTAATTTTAATTTGAACTTATTATTAAAATTAATTTTGTACTTATTAATATTAACTTTTTTTTGATGAATTTATTAATATTAACTAATAACTATCTATTACTTGAAATTTATTGTGAAATATTGTGAAAATATTATGGTAACATTTTATTGTATTTGTTTATTTTTTTTCCTTGCATCATACGGACCATACGTTTCTTTTATTTTTCTTTTTCTTTTTTTCTCTTATTTTTTATCTCCACACACGTATCCCCATTCCCATCCCCATCCCACTCCTCTTATTTGACTCCCCAGTCCTGTCTGCTTTTATTTGTCTTCTTCATCTCTAGCTTTCTTTCTCATTCTCTTTCTCTCAAACTCTCACCCTGTCACTCACACATCACCGGCGGAGAACAAAGCCAAAAGATCTCCCCTCTCATCTCTAGTTCCCTTCCTCCTCCAAACTCGACGAAGATCTCCCCTTCTTGCTCAAATCCCTAAATTACCCTTTCAAATTCAACAAATTCATTCTCAAAGCCCCTGGTACTCCTCAGCACTGGCCTTCCATTCTCGCCATCATTCATTGGCTCGTCCAGATCGCTCTTTTCAACGACAATCTCTCCTGTTCTGTGTTGTTGTTGTTGTTGTTGTTGTTTTTTTTTTTTTTTTTTTTTTTTTAAGTTCAGATTCAAAGGCAGCAGGGAACCATGAGGAACGGTTTGATCACGGTGCTCAAAACCGTGAGGTCTAACCGCGGTTCTCATGGGTCCCTGTTTTTTTCACATAGAATGATTCTTGATGCTTTTAGCACCGCAAAAATGAACAATTCAAAAATTTTTTGGTCGAACCGTACGATTCGGTCCGAGTTTCAAAACCTTGATTTAAACACGTAATTTTTGTTGTACTTCCTATTATGTAATGTGTAAAACTAAGGTAAAAAACAAGATATATCATACAATAAAAGTTACACATCTAATATTTTGATTTTGTTAAATAGATACGAAACATTTTCTCTATTTTTTTGGAATATATATATATAACAAGTTGAAATATTTTCTCTATTTTACATTAAATTTTAATCCATGGCAGTACGCATTACTTAGGTTTGCCGTTAGATGCATGTGAGGCTAGCTTTGCATTTAATACTTGAGGCCCAGTTGCATCAGTTGCGTACTTTGAGTCCCCAGTAAAAAAATATTATTATATTCATTGGCATGACATATGGAACCCACATATATATAAAACCGTAGACATGGGTTGATGTGTGCTTAAATGCAGCAGAAAATATTAATTTCAGCTGGTGAGAATACTTCTGCATTCGTGCTGTAGCTTGAATATGAAAAGGTAAATGCAACCCAAAAAAAAAAACAAAACAAAACAAAACATTGCCATATTTTCATGTTTTACTGTTCTCTAAAAAAAACATGTTTTACTGTAAAAATAATCTAAATTTATATTTAAGTTTACTTGAATTGGTGTGAGTGATTTTTGGAGTTGAACATGTAAAATTTAGTAATTTACTCTTTATGCTACTATTATACAAGGTTAATGTGAGTTCTCTCATAATTTAAATTAAAGTGATGGATTTATTGGAAGTTGATATATGTTAATTTGAAAATGTTATAAAATTATTGTGGTTTTTTTTATATGTGTTCATAACTTCATAGTTGAAATAGAATGAGTATAGTGTTGCTTTTTGTACGAAATAATTAAGGAAAATTCAAACACGATGAGACTAATCACAGGTAGTGATGAGTACTGAGTAGTCCTTTAAAATTTGTATTAATCAATAACTGGTTTAGGGGAAAAGAAAAGAAAAAGGAAAACGTTATAGATAAAGAAATGACTTTTTTTTTTAATTTATGAATGGTAATGAAATGACTTAAAAGAATTCTAGGGAAACAAATGCATGCATCAAACACTCTTATATTAATTTTGCTAATAAATTCCTACAAGATAAGAGTAGGTTAATTGTAACCGTGTATTTTGCTAAAGAAATCAGGGAGAAGTGAAAACGAAGGAAGAGTTTTTTTTTTTTTTTTTTTTTTTTTTGAGAAGGAAATGTGGAAAAACATATGTTACTACATTTTTCTAGAGAATAATGTGGAATGACATAGAACTTTATTGTTACTACAAATATGACAAACGAATTCCATTTCCTAATTGTCTAGAACATCCTAATACCAATATAATAGGATTCTTTTTTATTTTTTTATTTATTTTTATTTAAGATTTATCATCTTCATAGAATTGTCATAATAAATATAAACCATATACTTGACACGTCCCATTTTTAGCATAAATTTATACAATTTTAATTTCTCAAACACTCAAATTCAAACCTGAGGATGATGAGGAATGGTGAAGTCCTTGTCATCAATGACCAAAGCCTTGAGTAATTCTTCTCTTTGCTCTCTATTGTCAAACATTACCTGCATAGTCATTGAGATCGATCCATAAGCTACAAATTAACCACAAACTAAAAGAATTTAATGTGTGAATAGTCACATCTCTTACATGTTAATTAGTATATATAGGTATGTAAATACTGAATATTTTCATTAAAAATATGAGGAAATGTCAATTAATCGAGTTATAAATCTCTTAGCAACGAAATATTATTTTAGCATGTCACTTAATTACATACAAGATAACTCTAAAAACTCCATAGGATTTTAATAAACAGTATCAATTTGCTGCATAAATAAAAGAAGCTATGCATGTCCATATGGAAAAGACAGTAAATACTACAGCTAGGGTGACCATGATGAAGTATATATGATATAATATTATATACCTCCAAATAATGTTTGTAAACGAAATTAGGGATCCAAGGCAGCTTGAAGGTGGCAATGTCAAAAAGTATTTTGACACCCTGAACAGAATCTGGAAGAATATAATCTGACCAGGACTTGAACCCAATCCTCTTAAGGGCTGCATCACTGATGGACTTGGTCAAGGCCATGGCAGAGCAAGTGAGCACCATAGACTCAACCAAGCCCGGGTACATCTCAGCCATCTTGAACCCAACCATCCCACCATAGCTCAACCCCACCAAGGTGCACCTCTCCACACCTAGTTTCTTCAGACCCTTTGCCACACACTCAGCTTGAAACTCTGGTGACCGCTCTGATCTGTCAGTGATTGAACCGCCAAAGAAGAGTAAATCAGGCACATAAACTTTGTACTTACTTGCTAGAGCTAACACTTGGGACTGCCACGTTATAATACCATCAGCTGCAAACCCATGAATGAATACAACAGCTTTATTATTATTGCCGTTTTTGGATTTGTTTGGAGTTTCATTAGGGACCCAGAAATTCATTACAGTTCCTGGCTCGATTTCCACTGTTTGGGGCCTCATCCCGAGTAGCTTCATTAGCCAACGTAACAACGGCTTGTACACTGCAAAAATGTTCACCATCTCTCTCTCACACGCACACAAAGGAATGAAGAAATCCCAGCAAACACAGAGAAGTGACTTTTGATAGAATATAGAGGGTAGTAATTTTCTTTTTGACTTACACTTTTCTTCTTACTTTTTTTTTTTTTTTTTTTAATCAGGATTGTAAAGTGAATTATGAAATTGAATAGAAGCAGAATAGAAATTTACTTTTCTTCTGATGCTTGGAACTAGGAAGAAATATAATAAGCTGATATAGAAAGTTAGAAAACGTCTACATCTTGGATATGGGCCCATTTGAGCCGGGACGGAGCCATTTATTGGCCTTGGGCCATGCCCCTAAATTTAAGTCACAGATTACTCGTCTAATTAGTTGTTGTTGTTGTTGATGATTTTTTTTTTTTTTTTTTTTTTTTTTTTAAACGTGTAATAAACACAACTCTATGTACATAACTAATTTTAGCAATTTGACTTAATAAAATTAAATTTGCCCCCGTTAACAATATCATCGGCCCTCTTAAACAAAACAAAAAGCCCATTAAAAAAATTTACTGATATAGCAAGCCCAAAAATAATAGCCCAACAATAAAAAGCTAAAGATAATTTAGCCTAATTAATCAATTTTACCAAAAATTTAGCTCGGCTCTTAAAAATATTTGATACAAAACCAATTTGAATCTTATATATCAAATCATTCCATTAAATTCCCAAAATAAATAAAAAATAATAATTAAAAAAAAAAACTAAATGTGAAGACGCAATAATGGTGAGCTTGGAGTATCAATCTTGAACTCTTGACAATGAGTGTCGAACCTGTTGGGATTCTGGGATCAAGTAGTGAATGGATGCAACAATGGTGAGCTTTTTAGATCCAACCATAGTTGTCAAAACATAAATTGTATCATAAATAGACTTTTTATTTTTATTTATATAGTGTATCTTATCATATTGTATTTTGTAAAATACACTAACACTTAATAAAATTATAATAAATTATATAGATATACATATATAAAAAGGTATATTCATAAATTCAAAATATATTCAAGCAATAACCAATTTCATCATTAATTATGTAATAATATTTAACAGAGCTAATTAAATAAATCAAATTAACATATGTTGATAACATACACAATTAAATTGAATAAAATCAAAAGTGATAATATATGATATATGAGCCAAAATAATAATTTCTTTTCATTATCTTGTCTAATCAACTCTATCTAAGTCAATGTTATAATCATGTTCAATATTGTGCAAAATTATTTCTTCATAAACATTTTCTTCATCACTATCAACATTTTCATTAACATTTTCTTCATCACCATCAACATTTACTAATCTCTTTTCTTAGTCTTTTATTCTAATATTTTTTCTTTATATTTCATCTTGGCATTCTAGCTTTTTAGTCTTACAACAATAATAATAAAATGTAAATGCACTTTTTAGTCTCTATATTTTGACTTTTTTTATTTTAGTTAGGAATGGCAATGGGTCGGGTTCGGGCCGGGTTTTTCCATACCCGAACCCGACCTGCGGGGCAAGACTCGTGGCCCGGACCCGACTCGTTTAGGGTACCAGGTTTTTTTTCGGGGCTCGAACCTGCCCTAACTGGGCCCTGCAGGCCCCGTTAAACCAAAAAAAAAAAAAAAAAAAATTGAAGCCCAAATTTTATTTGCTTTACCAGCAACACAAATCCTTTTCGGTTCCTTTGCTTTACTAGCAACCAAAAGTAATATCAACAAACTAAAACCATCACAGAGAAATCTCAATTATTTTCTGAATACACTTTCATTTTCATAGCAACCAAACTGAAAAAGAATATATAATAAATATCATAGACATTTCAACAAACACAAGAGCTTTAGTGCAATAAAACTCAAGCAAAACGAAAATAAGTACAAAATGAAATGAAACTATAATATAAAGCTAGTAAGAAGTAGCAGATGGATTTTTGTTTTTCCCACTATACTTTCCTCTTTGTTTTTCTTGAGAACCAAACAGAAAACAAAAGGAAATATTGCAGATCGGAACTTTGCTACCCACTCCAACAACCCACCCTTGGCAATGTTCTCCACAACGCTATCGTAAGCAGGAATCCCAACCCAAATCGGCTATTATCTCCTCCTCCATCTGCTGATAAACCCTAAAACATCAAGGGTTATACCGGTTTGCCCAAACATGTTCACTGATTCAAGGGTTGAAGAAAGCCATTGCCATGTCGTTGCCATCCACCAGACATGGTTATGCCTTAACGAGCCGTGTGCTTAGGGAGTGTCGGAGTGAAGGAGGCGTGACTGAGGCACTAAGATGAGGGAGATGGAGTGTCAGAGTGAGGGTGAGGACTGAGGGAGGAGGCGTGAGTTTGAGTTGCTACTGAAGAAATAAGGGATTAGGGTTTGATGATAGGTATATATATATATATATATATATAGGGGGTATTTTTGTAATTTCAGGGTACCGGGTTTCGGGTCGGGTTTCAGATTTTTTTGATAAAATTCGGACCCGACCCAAACCCGGTTCGATTTTTTTATTTATTTATAAAACCCATACCCAACCCTATTTCTAATCGGACCGGGTAAAACCCAATCCTTTGAGGTCGGGCCGGGCCAGGTACTTGCGGGTCGGGCAAAAATTGCCATCCCTAATTTTAGTTCCTACATTTTATTTTTACCACTTTTAGTCCCTAAATCAATTAATGCCCTTCATTTTAGTCCTTAAAAGCCTATTCTGTCACCAATTAACGGGGAAATTGACGGGATCAATAAAATATTTTTTCTTTTTACACGCTGGTGAATAAAATAAAGGAAGAAATCAGATGAAGCCAAGCAATAACTCACGTGATAACTCATGTGAAGCACTTACCTGCACTTACTTACCTCTGGCGCGCAGGTAATGACCTTTCCCAAATCAGACTTAATCCCTAGTGAAACTCTCCTCCTCAAGCTTAAACTGGTTAAAGAGCTTGCTTCCATCTGATCAGAGACTTCGAAATGGTTGAAGATCTTGAGATGGTTGATGATGATGGTGGTTTGAGAAAGAAGTGGGATTTTTCTTTAGGTTGATGATGATGGTTGTTTGGCAGAGGCAGAGAGCTTCACTAGGGATTAAGTTTGATTTGGGAAAGGTCATTACTTGCACGCCAAAGGTAGATAAGTGCAGGTAAGTGCTTCACATGAGTTATTACGTGAGTTATTGCTTGGCTTCATCTGATTTCTTCCCTTACTTTATTCACCAGCGTGTAAAATATATATATATATATATATATTTTTTTTTTATTGATCCCGTCAGTTTCCCCGTTAATTGGTGACAAAATGGGCTTTCAAAGGCTAAAATGAAGAGCGTTAATTGATTTAGGAACTAAAAGTGGTAAAAATAAAATGTAGGAACTAAAAGAAAAAAAGTCAAAATGTAGGGTCTAAAAGTGCATTTATGCCTAATAATAAAATATAAAATAATTATATTTTCATTCAATACATTATTCATAACATATTCATAACATAGAAAAGAAATTTACAAATATAAAGTGAAGTGCCAAGTGTATGGTCCAAATTTTGTAGGAGAAAGAAGAATGGGAAAAAAGTCATGAACATGTTATTTTATTGATCACAATTAAGTATCCCAATAATTTTGTGTTAAAAACAACTCTAACAACTTGTTTAAATCAAATGAAACCACAATTTTATTTCAAAAAGACCTCATTTTAAAAACACATCTATGTATCGTACGATACATATAATTCAATGATACAATACGATTTATACAATACACACTTGTATATTGAACAATTTATAAGCACTTACAATAAAGAACTTTTTGTACATGATATGATATGTATCATATGATACATATCGCATATTGTACAATACTGACAACTATGGATTTAATAGTGAAGGCAATAAGGGATGCAACAACAAATGGCTTAGACAAAGGAGAAGTTGAGTTACAGACTTCTAGCAAGTTCAAATAAGAAAGAAGAAAAATGTTTAATTGAGATTTGATCACATGTAACTGAGACATCATGTGATAAGTTTTGAAAATGTTGTATAAAAAATAAAATTTTTTTTTCCTAAAAGACTACAAGGCACTAAGTTTTGAAAAGGCTACAAGGCACTAAGAGCATTGGCATTAAGTGTGTCAAATGCTAAATCATTTGGCACATGAAACACCAAAAACCAACCTTTATGAGATGTGTCAAATGCCACCAAAAAAAAAAAAAAATTTTGGCATTTCCTATAGTACAATTATATCAATGGCGCGGAATGGTCAAAAATGCTAAAAATATTTAGTATTATTTTATTAAACTTTTCTCTCTCCTTAGTACATCTCTCTCTCTTCCTTAGCCATGCCGCTGTCTTCCTCTAAGACTAATCTCACCATGCCACACTGCCAATCTCACTTAGAGCTTCAGATCTTTGTCAATTGGCGTTTTTAGGTTGTGGCTGCGATTGTTATGGTGGTTGTAGTGGTGTTTTTTTGGGTTGTTGTTGTGGGTGTTTTTTTGGTGGTTATAGGTTGATTTTGATGGGTTGTGGTGGCCTGATTTCGGTGTGCTTAATAAAGCGACAATAGATAGACAGGTATATGAGTTTTACAACAGCTAAACTCTAGTTACAAAACTCTAGTTACAAATTCTTGGACAATTTGGTTCGATTGGGTTTTGGGCTTGGGCTACTCCAGTATTTTCCATGAATGTCCATCTTGAATTAGTATCTTTTTAATTTATAAGTGAAATCTTGACTTGCTGTTTAAATACTGATTTATCATTTCATAATCAAGGATTTGATATATCAACTAATCAAGAGATCGGTTGAGATTTTTTATGATAATTAATGTTTTATTAATATAATATTTTTGATAAAAAAAATATAATATATATTTTTTATTTTCTAAAATTGTTGTTTATATATAGTTTTATATAATTACATATAATATGTGTATATTAGTGTATACATAAAACAACATAAGGCCCATTTTATTGAACTTGCTTTCAATCGGTGTCATCTCATTGTATTCAAAATCTTTGATTAATGACTTGTTCGTATGGTATAAAGGAAACATACCTCTTCAAATTGTTGACAAACTTCCATGTTGAAAAAGTTGTCACCCTCTCCCCACAAGGGATCAACAACAACAACAACATGCATTAGTTAAACAAATGTGTTAATAATAGTATATTCTTATTTTTACACTGTCCTCACTCCTCAAAGTCAAAAGTGCAAAGCTTACAAAAGAAGAAAGGCTAAAATGTAAAATTCACCCTCTAAATTTTACCGTTTGTCATTTCAATTCTCTAACTTTAGTTCGGACAATTCAGTCGTTTAAGTTCGGACAATTCAGTTGTTTAAGTTTTAAAGTGTTTCAATTCAGGCTTCCACTAACTTCTGTTAATGCTCTACCAATAAGTGCAATTTTTTTTTCTTCTTCAGCTTTTTATATTAAAAAATGCAGAAAATTGATTTAAATTAAAAAATAATAATTAAGGAATCCCCATAACACGCCACAAACCCAGCACACAAACAACAAAAAATTTCTTTACATTGATCACGAGATTCACAACTAAAAATGGCATCCAAACAGACCCAAAATTTTAATATACAAATTCAGAACAAAGCATAGCAAACAATTATCTAACATCAACCATTAGTAACATATTGTTTGTGAGAATACAAACTTTCTTGGAAAAAACTACTTGCAAGACAAAACTTCAAACCAAATTAATGAGTTCTGCCACTGCCTAAACTAATAGGACTTCAAAATTACAAATATTCAACTAAGAAAAATAAGGGAACAAGCAATGTAATCACAATATGTAGATATCTTAATTCAAGTTCATACAAATAAGAAAGATTCAAATCACACAAACTCCTAAGTTAAATTACAAAAACTATAATTAGATAATTCATGTAAGGCAAATGCACTTACAAACATGAAGTTATCCTTCCATTGACTGGGTATGTGAATTAAGTTTTTCAGATTTTTGTTGTGTCTCCTAATAATACCTTTAATCTTTATTTATAGTAGACAAAACAGTTACTGCACTCCTCCTAATTTTTTGGTAACTTCTATTGCACTCTGACTTAGTAGATAACTGACTGTGATATTACCTTGTTATAACAGGTCTGGCAAGTTTTGCTTATTTGAGCCATGGTTCACATTGGTCAAGATTTGGGCCATTGTTTCCATTTATTAGATCCAGCCTCAAGTCACCTTTTAGTGGAAATATAACTCACATGTGAACACATGTGAACACTTTACAAAGACTTTTAGTTACACGTGACCAACTCCCATGATATTCTCTATTATAATGGGCCTGGCAAGTTTGTATACTTGGCCTATGGTTGACAAAAATCCAGCCTTTCAAGTAACTGATTCACATGATCACACATGTGAAAAATATTTTATTTTTAGCCTAACACATGCCCCCTGTGCGTGATGGGCCTAAGTTTAGGCCAATTGCGCATAAGTTAAAACAAAAGGGTGAAAAGAAAATAAAGTAGGGGCTTTTAAGTCAGATCAATTTGCAGAACTAGGTTATCCTTCTTATCTAACCCCATTCCTTCGTCTTAGAACGCCTGCACCACTTATACTCATCCGAACCTCCATTTTTTTTTTTTTTTTGGTCTCTCTACAAATTTCAATTTCTAGTTCTCCACTCAATCTGTTTTATCAAGATCAATTTGCAAACCCCTGATCTAAAAAGTCCTTCAAAACTCAGATGGATGCCGACGAAGGTTGTCCATGATTCTGAAATTATTCATCTCGATCGAAGCTTGAACAGCGTCGTGACTGTAATTCCGCATGATGCCGGGAGCTGGTGTCTACAAAATGAAGACATCTTCAAGTTCATCGTTGATCCTAAGAAGACCAATCGGCCAGTTGAGAAATGAAGCTGGGAAACTCCATCCTAAACAGGGAGCTCTGGGTTTTATTTGAGTAGTTCGGGTAGCCACTGAAAAGGTCGAACTCTACAAACTTAGAGAGAGCCTTGTTCTTGTTCAGCTAAGCCTTTTTCTTGTTCAGCTGGTATTAACTCTTGAGAAGCAGCAGCTAAATCTTTCAAAACATGCACACCAAGATCACTGCCATGCTCCAGAGCATTTATTTTGGGAGCAACTTCGAACCAGGTACACAGGTCTGACCACCAATGTATTAGACTAATTTCAATTCTGAAATTATATATGCACTTCCACCATATCATACACAAACCTTCCTTGTTTTGAATTTTCTTCTATATATACATTCATTGCATTGTGAGCTATTATTTTAATTACTAATGCCCATTTTAACCATTCATTTGGCTTTTGGAAACAAGCGAACATTCACATCTTCAAAATCTTTTATGTGAGTAAGCCAATTCATTCATACTTGGCTTATATAATTTTAGAAATTTTCCGTTAATCGATCTCGCATGCTCATTACCACCAATATCCATTAACTTATAAGCGTTTCCATCAAAAACCTCACTGATTAAGAAAGGTCCATCCCAATTAGGAGACCATTTACCCAGATATGGATCTTTAACTCCTATAGGCAAAATAACTTTCCAAACTAAATCCCCAATGGCAAATGACTTTGCCTTAATCCTCTTGTTGTACATCTCAGATACTTTTTGTTTTTGTACAACAATAGAATTTAAAGCTGTCGTACGAGCTTCATCTATTTCATCAAGTTCTGCAAACATTGCATCTTGATAATCCAAATGAGTCAATTCATTTTGCCTTGTAATCCTCATTGATCTCACGGTAATCTCCATAGGCAAAACTACATCATGGCCAAAAACTAAAGAATATGAGGTAGTGTTTATGCTCGTTCTTTTTGAAGTTCTATATGCCCACAATACTTCAGACAACAAATCGTCCCAACTTGTAAGATTTCTAGCCACTATTTTCCTCAAATTATTCTTGATAATCTTATTAGTGGCCTTTGCCTGTGCATAATATGGTGTGGAATTCAAAATTCGAATAGCATATTCTTGTGTGAAGGCCTTTACCTTGGTTCCATTAAAGATGGTTCCATTGTCCACTGTTATAGATTGAGGAATTCCAAACCTGTGGACTATCATTTCTTTTATAAATTGAATAACATCAAACTCACTCACTTCCTTATAAGGTTTTGCTTCAGCCCACTTTGTAAAGTAGTCTGTTGCAACGATTATATAACAGTTTTTCTTTCTTGAGATTGGTCTGATTTTTCCAATTAAATCCATTGCCCATCCTCTAAAGGGCCATGGTTTTATTATCACATGAAAATCTGAAGTAGGAACCCTAGGAATTGGACCATGTTTTTGATATTCTACACAACCTTGTGCATATTTAATGCAATCTTTCAATACAGTTGGCAAATAGTAACCATATCTGTGTATCAACTATTTCATTTTTATGCCTGATTGGTGTGAACCACATATGCCTTCATGGACTTCTGCTAAGATTTGCTTTGATTCATCATCACTAATGCATTTCAATAGGATGCCATCAACTCCTCTTTTGAATAAAGTTTCATCTTGGTCTCCCATTAAAACAAATTTTCTAGCTTTAAGTTTTAAAGCATTATTTGTACAACCACTTGGGTTTTTTAAGTAATCAATGATTGGGTTTCTCCAATCATTAACTTGAGTATCAAGATGAAAAATCTGGGTCCCTAATTCCCTATCAATAACTGATGGGAGTATCCTTTTTCTTAAAAATGGGGGACTTTGCGCAACTTGATTGGTTTCTTTATGTCCAGAAGCACTTTGTGCCATACGATTGGCTTCCTCATTCTTACTTCTAGGGACATGGTTTAACTTAGCATTGCTAAACTGTTCTAGTAGCTGTCTTGCAGCCACAAAGTATGGTGCAATGGACGAGCTGCAACATTTATAATCACCAGTGAGTTGCCTAATTACTAATTGCGAAGCACCATAAATCTCTACACTTTTTATTCCCATTTCCAATAATATCTCTAATCCAATGATCAAAGCCTCATACTCAATTTGATTGTTAGAATAATTTCCTTCTAACTTAAAGGCCATTTGGGTTTTAATCCCCATTGGAGATTCTAAAACCACACCAACACCTGCCCCATATGTGGTACGTGAACCATCAAAATTTAATTTCCAAGGGGCTAAAGCTACAAACATTGTTTCATTTATATCTGTAACTTCATCGCATGGATGATCTGCCAGAAAATCAGCTAAGGCTTGACCTTTTATTGCTTTCTGTGGTACATAAATTAAATGAAATTCCACTAAAGCTAAACTCCATTTACCCATTCTACCACGCAAAATAGGTCTTGATAGCATATATTTCACTACATCAGTCTGTGCAATAATATAAGTTACATGAGAAAGCATATAATGTCTTAGCTTAGTAGCAGTAAAATACAAAACCAAACATAGTTTTTCTATCATTGAATAATTTAATTCTGCTTTATTTAATAATCTACTTAAATAAAAAACAGCCTGTTCAAGGCCTTTATCATTGTCTTGAGCCAGCAAACTTCCAATAGAATCTTGGGTTGCAGATATATATAACTTTAAAGGTTTCCCACTTCTTGGAGGAATCAACACTGGTGGTGTGGACAAATATCTCTTAATTGTATCAAAGGCCAATTGATGCTCTTCATTCCAAGTAAAATCTTCATGGTCTTTCAACCTTAATAAAGGGGAAAACACTTTGGTTTTACTTGCAACATTAGAAATAAACCTTCTTAAAAAATTAACTTGGCCCAAAAACCTTTGTAATTCTTTTTTATTAGAAGGAGGTTTAGCCTGCATGATTGCCTTGGCCTTGTTTTAGTCTATCTCAATTCCTCTATTATGCACTAAAAAACCTAGAAAATTTCCTGCTTGCACCCCAAAGGCACATTTAAGAGGATTCATTTTTAATTGATGTTTCCTCATTCTCAAAAAGGCTTTCTCTAGGTTTTTTAGATGGGTATTAAAGTCTTGAGATTTAACCACCACATCATCTATATAAATTTCCATAAACTTTCCAATTATATCATGGAAAATTAAATTCATGGCTCGCTGATAAGTCGCACCAGCATTTTTTAAGCCAAATGGCATTACTACCCATTCAAATGTTCCAATAGAACCTGGACATTTGAAGGCAGTTTTGTGGACATCCTCTTCTGCAATGAAGATTTGGTTATAACCTGAATGTCCATCCATAAAAGACAATAGTTTTTGTCCTGCCACTCCATCTACTAATACATCTGCAATTGGCATAGGATATTCATCTTTGGGTGTTGCTGTATTTAAGTTCCTAAAATCTATGCATACACGTAATTTGCCATTTTTCTTAAGAACTGGAACTATATTAGAAAGCCATTCTACATATCTGGCTGGCCTTATGAATCCTGCTTGCAATAGTCTTTGATTTCCTCTTTTACTTTCAAAATAACCTCATTCGCCATCCTACGAGGAGGTTGTTGGTGTGGAATGTGCTCTTTCTTGATTGGAAGTCTATGCTCTACTAGTGTTCTATCCAATCCTGACAATTCATTATAATCCCATGCAAAGCAATCCTTAAACCTTTTCACCACAACCAGCACTTCATGGAATTGTTCTTGTGTAAGGTGACTACTAACATATGTCACTTTCTTTTCTTCTTCAGTTCCAAGATTCACTTCAATCAAAGGGCCTTGAACTTTTGCTTTCAAGTCATCCATTTGGATAGGAGCTTTACTTAGAGAATTTAAACCAATTTTAACTCAGTTTCTGATATCTTTTTCTTCTTCCAATACCCATTCTGCCAAGAACATACTTTGTTCTATTTTATTTTCAAGAGTGTAACTTACTACTCTGTCTTCAGCCAGTTTAATGGCCCTTAATTTCCTTGGAGTAAGTGAAGTACTCATTACTAACAGGTTTCTCAACTATATTTGGCATTTGTGGCTCTACGATGTAGTCGTCAAACCATTCCTTGCCAATTTCTTGGTCAGTAAAATCTTCTCCAGCAGAACATGGTTGTTCTTCAGCCATTTCCACTCTTATTGGCTTGCCATTGTAATCAAATCTTGTTAGTTTTAAAATTCCAACATTTTTGTTATATAATTGAGCATCAATTGTATTATTACATGCTTCGAATGGCCTATTATCAACCTTCACCATCTCAACAGAATTATCATCATTCCAAAACATTAGAAATTGATGTAGGGAGGAAGGGATCACCCAATTTGAATGTATCCATTCTCTTCCTAGCAAAGCATTATATGCTGCCTTAGTATGAACAACAAAAAAGGCAACATTTGTAATCTTATTCCTTACTTTTAATTCTACAGGTATAATACCTCTAGTTTTAGTAGATTCGCCAGCAAAACCACTGACTAAAACATCTGACTGAATTAAATCTGCCTCTATTTTATTGATTTTTTTCAACATTCCCCAAGGCAAAATATTAACTGCAGCACCATTATCTATTAAAACTCTATTAATAGGTATTCCATCCATGTGAACTTTAATGAATAAAGGCTTTAAATGCTGTGACATTCTTTTAGATGGTTTCTCAAAGATAATTTTACCTGGTGGGAATTCCAGCTCTGCCTCTGCTTTAGGTTCTAAATTCTCCATCTCTTCATTTGTTAATAGGATGTGACATGCCCCCTGAGCATTTGAACCTTTAGAACTATGCTCTTCATCTTCATTAGTGTTCTGTTTTGTCATAAATTCTATTAGCAATGTGATCACATTACATTCCATATTACTGGAATTTTCTTTTTTTTTTTTGTTCCAATTCGAGTTTTTCTCCAAACTCATTGAATGCTTCCAAATCATCCCAACCTTCAATATCTTCAAGGCCTTCCATCATATCAGCATCTCCAAATTCTTCCAAAAACTTGTTTTCTTTTATCTCCCCAAATGGAATGATCGAATTGATTATATCTTTGCTTTTTTTTTCAGTTTCTATTTCAGCCAATTTCTCCACTGGCCTTTGTTTTTCTTTTGATATTTCTTTTTCTTTTATTTCGTTTTTTGGCTTTCTTGCAATGTACACAGTGACAGTGTTATTCTCCATTCGATTGGACCCCAAATCACTTGTACATCTCTCTAATTTCTTGTGATCTTGTCACGCTAGTTCTTGGCTTTCTTTTTTAGGTAAATCCCGAACCATTTCACTTTGTGCGAGTTGCTTTGATTCAAACATTCTTTGCTGCATATTATTGTCACTTTTGGCTTTTTGCATACTCGTTTCATTTCCTATCAATCGAATAGCACTTGGTGACGTCTTCACATATTTAGAAGTTAACATGCCTCCTTTTTGCGGTATTTCAACCTTAATTGCTTTTGCCTTGTTAAGTGGTGCATCATTAGAACTTTTAGGAGTTTGTCTTGGATCTTGAGATTTATACATTTGTTGTCTAAGCTAGCGTCTCCTTTGTGTTCTTGTCATTTGTGGGAAATATTGGTTATATCCATATTTAAAGTGACGCTTTTGTGGTGGTTTAACACTGATAGATTCCATGGAGTACCATTTATTTGGCTCCCCTATTGGAGGTTTGAAGGTGCGAAGTTGTTTTGGCTTCTCTACTCTTGAAAACACTGATTCAGCTTTTTTAGGTTCAACAATTGGCCCAAAACCAGTATCATTTTGAGGAGATTTTATCCCAACAGCCACTTTTCCAAAAACTCGCGCCATTATGTGACTACACCGCTCACATAAGCAATCATCTTCATCAAAATCAAAAACTTGATCATCTGAAAAAGAATTATGCTTTTGTAATGCTTCTTTATAAGTTGTAGGCCTTGGTTGTTCTACCATTTTAGCCTTTCCCTTATTTGTTTGGACATTCTTGCCCTGAAAAAAGTTTTCTTTACCATGCAAGCCATATTTATTTACTTGCATAGAAGATCCTTCATTGATTTTTAGTCTCTTCATTCCTTGAGTGAGGTGCAATGATTGTTTACCCTGCACATTAACACATTGATATGCATTATATTTTGAGTTCTCATCATTTTTGAAACAACTAATCAAAGATTCAAAATAAGCCGAAATCATATTTAAATCATGCAAAGGTGGAAAGGGATCAATATCTGTTTTCATTGGCTCTTTAGGATTTTTAGGAAATTTCAAGATTCCTCTTTCAATTTTATCTTGAATAACATTCCTAAAGGTTACACAATCTTTTGTTTGATGTGTAAATTCATTATGCCATTTACAATAATCCTTACCATGTATTTCTGCCTTGGCTGGTATTTTGTGTCTGCCTACCAACTTTATTAACTTGGCTTCTAACAACCAATCAAAGATTTCATCAGACTTCTCTATGTCAAATGAGTAATCTCTTATAGGTGCTGAAAGTTTATATGCTGACTTAGCCTTAATGTTTTTCTTATCTAGTACATCACATACTTGGGGATTATGACCTATAAATTCTGCAATGTCTACTTCATAGTGAGGGTCATGAAAATAAGTCCCATATGTAGAATTATTCCTGTTTCTTTCTTCTTTAATGAGACTCTCATACTTAGAAGCCCTATCAGACAATTCATACAGATCAAAGAATGTCACCCCTTCGAATTTTTTTCTAAATTCGAAATCTAAACCATCTATAGCGAACTTGACATATTCTCTCTCTGGGAGAACAATTTGACAACGCATGCGGGCTCTTTTAAACTTCTTAATGAACTTCTCTACTATTTCATCTGGCCTTTGTCTTAATCTTGCCAAATCAGCAATTGACACTCTGAAATCTGTGCGAGAGAAATGTGTTTGGAATTTATCTTTTAATTCAGCCCATGAATTTAGAGAATTAGGAGGTAAAGATGAATACCAAGCAAATGCTTGTCCAGTCAAAGAGCTTGGGAATAACTTCATCTTACAATTTTCATTGTTTGAGACCTCTCCGCACTGTATTGTGAATCTAGACATATGCTCCAGTTCAGTTTTGTCATCCTCTCCAGAAAATGTAGAAAATTCTGGGATTCTAAACCCTCTTGGATATGGTTCTCTATCAATCCACTCTGGATATGGCTTCCTATAAATTGGCCTATGTCTTCGAAATGCTGGACCATGTGTGTGTTCCAAGATTTCTAAGATTTGGTCCATTCTATTGTGGACTTCATCATTATGACCATTATAATTATGTGCCTCTACTTGATTTCGTTCTAAATTATTTTGTTCGATTTCAAATCGACCATTATGATGATTATTTCTTTCTAAGGCCATTCTATTGTTTTCAGCCCTCTGCCTTCGCTGTGCAAATCTAGGATTTGCTCTATTTCTGTTAGCATTATCCTTTCTTGGATATTGCTGAAATTGAGTCATTTCATGCCCAAGTTCATTCTCTTGACCATTGTCAAACCCATTATCCATAAATAATTCTGGGTTTCCATCATTCCTAGGGAAATCAATGTCATCTAAAGGGATTCCTACTCCTAAGTTATTATTATTCCTTGGAGGAACTCCATTGTGATGATTGTTTCTCATGCGATGGTTATTTCCTCGAAGAACATTTTCTGTTCTTATTGGAACATTCATAGTCACATGATCATTATTCTCATTTCTGTGAGGATTTTCAATATGAAGAACATTTTCTATTCTTGGTGGGTTAATCAAATGAAGGATATTTTCCATTCTTGGGGAATTTTCAGTAAAAGGGACATTTACTAATCCTAAAGGAACTTCCATATTTTGGAAATTCTCAAATAAAGGGTTACTATTCACTCCTGAACCCATTCCACCAACAAAGTCATTATTTGCTCCCACGTTTGGCTGATTTAAGTGTCTATTTTTGCCATTTGCAGCAATGACTTGATGAACCATTTGTTGGTTTTCTTTAAGTAGTTTCATCTCATCATTCATGCATTCAAAACGTGCAACTACATCATCTTTCATTTGATTAAATTGTCTTAGGATTACTTCTAAAAAATTTGGATTTAAATCTGGATGTAATCCATTAGGTCCAGATTCACCATGCTCTGTAATAGGCCGTGAAACTGAACTTGGTTCTGCAGAATTAGAAGAACCAGAATTATTCTCATTGCTATTATTCCTCATTTTTCTTGTAAGGACTGGCATGTACTCCCACTGTGGTCGCCAATTTGTTTGTGAGAATACAAACTTTCTTAGAAAAAACTACTTGCAAGACAAAACTTCAAACCAAATTGATGGGTTCTGCCACTGCCTAAACTAATAGGACTTCAAAATTACAAATATTCAACTAAGAAAAATAAGGGAACAAGCAATGTAATCACAATATATAGATATCTTAATTCAAGTTTATACAAATAAGAAAGATTCAAATCACACAAACTCCTAAGTTAAATTACAAAAACTAAAATTAGATAATTCATATAAGGCAAATGGACTTACAAACATGAAGTTATCCTTCCATTGACTGGATATGTGAATCAAGTTTTTCAGATTTTTGTTGTGTCCTCTAAGAATACCTTTAATCTTTATTTATAGTAGACAAAACAGTTACTGCACTCCTCCTTAGTTTTTGGTAACTTCTATTGCACTCTGACTTAGTAGATAACTGACTGTGATATTACCTTGTTATAACAGGTCTGGCAAGTTTTGCTTATTTGAGCCATGGTTCATGTTGGTCAAGATTTGGGCCATTGTTTCCATTTATCAGATCCAGTGGCAGTGACTGGTGAGGAGCAGTGGCAACAATGTCTTTGGTGGCTTTGACAGGAGGTCTTTGGTTGACTCTTTAAATATTAGAGAGGATTTGGCCGATAAAATACAATCCCGAAGAGAAGATCAGAGGGGCAATATCACGAATGTACATGATGATCTTCAGCTGATAGCCCCAGGAAGGGAAGATGATGAAGAACGAGATGTTTTCCCTATCCTAGAGTGCCTCCAACTTACTGTTGTGAGAGGATTCCTTTACAGTGTGATTATTATTAGATTTAATAGAAAGAGAAAACAATTTAATTACATCTTTCTTTCACCCTTTTTTTTTAATTTAAATAAGTTTTTTTGCATTTTTTAATATAAAACACTGAAGAAGAAAAAAAAAATTTGTTCTAATTGGTAGAGCATTAACAGAAGTTAATGGAAGGCCTAAATTGAAACACTTTTCAAACTTAAAGGGTTGAATTAATTGAAACTAAAGTTAGAGGACTGAAATGACAAAATGTGAAACTTAGAGGGTCAGATTTGCATTTTAGCCAGGAAGAAATGTCAAAAATGTTTGTGGGGCTATTGTGCTTAGGCTCTTTTTATTTTATTTTTTTATTTTTTATCTAATGTCATAATTACCCTTTTTTTAAAATAATTTTTGGATAAGTTTGTTTTGAACATATGGATTAATAGGAGGTTATTTTTTTATTTATTTTTTTTATCTAGTGTCATAATTCCCCTTAAAAAAAAATTTTAGATAAGTTTGTTTTAAAGACATAGATTAATAGGAGAGTGCCTTATTTTGTAGGCATTTTAATTGAAGTTTGAGATATATTTTTATCAAGTTGTTCTCAAGTTTTTTTCTTGTTAATGTAAGGTTTAAGAGGTATTTCTAAACTATATAAAAGTCTAATCCAAAGACGAGAATCCCCTTATAAATAGTATAGATAAATCTCATGCCAAGTTGAAATAATTTCTCTATTTTACATTCAAATTTTAATCAATCCCATGGGCATATTACTAATTAGGTTTAGCATTAGATGCATGTGAGGCTTGTTAACACGTGTTGGATAGGAGGGAGAGGCAAAATTTGTGGAGTTCCATATGCATTAAATTCCATGAGAGGAACAACTTGTTTGAAAAATAGACATCCACCAACTTTTTTGCAACATTTTTACGCGGGCTATTAATGTAACAAATTCTTTCTAATTTTTTTTGAGCTCACTACTAACATAATATTTTTACTTACTAAAAACTACTCATCATATCATTAATTTGTAAAAACAATTGCCAAATAGATTATGCCTTTAGTATTTTCCTTATGGAACCCACACAACACAGTAGACTATAGACAAGTGATGATAGCAGAAAACATTAATTTCAGTCAGTCAAGATCATTCAACATGTGTGATAGCTAACTAGCTTGAATCTGAAATAAGACAGCAAGAATATTACAGTTTACAGGAAAAGTATGCAAAATTCAAACATGAGACTGAGACAGGTTGTGACTTGTGACTACTTTTTATTAGTGTGGGTTTGGATAGCCAGGTAAGTTGCGGTGCGTTTTCTCATGCGTTTTCAGTTTTTTTTTTTTTTTTAGCCGGATTTCTTGACTTTTTGGAGACAAAAACTACTGTTCATGAACAGTGTGTGCACTATTCACGCACTGTTCATAAGACAAAAAATACTGTTCAGCACTGTTTTGGTACTATTCACGCATTGTTCATGGGACCCACAGCCATTTTATTTAAAAAAAATATTAAAAATGGATCCCGCGGTACTATTCACACATTTAAAAATTATTTTGCTACAGTGTTTTCAGCAACAATCATCAGTTTTCAGCAACAATAAGCTCTATCCAAACGGACCCTTAGTCTCTCATCCCACGTACACTAGGTTATTATAGGAAAAATTTCTTGGGTCTATTAGTCTATGTCTTAACATGCTAACAAGAAATTTCAAATTCAGGATTTCATGAATATAATGATATATATTTTAAGAACTATTTAGCTAACCCTTGAGATTATGATTTGTGATTGTTCATTTTATAATTTGTGTTAATCATTCAATAATTTGTTTTGGGAAAAGAGAAGGAAACCGGTTGGTATATAATGAAATGACTTAAAATTACATACAATATAATATACGTATTTTTTTTTTAGCAAAAATAATAATATACGTGTATATATATATATATATATTTTTTTTTTTTTTTTGATATTTTGAAGATCTTTTTTTAATATTTTCAATATGTCAAATAAAGTTTGACTAATGAACAACTCATTTCTACTCTTATGTCATTAGCATTGTTTGGGGAATCGAGTACCCTCTCTCTTACTTGTTATAATAATTTAAAAAAAAAAAATGTGGGAAACCAATATCATTTATTTGTCAGACAATTTTCAGAGCATTTTCAGTAGTTTTTCAAATTTTTGTACTATTTAGAGAATGAACAACGATATTTAGCTTTTACCTATCAACTTTTTCAAATACACTTCCAACAAATTCCCTATCCCATTCTCTATCTTATTTAAATATTATTTCTTCATTCATTGTTTATTCTTTTTTTTAATCATCATTTATTCTTTTTTTAATAATTATATTTTTCAATGAGAAGTGTTATGTTCACAATATTTTATGCAATACTTTCACAACAAAATTTATGTGGAAAGTTGTTACTAGTTCTAATTTGAATCCACCACTGAAATTATTTTTTTACTTGCTAATATTAACTAATAACAATCTGTTACTTAAAATTTATTGTGAAAATATTGTGGTAGTATTTTTCAATTAGTATTTTTTATTTTTTATATTATTTTTCTTCCTTTCAGTTCATTTTCATCAATGTTTCATTTCTTTTTTTTTTTTCTTTTTTCTTTTTCTTGTTTTTCTCCTCCACACAAATGTCCAGCCTCCCTTCTTTTATTTTCTTTTTCACCTCAAGAACATTCCAGCATCTCTTTGCTTCACATCAAAGAGAGAGAGAGAGAGAGAGAGAGAGAGAGAGAGAGAGAGAGAGAGAGAGAGAGAGCTCGTCCGCTGCCCCACCGCTGGTGGAGATTGAGGTCACCGAAAGGACAAAGCCGGTGGAGAGTGACGTCACCATGTAGCACTACCATGTCTGCCACCCCACCACCGCTCATCGTCCTCCCCACCACCAAGCTGGGTCAAAACGGCTTGTTCTTTTTTTCTTTTTTCTTTTTTTTTTTTTCTTTTTTTTTTTTTTTCATATTTGCTTGTTCTGATTCAACTTTATTTTAAGAATTGGATTTTGTTTTTTGTTTGGATTAATTCTTTTGCTCATGTACATGTCTCTCTCTTTTCTCTTTTTTCTTTTTGTTTTTTCTTTTATTTTTCTGATTTCATTTGGTTTATGAGAAAAATTATTTTCATGTTTGGATTGTATTTTGCATTTTGTAGCCGTTGAGATAAAGAAGAGAGAAAGAGAGTGAGGAAGAAAGAGTGAGAACACTGAGAAGCAACGGAGAGAGAGTGTGAGAGAAAAAAAGAAATCCAGAGGAGAGAGAAAGAATTGATATAATAGTAGCTTGTATGATTTTTTATTTTTTAATCAAAAAAATTCAATTGCTAATGTACAGTAGCCCATCAGATTTGATGAGTTACTGTTCATAAGCCAAAAAAAAATCGGGATTTAGAGAATCCACTGGAGAGCTTTCTTTGGGTTTCATTCTATATTATAAAGAGAATTTTGGATTTAGCTTCTCTATTGGAGATGCTCTCATTGTCTTGCTTAAAAAAAAAAAAAAAAAAAGTAAGCAAATAAAAACTATATCTTAGTTACCAAGACATAGTCAACATGCATGCTTTCAAATATTTTGATTCGCAATAGAAACAAAAATTATGAACTATAAGCTTCGTTATGTTTGGTCTCCATCTTCCAATAAAGTGGTGAGAATTTCTTTGAGATGCTTGTTGTAGACACAAGGTCGTTCAGCCTCAACAAGGTGACCTGCTTTCTCTATATATTGTAGTGTTGCTCTGTCTCCCAATTGCCTGTGATCACAACCAATGCCTAATTAATTAGTATATACATAAAACAACATAAGGCCCATTTTATTGAATTTGCTTTCAATTGGTGCCATCTCAATGTAGTCAAAAGCTTTGATTAATGACTATTCGTATGGCATAAATGAAGCATACCTCTTCAAGTTGTTAACAACTTCCATGTTGAAAATGATGTCATTCTCTCCCCACAAGAGATGTACTCTCTGCGACAACAATATGCATCATTTGGTAAACAAATTTCATTTTATAGTACATTCTTATTTTTCTTCTGTCCTCAAAGTCAAAAGTGCAAAACTTATGAAACTAGAAATGTCAAAAAAAAAAAAAAAAAAAAAAAAAAAAAAAAAAAAAAAACATTTGTGGCGTTACTGTGGGGGCTGACCAAATAGTCAAGGATTGAATTAGGCTTCATATATGGACATTGCAGTCTCTTTCATATTTCGTCGAAACTATGGAATTTACTTCTTTCTTACCCAAAAAAAAAAATAATCTTGGTGGGCATGATATGTGTAAGTGTAGGGACAAAAAATAAGATATATATATATATATATATATCAAATTTATTTAAAAAAAAAATATATATATATATACACACATACATATATATATATATATAATATTCTGATTGTCCCAAATAGATGTCATGTCATCATTGTCATGCTCTTAATTATTCCATAATCTTGCCAAGTTGAAATATATAGTTTCTCTATTTTATATTTGAATTTTAATCTATCCAATAGCCATTTTACTAATTAGGTTTCAGTTTTAGATGTATGTGAGGCTAGTTAACACGTGTTGGATGTGGAGGGAGAGACATGATTTGTGGAGTCCCAGTTGCATTAATTAATAGAATGAAAGCCGACATCAAATCTGTAAATCCTATCTAGCTAATTCCATGGGAGAACCTAGTTTTTTGAAAAACAGACATTGTGGAACCCACATAACACTGTAGACTGTAGACGTGATGATCTGAACTTAAATGTTGCAGAAAACATTAATTTCAGTCGGTCAAGTATTAGACATATGTGGTAAATAAGAGTTTAAACTTTCGAGAGAATGGGAGTGTGAAATAAGACAGCAACTAATATTGCGATTCCAGTTCACCAAAAAAAAAAAACTAATATTGCGATTTGCAGGAAAAGTGGAAAACATTTTTCTCATCTCAGAAAGTCGGGCAAAATTTTTCTAGAGAATATTGTGGATTGACATAGAACCTAATTGCTGCACGTATCACGTAGCGCAATAAAATTCCATTTCCTACATATTTGACAAGCATCATTATTCTGCACAAATTTATACGATTTTAATTCTCAATGCTCAAATTCAAACCTGAGGATGACTAGGAATGGTAAAGTCATTATCATCAATGACCAAAGCCTCAAGTAATTCTTCTCTCTCCTTTCTGTTGTCAAACATTACCTGCATAGTCAATGAGATCGGTCCATGAGCTACAAATTTATCATATTTAATGTCTGAATAGCCATATCTCATACGTATTAATTGGAATATAAAGGATGTACATACAAAATAACTCTGATAATTCTGAAGGATTTTGATCCATAATATCAGTTTGTGGTGTACAAGTAAAAGAAGCTATGCATGCCCATATGGGAAACACAGAGTTAATACTATCTATGCATGCCCATATGGGTGACCATGATGAAGCATATATGATATAATATTACATACCTCCAAATAATGTTTGTAAATAAAATTAGGGATCCGAGGCAACTTGAAGGTGGCAATGTCAAAAAGTACTTTCACACCTTGGACAGAATCTGGAAGCAAATAATCAGACCAGGACTTGAACCCAACCCTCTCAAGGGCTGCATCACTTATGGACTTTGTCAAGGCCATGACAGAGCAAGTGAGCACCATAGACTCAACCAAGTCAGGGTACATCTCAGCCATCTTGAACCCAACCATCCCACCATAGCTCAACCCCACCAAGGTGCACCTCTCCACACCTAGTTTCTTCAGACCCTTTGCCACACACTCAGCTTGGAACTCCGGTGACCGCTCTGATCTGTCAGTGATTGAGCCACCAAAGAAGACTAAATCTGGCACATAAACTTTGTACTTTCTTGCTAGAGCTAACACTTGGGATTGCCATGTTATAATACCATCAACTGCAAACCCATGAATGAATACAACAGCTTTATTATTATTGCTGCTTTTGGATTTTTTTGGAGTTTCATTAGGGACCCAGAAATTCATTATGGTTCCTGGCTCGATTTCCACTCTTTGGGGCCTCATCCCGACAAGCTTCATTACCCAAAGTAACAGTGGCTTGTACACAGCAAAAATGTTCACCATCTCTCTCTCTCTCTCAAAAGCACACAAAGGAATGAAGAAATCCCATCATATATAGAGATAGATGTGACTTCTGAGAGAATGTAGAGCCGTAGAGGGCAGTAATTCATGACCTTCTCTTACTCTTTTGACTTATACTTTTCTTCTTCCTTTGTTTTTTTTTTTTTTTTTAATCAGAGTTGATAAGTATTTTATGAAATTGACTTTTCTTCTAATTCATGGAACTAGGAAGAAATATAATAAGCTGATATAAAAACCGTGTAAATCTTGGATACGGGCGCATCTGAGCTGGTTTTGTTGATCTTTGTTTTAATATCATCAACCAACAATATCATCAACCAACTACTTAGTTTTGCTGAATCTGGTTATTCTATTAACAACAAGATTAAAGTTCCATTACATGCATGCGCGCTTTTTTTCTAATATATTTGATAATTGCACTATTCAATAGGCTTAAACTGCTTGATCTCGCCACCATCCATGCGAATGAAATTATTGTGCCCATTTTATTAAAAAAAAATTTCCCCTTCCAATATTCAAGGGAGATGCAAACCTAGTTAGTAGTTAGGTTCTTCAAGTGCAGAAAATGAGATAGTGTAACTTAACCTTAAAAAATTTATGATTAGAATCATTGAAAAAGTCATACTTAACCATTAAGTTTGTGAAATCCTATTTTTTATTTATTGTGACTTGTTATCAATAATTTAAATAAATACTTAAAAAATATTAGTTAATATCATATATTATATAATTAAATTTAGATCTCAGAAATCATATTGTGGTAAGTAGTACACCCTCTATTTGCAGTTGCACCAACAAATTGGATAACTTTTAGTTAAATACTTGAATAAATTACATAATTCTTATATATAATTTGGGGTGATTTTTAACTTGAATCCTAAATATATATATATATATATATATTAAAACCATGAAAGTTTTAGATCGTTTTAAATAACACCCTCAATATATAACCATAAGTAAAATAAAACCTATATCAACACAAAAATTTCTTCCATGTGAGCTATAAATCCTTTGTTACACTGGTCATCAAACAGAACTCGGAACCTTTAAAACACCGGAGTCCATGACTAACTTCAATGTACTTAATGATATGGAAGTAAAAAGGCTAGGGGGCAACAAAATTGTTGTTCTTATAGGTAGACAAAGATCAAGCTCCTGAACATTATGCTTTATCACAGAATAAATCCACAAATAAGAACAGAATGCACTGACATGCATCATAAATAATAGAGATAGACGCAATTTTTGTATATGTGCAGCATCATGAAGGAGTACCCTATCCACCAAATTAAGCAAGCACGTCCCTAGCTCAAACTTCTTATTATTTGTCTTCCCGAAACACAACTCATCATCAAAATCAAAGTTTGACATACCGGTCCACAAGTACCTCCATTTTGTTGATAAGATAGAAGTTCTTACTGCATCCTTGGTAGGGAGGAATGAGAGAATATAATGAAGAATGCTATCAGGTGATTTTCTGATTATATCTTTGCCCTCACCCTCATCCTGTCCTTTCACAAGCTTCTGAATTTTGGAACTGGGTGGTGGAAGAGCAGAATCCATCACTAATACTTCCTCCTACATGAAAATATTTTAAATTTGTAATCAGAATTACAACAAAAGTAAACAGTAATGAAAGAATGAGATTATCTTTTTCAGCGATTACAGGGATTTCTAGTCCCAAACCGCAATAACAAACCCCAATTACAATATATATTTTTTTTTTTTTCTTTTACACATACCACATTTCATTCCATACAGCACTAGTAATTTTTAATCCTATATTTGTCTATTTAATGGCAAGATGAACTTTAAACCAGAAACACCTAGCCATTTCTAAATCCCTAACAAAATTCAGAGGTGCTTGGCTCCAAATGCAAAACTTAATGAAAGTAATGATTATACCTCCAAAAAAAATGATATTAGCCAAGGCCATATGTCTCAACTAGCACTTCCTTCTGTTTCCAACGAAGGCATCCGGGTTCAAATCCCCCCACCCTTATTGTAACTACTGAATTATTAAAAAAAATATATCAACTTCTTCCACTAAGACAGAACAAAAGCTAGTATGCGATTATTAAATTAAAAATTAAAAATTAAAAAAAAAAAATCCATAAATCTTATCCACAAAACAGAATATCATGTTAACAAAATAAGTATGCCTAGCTATTTGAAACTCCGTACCAAAATCAATTGAGTATTACTTCAAAAGATATTCCCCAAAATCATTCAGAAATAAACAAAGTCCCTGAAGATGAGGGCATGATTTCTGCAAAAAAAAAAAAAAAAGTTCTAAACTAATAAAAACATATCAAGAAATTTAACCAAGTTTCTCAGCAACAGACAGACAACAACCAAATACATAACTATATATTTCCGAGATCCAAAGGTCAAACTGTTGTTCCATAACAAAGAATCTAACCAAAACAGTATGAGAATTATCATCACCAAAACTGCATTAGGCGCAACAAATTCAACCATTAAATGTATCAGCTACATCAGATGGAACCAACTTAAATCCAAGTTCTATAAACAAGTTAAGACAATCTTATATTAAATTCATCATTTCCTAATAATTTGAGTTTGGGTCAATCGGTAATTTATAATGGTATCAAAACAGCCGTCCTTGATTCAAACCTTATCTCTACCTTACCTCCCATTTAAAAATTCCCCATGTGTTCAGCCCCACTTAATAAGGGTACTTTAATCCCACACGTGAGTCATGAAGGGCGAGTGTTTAATTAAATGATTAAATACATTTGAAACACAGTAACCATGTATAAAACACAATGAAATTCCAATGCATATTAGACCCAATGAAATTACACCCAGAAGGAAACCGAATTCTAATCGAGTAAATAAAAGGAAAATAGAATAAGGAGAGAAAAGCAGATACCTCTGACTCTGGTTATGGTTGGCTAAGAAATAGAGGAGAAATGTGGCAGAGCCAAACAGAAAGACAAGAAAACTTGGAGTAATGGGGAGAGAGATTAATGGGTTTTCAAGGAACGCGGGAAAGTTTTGGGGAAAGACTGAAAAGTTTCGATTTCCTTTGTGTTCCCCTTTCTTGTCTAGTGTCTCTCTTTTTTATTATATAATCCTCGTCATTGACTAAGGTTTAAAGCCAAGAAAACATCAAAATAGAGTGACCAAAAATAAATTATATATCAAAACTATGGGTCTATTTAGAATTTTTTTATTTTGCTAAAATTGAAAATTTTTTGCTAAAAGTAAAATTAGCTGAAATAATATAGTAGAATCTATAAATAGTATAAAAAAATGCAATGAAACTCATAAATAATACAAAAAATAAGCTGAATAGTAAAATAAGTTGGCAAAATTAATCATGTCAAACAAACACGATATATCATAGTTTTGTACAATATTTATTGGGTTTTTTTTTTGGTAAAGAATAGTTAATATCTATGAAGTTTGAGATAATGCAAATTAGGTTCAAGACTTTCACCACATACCAATTTGATATGAGAAAAAAGAGCAAATGAGTTATAGTTTATGAACAAAGTTGATCAGTTTTGAAGAGTCTTGAACATAACTGGCATTCGTCCAAACTCTAGGAGTGTTAACCATATTTTCCATTTCAAGACCCTCATTTTCTATTATTATGTTTTTTTTAATAAACTAGATAGCACTTTAAACTTATAGCATCCACTTTATGATAATTACAATTTTTAACATCAAGTCTAGATACTTATTAGTTTTTTATATAGGTGGGTATTGAACCATAGATTTCATATTTGGTGACAAAATACTTTATCAATTGAGCTACCTAAAACTCTCCCTAGTGGAGCTCTCCCTCTCGTGTGTGTGCGAGCTATCTCTCCCTTGGCAACTTGCAAAGGGTAATTCTTTCTTTCTTTCTCTGGACATTATGGACGAAGATGTTGCTGATAGATTGGAGAAGATGAAGCTAACAATTGAGGAGGAAGAAGTCATCCCCATCTCGGATGAGGGAAGGTTGGATGCCATTGAAAGTTGCAATCTGAGTTTGATGGGGAGATTCCTGACTTGCAAGCCCTTTAACAGAATGGCGGCGAAGAACACGATACGTCGAGCATGGGGATTGAATGATTCATTACATATTTCAGAAGTAGGACCGAATCTCTTTCAATTTAAATTCCAATCTGAGTTTGATATGGATCGAATCATGAGAGGAGGTCCTTGGTGTTTTGATAACCAATTATTATTACTGAAGAGGTGGAAGAAAGGTATGACTGTGGGAAACATTCAACTAGACTCTGCCTCCCTTTGGGTCCAAATTTGGGATGCACCATTCGATATGATTTCTTCTCAAGTAGCAAGGGAAGTGGGGAGTAGGCTAGGTACGGTGGAGGAGGTGGAACGGCGGCATCGGAAGGATGATATAAACATGTTCATGAGACTTCGTGTGGCTCTACCAATAGCAAAACCTCTACGCCGAGGTGGATTCATTGCTGGTTCGGATGGTGAGAAGATGTGGGTGTCATTCAAATATGAAAGATTGCCAATGTTTTGTCACTTCTGTGGAATCTTGGGTCATGACTTGAAGAACTGTGCAGCCCACTTTGCAGCGGAGAAACAAGGAAGAAGGGTTGAATACCAATATGGGGAGTTCTTGAAAGCGAATGGGAGTCGTTCAAGGGCTTCAACAACTAAGTCAGTGTTCTCTATGCCTTGTACAGAGGACGGTAATGGCAGCACAGCGAAGCAGACATCTGATCAGGTGGTACAAGAGGAGGTTCAGGTGCAGCCGGCGGCAGGGGAGAATAGGATGGAAAACTCTAGCAACGTGGAGAAGGGTTTTTCCGTAAATCACGGGATGACTGCTGAAAATCTGCATGGGATTAACACCAATATTGAATGCAATGATAATGTGCAGAAGTTGAATGCTGAAATGGCGGAAATAAATGCAGATATGGGTCCGAAAATCATGGGTCCGAAAATCATGTTGTTTGGACAGTCAAATACAGAATTAAATGAGAGGGTTGATAAGGTTATGATTAGGAATGAAAATATTGAGGGGCTGCCAGATTTTCCCGTGGTAAGCAGTGAGCATGTGGTCTCCAATAGCAACACAACTTTAGACAAAAATGGGCCAAATAATTTTAGGCCCAAAGGAACATGGACCCGGATCAATAGGATGGAAATTGGGTTGGGTGGGCCAACTAAATCCATTACTCTACCTTCTTTGGGGAAAAGAAGTCCGCGTGCAGTGCAGGAAGAGCAAATGGATGTTCAAGATACAAAAAGAGGTAAAATGGGTAGTGATGATGGAAGCATTGATTATTTATCGGCGAGGGTGGAGAGCCACCCTTGCCGGAAGCAATGAGGCTGTTAAGTTGGAACTGCCAAGGGCTTGGGAACCCTTGGACAGGTCGAAGCCTTCGCAAGATTGTGAGGGAGCAAGTTCCCACAGTTTGTTTCCTCATGGAGACAAGACTGGACAAGGAGGGGTTTGAGAGATTGTATGGTAATTTGCCGTTTCAGAATAAGCTTATCGTAAAACATCCTGATGCAGGTGGAGGTTTAGCATTTTTGTGGAAAAATAATATTTTGTTGGAGGTAATAAATTTCACTGTCAATCATGTTCTGGCCAAAATCACAGAGGATGATGGATTTATCTGGTACTTGACTGGGTTTTATGGGTGGCCGGATGCACAGCAGAAAGAAAATTCATGGAAGCTTTTGAAGCACCTACAAACTTTTGTGGAGGGGCCATGGGTGGTTATAGGAGATTTTAATGCCTATTTACATGCATGGGAAAAGAAGAGCAGAAGATATCAACAAAATGCACAGGTTGGAGCTTTTAGGGAAGCTTTGGAGTATTGCCACCTCCAAGACCTAGGTTTTTCGGGTTATCCTTATACTTGGAGTAACAAGAGACCTGGGGAAGCAAATACTAAAATTCGGCTTGATAGAGGGGTGGCGAGCAAAGAATGGTTGGAGAAATTTCAGATGAGCAAAATTATACATTTGTCTACACATGCTTCAGACCACTTACCCATTATGCTTCATGTTCAGACTTATGTTCAGGCAAGGCAAAAACGGGAAAGGAGCTTTAAGTTTGAAGAATCTTGGCTGCTTAGTAATGAGTGTGAAGTGGTAGTGCAGGAAGCTTGGGGAAGAGCAGGTGAGGAAGGGCATGGGCTGGCGTCTGTCCAGGAAAAGATTAAATTATGTGGTGCTGAGCTATTGGCTTGGGGTTCTTCCTCCATTGATCCGGATACTAGAGCCATTAAAAATCTACAAAAGAAGTTGGACTCTCTAAATGAAGCTGAGCCTACAGAGGTTACCAAAGCTGAATATTTAGAATTGAGCAAAAAGATGGATGAGCTATTACAGAAGCAGGAAATATTTTGGGCCCAAAGATCTAGAATAAATTGGTTGAAACATGGAGACAAAAATACGAAGTTTTTTCATGCTAAAGCCACACAGAGGAGAAATAAAAATTATATCAGGGGCATCCAAAATGCAGATGGACAGTGGGTGGAGGATTTGGAGGAGGTTGTGGGAGTTGCTTCTGCCTACTTTGATAATCTCTTTCAGGCTGGTGTGGGAGATCAGATGGAGGAGTGTCTGAGTGCAGTTCAGAACAAAATAACTGATGAGATGCGGGCGGATCTATCCAGTGAGTATACTGCTGAAGAAGTCAAGGCGGCTTTATTCCAAATGGGACCAACAAAAGCTCCTGGCCCTGATGGTATGAATGCTTTATTTTACCAAAAATTTTGGCATGTTGTGGGTGACACTGTTGTGCTAGCTGTCTTGGATTTTTTAAATAATGGTAATATGCTACCTGAAATCAATCATACAAACATTGTGCTTATCCCTAAAATTAGAAATCCTGTTAAAATGTCTGATTTTAGACCGATAAGCTTGTGTAATGTGATTTATAAAATTATTTCCAAAGTATTGGCAAACAGATTGAAACAGGTACTCCCTCAAATTATCTCACCCACTCAAAGTGCATTCGTACCGGGGAGGCTAATCACAGACAATGTATTGGTGGCCTTCGAGACACTCCATACCATGCATTCCAGACAGAAGGGGAAGAAGGGATCCTTAGCACTGAAGCTAGACATTAGCAAGGCATATGACAGGGTTGAGTGGCATTTTCTGTAGAGCATTATGGAAAAGTTGGGCTTCCCTGATACTTGGATAGAAAGGGTGATGAGTTGTGTTTCGACACCATCCTTTTCTATTCTGGTGAATGGGAAAACTTATGGCATGATCCACCCATCCAGAGGGATAAGGCAAGGGGATCCTTTGTCGCCATACTTATTCTTGTTGTGTGATGAAGGATTCACTGCATTGCTGGACCAAGCAGAATCAGAAGGGAGGATTAATGGAGTATCCATCTGTAGAAGGGCACCAAAAGTCACTAATCTCATGTTTGCTGATGATTCTTTGCTCTTTTGTCAGGCAACTCAGGCTGAGGGGGAGACTATAGCACAAATTCTCCAAACTTATAAAAGAGCTTCAGGGCAGTGTATAAATTTAGAAAAGTCTTCAGCTTACTTCAGTAGCAATACTTCAGATAGCCAGAAACAACTGATATTGGGGATTTTGGGAGTTAAGGAGGTGAATAGATTTGAAACTTATCTTGGCTTACCAACTTTTGTTGGGTGGGCTAAGTATCACACATTTTCTTATTTGAAGGATAGAATATGGAAGAAGCTTCAAGGATGGAAGGGTTTAATTTTGTCAAAAGCTGGTAAAGAAATTTTGATTAAGGCTGTGGCACAATCCATACCCACATATACAATGAGCGTGTTTCAACTCCCATTGAAATTATGTGATGAACTGGATGCTCTATGTGCAAAGTATTGGTGGGGTCAGGTGGGGAGTGAACGAAAGATTCATTGGCGGAGTTGGAGTAAATTGACAACTTCAAAAAAAGAGGGAGGAATGGGATTTCGAGACCTGAGAGCTTTTAACCTTGCCATGTTAGCTAAGCAAGGATGGCGGATGATTCAATGCACTGATTCTCTTCTTTATCAATGTTTCAAAGCAAGGTATTTCCCCCGCTCCTCTTTTCTCGAAGCTAAAATTTCTCCTAATTGCTCATACGTTTGGAGAAGTATGATGGCTGCACAACCCATACTATTATCCGGACATTGTTGGCGGGTAGGAAATGGCCTCTCAATTAATGTTCTCAAGGATAGGTGGATCCCCAATTATCCATCTAATAGCATTTTACATTCGGTTCATGAAAATGTGGAGGAGATGAGAGTGGCTGATCTGATTAATCCAGATTTGCATATTTGGAGGACTGAAGAAATTATGGCTAAGTTTCATAGGGAGGAGGCAGAAGCTATTTGCCAAATTCCACTGAGCCGTAGAGATGTAAATGACACTATCATCTGGCTGCACAATTCTAAGGGAGAGTTCAGCGTCAAATCGACGTACCATGTGGCTAGGAATTTGGGGGATCAGACAGAAACTTCACAAGGCTGTGCTGATTGGAAGGTATGGGCTGCAATTTGGAAGCTAAAACTTCCAAATAAAATCAAAATCTTCGGATGGCGGGCCTGTCATGAAATATTACCCACAGCTGGAAATTTATTCGGGAGGAAAGTTGTTCAAGAAGTTAAATGTCCATTATGCATGAGGGAGGAGGAATCAACAGTCCATGCCTTATGGGAGTGTGTAGCGGTCCAGGATATTTGGTATGGCAGCATCCGAAAGTTGCAAAAGACCAGGCACGGGCAGCAAGACATGAAGCAACTGATGGTGGAATTATTAGAGCGGTTAACGTCGGATGAGATGGACCTCTTTTGGGCACAGGCGTGGTTTATTTGGAATCAAAGGAATTGTGTAGTTCATGGAGGCAGAATGAAGGATCCGAATAGCTTGAACAAAAGAGCTGAGGAGTATGTTACTGAAGTTAAACAGTCCCGGAATAACCTCTCTGTTTTGGCTCGGCAGCAACAGAGTGGAGACGGTTGGCAACCTCCCTCACAGTCGGAGTATAAATTGAACTTTGATGCAACGATTTTTTCAGGCTTGGACAGATCAGGTTTTGGCGCTATAATCAGGAACGACAAGGGTGAAGTGATGGCTGCTATGTCCGTGAGTGGTCCAAAGGTGAGTTCAAGTGATGAGGCTGAATTACTTGCTTGCCGAAGAGCCATTGAGTTCGCTGTGGATGCTGGGTTCTCTAGGTTGATTATTGAGGGAGATAATTATAATGTGATCCAAGCCATCTCATCTTCTTCAGAAAATTTTTCACTACTTGGGAATGTTGTTAATGATATCAGACACTTGTTGTGGGGATTACAGTGGGTTAGAGTATGCAATATTAGGAGAGGAGCAAATAAGGTAGCTCATGCATTAGCTCAATATGCTAGAAATTCTCTTGATGTGGATTTGTATTGGATGGAGGACTCTCCCCCACCAGCCTTAGAAGCCTTGTATCATGACTCTTTGTCATTATAATTGAATGAATATTTCCTTTTCAAAAAAAAAACTCACACTTTCAATTATTATGTTTGTGCGGGAAGAGAGGAGAATTTTATAATTCCTATGACACTCTACTTTCTCCACATTTTTTTTTTTTTTTTTGGTCAATACTTTCTCCACTTTTTCACCTCCGTTAGCTTCTCTCAATCCTTCTGACATCGTAATTTACACACCCGAAAATATGAGATAGTAAAAGGAAAGAGCTTTCTTTAAAGTTATAACAATCGTACACACAAAAGTTATAAATCTTAAAATTTCAAACATGCACAGGTTTATAGTTCCACACACCCCCCCCCCCCCCCCCCCCTCTCTCTAAATTTAAATAAATAAGAAAAAAGAAGAAAAAAATACCGTTTGCCTTCCGTGACAAGAGCCTCATTTGACCTCATGAAGCTCATAGCCATAGCCCATAGGTGTAGCATTAAAATCTTTTAGGGTTTAAAATAAATATTTCCTAAAATACGGTAATTATCAAGTTACAGAGACATATTCATCAAACACTCACACTTGAAAAGTGTTTTTAATTCAAGAGTAACTTACTTGAACCATAACTATACTTCATGAAGGTTTCTTAAGAATAAAAACCTCAGGTAACTAATCCACTTTACCAGTTCAAATGTTATGTTCTACTTATTTTCCCCCTATTTGCTAGCATACTGTGGTCATGGAATTGGAAGGAGGCGCTTGAGAGTTGCTTGATCTGCAGTGCATAGCTGCTGGTCTACCTCCATAAAAGTCCATATAAGAGATATTAGGGAGCCTTGTTCTGCGTAGGTAGTAGATGCTGCAGATATTCGTGTACCTAAAATATTGATTCATTCCTGACATACGAGCAAATAACGTAATATGCTAGTTCAGTTCATTGTATTCAAATCTCCAAAGAAAATTCTACTCTTGTACTGAAAGAACTGGAGATTAGGAAATCTCCGTACCTTTTCAAAACCAACACCCTCTTCTTCCTGACCATAAACCCATTAGAACCAAAGAGCAGCTTGATTGTAAAACCAATACTCTCATTTAAGTGCCAAGAATTAGATCAGTTAGGCATAAGCTCACAAAAAGAACACGTATACTACAATGAAAAGTAAAACATGGTGACCTAGGAAATCAAATTTTAGAAGATAGGAATCAGAAAGACCAATGAACACAACTCTTCTTGTAAACTAAATTATGGAAGTCCAGAAATCAATTCAAGGATGTTTTGAGAACTATTGAGTTTCCAGGAAATTCTCTATGATTTTACAAGAACTCAATTATGCAACTCGCTAAGCCCTCATGAAGTATTTGTAACTGATTGTTGATCTCCTCTTGCTTCTTCAAATCTGCTTCAAAAGTCTCTGAACTATAAATCCTCATCCTCTCCAAAATGGTTGCATTCTTTGACAAATATTTTAGCAATTCTATTTCAGCTACTTGTCCATTAAAATTTGAGATGCTAAACTCCTTGAGACAAGATCTCAAACAATGGGGTACTGAGTTTAATATCCAGTCTTCCCCAACTAAGCAAGTTCTCGGGTTAAGTCCCTAAATGACAATTAAAAATCATTCATGAAAATGGAGGCCACTGTTAATTTATTTGTGTTAAGACTTGAAATTCTTGACATTTAAAAATCTACCTCAGGTATGTCTAGAGACTCTAGACTAGGTGTTTTTTGAAGAATGTCCATCAGTGTTTCGTCAGTATATTCACCAAGATCAGCAGAAGGTTCCACATACACCTCCAATCGCGTCAAATTGTGGAATGTAGGAAGATGAGCACGAATGTTTTCTGCATAGGAGACACACTGGAAACCACCCTCCCCCCCAACAAAACAAGGTAAAAACAAAGCATTAGTGGTAACATGGAAGAATCTCACAGTGTGTGTGCACATCTATGTGCATGCAAGCATGCAGAGTAAACATTGGTTTAAAAAGAAACAAAAATAATTCAATTTGTTAATTCCATAATAAGAAAGTAAGGTAACATACAGAGAGGGTTTCATTTGATATTCTAAGAGACTTGACACCCTGAATTCCAGCAAGTAGTTTAAGTGCACGGTGAGCAGCTTGTTGCGTATCATTCCAGTTTGTGACATCAACAAATGCATCAACCAATGAAGATAGGTTACAAAACGAAAGGTCAATTGTTAAATAAGTTTCGCAGCTTAGAGATATAAGGTTTGTCGCATAAATCTTGATCTCACAATTAAGGAAATCATCTGGAGCTAAAGGGCACTCATAGATGGTCAACCTCCTTAAGGTTGGAATAGAAATGATGACACTCTTGATATTCTTATATACACAACTGTATAAGACCAACTCTTGGAGGACTGGACAGCCAGAAAAAAGTTGTTGGCAGGACTGGTCATCCAAAAATGTAACTGAAATATGTAACATCTTGAGGGCTGAGAAGCAAATGGAACTTGGAACCATTAAAACGCAGTCCATGTCTAACTGCAATTTAGTCAGTGATTTAGAAGTAAAAAGGCTAGGGTGCAAAAAAAAGGTTGTGTTTGCAGGAGAAAAAAGTAAGGTAGAGAAAGATCAAGCTCCTGAACATTACGCATTACTGCAAATTTTACCCACAAATGAGGACAGACCAGTCTGAGAGGCATAGCAAATGACAGACGCAATTTTTGTATATGTGCAGAATCATGAAGGAGTACTCTATCCACCAATTTAAGCAAACACGTCCCCAGCTCAAAATTTTTTTCTTTCGTCTTCTTGTAAGACAAACCATCATTAAAATCAAAGTTTGACATACCGGTCCACAAGTAACGCCATTTTGTTGATAAGATAGATGTTCGTACTGCATCCTTGGTCGGGAGAAATGAGAGAATGTAACGAAGAATGCTGTCAGGTAATTTGCTGATTATATCTTTGTCCTCACCCTTGTCCTCTCCTTTCACAAGCTTCTGAATTTTGGAACTAGGAGATGGAAGAGCAGAATCCATGTCTACTACTACTTTCTCCTACATGAAAACATTCAAAATTTGTAATCATGATTACAGAAAAATAAATAGTAAGGAAAGAACCTTTACAAGGATCTATCGCCCCAGATACTAATAACAGATCCACCTATAAAAAAAAAAAATAACAAACCCCAATTACAAATTTTAGTTTTTTCTTGTACAGATGTATAAAATGCTTCCTTACACACAGCACTAGTTGCATTTTTAATTCCATATCTGTATGTAGAATGGCAAGATGCACTTAAAAACCAGAAATAAATAGCCAATTTTAGATCCCATACAAACAAAATTCAAAGTATGACCCTCTCAAATCAGCCAGTATGAATTAGTCTCATGCTTTGTTACTCTTTTCTTCTCCGCAGCATTAGTCACATCTTCAATAATTGCATAAGAAAACCATTTGCAACTTTAGAATCTATATAGGACCTAGGAAGCATGGACACTTCATTTGGAGAACAATACCCGTGTCATATTGCCATTGGTGTACTACCAGCCGTTTTATATTATAATTATTAAAAAATTGCCCTTATTGTCGAGTTGTACCTGTACCCGTGTCCATGATTCCTAGTATAGGACACTAATAGGCACCTTATAGTTAAAGTTGTTTGGATTAAAAAAAAAAAAAGAAAAAAAAAAAAGAAAGAAAGAAATTAAAGTAAGTAAATTAGTGACATATCAAACAACACAGAGAATCAGAAGCAAGCAATAGCAAGCTTAATAAATCAACAAAATACAAGCATAAGAAAATACAAAATGATCATACATCCTAACATTTCTATTAGACCCATTTATCTATTTCCAGTAAAAGAGACTTTTAGGACTAACTATGAGGCTATATAGGAAATTCAATGAACTTTTCCAATTGATGGGTTTCCTAAATTTCATTCTTTTTTAGGTTCTGCAAATAGCCAATTAGAAAACCCAATTCCAAAAACAACCAGAACAGAAGAAAATAGAATCCTCTGGCTTGGCCTAAACAAATAAGAATAATAAAAAAAAAGGGTTGAATAGGAAGAGAAAAACAAATACCTCTGGCTCTGGTTGGCAGAGAAATTTTGAGAGGAGATATGAGGCGGAGCCAAACCGAAAGACGAGAGAACTTTTAGGGATATTGATGGGGAGAGAGATTATTGGATTTTCAATGGAAGGCGGGAATTTGTTTTGGTTAAGTCTGAAAAGTTTCTAGTGAGATTTCAATTTCCTTTCTTGTGTTGTGTTTGTGACTTTGTGTAGTTTTTTTTTTTTTTTTTTTTTTTTTAAAGCCGAAAATAACATTTTGGAGGGTTACTGTCAGCTTGGTCTAATACGTCCGGTTACTAACGCTGCTATCAAAATGTATGAATTAAAATTGACAAGTGAAAATGATATTTTTGCATTTTTCTGTATTTTTTAATCATCCTTCTCTAGGATTCATTTATCAAAAATAAATATTGCAGTCTCGGATGATATTTATTGGTTTTTTTTTTTCCTTTTTAGAAAGATGTTCTTTGGTTTGGCTTTTTATATATATATATATATATATTTTTTAATTTAGAAAGGTCTAATTTAATAGTTATAATAAAAAAGTGAGATTTGAATATGAACAAAATTTAGTTATAAAGTAGCCTACGGTTACAAATTCCTTTAAACAAATAAACATTATTACATATGTTGAAAATCTAATCATTGAATTGCATGTTTTTTACACTCTTAATACACATGTCAAATTTTGTTTCAATCAGATATTATTTACTATATGATCTATAAGCTTATATTTTATGCATAATTTTAATTTATAAAAACTTACAAATTAAACGATTTATTGATGACATAATTATTAATTTTTAATTTTCTAAAAATTTTGCAAGCATGAAAAATATATGAAAAAAAATATAATTCAATGGTAGATTTGTCTAAATAGTAAATTTACCTCTAATAAAAAGATATTGATTAAGGTTGTAGTCTAAAACTACAACCAATTTTATAGTTAAACTTTGTCCGTTTATCCATACCAACCTCATTCTAAGGTTTTATTTTGGAACTAGGTGATGAAAGAGCAGGATCAATATCTACTACTTCCTCCCACATAAAAATCTTTAAATTTTGTAATTAGGATTACAACAAAAGTAAATAGCAAGGAAATAATGAGATTTATCTTTTTCATTTATTACAAGGATTTGTTGTTCCAGACCCCAATAACAAACCCCAATTATAAGTTTTAGGTTTTTTCTTGTATAAATACAATGATTCCTTACACACAACACTAGTTGCATTTTTAATTCCATATCGGTCTGTAGAATGGCAAGATCCACTTAACAGCCCAGAAATACCTAGCCAACTCTAGATCCTCATACTTTCTTTGTTATTCTTTTTTGCTCCACAGCTTTAGTCACATCTTACACAATTGCATAAAAAAAAAAAAAAAAAAAAACCATTTGTAACTTCAAGATCTATATATGACACCAATTGGGCAACTTGTAGTCAAAGTTGTTTAAAAAAAAATACATTTAAGTCTAGAGTCACAAAAATTCACAATTATTGAGATGACAAGTTGTTAATGAAAAAAAAAAAAAAAAAAGGTGACAATAATTACTGGGTCTATAATGGCGTTTTTAAGGAGCCTATAGTGACGTTTTAAGAATTTATAGTAGTGTTTTATAACTTGATTTCAATGAAATCGAGTTATAGTTAAAAAATTGCTTATAACTCGATTTCATTGAGATCGAGTTATAAAACGCCACTATAAGTCTTTAAAACGTCATTATAGGCTTCTTAAAATGCCAGCATAGGGCTCCAGATTTTTTTTTTAACTCAATTTATCACAAATCGAGTTTTAAAAGAAGAGCATTTCCCTAATTAGTTTGGAAAATGGAGCATAAGGCTATATAATTTGCCCGAAAAGGGCAAATGGCAATTTTGTCCTACTTTATTTCCCCAATTGGTTTTCCCATATTAGTCAATATCTTACCTACAATGCTTAGAAGTTTGATTACTTGACCATGGACTATGTCTTTTGCATGTCCATACCTATCACATGAAAATCAATGACATTAATAAGCACAAAATAAACATTGCTGGTATGGATATATCCACCATCCACAACAGCCATTCGATTGAACCCAACTCACTCGTAGAAACTTAACTCTTGTAACAACAGAATTATTATTAGCCTCATTCATGTAACACTAATGACCCATCAAGCCCAACTTGCCCAACCATGAATTTAACTGTGAATGGAAATGAGTTACGGTATCCGGAGGTTCTGGTCCAAGTGCCGATCTGGCAGATCTACACTTGAGCCAGAGACCTTCCAGCTTCTTTCCTTTTCAGTTCCTCTCTTTCTAGTTTCAATTGTGATATGATTTCCTCCTAATTTTGACCTATTTTTTTAGACTTCCTTAATCCCCCCAAGCTCAACATATTGCTTAAGAGAGATTGTTGTGTCTAGTATAACTTGCCCCACCTTCCTTTAAAAATTACTATGACTTTTAAGTGAAGTTGTGATGTGTCTTTGTGTTAGAACCTCTTTTCCTCTCCCTTGTATGTGTGTGTGTGTGTGTGTGTGTGTGTTTGTTTCTCAAAAAAAAAAAAAAAAAGCTCAGCATATTAATACCAAATTTATTAAATTAATTATTTATTTATTTAATCACCACCCTCCCTTGTGTGTGTGTGTTTGTTTCTCAAAAAAAAAAAAAAAAAAAAAATCTCAGCATACTAATACCAAATTTATTAAATTAATTAATTATTTATTTAATCAACTAATTTTTTACCATTTTTTCTTGGAATCAATTAATTCATTGTCTTTGGATTGCATCAGGTGTATGCAACCTTACTATAAAGCATATTCTCAACTGATAGCATTATGACATATCATTCAATTTAAATTGGACTAAAAATAAACCAATCATAATTAAGATCTCATAATCACATGTGATCAGGACATAATTCATGCAAATGTACATTACTATTAATACTTGTTTTTTATTATTATAATTTATATATCTTTCAATCCATTGGTTGAATTGCTCATGAATTGTCATTTTGTTCATTATGACTTCAATATTTATTTTATGCAATGCAATTGGAAACCAAATAATCAAAATTATAGTTTTACCCCTAAGATGTGATATGATGATAATATGCTCTTGAAATGCAAATGAGGACAAATGAGAGTTGCAAAATAAGGTATCTATATTTGTCACAACATTTAAAAAAAAAAAAAAAACCTGTGAAATGAATCTCTCTCCACTTTACTCATGGACAAAAGAAACACCCAACCAAATAAACAATCGTATACTATCAAATATCTTTGTTAGTAACATTGCAACCATATCACATATCGATCTTAAATTACTATAATCTCACAAATTAAGATTTGACATATTTTGTTAGACACAAAGACAAATAAATTAACAAAGGAAAAATTACCACTTATTTCAGTGTTCAGAGGCTAAAAGTAATAGTTTTCACTTAAAACTTTAGTGAAGAAAAGAGCTCAGCAACTAAATTTTAGGGATATTTTGGAGAAAGAAAAAAATATATTTATTTTCAATTGTTCTTTTCCTAGGTAAATCGGCGTCGCATAGCTGAGGATGTACTATTCGTAAAATAAAGGTGCACTCCTACGTCGTCATTTCGTAGTTCCTATCTTGTATAGTATATTCCAGGAGAAAATTGGCATATAGCACCCATTTTCAAACATATGCGTTAGTTAACATCGTTTTCAAACTAATTAGCAAACTAACATCTCAAGCTTCTTAGACTTGATTTCCTTGTAGTAACTTGGGTCTCACAAACTTGAGTTCCATGTCAACTCGACTCTTTAACACTCGATTTCCCTTAAACAAAAACACAAAGATCAAAATAGAAACCACAACAACCAAAGAGATCAAAAACTCATGAAGCAACAAACCCAGTGAGATCAAAACAGTAACACGAAGCAACAAATCCAAGCTCCAAATGGCAGCTCGAACTGAACCCAAGCGGCGATCGAGATCGGGATTAGGTGGTGATGCGTTTATTGGGTTTGGTTTTCTATGTTCCGATCAGAGTGTTTGTTGGGTTTGAGTTTGCGTTTGAAGGTGAGATACAATCCCGTGAGAAATTGAAGGTGAGAGTGAGACCTTGCTCAAATGTGAATTTTGTTCTTTTTTGTTTTAAGGAACTCAAGTTTTTAATACTCAATTTCCACTTACCGACACATGGAAATCGAGTTTGCAAGACTCGAGTTGCTACAGTAAACTCGAGTTTATGAGACTCCAGATGTTAATTTGCTAATAAATTTGGAAACATGCTAACCAACAAATATGTTTGAAAATTGGTGTTATATGCCAATTTTCTCAGTATATTCCACCTCTCTCTCTCTCTCTCTCTCTCTCTCTCTCTCTCTCTCGGTACGGTAACAAGAAAAACACCAGTTGGATTTGTTTCTGAAAACAAGAAAAACACTTTTAGTTTAAGTTTCTTTGCAGAATAAAGGAGACATAGAAACACACAGAAAAAATTCAAAATGGCTAATAAAAATCAAGACGACAACTGGGATTTCTATCTCCAAAGCTTATCCAACAGTGCTCGAGACTCCAATTCAGCCAACGATCCCGCCTTTGATCCCTCTATCCTCCAATCCGTATGTTTGATTCTTTTTCTTCACTTTTTCTGTTTGGTTCCCGAGAAAAATGGAAAAATCTTTTTGCGGAAAAAATTCTCTTTCTCGCTCGCACTTTACATCATTTCTATATGCAATTGTGTGTTTCCCTTCTTTTTTTTTTTTTTTTTTTTTTTTATTGGTCAGGTGAAGAAGCTTTACGAATTGTGTAAAGCCGAGAATTCGGAGGATTTGGTGGCTAGGGTTTATCTACAGATCAACAAGCCCTTTCATCGAGCGGTGGCGTCTCTGTCTCAGTCTTGAACCTCTAATGGCCTTCTCTTACTGGTTTGGCTTTGTTCCTCCCAAAACTTCGTTGTTTCAGAGTGTATTTCTTTTTTCAAATTTGTTACTGATTCTTCGTTTTATGATCGTAATGCGTTGTAGAAATAGAAAACCAATAAACTTTGGATCAAATTTAGATAGGTTTGGATAAAATTAATAAACTTTGGCTTCTCACATGGTTGCATTGACCAATGCAATACAAATGGTGTTATCTCTCTGAATGAGAATTAAATTCAAGGAACATATGCTCACAAATGAGTGCTGGCCACTCTTGTGTCGGCGAGACAAATCCCATTTGAAATGGATGGAGTGAGTTTGTCAAATGCAGCCACTACATTAGTGGCACATAAACCATGTTTGTCAACCAAGTTTGTTCAGCGGTAGAAAACTGGGCTGGGATTCAAAAGAATTAAGCGAAGTGTTTGTTCTACGCCCAATTCCACAACTTGCTTATATATCAACTTTTGATTGGATTTTAGCCTTTTCAAGTACATGTGGTGGACTCATGTGAAAGTGTTGAAATCCAATCAAGAGTTGACATATAAGCAGGGTGTGGAAAGAGGTGTGTCCCTAGCATTACTCATTTCGTAAAATCATGTAGTTTATTGACCAATGCAATCACATGGTTGAATTGAATTGAGAAAACCTAAGGTACAACACTTAGGGTCTGTTTGGAATAAGGGGGGAGGGAGGGAGGGGGAGCTAAGGGGAATACATTGAGTATTAAATATCTAATTCTAATATTTTGATAATATAATTGATTCCTCACTTGCATACACGTGTTATTTAGCATCTTGTTTCCTCCATACTTCCATCGGCGCCCTCCTCGATTCCATCTTCCCTCAAAATAGAGTTGCTGAGTGCTTGATTATCCCCATCATATCTTGGGTTGCTTTGATGAGAATGGTTACACTTATCTCCGGCTCTGCGAATTGGAAAAGCTTCACTCGATGGAGATTGCCCATCATCATATTTTCCACGGTCCTGTCTTAAAGAATCTTCCTCACTATGATTACTGGATGGGTCCACTCTACCTCCGCTTTTGAGAGCAATTTTTCTGAAGGATGCACACTTGATCTTGGTGCTAATGATCCTAAGCTGATCAGAGGCGGGATTAGCACTGCTGGCCAATCGATAAGGAATCTCCACCATGGATTTGGAGTGAGCATCCAGGCTTCGTCTTTCAGTGGGAGATAGACCAGCCTTTTGCTCAAATCCGTGAGAGGGAACATATTCTTCCATGCTTGCGCCAACTCTAACTCGAACCAACCCCAAATCTCCGTTGGGTCCCTCCTTATCCAATTGATTGTTTCCTCCCCCATTGGAATTACCTTGCCTTGGTAAAAGATTGCCCAGTTGTCCTTGGCCGCCATATTCTGCTATCCTTTCATACCCCTTCACTTCTCCTAGGGTTTTCTAATATAGCTTTGGGCGTGGGGCTTGGTGGGTTGGAAAAGATAATGGGAGATGAGCTCGGGCCAGCTTCAAAGTTGTAGGCTAGGCTCATTCCAAAAGCAAACACAGGGCTCTGTTTCTTAGGGTTCACTTCTCCTGTTTGGCTTTGAAGAAGGTCCTTCACCTGTTGGTTAAATTTCGCGTAAAAGCTCACATTTTTCTAACTTTTTCTAGCACTCTCTTTCTTGGGAAATGCCTCTGCTGTCTTATCAGTAGCCCTCTATGATCCTACAAATTGCGTGGATGGGACTTTTCGTTTCCCTTCTTTCCTATTCTGCTTAGCCACTCTAGTGATAGGCTCGTTGGCCTATACCTGAGAGAACTCGGACGATTGGCTTGTTACCGGAGATGGTTGCCTCTCCTTCATCTTGTTAGTAGGCTTTTGCCTAGTTACCACCATCCAATCTCCATACTCAACATGTTTGTCCTCTAGTTTACCACTAATGGCAAAAATGGTCTCTAGGGCCTCAGGAGTTGGAGTTTGGCTTATTGGAGTTTCCTTTTGTGGCTCTTGTATAAGATATAGGCATGTCTCCTTCTTATGGCCTATTCTGACACAAGTAAAACAGAGGGAACTAATCCCTTCATACAGAATGCTTTGGGTCGTTTTACCAATAGTGACTGTTTTGGCCAACGGCTTCTCTAGATTAACTTGCACACACAGTCGAGCAAAACAACCCTTGGCTCCATTAGTTTTTCCTCTCTTCAGAAGAATTGCTAGATCATAGTATTCAATTGGGAGTTTAGGGAGCCTAACCCATACCGCTACCAATGAGAAAGTAGCTGTCGATGCTCTAAAATCTGGTTCCCATTGTCTAATTGCTAAGAATTGTTGCCCAATGAACCATGGGCCTCCCTTAAGGACCTTATCAACATCCTCTTCTATAGCAAATTTGACCAGATAATAGTCCGATCCCAAATCAATGCACTCCATTTTTCTGGCCGAGTTCCACATGCTCTGAATCTTGGAGTATAGGTAGTTGAACCCCATTTTTCTCCCAAAAGGTTTAATGATAAGTGCCTACCTCCACATTGCTCTAATGCATGTTTTCTCTTCCTTAGTTAAACAGACCACCATATTGCCCTCAGCGTTCTTATCTTCATCTGTATTAGACTCAGCATCTTCCTCCATGTCATTGGATAGTCCAAAAGCTTGTTCAAAAGCCCCTGGAATTTCACCTAACAGCTTATCTCTATAGCTTCTTGCATTCCTGAATGGATTCACCTTCTCACCTTCTGTTGAGGTGTGATTCTCATTGAATTTCTTAGTGCTACGTGCTAGTGTATCCTCTTCTTCTTCAAAGCGTTTCAGACTTTCTTTCTCCATTATTCTTCCATACATACATACACTATAATATATGTATATTTTTTTGATATCTTGAAGATCTCTTTTAATATTTTCAATATGTCAAATAAAGTTTGACTTATGAACAACTCATTTCTGCTCCCATTTCCAAAAAAGAAAACTCAATTTTGCTCTTATAGTCATTAGCATTGTTTGGGGATTCGAGTACCCTCTCTCTTACTTGTTATAATAATTGAAATTAAAAAAAAATGTGGGAAACCAATATCATTTATGTATCATTGTCTTGCTCAAAAAAAAAAAAAAAAAAAAAAGAGTAAGCAAATAAAAAATATATTTTAGTTACCAAGACATAGTCAACATGTTTTCAAATATTTTGATTCGCAATAGAAACAAAAATTACTATAAAGTATATATATTGAGCTCCAAACAATAAAAGTATAATACAAAGGATGACAAATTAACTATAAGCTTCGTTGTGTTTGGTCTCCGTCTTCCAATAGAGTGGTGAGAATTTCTTTGAGATGCTTGTTGTAGACACATGGTCGTTCAACCTCAACAAGGTGACCTGCTTTCTCTATATATTGTAGTGTTGCTCTGTCTCCCAGTTGCCTGCGATCACAACCAATGCCCAATTAGTGCATACATAAAACAACATAAGGCCCATTTTATTGAATTTTCTTTCAATCGGTGCCATCTCAATGTATTCAAAAGCTTTGATTAATGACTATTCGTATGGCATAAATGAAGCATACCTCTTCAAGTCTTTAACAACTTCCATGTTGAAAATGATGTCATTCTCTCCCCACAATAGATGTACTCTCTGCGAGAACAACATGCATCATTAGGTAAACAAATTTCCCATTTTATGGTACATTCTTATTTTTCTTCTGTCCTCAAAGTCAAAAGTGCAAAACATAGGAAACTAGAAATGTCAAAAAAAAAAAAAAAAAAAAACATTTGTGGCGCTACTTTGGGGGCTGACCGAATAGTCAAGGATTGAATTACGGGTCATATATGGACATTGCAGTCTCTTTCATATTACGTCGAAACTATGGAATTTACTTCTTCTACAAAGATCAAAAACATCTTGATGGACATGAAATGTGTTAGAGTAGGGGACTAGGGGCAAAAATAAGATATATCAAATATATATTTTGATTGTCCCAAATAGATGTCATTTCATCCTCTTAATTATTTCATAATCATGCCAAGTTGAAATAGTTTCTCTATTTTGCATTTGAATTTTAATCAATCCAATATCCATAATATTAACTAGGTTTACGCGTTTAGCTTTAGATGTATGTGAGGATAGTTAACTCGTGTTGGATATGGATCGGAGAGATGATTTGTGGAGTCCCAGTTGCATTAATAGACTGGAGGTCGGCATTAATGGCTTGTTTGGATGGAGGGAGGAAGGAGGGGAAGTGAAGGGGAGTAGAGTAGTATTGGTTAAAAATAAGCCAATTTTATGCTAAATCTACTCTACTCTCCCTCCTCCCAAAATCCAAATGGACCATAAATCTCTAAATCTTATCTAGCTAGTTCCATGGCCTCACAAACTTGTTTGAAAAACAAACATTAAGGAACCCACATAACATAAAGTAGACTGTAGACATGTGGTGATATGAACTTATATATATGTTGCAGAAAACATTAATTTCAGTCAGTCAACTATTAGAAATATGCGGTAAATACGTGGTTAAATAATTAAATTTACTATATTTTAATAGTTTAAACTTATGAGATAATCAGTAATTTAACAACAAAATAGCATGTGTGCTAGTTAGCTTGAGTATGGAATAAGTCAACAACTAATGTTGCGATTTGCAGGAAAAGTAAGCAAAACTCAAACAAATGAATGACTTAAAATTTGTATTTATCATTAAATAATTAAAGCATTCTAGGGAAACAAATGCATGCATCAAGCACTCCTGTTAATTTTGCTTATAAATTTGCTATAAGAGTAAGTGTTTAATGTAATTGTAAGCTGTGATGTGTATGTTGCTGAAGACGCTAGAGAGACGTGTAAAAAGGAAGGAAAAGTGGAAAACATTTTTTTCATCTCAGAAAGTCGTGCAAAATTTTTCTAGAGAATATTGTGGATTGACATAGAACCTAATTGCTACACGTATCATGTAGCGCAATAAAATTCCATTTCCTATATATTTGACAAGCATCATTATTCTGCACAAATTTGTACGATTTTAATTCTCAATGCTCAAATTCAAACCTGAGGATGACTAGGAATGGTAAAGTCATTATCATCAATGACCAAAGCCTCAAGTAATTCTTCTCTCTCCTTTCTGTTGTCAAACATTACCTGCATAGTCAATGAGATCGGTCCATGACCATTAGCTACAAATTAATCATATTTAAATTTAATTTCTGAATAGCCATATCTCATACTTACTAATTGGAATATACAGGATGTACATACAAAATAACTCTGATATTTCTACAGGATTTTGATCCATAATATCAGTTTGTGGTGTATGTAAAAGAAGCTATGCATGCCCATATGGGAAACACACAGTTAATACTATCTATGCATGCCTATATGGGTGACCATGATGAAGCATATATGATATAATATTACATACCTCCAAATAATGTTTGTAAATGAAATTAGGGATCCGAGGCAACTTGAAGGTGGCAATGTCAAAAAGTACTTTCACACCTTGGACAGAATCTGGAAGCAAATAATCAGACCAGGACTTGAACCCAATCCTCTCAAGGGCTGCATCACTTATGGACTTTTGTCAAGGCCATGACAGAGCAAGTGAGCACCATAGACTCAACCAAGGCAGGGTACATCTCAGCCATCTTGAACCCAACCATCCCACCATAGCTCAACCCCACCAAGGTGCACCTCTCCACACCTAGTTTCTTCAGACCCTTTGCCACACACTCAGCTTGGAACTCCGGTGACCGCTCTGATCTGTCAGTGATTGAGCCACCAAAGAAGACTAAATCCGGCACATAAACTCTGTACTTTCTTGCTAGAGCTAACACTTGGAATTGCCACGTTATAATACCATCAGCTGCAAACCCATGAATGAATACAACAGCTTTATTACTTTTGCTGTTTTTGGATTTTTTTGGAGTATCATTAGGGACCCAGAAATTCATTATGGTTCCTGGCTCGATTTCCACTCTTTGGGGCCTCATCCCGACAAGCTTCATTACCCAACGTAACAGTGGCTTGTACACTGCAAAAATGTTCACCATCTCTCTCTCTCTCTCTCTCTCAAAAGCACACAAAGGAATGAAGAAATCCCATTATATATGCAGATAGATGTGACTTCTGAGAGAACGTAGAGGGCAGTAATTCATGACCTTCTCTTACTCTTTTAACTTATACTTTTCTTCTTCCGTTGTTTGTTTGTTTGTTTGTTTGTTTGTTTTTTTTTTTTTTTTTTTTTTTTTTTTTTTTTTTTAAATCAGAGTTGAAAAGTAATTTATGAAATTGACTTTTCTTCTAATTCATGGAACTAGGAAGAAATATAATAAGCTGATATAAAAACCGTGTAAATCTTGGATACGGGACCATCTGAGCTGGTTTTGTTGATCTTTGTTTTAATATCATCAACCAACTACTTAGTTTTACTGAATCTGGTTATTCTATTAACAAGAAGATTAAAGTTCCATTACAAGCATGCGCGCTTTTCTAATATATTTGATAATTGCACTATTCAATAGGCTTAAACTGCTTGATCTCTCCACCATCCGTGTGAATGAAATTAATGTGCCCATTTAATTAAACTTTTTTTTCCCCTTACAATAAGGGAGAAAGGGAGATGCAAGCCTAGTTAGCTGTTAGGTTCTTCATATGCAGAAAATGAGATAGTATAACTAAACCTTAAAAAATTTATCATTAGAATTATTTAAAAAGTCATACTTAACCATTAAGTTTGTGAAATCCTATTTTTTATTTATTGTGACATGTTATCAATAATTTAAATAAATACTAAAATCATATTAGTTAATGTGGGGGCATTTTTTGCTCCAAGGCCAAGGGCTAAACCATGTTGTAATCTTGGGCAATTTTTTCTTTTGTCCCACATGGAAAAGATAGACTTCCTCTTCACACCTTATAAGGGATGAGCAAGTGGATAAAGAGTACCACTAGTTTGGTTAGTTTGGTTAAAAGAGGAAGTCTATCTTTTCCATGTGGGACAAGAGCAAAAATTGCCCAAGGTTACAACATGGTCTAGCCCTTGGCCTTGGAGCAAACTAGTGGTACTCTTCATCTACTTGGTCATCCCTTATAAGGTGTGAAGAGGAAGTCTATCTTTTCCATGTGGGACAAGAGCAAAAATTGCCCAAGGTTACAACATGGTCTAGCCCTTGGCTTTGGAGCAAAAAATGGTGAAAAATTGTAGGAGCTTTAAAGGTTTCAATTATAATAATAACTAGTCGCTAACCCGTGCGATACACGGGATAGTTAAATAAAATGACAATTAATCAATATCACGTTAAGGTAAAAGAATTAGTGAGAGATTGATTTGCCCACCAAGAATTTAAAAGAAAAAAATATTGATATAATAAAATCTAAGAAATTTAGAAATAGAAAATTGGGTTAATAATATGCATATTATAGACATTTTGCTAGTTAGCGTTTAAAAAAAAAATGGATCTGTCATAATTAAATAAAATACAATGGGAATAAATATTTAACTTCTATACTTTTCTTAGAAGTATTGTCTAACATAGAATGTTATTGGGTTGTAAGAAAGATTTTTATAAAATGTTAATACCATATATATATGCTTATATTGTCAATGTCTCACTACAGGTACCTACAAAGTAATTTACAATTCTTAAATTAATAAAGCAAAATTTCCAAAAGTTATATATATACACACAATCAAAACTGATATAAACTACAAAGATAAAAACAAATCTTATTTAGTCGTATTAATAACAATATAAACAATTCAAAACATAGAACATTATCAAATTTATAACACATAATTCCATTATTTTTTACGTTGAATCCAAACAAATAATTAATTGAAATTAATCCAAACAAATAATTAATCAACCAAAAATCAAAACTTTAATTAAGAAAACAAAAAATCACATGAACCTAAAATAAAAATTCTCAATAAAGAAAAAACATATAAGGTAAAAAATTAAGATCAACCTACTAAGACGCAAATACCAAAAACCCCAAAACTTAAACCTTTCAAATTTTATAGAATCCCCAAATTCTACTTCAAAACCAAACAAAACCCTTCAAATTCAAAAAATTCATTTATAATATACCAAATAAAAATTTACCATACCTTGAGTTGGAAGACATAGGTTGCAGCTTTGATTTTTCTCCAAAAAATATAGATGCTTCATCTGCTGTATACAATATAAAATAATTATTAGAAATTTCAACCCAAAAACCAAACCCATAAAAACACTATCAAAATATAGAGATTAACTCAAATACTTAGAAGAAAATAAATTCTAAACACAACAAAATAATAAGTATGAAAGCAAATAAAAAAAACAAAACCTATGTTTTTTTTTTTTTTTTTTTTTAGTTGAGTCTCTCTCCTTCTTATTTTTTTAATTTTAAAGTGAAGTTAAATTTAGAGTTTTGAGATGGTAATTGCTAGGATTTTAAGGAGAAAAGAGAGAGTCCAACCAAGAGTCTAAATAATATAAACAATTCAAAACATGGAACATTATCAAATTTATAACACCTAATTCCATTATCTTTTACATTGAATCCAAACAAATAATTAATTAAAATTAATCCAAACAAATAATTAATCAACCAAAAATCAAAGTTTTAATAAAAAAACAAAAAATCACATGAACCCAAATAAAAATTCTCAATAAAGTAAGAACATATAAAAATTTACCACACCTTGGGCTGGAAGACATAGGTTGCAGCTTTGATTTTTCTCCAAAAAATAGAGATGCTTCATCTGCCATATACAATATAAAATAATTATTAGAATTTCAACCCAAAAACCAAACCCATAAAAACACTATCAAAATATAGAGATTAACCCAAATACTTATAAAAAAAATCAATTCTAAACATAATAAAAAAATAAGATAGAATGAAAATTTCAGGCACATATGAAAGCAAATAAAAAAAGACAAAACTTACGTTTTTTTTTTTTTTTTTTTTTTTTTTTTTACGTGAGTCTCTCTCCTTCTTATTTTTTTAATCTTAAAGTGAAGTTGAGTTTAGGGTTTTGAGATGGTAATTGTTAGGATTTTAAGGAGAGAAGAGATTTTGGTATTTTTATGCAAAAAACGTTATTTTAGGTCTAGGTGATTTATTTCCTTATTTTTAGGCTCTTTTAATGTTTTTTTAGGTCAAATTTGGTTCCTATTATAGTTAGGTATTAATTATGGCTTATTTTAGAATATATTTTCTTGTCCATCAAGTTTTATGGAGCTCTTAAATAAGCCTCCAAGTTTGTATACGTTTTTCAATATTATTGTTATAGGATATAAAACCTAAAATAAAAATAATAAAAAATAAAAAGAAAAAAAAATAGTAATGATGTGGAAAATTGTGAGAACTTCAAAAGTTTCGGTTTTATATATATATATATAATAATAATAATAATAATAATAATAATAATAATAATAATAATAATAATAATAAATATAGATGATGATTTTTGTGATAAGTTGATGTAAGATAGAATTTATAATTTAATTTTTGTAATTATTTAATTTTGGTATTTTTAGGCAAAAAACGTTATTTTAGGTCTAGGTAATTTATTTCCTTATTTTTAGGTTCTTTTAATGTTTTTTTAGGTCAAATTTGCTTCCTATTATGGTTAGGTATTAATTGGAGCTTATTTTAGAATATATTTTCTTGTCTATCAAGATTTATGGAGCCCTTAAATAGGCTTCCAAGTTTGTATACGTTTTTCAATATTATTGATATTAATAAAAATTCAAACTTTTGTCTATTGTTTTTCTGGTTGATTCTATATAAGATATAAAACTTAAAATAAAAAGAATCTAAAATAAAAAAAGAAAAGAAAATAGTGATGATGTGGAAAATTGTGAGAATTTCAGAAGTTTCGATTTTATATATATATATATATATATATATTATTTTTTTAGAGCATTATTAGACTAATTCAAATATTTGGGAGGTCAACCCTTATTTTTTTTGTAAACTAAAATCTGAAAACATTAAAATAATTGTATATATATTTAAGAAAATTTCAAAATGGCCCCCCACCCTTAAAGTACCTTTGCCCTGGCTTCACCAAAAGAAATAAAGAAGTGCAAGGTACGGCAGCATTTTGTTTAATGAAGACGCGGAGCTAGCACGTGCGAGGTTGAGAGTCTAAGTCAGTTACAAAGCAGGCCAGATGTCATGCTCCTATTGGTTCCTGCATTAAGCCGTTACTTAGTGGTGTTAGTTAGGATTAGTTGAGTTAATTAATTCCTGATTTCCCGCTCATTTATTTTCTTCGTTTTGTATATAAAGGCAGAGTAGATAATTATTTGTATACTCTCTCTCTCTCTCATTTTTCATTGATTCAGTAATAGAAAACCTCAGTTCTATTTAGAAAGTTTCTTTTCTTTACATCTTTCTTTGTTTCTTTTCGGTATTTACCAGCTCCATCTCCCCCACCCCGCTTATTTATAATTATATATCAAATTTGATAATATTAGAGCTGTAGGCATATTCGATTTGTGAGAGATAACAATATTATAATTGTTCACATTTCTAGCTAAAATGTCAAACATGATAGCTCTATCTCATTCATATTAGCTGCTGGGTCTCGTCTATATGTTGATTTTATCAATAAATCATTTGAACTTTCTATTAAAGCAAAGCACCCTTATTATTATTATTATTATTATTATTATTTTTTTTTTTTTTTTGACTTGTTAGAGATATTAGAGATATATCAAGTCCATATTCTGGGCCGAAGCTCATATACGAGTTTTTAGCTCAAATTGATTTCTTTTCTTTTGCCTCTTGCTTGGCTTTTTATGAAGAAAAAAAAAAGCATGTAAAGCTATCAAGTACCAAATAATAAATAAGGGAAATCAGGAACACTATATGACAGAGAGGTACTCCCAATTTTTTTGACGAAAAGATTTGTAGTGTTGTTACTCTCAGTCTCATTTTTTAGAGGAAGGTGATCGTCTTTCAAGCGTAAATTTGGACTCAATTTATCGTGATTTTATGGAGAACTTCTAGAGGTCTAGAAACAAAGTTGAACTAAGGAAATTAATTTTTAGGCAAATGATTCTTCCAATCATGAGTTGATACACAATACCAGGGTTTCAGTGTTCAAGTCCCCAAAAGAATTTCTGCTTCAGTTCTGTACTCTTAAAAGTTTTTCTAAAATATTATTTGTTGATAAATCCACCAAGAATCAATATTGGTTACAACAATTTTTTATCAAACTACCAAACCCATGAGATGCACAGAAATGGTTATCTGGAATTTCTGAAGAAATTAGATAAACCAGATCATCCCGGATTTAGAATAAATTATGTTATGGCAAAAATGCTGTGACAAAATTCTAAAAGAATCTTGGAAGATGGGATGCGTATTACCAAAAATTAAATCACAATTAAAAAAAAAAAATTCAAATAAAGACCCTTCAAAAAGCAAACAAGGATTTCTCTCCAAATATATATATATATATATATTAGAAGAAAAAAGAACACTCATGATACACAGGAAAAATGTACGTTATTTCGTGCAATTTGTCAGGACTCCTAATATCAATACATCTGTCTATCTATATCTTTTTGGTGAAAACACCATTTTAGTTTCTACATTTTGAAGTCATTGTTAATTTGGTCTCTACATTTTTGGTATTAGTAAATTTGGTCTCTGTTATTTTCAACTTACAGTTAATTTGGTCTATACCGTTAACTTACTAACAAAAAATGCATATGTAGCAAACGTTGTGCATTATTGGCACATTTGAGGTTGACATGACTTATAAAATAATATTAAATTTTAAAAAAAAATTCCACATCAACTAAAAATAAATAAATAAATAAAATAAACCACATAAAAAAAATTAAAAAAAAAAAAAAAAACAGTTGTCTCTCTTCACTAATTGTTCTCATCCACCATTTTCCCAATTCCCAAATTCCAAATGTTTCTCGCAAACTCTACCACCTTCTTTAACTCTACTTTCTTTACCTTCTAATATCAAATTATATTTCCTATTTCCTCTTAATAAGAGCATCTTTCATCAAATCCAAATCTCCAACTACCTTTGATTGATTAAAAAGCTAAACAAAACAGAGAAAAGGAATTTCGAATTCCAATTCAAAACTCAATTGCAAAAACTACTAACAATAAATGGTAAAGAAAAATAGAATATGTACAAGCAACAGACACATATAGACAAACCTAAAATAATCTCCACTTCAGTCAAAATGTTCGTTTTCCCTCATTTTCTCAGTAGCCAAAAAAAAGGCTCATATCTACTTGGTTTACCCAAAAAACACAAAGGAAAAAAGAAAAAGAAAAGAGAGATTAGAGAGGGAAAATGGATAAGGCTCAGATTGGGCTCTCCGATTTGGCAAGTTAAAAGGGCACCATCTTGGTTGCAACAAGCTACATCACTCCATTGTATGTTATTTTTAATTTGATCAACAAATTGCTTCTTGATTGATTCAGAGCGCTTGTGAGAACTTGAAAATTATTGAGTAGTGGGGTGAAATCGAGAGTAGAAACAAAATTTGGAATTTGGGGAAATGGTAGAGAAGAACAAACGGGGAGAGAGATTTGTGTGCATGTTTTTCTTAGGTGTAATTACACTTTTAATCCCTATATTTTGGACCCTTTTTCTATTTTAGTCCCTACATTTTAATTTCTCCATTTTTATTCCCTAAAACAATTAACGCATGATATTTTAGTCCTTGCCGTAAGCCAATTGACGGAAATTGTATACATGGTTGACGGAGAAATAAAATAACATTAAGTTATAACTACGTGGCATAACCAGGCTCGACACGAGGGTTTCTCGCCCCTAACCTTGTCACGTGACCATCATGTGAGTGCTTCACCAACCATCTTTGGCACGTAGATTCTAAAAATCCTCAAATCAGATATTGAAACCCTAGAATTAACTCTCAAAACACCATCAACCTCTCTCTCTCACAGATATAGATGATCTAAAACCATCAGCCAGTCTCTCTCGAAGCCACCATCATCAACCATTTCCCAAAACCTATCTCTGCCATTTGAAGCCAAATACCCAAACTTTTCTCCATTCCTAAAGCCAAATATCCACTTTTTTTTTGTAATTATAAAGAAAATAAAAACTGGGAGACCTCTGTCTTTGTGAAAATGTATTAACTCTCTCTCTCTCTCTCTCTGTCTATATCCTTATTTATAGCTTTACAATATGCTTATTGGTTGGATCTGGTAGTAGCGACCACAATGTTTTTGTATGTTTAGACTTTTGACTGTTTGTTGGTCCCTGTCTGCAAGTGTTTATTTGTGGTTTCCAATGTGGTCCATGTGGTCCACGTGTTCCTGTTGAAGAGAGTTAAGCCTAACATTATTGCATGAGTGTTGTTTTATGTAATTCGAGTGTTGATAACTATGCATGTGTCTGTTTTAGTATGACAAAACTATTGAAGTAAGTTCTATGTTGTTACTTAAATAAGTGTTGTGTTGTTGAATGAATCATGTTTTGATAAAAATGTGTTGTTTTGGGTTAAGTAGCATTATTTAAAAGGGTTGGTGGTATGTTGCATGCAAAATAGATTATTTTATTAAGTGTTGTGTTGTTAAATGAGTGTTGTTTTGTTAAATAAGTGTTGTTTTGTTTTGTAACTAGCATTATTTAATTGGGTTTGGGAGTATGTTGCATGCAAAATGGATGAGCTATTCAGTATATCTATGCATCATAGTAGCTATTTTACTGAGAATCCTAAAAAATATGTGGGAGGTACAGTAGATGTAGTTGATAATTGTGACCTTGATAGGTGGTCTAAGTCAAGATAGATGGTCTAAGTCAAGATAGATGGTATATATAGGGACTTTGGGTACACCTCTATTAGCAGGCTATGGTAAAAAATGACCGGTATGAACCAAGAAATGGCAAATTTTCATTTGATTGTTAATGATCATGATGCCATGTTCATGGAAAATTTAATGAGGGGTCATGAAGAGATTCATGTGTATGTAGAGCACCCAGTAGATGACCCTATACTAGTCGATGAAGAAGAGGGTATTGGTGAGGATGTGCAGCCATTAGCAATGAAGCAAGACCTAATAGGTTATTATGATGGTGATGATAGTGATGGAAGTGAATTTTACAGCTTTTATGATAGTGATGATCCGTATGCTAATGATGATATTTTTAACAATGAGGATGAGCCAATTGAGGTAGATGTTGAGCAAGTGTATTCTAGGAGAGTAGGTGAAGGACCTGTTATTAAGAAGGTTAATGAGGATGATTTCATTGAGATAGATGCTACTCAAGTGGGTTTAAGGAAAGTAGGTAAAGAACTTATCATTGAGCACCCACCTGAGATCTTTCATGTAAGTGATAGCAATGATGGTGGGGAAATGGACTAGAAGATGAGGCAGAGGTGAACCTTGGTTTAAGGGACTTTCTTGAAGACAGTAGTAACAAATTGGGATGGTAAGGATGATGATGATGTTGTTGAACCAAGTCAAATGAGTGCTGGTGTAATGAGCTCTGATTATGAGAGTGAGGAATTGCACAGTCTTGTTCAATTATCATCTGATGATGAGATTGGTTATGATAGTAATGATAATTCTAATGGTGATAAAAGTACACATGTGGGAATGGAAGGGGATAGAAAAATGAGAAAATGAGGAACTTCCCTGTGTTTAAGCTAGTGGCTAAGGCTGAACATCTATCTTTTGAGAAAAATATGTTGTTTACTACACCTAAGCAATTCAATGAAGCTATAATTGAATATGCAGTTCATGGTGGATGAGAGATTAGATTTGTTAAAAATGATTTGTTGAGGGTAAGATCTGTCTGCCAGGAAAACTGCAAGTTTGTAGCCTATCTAACAAAGGTGCCATCGGAGAGGAGCTACCAACTAAGAACATTGACTTTGGAACACACATGCTCTAGAAGTTATAAGAATCCTAGGTGTATTTCATCATACATTGGGAAGAAGTTGATGAAAAAGTTGAAAAGACAGCCTAACATGAAGCTAGGAGACATTCAAGATGTTGTTCATGAGAAATATACCATAAACATGAGTGTAGGAAAAGCCAGTAGGGCTAAGGATCAGGCTCGAGAATATGTTGATGGGGCTTATATACAATAGTACAACTAGCTGTGGGAGTACTGAGAGGAGTTAAGGAGGTTTAGTCCTAGCAGTACCATACTTATGAATGTACATACCTTCAATGGAGGTGATTTAGTAGTTAAGATAGACTTGGTCTGTGGGGTGCCTTATTTTGAGAGATTATACATATGTTTGGAGGGATGCAAAAAAGGGGTTTCTGGCTAGATGTAAGCCATTCATTAGTTTGGATGCTTGCCACTTGAAGAATAAGTCAAGGGGTTAATTGATTACTGCAGTAGGCTAAAATCCTAATGAAGAGTATTTCCCACTTGCATTTGCAGTAGTAAAAGCTGAAATCAAGGACTCTTAGACTTGGTTCTTAAACCTATTACTTGCAGACATAGGTCAAAACAGGAGATAGGTGTTTATATTAGACCAGCAGAAGGTGTGTAGCTTATTCTCCGTTTGGTTGTTTTATCTATATATACACATTGTATCTCTAAGACACTAACTTCACATATTTGTCTGTGATGCTGTTCGTGACAAGGGTTGGTGCAAACTTTCATTGATAACTGGCCACAGTATGAACATAAGATTTGCTGCAAACATCTCTATAACAACCTTAGGAAAAACCAACCCGGTGTTCTGATCAGATAAATGTTTTGGAGAGCAACCAAGGATACTTATAAACAAGAGTTTGATGGGGTGATGGATGAGCTGAAAGAAATTGATGCTGATGCACACAGTTGGTTGCAAGCTCATTTAACAACAAAATGGGCCAGATACATGTTTAGTGAGGATGGCTTGACTGACATTATACTAAACAATATGTGTAAGAATTTCAACAGCGAGATTCTTAAATTCAGGTCTAAGCCTATAATTAACATGGTATGAGTCTTTGTGATCACCTACAGTTAATTAGGTTCATTGTTTGGTACATGTGTTTGGCAAGATGTTACAATTCATATATAATGTTTCATTGTATTTGTATGTGCTTGTAGCTTGAGTGTATTAGGCTATATCTCATGACTAGGTTTCAAGAGAACAAAGAGAAGATTCTGAGAGTAGAATTAGATATATGTGCCAAAGTTCTGAAAAGGTTGCATAAGGAAAAGCTGGCATACAGTGCGTGGCTAGCTTGTTGGGCAGGGCAGACACAGTTTGAAGTAAAAAATGGCTTACAAAGTTTCACTGTTGACTTGGTCACATCACATTACAATGGTAGGAAGTGGGATATAACTGACATACCCTATGTTCATGCAATCACCTACATATTTTTCAATAGACAAAATGCTAAACAGTATGTTAACCACTGTTTTCATGTCTCTATGTACAAGGCTTACTATGAGCCAATCATAGCACTAATCAATGGACATAATATCTAGAGACCCAGTGGTGTCCAACTTGTATAGCTTCTCATCAAAAGAAGACCACCTAGCAAGCCTAAAAAGAAGAGAGCAAGGGAACCTAATGAACCAAAAAGTAGGAGAGCTAGTATCTCTAAGTAGTGTAATGCCTGTGGTAAGTTAGGGCATAATAAAAGAAGTTGCAAGGGTGAGATTGGAGGAAACTCTTCACTACCAGGCACCGTAAATAAAACCAGTACATCTAATAAGGTAATATATGGACATATGTGTGAATCAGTTGCTTTTGAATATTCTATATTAAGATATGTGAATTTCTTGTTTGTAGACCAGTAGAACCAAAAACTATTCAAATCCAAGTGCACCATCACAAGCCAGGACAAGCTCAGCCACTCCATTTGCACCATACTAGGCTAGCATGCATAGCTTCATTCTAATTGCACCACCTCATTCTAGGATAAGCTCATTCACTCCAAGTGCATCATACTAGTCTAGCATGCACAACTTTAGGACTCCAAGTGCACCATACCAGTCCAGCATGCACAGCTTCAGGCCAGGTGCACCATCTAAGGCCAAGACAAGGTCATCCACTCAATTTGCACCATATTAGACCAACATGCACCAATCCAGTCCAAGTGCAACACCCCATGCCAAGACAAGCTCATCCAATCCATTTCAAGCCAGCAGAAGCACATTCATTCACTCTTATACACATTAGCACAGCTCCATTCCAAGTGCACCACCCAACTCAGGCAACAACACACAGAATCCAGGTGCATAACACAACTCCAACTGAAGCAACTAAAATCCAAGGTAGAAAAAGAAAAGGATGGTCACATCAAAGACTCTGAATGCTTCTAAGAATGCATCTAGATGCATGGAAGCATCTAGATACATGGAAGCAATCAGACATGTTGGAAGTTAATCATATGTGTATGGTCCAAGGAAATGAAGAAAGCAGAAGTCTTTAATTTCCTTTTTTGATGAATGTCATTTGTTTTGTGTAATTATGGTGTTTGGGTTAACTATGGAACAATGCCCTATTGTTGGGTTAACTATGTAAGTCTAGTGTTTGTGTAATTCTGGTATTTTGGGTTAACTTTGGTAGTAAGTGTGATGCCCCAATTTGATTAATTGTCTGATGTGTGTAGGTGTGTGATGAGTCCCACATCAGGTATTTACTGGATAGATTTGGGCTTTATTAACAACTACAAGAAGCCTCAATTGTGACTAGTCCTTTTGAGGTATTGTGCAGAAGTTACTAGCGTTTTTCCTTGGGTTGTTACATATGGTATCAGAGCTAGCCCAGTAACCCCGTGTGGGCTTAGAGACACTACCCCACAAAGTAGGCCCTAATGAGGACGTTAGGGATATAAGTGGGGGAGATTGTGATGCCCCAATTTGATTGACTATGTGATGTGTGTGGGTGTGTGATGAGTTCCACATCGGGTATTTACTAGGTAGATTTAGGCTTTATTAACAACTACAAAGAGCCTTAATTGTGACTAGTCCTTTTAAGGTATAGCACAGATGTGGCTAGCACTTTTTCTTGGGTTGTTACAGTAAGTGTTGTAGTTGAACAATGTCCTGTTGTTTTGTGTAATTCTAGTGATGGTAGTAAGTGTTGTTTTGGTTAAACATGAATCTTTTGTCCTACTTTGATACTCATAGCAATGAGTAGTAGTTTATGATAATTTGAAGATGTATTTGTATTGACTTTGTGTTGTTTAGGTTAATATTGAATCTTGTGTCATGCTTTGGTATTCACAACAATGAGAAACTGTTAATAAAGATGATGTGTTTGATATTTTATTGAGCTTTGTTATATATATTGACACTAATGATATTGACAGGGCTGTTGTATATATGTGTTAAGCTGAGTTGAAGGGTTGTTGGATATATAAGCTGAGCTGAAGGGTTGTTTTATATATGTGATATTGGAAGGGTTGTTGTTTTAGCCCAGTTTTCAGTGTTAGTTGGGCTTTACCTGTTTGGATATTCTTTTCTGCCTATAAAGTTTACCTGTTTTTGTATGCGTTGGGAAAAGGTGGAGATAAGTGGAGGGGTGGGACATTGTGCTTCATTGTGCATATTAGGCAGATTTTGTATTTGTTTTTGTATATATGGATACTGATCAATTTTATTAGGCAGAATCACATATGTGGGACATTGTGCTTTACTATTGATGATGCACAAAAATCGTCAGTGAGTTGATCGTCCACACGTGTCAATGGGTGCACCTGAAGAACAAAAGAGAAGAGCCAATCAAAGGGGACCGGTGAGGTACCCGCCAAAGACCCTCCGAAAGTTAAGTCAAAAGAGAGCTCTAACAATGCTAGAGAGTATGAGCTTTAGAGAAATTGTGCGTACCCTTGTGAGAGAAGGTTTTGGGGGTTATATAGTGGTGTAGATTTGACCTTAAATTCTTGAGGAGGAAGGTTTTTCCTTATGGGGAGAACTCTCCATCAAATTTTCGGATTTTTCGGGATGGTTTTCCTTGTAGATGACCCTCAATTACGATTGGGCATAGGGTGCAAGGCTTTTCCATATCTGGATTCTTGATGAGCACTTCCAGCCACGTGGGAGCCACGTAGTACCGTGTGTCCCCCTTTATTGGGTTCGTTTGCCTAGGGTCCGTCCCCTATGTTGGGTTTGTCCATATTGAGGTTCGTCTAACTAAGGTTCACTTCCTCTAGATCTGTTTGCCCATGAAAATGTGTTCATTAGTCTTGTCATGTCGTCAGCCTTATAAGACCATCTACTATATTGTAGGTCTAAAAATACCATTATCAACTATCATTGTGCTCAAATCATGTGGTACAACACTATCATTAGGCAGAATCACAGTATTTAGATAGATTCACAATATTTAGGCAGGTTCACTATCATTGTGCTTCATTAGGCAAATTTACAATATTTACCATTGCATAACACAGCACTATCACACTGCTAGTCCTGACATTAAGGAACAAGGGTGTTCATTTCATTACAGGAATGGTACAAAAAAAAAAAAAACCAGCAGGTGTTTCAATGCTAACTACGCATACAAAAAGTTTACACACTGCCAGCCCTACATACATTAGCAATTACAAGATATTGAAACTCCCCCACCTATGTAACATGCTAAAAAAACATACACTTTCACCACCTACCTAACCAAACGCTTCCACTTACTGCCTAACCAAACTTCCACTACCTACCTAACCAAACCTAGAATTACAGAGACAAATCCCACATATCACCAATAAAAATGCCAAAGCCATTGTGTAAAACTTCTCTCTCTTCTTGCAGCTTGCAACCTCGGCCTCAAGTGTGATAATCTGTTGCCTTTGCTCTGAAATAAGCACCTTACCACATTCACATATCTCATCATCACGCCATTGGAAGAATTTACACTTTCGCCCAACCTGAAATGCAAATCAAGCACTGAAAAATGAACATTTATAAACTTCCACCACCAAACAATTTAAACAAAAAAACTAAAACCCACTAAAAAAAAATACTCAAATTCAAATAGCAAGTAGTTTGGACAACCATAAAACCTTCTGCCAAGATTGTCTGCTGTCCACGAAACAACTAACATCGATTTCTTAGAACAGTAGCACCTCAATGGAGCTCTCCTCCTCAAGATTGAACTAGTTGAAGAGATTGCTTCCATTTGATCAGGGGCTTCGAAGTTTGCTTTGATCATGCTTTATGGATGTGGGTTATGGCGAGTCAGTTGTGAATCTTTTGGTGAGAGATGATTTAGGGTTTTTGGTACTGATTTAGGGGTTTTATTTGCTAGAGGTGGTTGATGAAGCACTCACGTGATGGTCACGTGACAAGGTTTGGGGCTACTGTTATTTTATTTCTCCGTTAGCCACGTATACAATTTTTGTCTGTTGGCTAACGGCAAGGACTAAAATATCACGCATTAATTGTTTTAGGGAATAAAAGTGGTGAAATTAAAATGTCGAGACCAAAATAGAAAAAGGTCCAAAATGTAGGAACGAAAAGTATATTTAAGCCTTTTTCTTAAGCTAACGTGGCATTTTTCGTGTTATTTAAAATTTTTTAATATTATTTTATAAGCCATGTCAGTTTCAAGTATGCCAACAGTGCACACCATTTGCCACGTAGGCATTTTCCGTTAGTAAATTAACGGTAAAGACCAAATTGACTACGAGTTAAAAATAACATGGACCAAATTGACTGCTATCAAAATGTATGAACTAAATTGATTGTGACTCCAAAATGTAGGGACCAAAATAGTGTTTGCCTATCTTTTTATTCTTTCTTCTTAAGATTTCTATGATTGGCATTTTTAACTTATAGTCATTTTTCTTGGTACATCTCCTTTATTTTCTATATGAAAGATTCAATTCATTTGTAAAGAACCAAGTAATGCAATACGACTACTTCCATATAGATTCTCTTCTACATAATTTTGGTTTTAATGATTTGATTTTTTTTTTTCCTAGTTTTTTTTTTTAACCGAAAGTAGATTACTGTCACTAATACTATTTAGAGTAGCACTAATACTACTTACATTGTATTCAGACTTAAGTTCTATATGTAACATGCCTATAATCCTGTTTTCATGTCTTATGAAGACTATGTGATGTCATTAAACTGCAATTGGTACCTAAGACTGCCTATATGCTTCACAGTGCCTAAAACCAAGTTCCCTAACTCTCCCACTGACAAGGGATATCTTTTCTATAATTCAATGATTTGGAGTTAAAAGGGATGTGAACTCTTAATTTCTCATTTGACAAGAAAGTGTCAACCAATTAAGTTATAAGACTTTTAGAAATAAGTTGGCAAGAAATATAGATAGGCATCCGAGTAAACAACACACAAAAACAATATTCAAGAATATAAAAAGGCTTGGTAAAGAGCAAAGCTACATACATAGAATTTCTCAACATTCTTTACAACAATTGAGTTGACAAGCTTTTATTAATTATCATCTAAGTGCACCATTGATATCACATTTTTACCTACCACTAACAATCTACCACATCGGTGTAAAAATTTGTCATTTTTTGTCTATAGACTTTCTCCTTAATAAAACATGAAAGATTTATATAGACATAGATAATACAAACTGTTAAGGACAGTATATAGACTGCTGCACACTTACATACAAAACTCTCAAAATAGGTAAATTTTTATTTTCTAAATGAATAGTAAGGCTGTGGTAACACAAACACTTCATTTCTGACCAATAAAGCCATTAGAACCAAAGACCAACCTATTTTAAAAAACCAATACACTCATTTAAGTGCCAAGAATCAGAGCAATTAGACATTCATAACCCATAAAATGAAGGAAAACACACAGCAAAGCACATTGATCATGGGGGCCTATGAAAATATTGGAAAATAAGAATCAGATGGACTGAGGGCCACAACTCATCTTGTAAACTAAATTATGAAAGTACAAAAATCAATTAAAGGATGTTGTGAGAAGTATTGAGTTTTCAGGAAAATCTCAACAATTTTACAAGAACTCAATTATGCAACTCACTAAGCCCTCTCTAAGTATCTGTAACCGATTGCTGATGTCCTCTTGCCTCTTCAAATCTGCTTCTAAGGTCTCTGAACAATAAATCATCATCTTCTCCAAAATGGTTGCACTCTTTAACAAATATTTTAGCAATTCTATTTCAGCTACTTTTCTGCTAAAATTTGAGATGCTGAACTCCTTGAGACAAGATCTCAAACAATGCGGTACCGAGTTCAATATCCAATAATCCCCAATCAAGCAAGTGTTTGGGTGCAGTCCCTAAATGACATTAAGAAACCATTCATAAAAATGGAGGCCACTTTTATTTCAGTTGCGTTAAGACTTGAAAATACTGACATTTAAAAATCTACCTCAGGAATGTCTATAGACTCTAGATTAGGAGTGTTTTGAAGCAAGTCCATCAGTATTTCTTCAGTATATTCACCAGGATCAGCAGAGGGTTCCACATACTCCTCCAAATGCATCAAATTGTGGAATATAGGTAGATGAGCTAGGAAGTTATTTGCACGGGAGACAAACTGAAAACCACCACCACCACCACCACCACCACCACTCCAATCCAAAAAAGGTAAAAATAATGCATTAGTGGTAACATGGAGGAATCTTGTGCACGCAGGTGTGTATATGTGTGTGCACAAATCTGTGTACACATCTATGTGCATGCATGTTTGCAGACAAAACATTGCTTGAAAAAAGAAACAAAAATAATTATATTATTGTCCTTTAATTACATAACAAGAAAGTAAGGTAACATACACAAAGGGTTGCACTTGATATTCTAAGAGACTTGACACCTTGAATTCCAACTAGCAGTTTAACTGCACGGTGAACAGTTTGTGGCACAGAACTCAAGTTTGTGAAATTGACAGATGCATCAACCAATGAAGATATGTTACAAAATAAAATGTCAGCTGTTAAATAAGTTTCGCAGTTTAGAGATATCAGGTCTATCGCATAGATTTTGATCTCACTATCAAGCAACTGTAATGGAGCCAAAGGGTCTTTGTAGATGGTCAACCTTCTTAAAGTTGGAATAGAAATGGAGATACTGTTGATATTATTCCATACAAATTCGTATAAGACCAAATCTTGGAGGACTGGACAGCCAGAAAATCGTTGTTGGCAGGACTGGTCATCCAAAAATGTAACAGATGAAAGATGTAAGATCTTGAGGCCTGAGAAGCAAACAGAACTCAGAACCTTTAGAACACCGGAGTCCATGACTAACTTCAATGTACTTAATGATTTGGAAGTAAAAAGGCTAGGGGGCAACAAAATGGTTGTTCTTATAGGTAGACAAAGATCAAGCTCCTGAACATTATGCTTTATCACAGAATAAGTCCACAAATAAGAACGGAATGCACTGACATGCATCATAAATAATAGAGATAGATGCAGTTTTTGTATATGTGCAGCATCATGAAGGTGTACCCTATCCACCAAATTAAGCAAGCACATCCCTAGCTCAAACTTTTTATTATTTGTCTTCCCAAAACACAACTCATCATCAAAATTAAAGTTTGACATACTGGTCCACAAGTACCTCCATTTTGTTGATAAGATAGAAGTTCTTACTGCATCCTCGGTAGGGAGGAATGAGAGAAAATAATGAAGAATACTGTCAGGTAATTTTCTGATTATATCTTTGCCCTCACCCTCATCCTGTCCTTTCACAAGCTTCTGAATTTTGGAACTGGGTGGTGGAAGAGCAGAATCCATCACTAATACTTCCTCCTACATGAAAATATTTTAAATTTGTAATCAAAATTACAACAAAAGTAAACAGTAATGAAAGAATGAGATTATCTTTTTCAGCGATTACAGGGATTTCTAGTCCCAAACCGCAATAACAAACCCCAATTACGAATTCTTTTTTTTCTTTTACGCATACAATGTTTCATTCCATACAGCACTAGTAATTTTTAATTCTATATTTGTCTATTTAATGGCAAGATGCACTTTAAAACAGAAACACCTAGCCATTTCTAAATCCCTTACAAAATTCAGAGGCACTCGGCTCCAAATGCAAAACTTAATGAAAATAACGATTATACCTCCAAAAAAAAATGATATTAGCCAAGGCCATATGTCTCAACTAGCACTTCCTTCTATTTCCAACGAAGGCATCCGGGTTCAAATCCCCCCACCCCCATTGTAACTATTGAATTATCAAAAACAATATATCAACTTCTTCCACTAAGACACAACAAAAGCTAGTATGCGATTATTAAATTAAAATTAAAAAAAAGAATCATAAATCTTATCCACAGAATAGAACATCATGTTAACAAAATAAATATGCCTAGCTTATATGATTACAAACTATTTGAAACTCCGTACCAAAATCAATTGAGTATTACTTCAAAAGATATTCCCCAAAATCATTCAGAAATAAACAAAGTCCCTGAAGATGAGGGCATGATTTCTGCAAAAAAAAGTTCTAAACTAATAAAAGCATATCAAGAAATTTAACAAAGTTTCTCAGCCACAGACAGACAACAATCAAATACAAAACTATATATTTCCGAGATCCAAAGGTCAAATTGTTGTTCCATAACAAAGAAGCTAACCAAAACAGTATGAGGATTATCATCACCAAAACTGCATTAGACACAACAAATTCAACCATTAAATGTATCAGCTACATCAGATGGAACCAACTTAAATCCAAGTTCTATAAACAAGTTAAGACAATTTTATATTAAAAGATTAAATTCATCATTTTCTAATAATTTAAACTTTTGGATCAATCGGTAATTTATCATGGTATCAAAACAGCAGTCCTTGATTCAAACCTTATCTCCACCTTACCTCCCATTTAAAAATTCCCCATGTGTTCGGCCCCACTTAATAAGGGTATTTTAATCCCACACGTGAGCCATGAAGGGAAAATGTTTAATTAAATGATTAAATACATCATTTCTTAATAGCTTAAACTTTCAGGACAATCATTAATTGATCATATAGCATAAATGATATAGCTCATTATCTTTAAGTAGAGAATCCGTGTTAAACAAGACACACAAGTATCTAATATAAACAAGTACCACATCACAGAAACACATCACTAAGAACAGGTACCCAACGAAGTTTTGAGTTAAACCCAATATCTTCTTTCAAAAATCACCTCCATCAAACAAACAATACAGCCATTTGAAACACAGTAACCATGTACAAAACACAATGAAATTCCAATGCACATTAGACCCAATGAAATTACACCCAGAATCTGGAAACCGAATTCTAATCGGGTAAAGAAAAGGAAAATAGAATAGGGAGAGAAAAGCAGATACCTCTGACTCTGGGTATGGTTGGCTGAGAAATAGAGGAGAAATGTGGCAGAGCCAAACAGAAAGACAAGAAAACTTGGAGTGATGGGGAGAGATTACTGGGTTTTCTAGGAACGCGGGAAAGTTTTGGGGAAAGACTGAAAAGTTTCAATTTCCTTTCTTGTCTAGTGTCTCTCTCTTTTTTATTAAATAATTCTAGTCAATGACTAGGTTTTAAAGCCAAGAAAATTAGAAAACATCAAAATAAAGTGACCAAAAATAAAGTATATATCAAAACTATATATTATAGTTTTGTACAATATTTATTGGGTTGGTTTTTTTTTTTTTTTGGTAAAGAATAGTTAATATCTATGAAGTTTGGGATAATGCAAATTAGGTCCAATATTTTCAAAACATACCAATTTGGTATGAGAAAAAAGAGACAATGAGTTATAGTTTATGAACCAAATTGATTAGTTTTGAAGAGTCTTGAACATAACTAGCATTCATCCAAACTCTAGGAGTGTTAACTATATTTTCCATTTCAAGACCCTCACTTTCTATTATTATGTTTTTTTAATAAATTATAGAGTATTTTTAAACTTATGGCATTCGCTCTATAATAATTAATTTTTAATATCAAGTCAAGATATTAATTAGTTTTTTTTATGTAAGTGGGTATTAAACCAAAGATTTCATATTTGGTGACAAAATAATTTATCAATTGAGCTAACTAAAATTCACACTTCAATTATTATGTTTGTGTGGGAAGAGAGGAGGAGATTTTTATAATTCCTATGACAGTTCACACTTCTACTTTCTCCACTTTTTTTTTTTTTTGGTCAATACTTTCTCCACTTTTTCACCTCTGTTAGCTTCTCTCAATCCTTCTGACATCGTAATTTACACACCCGAAAATATGAGATAGTAAATGGAAAGAGCTTTCTTTAAAGTTATATCAATCATACACACAAAAGTTATAAATCTTAAAATTTCAAACATGCACAGGTTTATAGTTTTTTTTCCCCTTAAATTTAAATAAATAAGAAAAAAAGAAAAATACTGTTTGCCTTCCATGGCAAGAGCCTCATTTGACCTCATGAAGCTCATAGCCATAGCCCATAGGTGTAGCATTAAGATCTTATAGGGTTTAAAATAAATATTTCCTAAAATACTGTAATTATCAAGTTAGAGAGACATATTCATCAAACACTCACACTCGACAAGTGTTTTTAATTCAAGAGTAACTTACTTGAACCATACCTATGCTTCACGAAGTTTTCTTAAGAATAAAAACCTCAGGTAACTAATCCACTTTACCAGTTCAAATGTTATGTTCTACTTATTTTCCCCCTATTTGCTAGCATACTGTGGTCATGGAAATGGAAGGAGGCGCTTGAGTGTTGCTTGATCTGCAGTGCATAGCTGCTGGTCTACCTCCATTAAAGTCCATATAAGAGATATTAGGGAGCCTTGTTCTGCGTAGGTAGTAGATGCCGCAGACATTCGTGTACCTAAAATATTGATTCATTCCTGACATACGAGCAAATAACGTAATATGCTAGTTCAGTTCATTGTATTCAAGTCTCCAAAGAAAATTCTACTCATGTACTGAAAGAACTGGAGATTAGGAAATCTCCGTACCTTTTCAAAACCAACACTCTCTTCTTCCTGACCATAAACCCATTAGAACCAAAGAGCAGCTTAATTGTAAAACCAATACTCTCATTTAAGTGCCAAGAATTAGATCAGTTAGGCATAAGCTCACAAAAAGAACACGCATACCACAATGAAAAGTAAGACATGGTGACCTAGGAAATCAAATTTTGGAAGATAGGAATCAGAAAGACCAATGAACACAACTCTTCTTGTAAACTAAATTATGGAAGTCCAGAAATCAATTCAAGGATGTTTTGAGAACTATTGAGTTTCCAGGAAATTCTCTACGATTTTACAAAAACTCAATTATGCAACTCGCTAAGCCCTCACGAAGTATTTGTAACTGATTGTTGATCTCCTCTTGCTTCTTCAAATCTGCTTCAAAAGTCTCTGAACTATAAATCCTCATCCTCTCCAAAATGGTTGCATTCTTTGACAAATATTTTAGCAATTCTATTTCAGCTACTTTTCCATTAAAATTTGAGATGCTAAACTCCTTGAGACAAGATCTCAAACAATGGGGTACTGAGTTCAATATCCAGTCTTCCCCAACTAAGCAAGTTCTCGGGTTAAGTCCCTAAATGACAATTAAAAACCATTCATGAAAATGGAGGCCACTGTTAATTTATTTGTGTTAAGACTTGAAATTCTTCACATTTAAAAATCTACCTCAGGTATGTCTAGAGACTCTAGACTAGGTGTTTTTTGAAGAATGTCCATCAGTGTTTCGTCAGTATAATCACCAAGATCAGCAGAAGGTTCCACATACACCTCCAATCGCGTCAAATTGTGGAATGCAGGAAGATGAGTGTGAATGTTTTCTGCATAGGAGACACACTGGAAACCACCCTCCCCCCCAACAAAAAAAGGTAAAAACAAAGCATTAGTGGTAACATGGAAGAATCTCACACTGTGCACATCTATATGCATGCAAGCGTGCAGAGTAAACATCGGTTGAAAAAGAAACAAAAATAATTCAATTTGTTAATTCCATAATAAGAAAGTAAGGTAACATACAAAGAGGGTTTCATTTGATATTCTAAGAGACTTGACACCCTGAATTCCAGCAAGTAGTTTGAGTGCACGGTGAGCAGCTTGTAGCTCATCATTCCAGTTTATGACATCAACAAACGCATCAACCAATGAAGATAGGTTACAAAACGAAAGGTCAACTGTTAAATAAGTTTGGCAGCTTAGAGATATAAGGTTTGTCGCATAAATCTTGATCTCACAATTAAGGAAATCATCTGGAGCTGAAGGGCACTCATAGATGGTCAACCTCCTTAAGGTTGGAATAGAAATGATGACACTCTTGATATTCTTATATACACAACTCCATAAGACCAACTCTTGGAGGACTGGACAGCCAGAAAAAAGTTGTTGGCAGGACTGGTCATCCAAAAATGTAACTGAAATATGTAACATCTTGAGGGCTGAGAAGCAAATGGAACTTGGAACCTTTAAAACGCAGTCCATGAATAACTGCAATTTAGTCAGTGATTTAGAAGTAAAAAGGCTAGGGTGCAAAAAAAAGGTTGTGTTTGCAGGTAGAGAAAGATCAAGCTCCTGAACATTACGCATTACTGCAAATTTTACCCACAAATAAGGACAGACCAGTCTGACAGGCATATCAAATGACAGACGCAATTTTTGTATATGTGCAGAATCATGAAGGAGTACTCTATCCACCAATTTAAGCAAACATGTCCCCAGCTCAATATTTTTTTCTTTTGTCTTCTTGTAAAACAAATCATCATTAAAATCAAAGTTTGACATACTGGTCCACAAGTAACGCCATTTTGTTGATAAGATAGATGTTCGTACTGCATCCTTGGTCGGGAGAAATGAGAGAATGTGACGAAGAATGCTGTCAGGTAATTTGCTGATTATATCTTTGTCCTCACCCTTGTCCTCTCCTTTCACAAGCTTCTGAATTTTGGAACTAGGAGATGGAAGAGCAGAATCCATGTCTACTACTACTTTCTCCTACATGAAAACATTCAAAATTTGTAATCATGATTACAGAAAAATAAATAGTAAGGAAAGAACCTTTACAAGGATCTATCGCCCCAGACACTAATAACAGATCCACCTATAAAAAAAAAAAATAACAAACCCCAATTACAAATTTTAGTTTTTTCTTGTACAGATGTATAAAATGCTTCCTTACACACAGCACTAGTTGCATTTTTAATTCCATATCTGTATGTAGAATGGCAAGATGCACTTAAAAACCAGAAATAAATAGCCAATTTTAGATCCCATACAAACAAAATTCAAAGTATGACCCTCTCAAATCAGCCAGTATGAATTAGTCTCATGCTTTGTTACTCTTTTCTTCTCCGCAGCATTAGTCACATCTTCAATAATTGCATAAGAAAACCATTTGCAACTTTAGAATCTATATAGGACCTAGGAAGCATGGACACTTCATTTGGAGAACAATACCCGTGTCATATTGCCATTGGTGTACTACCAGCCGTTTTATATTATAATTATTAAAAAATTGCCCTTATTGTCGAGTTGTACCTGTACCCGTGTCCATGATTCCTAGTATAGGACACTAATAGGCACCTTATAGTTAAAGTTGTTTGGATTAAAAAAAAAAAAAAGAAAAAAAAAAAGAAAGAAAGAAATTAAAGTAAGTAAATTAGTGACATATCAAACAACACAGAGAATCAGAAGCAAGCAATAGCAAGCTTAATAAATCAACAAAATACAAGCATAAGAAAATACAAAATGATCATAGATCCTAACATTTCTATTAGACCCATTTATCTATTTCCAGTAAAAAAGACTTTTAGGACTAACTATGAGGCTATATAGGAAATTCAATGAACTTTTCCAATTGATGGGTTTCCTAAATTTCATTCTTTTTTAGGTTCTGCAAATAGCCAATTAGAAAACCCAAATCCAAAAACAACCAGAACAGAAGAAAACAGAATCCTAATCAAGCAAATACCTCTGGCTCTGGTTGGCAGAGAAATTTTGAGAGGAGATATGAGGCGGAGCCAAACCGAAAGACGAGAGAACTTTTTGGGATATTGATGGGGAGAGAGATTATTGGATTTTCAATGGAAGGCGGGAATTTGTTTTGGGAAAGTCTGAAAAGTTTCTAGTGAGATTTCAATTTCCTTTCTTGTGTTTGTGTAGTGTTTTTTTTTTTTTTTTTTAAAGCCGAAAATAACATTTTTTTGGGGGGGGGGGGGGGGGGGGGGGGGTGTTGTTTTACTGTTAGCTTGGTCTAATACGTCCGGTTACTAACGCTGCTATCAAAATGTATGAATTAAAATTGACAAGTGAAAATGATATTTTTGCATTTTTCTGTATTTTTTAATCATCCTTCTCTAGGATTCATTTATCAAAAATAAATATTGCAGTCTCGGATGATATTTATTGGTTTTTTTTCCTTTTTAGAAAGATGTTCTTTGGTTTGGCTTTATATATATATATATATATATATTTTTTTTTTTTTAATTTAGAAAGGTCTAATTTAATGGTTATAATAAAAAAGTGAGATTTGAATATGAACAAAATTTAATTACAAAACTGGTTGTAACTTAAGGTTACAAATTCCTTTAAACAAATAAACATTATTACATATGTTGAAAATCTAATAATTGAATTGCGTATTTTTTACGCTTTTAATAAACATGTCAAATTTTGTTTTAATCGGATATTATTTACTATATGAATCTATAAGCTTATATTTTATGCATAATTTTAATTTATAAAAACTTACAAATTAAACGATTTATTGATGACATAACTATTAATCTTTAATTTTTTAAAAATTTTACAAGCATGTAAAATATAAGAAAAAAAAATATAATTCAATGGTAGATCTGTCTAAATAGTAAATTCATCTCCAATAAAAAGATATTGAGTAAGGTTATAGTCTAAAACTACAACTGATTTTATAGTTAAACTTTGTACGTTTATCCCTACCAGCCTCATTCTAAGGTTTTATTTTGGAACCAGGTGATGAAAGAGCAGGATCAATATCTACTACTTCCTCCCACATAAAAATCTTTAAACTTTGTAATTAGGATTACAACAGAAGTCCCCTTCCCCTGTTACTAACTAACTCAAAAGAGATTTGTATGGGCTTGGTAAGTCCCACATCGAAGAAGTAGGAACTCACGCCAAGGCTTAAAGCCTTCACACTCCCAACAAGAGTTACCGGCTTTTGTTGTGGGTGAGTTGTGTGATTTGAGCTAGTGAGTACACTGCCTAATTGACTGTGTCCCCTTCCCCTGTTACTAACTAACTCAAAAAAAAGGATTACAACAGAAGTAAATAGCAAGGAAATAATTAGATTTATCTTTTTCATTTATTACAAGGATTTGTCGTCCCAGACCCAAATAAAAAACCCCAATTACAAGTTTTTAGGTTTTTTCTTGTACAGATAAATACAATGATTCCTTACACACAACACTAGTTGCATTTTTAATTCCATATCGGTCTGTAGAATGGCAAGATCCACTTAACAGCCCAGAAATACCTAGCCAACTCTAGATCCTTATTACAAGCAATATCTTCCACACCACACCCCCCCCCCCCCCACCCCCCCCCCCCCAAAAAAAAAAAAAAAAAAAATCAGCTGATATGAATTAATCTCATACTTTCTTTGTTATTCTTTTTTGCTCCACAGCTTTAGTCACATCTTACAGAATTGCAATAAAAAAAAAAAATAAAAAAAAAAAACCATTTGTAATTTCAGGATCTATATATGACACCAATTGGGCAACTTGTAGTTAAAGTTGTTTTAAAGAAAAAAAACATTTAAGTCTAGAGTTACAAAAAAATTCACAATTATTGAGATAACAAGTTGTTATTGGAAAAAAAAAATGGTAATGTTAGTGATAAACCCAAATGAAAATTAGTAAAAACTTGTCTACTCAAATGTTGTGAAAAATATTGTGTTTTAGCATTACAAGAACATAAGTAAAATAATAAGTTTATTGAAATCCAATAAGATCTCAACCAAGTACTCCTTTTTCCTCTTCAATGCAAATGTTATACTGATATTAGTGCCATATCAAACAACACACAGAATCAGAAGCAACCAATAGCCAGCCTAATAAATCAACAAAATGCAAGCTTAATAAATCAAGAAAATGATCATATATCCTACAAATGCATTCCCTTCTTACTCTTCGGACCATTTCCATTAAACCCATTTATCCATTGAGTTTCGAGGAAAATCTCCACAATTTTACAAGAACTCAATTTTGCAACTTGCTAAGCCCGCACGAAACATGTGTAACTGATTGCTGATCTCCTCCTGTTTCTTCAAATCTGCTTCGAAGCTCTCTGAACAAAAAATCATCATCCTCTCCAAGATGGTAGCATTCTTTAACAAATATTTTAGCAATTCTATTTCAGCTACTTTTCCATTAAAATTTGAGATGCTAAACTCCTTGAGACAAGATCTCAAACAATGCGGTACTGAGTTCAATATCCAGTCTTCCCCAATTTAACACTTGTCTGGGTCCAACCCCTAAATGACAATAAGAAACCATTCTTGAAAATGGAGGCCGCTGATGTTTTGGTTGCATTAAGAATTAAAATTCTTGACATTTAAAGATCTACCTCAGAAATGTTGAGAGATTCTAGAGTAGGTGTTTTTTGAAGAATGTCCATTAGTCTTTCATGAGTATATTCAACAGGATCAACAGACACCTCCAAATGCGTCAGATTGTGGAATGTAGGAAGATGAGCTTGTAAGTGTTCTGCACATGGAGGAATCTCATGCGCATGTGTGTAGAAATCTGTGTAAACATCTATGTGCATGTATGTATGCAGAATAAACATTGGTTTAAAAAGAAAAAAATAATAATTATATTCATTAATTTCGTAACAAAAAAAAGTAAGGTAACATACAAGAAGTGTTACATTTGATATTCTAAGAGACTTGACACCCTGAATTCCAGCTAGTGTTTTAATTGCACGGTGAGCAGCTTGTAGCATATCTCTCTAGTTTGCAACATCAACAAATGCATCAACCAATGAAGATAGGTTACAAAACGAAAGGTCAACTGTTAAATAAGTTTGGCTGCTTAGAGATATAAGGTTTGTCGCATAAATCTTGATCTCACAATTAAGGAAATCATCTGGAGCTGAAGGGCACTCATAGATGGTCAACCTCCTTAAGGTTGGAATAGAAATGATGACACTCTTGATATTCTTATATACACAACTGTATAAGACCAACTCTTGGAGGACTGGACAGCCAGAAAAAAGTTGTTGGCAGGACTGGTCATCCAAAAATGTAACTGAAATATGTAACATCTTGAGGGCCGAGAAGCAAATGGAACTTGGAACCTTTAAAGCGCAGTCCATGTATAACTGCAATTTACTCAATGATTTAGAAGTAAAAAGGCTAGAGTGCAACAAAAAGGTTGCTCTTACAGGTAGAGAAAGATCAATCTCCTGAAAATTACGCATTACTGCAAAATATACCCACAAATAAGGACGGAATGGACTGACAGGCATAAAAATGATAGACGTAATTTTTGCATGTGCGCAACATCGTGAAGGAGTACCCTATCCACCAATTTAAGCAAACACGTCCCCAGCTCAGATGTTTCATCATACATATGCCAGTTGCTCGAATCATTAAAATCAAAGTTTGACATACCGGTCCACAAGTACCGCCATTTTGTTGATAAAATAGAGGTTCGTACTGCATCCTTGGTTGGAAGGAATGAGAGAATGTAATGAAGAATGCTGTCATGTAATTTGCTGATTATATATTTGTCCTCACCCTCGTCCTGTCCTTTCACAAGCTTTTGAATTTTGGAACTAGGTGATGGAAGAGCAAAATTCATGTCTACTACTTCCTCCTACATGAAAATATTTTTTAATTTGTAATCACTATTACCAAAAAAAAAAAAAAAAAAAAAAAAAAGTAAGGAAAGAATGAGATTATCTTTATCAACCATTACAAGGATTTTTTTGTCCCGGGCCCCAATTACAAAATTTCAAATTCTTTTTTTTCTTTGACACATACAATGCTTCCGTCCACACAAACACTAGTTGCAGTTTTAATTCAATATCTGTCAGTGGATTGGCAAGATGCAATTAACCCAGAAATACCTAGACATTTCTAGATCCTTTCCAAGCAAAATTCAGAGTATTTTCCCCAAATCAGCTGCTATGAATTAGTCTCATACTTTCTTTTTTATTCCTTTTTGCTCCATAGCATTAGTTACATCTTACAGAATTGCATAACAAAACCATTTGCAACTTCAGGATCCGTATAGGACATCAATTGGCACCTTATAGTTAAAGTTGTTTTTTTTAAAAAAAAAAACCAATAAGTCTAGAGTCACAAAAAATAATAATAATAATAATAATAATAATAATATTATTGGTAGACCCAAATGAAAATCATTAATAAGTTGTCAACTCAAATGTTATGAATAATGTTATCTCTAGCATTACGAGAAGATAAGTAAAATTGTAAGTTTACTTATCATTTTACTTATTGAAATCCGATATAATATCTTTACTAAGTAATCTTTTCCCCCTCTTCAATGAGAAAACATGTTACATTGATACTAGTGCCATATCACACAATAAACAGAATGAGAAGCAACTAATAGCCAGCATAATAATTCAACAAAATGCAACCTTAATAAATCAACAAAATGATCATACATCCTACAAATGCATTCATTTCTTTTAGACCCATTTATCTATTTCCTGTAAAAGAGACTTTTAGAACTAACTATGATGCTATATAGTAAATTCAATGAACTGTTCCAATTGATGGGTTTCCTAAATTAGAAAACTCAAATCCAAAACAACCAGAGCTGAAGAAAACGGGAAATCGAATCCTAATCAAGCACTGGCTTAGCATAAAGAAATAAGAAAAGGGATATAGAAAGGAAAAAAAAAAGTTGAATAGGAATAGAAAAACAGATAATGCCTCTGGCTCTGGCTCTGGCTGGCTGAGAAATTTGAGAGGAGAAATGCAGTAGAGCCAAACAGAAGGAAGAGAGAACTTTGGGGTAATAATGGGGAGAGAAATTAATGGGTTTTCAAGGAAGGCGGGAAAAGTTTTGGGTAGAGTCTGGAAGTTGATTTCAATTTCCTTGTATTGTGTAAAACATACTTCTAGACTTCTAGTGTTTATCCTTCAAACTTTAAATTTATTATTTTTTTAATATTGTATTATTGAATTTATATTTTTTATTGTTTTAAGATTTAAATTGTTTATATTTTTTATTTGTTGTATTATTATGTTTGAATTGATTTTTAGTTTCTCAATACTTGAATTGTTATATTGTTATATGTAGAGATATTGGGCCTGGGAGTCCATCGTCTGTTTGTGTTACGGGCTTATGGCCCAATCCAAGGACAAGAATTTATCCGAGGAGGAGGAATCTTCATTAGACAAGGTTGTGTTAGTGAATAGAAGTCAATTTTGACCATAATGGCTCATGGGGTGGGCCGAGGATAAATTCATCCTCGGATAACCAATGCCAAGGTCCAAAAAGATTGTCTGTCACTCAGGATGATGTTCCAAGAAGCCTCGTCGGTGTTGATAAGCATTGTAAGAGTGGTGAACAAGGCAATGCCCTAAAATATCTAAAGAGAAAGCTGTTACCTCTGTATTAAATGCACTACAGCTAACACCCTTGCCGCATTAATGTGGAGGTGATGCCTGAACAGTAGATTTCAGCCTTATAGCTACTACATGAAGACTTATGGAAGGCGATGATGGGATAAGTATCCACGCCAACCATCTAGCGTGCACGTGGAAGGTGGAAATGAAAAGGAAGGGAGTATAAAAGAAGAAGGATGCAATAAGATTAAGGGATCGAAAATTGAAGAGAAAAAACACTATAGACTTCCAAAACCAAACTTGTAAACAAATTGGGAAATAATATATAAGAATAGCTCTCCTCGGACTTTGCCGAGGACGATTTTTCTTCAACATAACCCTTTTCTTTTCATTTTCTTATCATTTGAACCCTTCCTAGTGTTTGTTTGATTAGCTATAGCCTAGTTTTCCAACCTATTCTCTACAAATTCATTGTTTTGGGTTTTTTAAGCCTAAGTCCATCCACGTAATGGGCTAGGAATTCAAATCTGGTCCTTACAATTGGCGCCGTCTGTGGGAATTACTGGTGTTGTAACGAATCTAGTACAGAACGATGGTAGGTTCAGGTCCACATCAGGTAGAGTCTATGGGATCTCAACGTCAAGATCATTTTCGTGATATCGAATGACAAAGAGACCGGGAAGGAAGTGTACATATTACTCATCCCAGTAACAGCCAAGCTTGGGGTAGAAGCCATGTCTCTCGTGAGGAGAACGCTAGAAACATGCAGAAGGAAATTGATCATTTGAAGAGGAGCTTGCGCCACGAATGGCGAAAGCGAGCTCCATCCAATTCTGACCTCTTTTCTGATGGTGAGGAGGATGTTAGCTATAGGTGCAGATCGAGGACGCCCTCTAGCGAGTCTTTCTCGCATGATAAGGACTATCATCACGAACGTAGAAATAGTAATCCGTCCTCGGTCGGCCTGGGAAACGACGCTATGAGTAGAGCACTTAACCAAATTTCCAAATCACCTTTCACGTGCTGGATTGAGGGAGGAAAACTTCCTCAGTGGTTTTTCCAACCCACATTCACCATGTACAACGAAAGAACGGACCCTGTGGAGCATGTTAGCCATTTCAATCAACAGATGGCCGTACACTTCAGAAACGAGCCTTTGATGTGCAAGGTATTCCTGTCCAGTTTGGGGCCTGTGGCGATGAGGTGGTTTGATAGTTTGAAGGTAGGTTCCATTGATTCTTTCAAAGAGCTTACTCAAGCATTTGGATCTCGCTTTATCACGTGTAGCAAGGTTTCTTGGCCTTTAGCTTCTTTGTTGTCTTTGTCCATGAGAGAAGGAGAAACTTTGAAGACGTATTCGGACAGATACTGAGAGATGTTTAACGAGATAGGTGGTGATTTTGAGGATGTAGCCATAAGCACTTTTTAAGCTCGGTCTACCTGCCGAGCATGGCTTAAGGAAGTCTTTGACTGGGAAACTGGTTACCAGTATATGCCAACTCATGGATCAAATTGACAAATATAAGAGAGTTGAAGAGGACCAGTAGCAAGATAGGGGAAAGGGCAAGGCTATCCCTTAGGAGATGAGGGATTTCAGATCAGACTACTACAACAATAACAGACCTCAAAGGGATTTTGCTGGGCAATCCTTACCTATGGCTCCTCAAGTGGTAAACATTGTGTTTAGAGAGCCGGTGCATCAAGTTTTAGAGAAGATTAAAAACAAGCCATACTTTAAATGGCCGAACAAGATAAGTGGAGATCCTTTGAGATGCAACCAAAGCCTTCATTGCCAGTACCACCAGGAGTGAGGACATACCACTGAGGACTGCCGAACACTGTGGAATCATCTGGAGCAACTGTTCAAAGAGGGGAGATTACAGCATCTCTTGTACTGCCCCAACGGGCAAGGTGACCAGTCGAGGTTAGGGACTTAGGGGAATGCTTCTTCAAGGCCCCCAATAGACATAATCAATGTCATCTTTGCTGCACCTGGGAGGACTGGTTCACAGCCCTCCAAGGTGATGTTTGTAGCCCGACTTCCAGTCGAGGACACTAGCTTTGGGCCGAAGAGGGCTAGAATAAAAATTCGACCGGCGTTAAGTTTCTCGGACGAAGATAAGGAAGGAACCATCTAGCCACATGATGATGCTTTTGTGGTAACCCTCAGAAAAGGAGGGTATGATGTGAGGAGGGTGATGGTAGACCAAGGCAGCTGTGCAAAGATTATGTACCTTGATTTATACAAAAGGCTGAGCTTAAAACTCGAGGATCTGACCGCCTATGATTCACCCTTAGTGAGTTTTTATGGGAAAGTTGTTACTGCAAAGGGCTAGATCAGGTTACCTGTGTAGGCAGGCTCAGAAGTGGTGGAAGTGGACTTTATAGTGGTGGATGCGTACTCTCCCTACACGGCCATTGTGGCCAGGACTTGACTTCACACCTTAGCGGCTGTTTCTTTGACTCTGCATCAAAATGTGAAGTATCCGTTAGGAGATTGAATTGAGGAACTGGTAGGTGACCAGTCTATGGCTAGGCAGTGCCTTGTGTTCGCAATCTTGCATCAGCTAGCAGCCAAGTCCTCGGCCTCGGTAAATGAGGGCTTATAGCAGTCAAGGTCCATGGAATTACCTGTAAAAGGGCCAGCCGAGGAGGCTAAATGTGAAGATTTAGAGAAATTTTCCATAGGTGATGATCCGGAGAAGTTCTTCCAGGTTGAAGCTCAATTACCACCTCAGAAGAAAGGGGAGTTGGTAGAATTTCTTAAGAGAAACGTTGATGTATTCGCCTGGAATGCGTACGAGGCTCCGGGGGTGGATCCGACCTTTATCTGTCATCATTTGAAGGTCAATCCATCAGTCACCCCCAAGAAGCAATTGCCTCGACGTTCATCCAAGGAACATTCTGATGCTGTCAAGGACGAGGTGATGAAACTTAAGCAGGCTGGGGCTATTAAGAAGGTCTTCTACCCTGAATGGTTGGCTAACACAGTGGTGGTAAAAAAGAAGACTAGGAAGTGGCGTGTATGTGTAGATTTTATGAACTTGAACAAGGCCTGCCCAAAGGACCCTTTCCTTATGCCACAGATTGACCAGCTGTTGGACGCGACTGTGGGTCATCCTCGGATGAGCTTTCTAGATGCCTTTCAAGGATACCATCAGATATCTTTGGCCTCAGACTACCAGGAGAAGATAGCTTTTGTCACTCTTACTAGAAATTATCATTATAAGGTGATGTCCTTTGGTTTGAAGAATGCAGGGGCTACTTATCAGAGGATGATGACCAGGATGTTTGAGTCTCAGTTAGGAAAGAGCATAGAAATTTATATCAATGATATAGTGGTAAAGAGCAAGGTAGAGTCCGATCATGTTAATGACCTCGGAAACTTTTTTGATATCCTGAGGAGATATAAGCTACAGCTTAATGCCTCCAAGTGTTCTTTTGGTGTCGGATCGGGGAAGTTTTTGGGCTACATGGTCACGCACCGTGGAATTGAAGTCAACCTTGACCAAATTAAAGTAATTAACAATTTGCAACTACTTCGGAATCCTAAAGAGGTTCAGAGGCTTACAAGAATGATTGCTGCTCTAAACCGATTCATCTCTCTATCAGTAGATAGGTGTAGATCGTTCTTTCAGCTATTAAACAAGTGTAAGGGTTTGAATGGACTGAGGAGTGTGTTCTAGCTTTTTAGCAATTGAAGGAATATCTGTCTTGGCCACCCATTATGTCCAACCCCAAGGTGGATGAGGTTTTGTTCGCCTACATCGTAGTGGCCTCCCACGCGGTGAGCATGGTGTTAATACGCGTTGATGATAGTGTACAGAGGCCGGTTTACTATGTGAGTAAATCACTACATGAGGTCGAAGTTCGTTACTTACCACTGGAGATGGCCATTTTGGCAGTGGTACATGCTACACGTAAGTTTCCCCATTATTTTCAATCACATACAGTGGTCGTCCTAATCCAGCTCCTACTTAGAGCTTTATTACGGAGTGCGGATTACTCAAGGAGAGTTGCAAAGTAGGGCATGATTTTAGCAGCTTTTGACATCAAGCACATGCCTCATACCTCTGTCAAGGGTCAAGTTCTTGCCGACTTGGTTGCCGAGTTTGTTGAATCCCCGGAAGAAGAGAAGATAGAACAGCAAAACATAGATGGAAAATCGGTTGGAATGATCTCCGTACAAGAACCTGTATCCTGGAAAGTTTATGTTGATGGTGCAGCTAACCATAAGGGATTTGGAGTGGGGCTAGTCTTGATATCTTCAGAGAGGATTACAATTGAAAAATCTTTAAGGTTGGGCTTTTCGACTACAAACAATGAAGCCGAATATGAAGCTCTGTTGGAAGGGATGATCATGATGCAAAAAATGGGTAGAAAGGCAGTGGAATTGTTCTCTGATTCAAGGTTGGTTGTTGGCCAAGTCCAAGGAGAGTTAGAAGCCAGAAATCCCAGAATGCAAGAATACTTAAACTAGGTTAGACATTTACAGTCTAGGTTTAAATCTTTTAATTTATCACAAATCCCTAGAAGTAAAAATACACATGTGGACTCTTTTACCACATTAGCAACCTCCTCGGCACAAAGTTTACCTTAAGTAATCCTTGTAAAAGACTTATGTAAACCTACCAAGGTGGGAAGAGCAGTAGTTCATATTCATCAAATAAGGGCGGGTCTTAGCTGGATGGATTCTATTGTATTGTTCCTTAAGTAAGATGTTTTGCCAGAGGATAAGTCCGAGGCTGACAAAGTGTGAAGAAAAGCTCATCGGTTCTAGTTGTCCGAGGACCAGAAGTTGTATAAGAGATCTTTTTTTGGCTTGTATCTACTATGTGTACTCTCGGAAGCGATTGAGCTAATCCTGGAAGAATTGCATGAAGGGATTTGTGGAAGCCATATGGGGGGCAGGTCTTTATCACATAGGGCCCTTACACAAGGCTACTGGTGGCCGAGGATGCAAAAGAAGCACAGGACTACGCAAAAAAGTGTGACCAATGCCAGAGGTTTGCCCCAAACATTTACCAACCTGGGGGAGTTCTTAATCCTTTGTCCAGTCCTGGGCCTTTTGCATAATGGGGCTTAGATATTGTAGGTCCTTTTCCTAAGGCAGTGGGGAACAAGAGGTACTTGTTGGTTGGCATAGACTACTTCACCAAGTGGGTTGAAGCTGAAGCACTTACAAACATCAGGGATGTGGACGCTAAATGATTCATTTGGAAAAACATTGTCACCAGGTTTGGAGTCCCACATACCCTTATCTCGGACAATGGACTCTAATTTGACAGTAAGGCCTTTAGGAGATACTACTGTGATCTGGGAATAAAGAATAGATATTCCACCCCAGCATATCCACAGAGGAATGGGCAGGCTGAAGCTGTCAATAAAGTCATAGTCAGTGGACTTAAAAAGAGGCTGGATGATGTGAAAGGGTATGGGTAGAAAAGCTGTCACATGTCTTATGGATTTATCGGACTACACCTCGTAGGTCCACAAGAGAAACTCTCTTTTCTATGACATATGGGGCCGAGGCTGTTATTCCTCTAGAGACTGGATTTCCCACGATGAGAACAAGTTCCTTTACTCCGAGCAACAACGATGAACTGTTGGAAAGAAGCTTGGATTTAGTTGAAAAGCGAAGGGAAAGTGCCATGGTATAGTTAGCATACTATCAAAACAAGCTCAAGCGATGGTATGATGCTGACGTGAAGTTAAGGCTGTTGACAGTGGGAGACTTGGTCTTAAGAAAGGTTATGGGAACTACCAAGAACCTAGCATAGGGGAAGTTGGGACCCAACTAGGAAAGGCTATATCGTATAACATCGGTAGCTGGGATAGGCATGTACTATCTCAAAGATTTAGAAGAAAAGGTTGTACCTCGTCCCTGGAATGTAAATAACCTTAGGAGATACTACTATTAATAAAGGTTTCCTTCACCCAATTTGGGTTTTTGTTATAGTATATGTTCTATGTTTTTCACCATCTATTTGAGTATCAAATAGAACCTTGGTCATGTCTGGCTTCTCGGATCACATACCTTGGGGAAATTGATATCTTTTAATTAATTTTCTAAGTGTTAAACAAAACCTTAGCTATACCTGGTTCCTCGGACCATCTACTTTGGAAAAATTAACACATTATGACAACTATCTGAGTATCAAACAGAACTTTGGTCATGCCTGGCTCCTCGGACCACATACCTTGGGGAAATTAATATCTTTCAATTAATTTTCTAAGTGTTAAACAGAACCTCAGCTATGCTTGGTTCCTCGGACCATCTGCTTTGGAAAAATTAACACATCATGACAACTATCTAAGTATCAAATAGAACCTTGGTCATGCCTGGCTCCTCGGACCACATACCTTGGGAAAATTAATATCTTTTAATTAATTTTCTAAGTGTTAAACAGAATCTCAGCTATGCCTGGTTTCTTAGACCATCTGCTTTGGGAAAGTTAACACATTATGACAACTATCTAAGTATCAAAGGGAAACTTAGTCATGTCTGGATCTTTGGACCACACGCCTTAGATAGATTAATATTTTCCCTCAAATGACTATATGTCATGGAAAAATCTTATTTATAATAGACTTTGTGAAATATATATATATATATACAATAAGTTAGTTTCCTTTGTTAACTACTTTGGTACCAGATGCAATACAGTAAGTTAGTTTCCTTTGTTAACTACTTTGGTACTAGATGTAATCACTCCAAACAGCAGTGATTTTCATTGTAACAAGGGTTCTAAATGGATGCTCATGAGCATCACTTAAAGCCTTTACGGGCATACCTGTATTTGTGTAAAACTTGACCATCTCTTTAACCCTCATGAGCATCACTTAACCCTATATGAATATTACAACACTGTGTATGTTCATAAAATTAAGTTTATACTTTGCCATGGTGATTAACTTAATAAAATTCACCTACTTTTGCTGCTGATCATATGAAGCAAGACAATTGCTATTTACTCAAGTGGGTTAGTGAAAGAAGTGTTACATCATCATTACTTTTATTAGGTGTTAGCTAAAATGGAAATGATATCAATTTTAGTGCAAAAATCACAGGAAGAAAGGAAATATCTATAACTTTCATTAAATAAAAGCCTTCAAATAAGGCAGAACAAGTACAAAGAAGATAGGTTGATTACAAACTGGGAAAATAAAAAAAAAGGGGTGACCTATTTCTTCATTTTTATTACAAGTTTGTCTTTTGGGTCTTTGGGAGGTTGAGTACTCGTTGATGTGGTGGACGGTTTGGCATCTTTAGGATCCTCCTTTGGGGGTATGGAGAGGGTTGCCAACACTAACTCCATGTTTTGGGAAGTTCCTTTGTCCTTAGAGGGATCCTTTGGAGCCGTTGGAGTTAGGTCAAAGCCCTGGGCTACTTCCTTGTTGCCTTCTCCAGCCTCTGTGGTATCCTTAGCCTGCTGTACCCCTTCCAGAGAAGTATCGGCCGCAGGAGGAGCTTTGGATGGGCTGCCTTGAATCTCCCTTGCCTCTAAGGACACTGGATCAGCCTGAGAGTTTGCGGAGCTTCGAGGGCGTATGGTGGGGGGGTAGTAGACACTTTCTGCTCTCTTGAGCATGGAAGAAGCCTTTGGATTGAGGGCTTAACCCCGGCTTGGTTAAGGGCTTCACCCCATGTCAGGGCACAATAAGTTCTACATACTAAAGGGACTTCGGCCCTAAGGGCATCTTTAGTCTCAGCCATCCTAACTTCGTATCTGTGTTGCTCTGCTTCGCCCCTGGCTTTCTCTGCGTCATCCTTGGCCTTCTCAGCTAAAGCCTTGGTCTTCTTAACGTCCTCTAGTTTTTTCTACAAGGCAGCAATCTGCTTCTTGGCAGCGGCCAATATCTCTTCGGCACCTCAAAGGAGTAACCGTTGGCTTTCGGCCTGTTTTTCCACGTTCTCTAAGGCAGCCACGGCATACTTCCTCTCTTTTTCCTCCTCAGTTAGCTTAGCTTTCAGATCTTTGTTACTTTTCTCAGCCACGTGGAAGGCATCCACGGTTGCTATCCTTCTTCCTTCCTCCTCTTTCATTTTTCGGTGGGAAGAGTTCACCATCTCCTCGACCCTAAAGACTGACTAGGTGGCCTGAGAAGAAAGAAAAGTTAAGTTAATATAGAAAAAACAACAAAACAAAAAAGGGGGATTTTAAGTTAAAATAGTTACCATTGCCAGGTCTCTTTTAAGCTCGAGAAAAACTTCATGCTGCCTTAGAGACCTGAGGTCAGCCATGTCCTTGGGGAGAAGCAAGGTTTGTTCCATGACGTGGGCTATGTATCCAGCTATCCCTCCTTGGAAGTCCCGGATGGAAGCTTCACTAGTTATAGGGGCCCCGTTTAGTTCCATGGGCAGAGCCCAGGCTGGTGTTGTAACTGGGTGCTCCCCTCTCCTGTCACCTTTATGAGCCGACCTCGTCTGCATACCCCGAGGATGCTTAAACCCCCTCTGGAGATTACCTTCGTGATGGGGATGGTTCTTCACAACCTCTATGACCTTTTTACCCTTATCATCCCTTTTTCTTTTATGGTTGGTAGGGTCAATAAGGGTATGTTGGATAGGGGGAGAAGTAGGAAGACGGGTCTGAGCTGGAGGCGGGGGAAGCTGAGATTGGGTGGACTTGCCGGATGTCTTTCCCTCTGTTTGGGATTCCAGCAGCTCTAACAGGGTCGACTTCTGTTTCCGTTGAATACCCATCACATCTGATGAAGGAATTGCTTCTTCGGTCATAGGAGATGGAGGTTGGTAGAAGACCTCGTAGATATCGTCCAAATCAGAGATGTCCACCACTTCTTTGTCTTTTTCCTCTTCTCCCTCATGTTCTTCTTTGTTGATGGGTTGAAAGGAGGTAGATTCACCAATTGCGATTTGTGACGAAGAAATTACTGTGAGGATACCTTCCAAGATTGGGTGAGAAATGAGGTCGTCCTTTGGGATGGGTTGAGTGAGGAAGGTGCCTTCTGGAACAGGTGCACTTTCAGGGAGAAGAAAGTCGAGAACAGCTACACTTATGTTGTGCAAATGAGGGTCTTTAGCTCTGATCATGTACTTCGGTGCTTCGAAGCCGGACGAGATTGGCTTGTACCCCAAGATTTTGTGAGACGCTCGCAATTGGCCGTCGTCATGTACGAAGACCTTGGCTTGAAGTATGTTGTCCAAACTCTCCCTGTTGACTGGGTTGAAGTTTGGTTTAGCGGCTTGTCTATCTGCAAAATCATCAAGAATGCAAAAATCTTTATTTTCAGATGTAAAAGTGGAACAAATTAAAAGAAAGGAAAGAACTTGTAAGTAAGCACCCTAAACCCAAAGCCCCACCTGGCTGTCCCTCTCTCGTTGGACAGGGGAGGCCATCATGCCACTCCCCTGACAAGATCAAAAATCTTTATTAAGGCCTTTATTGGATTCTGGAAGGCACTGAATCAGTCTAACTTCGGGATACCTGGATTTTAGGTAATACCCCTACCCCTTTAGGTGATGAAGGTTATAAACCCATCATGATGGGTGAGTCGTAAACCCATTTTTTCGTTGAGGGCATTTACACACCCTAAAATCCTAAACAAGTTTGGGGCGCATTGGGTGGGAGCTAGTCTATGAGCCCTAAGATAATCTCTGGTCACAGTGCTTATGGGAATTCTCATCTCCCCCTCTACAAAGGCAATCATAAGGATCACAACTTCTCCCTCCTTCCTTTTCGCATTCCACTCTCCCTCTTTGCAATACCTAATACCCACCCCCGGAGGAATCTTATACTGAGACCTAAAATTTTCTATCTTCTCCTTGGAATCTACTAGACACTTAAATCTACCCATTCTAGAATGGTGTAAAGAGCCCTAAAATGGTGGAGAGAAAAGGAATAAGGGCTGAGAAGAGGAAGAGTATGAAGAACAGAAAAATGTATGGAAAAATAAAGAGTAGAGATTTGTGAAGACTTACAAGAGTAAAAAGTGGGTCCTCAGACAGACTTTTAATATTTGTAGAAGCTTGAGTAAGGTGAGGGAGTTGGTAAGTTCAAAGTATATGTGTTAAGAGTTAAATGATTGCTAAAGTAAAGAGAGTGTTTGATTTGATTGATATTTATAATAGAAAATGAGCTACAGAGTGGGAAACTTCCCGCCCAAGTCCCAATGGAGTTCTCAACCATTAGATTTGCATCACACTGTAGAACGTAGGGAACATAAGGCCATAAAAATTTAATGAGGAGTGCAACTCGTAAGCCGAAGCAACAGAAGCGTGTCTTGGGCAGTTAAAACAGCGTATCTATGAGAAGAGGTAGGACGGAATAAGCACAGAGCAATTATGGTGACGTTGAAATTCTCCTTTCTTCTTGAGAAGCCAAAAAGAAGAATCTCGAGGGGCTATTGTGGGGATATTGGGCCTGGGAGTCCGTCATTTGTTTATGTTACGGGCTTATGACCCAATCCAAGGACGAGGGTTTATCTGAGGAGGAGGAATCTTTGTTAGACAAGGTTGTGTTAGTGAATAGAAGTCAATTTTGACCATAATGGCTCAAGGGGTGGGTCGAGGATAAATTCATCCTCGGATAACCAATGCTGAGGTCCAAAAGGATTGTTTGTCACTCAGGATGATGTTCCAAGAAGCCTCGCCGGTGTTGATAAGCATTGTAAGAGTGGTGAACAGGGCAATGCCCTAAAATATCTAAAAAGAAAGCTGCTACCTCCGCATTAAATGCACGGTAGCTAATACCCTTGCTGCATTAATGTGGAGGTGATGCCTGAATAGTAGATTTCAGCCTTACAGCTACTACATGAAGACTTATGAAAGGTGATGATGAGACAAGTATCCACACCAACCATCTAGCGTGCACATGGAAGGTGGAAATGAAAAGGAAGGGGGTATAAAAGAAGAAGGAGGCAATAAGATTAAGGGATCGAAAATTGAAGAAAAAAAAAACACAGTAGACTTCCAAAACCAAACTTGTAAACAAATTGGGGAATAATATATAAGAACAGCTCTCCTCGGACTTTGCCGAGGACGATTTTTCTTCAACATAACCCTTTTCTTTTCATTCTCTTATTATCTGAACCCTTCCTAGTGTGTGTTTGATTAGCTATAGCCCAGTTTTCAAACTCATTCTCTACAAATTCATTGTGTTTGAGCTTTTTGGGCCTAAGTCCACCCACGTAGTGAGCTAGGAATTCAAATCTGGTCCTTACATTATACTTTGAGAAAGTTTTGTAATGTTAGAACTTGTTTTTTTTAAAATGTTTTGTGAATTTTAATTTAATGTAATCAAAATAAAATTTTAATAAATTATATATATGTGTATGTGTAAAAAAAATATATTAAGTGTGGCAGGATAGATACTCTTGAATATCCGAAGTGAGAGTTAGGGGAAAGGAGAATAGGAAACCCTCCTCATACTTGCCCTGTTGTCAGTCCTAAAACATTAGAATAATTTAATGTAACAAACCAATCCAACCGAATTTGATGTCTTGGGCTGATTTGTATGGATTAGTTGATTGGGTTGGATTTTTTTTTTTTTTTTGTGGAGCTTTGGGTCAAGTTAGGTTTGAGATATAGTTTTTTCAACCCATTTGACCCAACCCAACCAACCATGTATATAATTTTATTTTATTACCTTTATTTTAATTTGATTGGTTTTGGTATTTTGATGAATTTAAAATTTGAAATATAATTTAAGCATATTATGTGAATTGTAAAAACTTATTGGAAAATTTTAAAAGAATAATTTATGAAAGTCTAATTTTTTTCATGGCATAAAATTTCAAGGCATAAAACATGTATGTACAACTCATTGACCCAACCCAACCCAACCCAATCCAACCCATATATGTTGAATTTGGTTAGTTTCTATACATGCGATGGGTTGTGAATTTCTCAACTCAACAATGTCAAGTGTGTTGAAAAATCCAATCCAATTTATTATGACCCATGCACACCAATTCATATTTTAGTTTGAATACAAGGAAATATAATGGCATTCTAGATTTAATTATACCTCTATTCTCTAATATATATATATATATATATATATATTTGGTTGAAAAAATTACACTACAGGTCCGTTTGGATACAGCTGAAAACTGAAAATTGAAAAACACTGTAGCAAATAATTTTTAAATGTGTAAATAATACCGTGGAACCCATTTTTAATGAAAAAGTTGCTGAAAAGTGAAATTTGTAGGTCCATGAATAGTGAAATTTGTGCTGAATAGTCAACTATTGCGGCTACTGTTCATTGAACAGTAGCCGCAACAGTACATAAACAAAAAAAAGTCTGAAACCCGTGAAATGAAAAAAAAAAAAAAAAAAAATGCTGAAATGCAAACGTGCGTTTCAGCTTTTCAGTCCAAGCCAAACAGACACTACTGCGTTTGACGCGCTTCCCAGACGCACGTTTGCGTTTTCAACCCTTTTTTTTTTTTTTTTTTTTCCCAGCCGTGAATGTTGACTTGGTGGGGTGAACAGTGTGCACACAGTATACACACAGTGCACACACAGTACCTTTTTCAGCCACTTTTTTAGTGATGGGACCCACAAATTTTACTTTTCAACAATTTTTTCATTAAAAATGGGCCCCACGATACTATTTACACATTTAAAAATTATTTTGCTACAGTGTTTTTCAGTTTTCAGTTTTCAGTTGTATCCAAACGGACCTTATAACCCCCCTATCACAGCTTGCTGATAATAGATTGTAGGCTTCTTTCTTTCCGTTTGTTCATACCCCCCAACCCATTACCTTTTCCCAATGAGTTGGTGGGTTACAGAGAAAATATAAATTCATGGTCTTCTTCCAAAATTATAGTTTAATATGAAGCTAACCCAAACTATAAGAAAGGGGCCTCATAGCTACTTTCATTCTAAAGGAAATCTAAGTCATTAATAAATGTTGGCTACTTGGCATAGAGAGAACGTAGCAACTTGATTCAATAGTGGTTTTCAAAACCCAATGCTTGTTATATAATACTCTTTCCGTCTCACTTTTTTTGTATTGTTTAAAAAGTCAAACATTTTAAGTGAATATTATTTATTGTCTTGTTTACTTTTTAAAAATGTATAAGTTTCCAAAACTACTCTTAAAAAATTTATCAAAAAATTGAATTAGTAAATTAATAAGAGTATAATAAGAACATTAATAAATTAATAACTTTTATTTTTAGAAACAGGACAACATTTTGGGACATCTCAAAATGAAATAGACAACAAAAAAATTGGGACGGAAGGAGTATATAATTTTAAAAATTCAAAATTTATGTAATTTATCAAAGTTATTAATAAATGTTGGCTATTTGGCGTAGAGAGAACACAGCAACTTGATTCAATAGTAGTGTTCAAAACCCAACACTTGTTATATAATATATCATTTTAAAAATTCAAAGTTTATGTAATTTATCAAAAGTCATTAATAAATGTTGGCTACTTGGCGTAGAGAGGACGTAGCAACTTGATTCAATAGTGGTTTTCAAAACCCAATGCTTGTTTTATAATATATAATTTTAAAAATTCAAAGTTTAATTTGAAATTATCACAAATTATCTGGGCCAGAGTAACCAAAAAACTCATCACCCCACCCCCCCCAAGCTGAGGCTGAGGCTGAGGCTGAGGCTGAGGCTGAGGCTCTGCTTTGGGCCGTGGAGATTGCAAAAAGAGTGTTGGAGCCACGTTATCTTCGAGGGTGATGCGGAGTGCTGTTTTGACCCCCTAACGGACAAGAATATTGCCCCTGACTGGTCCATTAGTGCTGCTATCTCCAATATTCTTTCTTATTCCAAGTTTTTCATGCTGTTTCTTTTGTATTGATTAGGAGAGCTTGCAACTCTGCAGCACATGTTGCCAGATTTGCTTTAGTTTTAGATTTGTCTTGTTTTTTTTAATAAGGATAATCTTCTCCCAGTCCTTTCAGCTATCTGTAAGGTTGATTATCCCCGTCCCTTTTCTTAGCCTTCAATGAATTGCAGTTTATAAAAATAAATAAATAAATAAATTTTTTTACCCGTAGAGAAGCTCCTACACCGGATTTCACAAAATTGAAAAAAGCAGCTCCACATAAACATGGATACAAAGCCATAACAAGTTTAGACCAAACCAAAACTCTATGAAGCATTTCAACAAACACTTTCATGCCACCAAAAAAAAATGTGGGAGATTGACGTTTGGCCTAAATACTTTTGATTCAATCACTTCCAAAAACTATCCAATTAGATCAAATCCAACAAAAACTTCTTTTTTTATAAGGAAAAAAAAAAAAAAACTAGTCCTTATATTTAACATCCGATAAAGTTTTCAACTATAAATCAAATTTGAAATACATGTTCATGTTTTACAGAACCTAAAGATTCCAACAAAGTGCTACTAAAGAAATACGATTAAAACTTGACCCATTTAATATAAAACAAAAGTAGGACAACAAGAACTTAACCCAGTTAATATTGAGCTAAGAACGAAAAATAAAAACTAAAAGCAGTGAGATAGACGTAGTGGCTGGGACAGATGAAATAGAAACAGAGCTGAAGTGTTACCAACGTTGCGATGGAAAGAAACGGCAGCAAATAGTGGAAGTAAACTGATGTAATACATTTTTAGTGATGTGTCTTCTCTCTGTTGGCTGGGACTACAAGATGACCTTGTTGTAGTCAAGGACTAGCTAAGAATTCCCCAAAATTCATTATCTCTAGACAATTAAAGTTGTCAAACGTGATATCAACCTAGAATTGATTTATTTTCACGTGTTGACACCATTCATCCAAGTCTGGTACAAGTTTGAGTTTTTTTTCTTCTTATTTATAAGCAAGCTGGAAATTTATTAGAACACACTACCAAACTCACTTAAAGAAGCTCGGAACACTTGCCTGCAAACAAACTCATTTATTGTGGAAAACTCAACTACAAATACAATTCAATTAGTTCTAATATACAAAATAAACAATGGAATCTATATAATATCTAAAGTTGAAGCATAATATTTATTGTTGATATGCGCTTATTAAGTCACATCAACGTAGCATTTTAAAATATTCGGTCCAGTTTAGTCTAATTCGGTCTACTTTCATCCAATTTGGTCCACTTCCATCTTTTTAGTCTATTTTGCTAAGTATACTTTTATCATGTTTAAAATTTTCCTCCATCCCTAAGTGTGCGTTTGGGTGGAAATGAAAAATGAAAATTATTTCACTATTCAGCTTATTTTTACTACTATTCATAAGCTCAACTGCATTTTTTTGCACTATTTATGGGTTATACTATACTATTTCAACTAACTTTTACATTTATCTACAATACTTTTAGTAAAAAATTTTCAGTTTCAGCAAAATAAGCGGTGTCTAAATACACCCTAGGTATACTTGGGAGGAACTTTTGTTATCCATAGATACTCACCTATCCCATCGGTACACATTTGAAAGTTTTGATTACCAAGGAGTAGGTGAAATATTTCGATCATAATCAAACAATGGAATCTATATAATATCTAAAATTAAAGCATAATATTTATTGTTATTACGCTCCTATTGAGCCACATCAATATAACATTTCAGAATATTCGGTCCAGATCGATCTAATTTAGTCCACTTTAATCCAATTTGGTCCACTTCCATCTATTCGGTCCATTTTGCTAAGTATACTTTTATCATGTTTAGAATTTTCCTCCATCCCTAAGTATACTTGGGAGGAACTTTTGCTATCCATAGACACTCACCTATCCCATCGGTACACGTTTGAAAGTTTGGATTACTAAGGAGTAGGTGAAATATTTCGATCATAATCTAAGTGATAGTTACGGCTACATTTGTAAAAGAGAAATTTTAAGCCTACAAAATGATATTTTATCAATTTCATTTTACTGATGAGGTAAGATGGATCTTGACCCAATAATATGATAATAACAATTATTGAGATTTATGATATAGTAAAGAAAATTGAGAGAGATGTCAAAAAATTGAGGAGTTAATTGAAAAACTCGATAGGTTTCTAACTTACTTTCTTGGATCCATCGTACAAACTCATCCATTCTATAGAACCATGAGCTTTAAAAAAAATAATAAAGGTAGATTTGATTGCTTTATACTAGGGGTGTGCAGAAAACCCACCGACCCGCCAAACCCGACCCGCCGGGTTGGGTCGATTTTTAAGGCTTGGTGGGTTGGGTTGGGTTAGAAAATTTTTTTTATAGCGGGTCGGGTTAGGTTTGGGTCATAAAATTACAAACCCGCCAAAACCAACCCAACCCACCCATATTTAATATATATTTAAAATATATTATGTATTTAATAATTTAAAAAAAAAAATCAGCTGTAGGGCACACATATATATATATATATATATATATTTAAATATATATTATATATTTAATAATTTTTTTAAAAAACCAGCTATAGAGCAGCATTTCTTTGGTTCCTCCTACTAATACTAATTTAATATATATATATATATATATACATATATATATATATATATATATATAATATTATATAATTAATAAAAAATTTTAAATAACCAGTTTTTCCTATCCTATATGAAAGCCAATTAATTCACACAAATCTTAATAAATTACTATTTTTGTTTAGTCATTAGTGTTGTTTGCCTTTAAGGAGTTACATTGATATTAATCTTTAGGTTTTTTTAATATATTAATATTTATATTTTTTTATACTCAATTTAATAATAATAATAATATACAAGAAATTTGTCAAATCCATGGGTTCAACCCGACACAACCCGATCCATGTGGGTTGGGTTGGGTTGGGTTGGGTTGAATTTTTTTTAACCTACTATGGTGGGTTGGGTCAAAAAATCCTCTCAACCCGATCTAACCCGATCCATGTACACCCTTACTTTATACATTATAATATTCGTGGTATAGTTTCTAGCCCAACGTTTGATCCTTCTATTTCCTTCTCTAATCTTGCCGGGGCATGTGCAGAATCGTTCCCTGTTCTGCGTGTATGGGAAAAGCAAGAAATGACCTTCTCTTCTATTTTAATATTTTTCTGTAAAAATCCTTGACTTCACGCTCAAACAAACAAGCAAGCTGAAACGAAATTTGGGTTGTCATTTTACATTCGAAACCCAAAGATCTTCTACCGACTTTTTTTTTTTTTTTTTTGAGAAGATCTACTACTGACTTAATCGTACTTGTATATATATGGACCCAAAATACTTAGTCAACAATTATTGTGATTGACGATATAATAAACAAAATTGATGCGTTAATTTCCACACTTGTGTTAACTTAATTTCTTGGACTTATCGTTTAAATCACTCAAGTTTCTGACTTAATTTCTTGGCCCCATCACAAAAGTTAATTCATTCAGTACAACCAGCAGCTTTGAAGAAGAAGCAAAATTCGCCAGCACCACCCCTTTGCAAAGCCTGCTCTACTTAGGTAACGGTGGTTCTATAAATTTTTATTTTTTATTTTTATTTTTAATTTTTTTTTTGTGGTTGTTACTATAAAATTTAAATTATACAAAATCTAATAGAGTAATAAGTTAAATATTTACTACAACTGTGAGTCAAGTTGCTAAGAAGAGCAAAATTGTAGTGACTGCAAAACCAAAAAGAATATAATTGTCAATACTATCAAGAAAAACTCACAAATACAATATTTTTCTTGGTATCATTTTTAAAGGAAAAATGAAATTAGAGATTATTTTTATTGAATAGGTTGAACGAGTTACAAATTTGAATGATTAGCAATTTTTATCTTTTTGTTCTATAATAGGCTTTTTGTTGAATAATTTGTTTACTTCTTGTTGTTTGGTTTTGTCTTATTTTTGTTTGATTTATATTTGTTGTTATTTGGCCTAATCTTTATTGTTGTTATTTAAGCCTTAAAAAAAAAGGATTAAGGATCATGTTTGGAGGGGCAAAATTGATTTTGGAGTATAATGATACTTCCACAGCATTTTTACAATAAATCTTATGCAAAAAGTTGTTTATTGATGGGTAAAAAAATAATATTAGTATTAGGCCGAAATTATAATCATAACAACTTACCACATTGAATTTTTTGTGAAATTATTGTGAATATAGTAATACTCTTATTTTTGTTAAATCCAAATTTTTGTAATTCCCAAGTTAGGATGTTCAACATTTTTATTAGAGTGATCACAATAAGTTAGTTTAGTATATATTTTTTTTAGCAAGTGTATATATACATTGTTTTTACAAATCAGGGTGATCTTGTGACCATCCTGGCTTGCATGTGGAGCCACCATTGACTATAAGCTGTATAAGCTATAATCGAGTCAAACAAACAATAATTTAATAGAATAAGATTACTCCAGCTCAAATCTTCTAAATCTCTTTAATTTTTAGATAGACGTAAGACATATAACATTTATTTGATTTTGTGTGATTTATATGAATCTTTTAACACCATTGATTTTTTAAATATCACGTGTAGGGGCACAGTTTACAGCCCAAGCCTAATATGTATGAGATTGTGGGTTAATGAGCCAAGTACAATAAATTTGTAGAGAGTGGGTCAAATAACTAGGTCCTAGTGAATCTAACAATGGCTAGGATGGGTTTGAAATACAATCATGCAAGAGCAAAGCACATAAGGTTGGGTGAATGTATTGTCCGAGAAGGCAAATATTTGTATAGATCAATGAAACTGATTACAAGTGCAGTTCTGGTTGCTACAGTGTTCTTTTTCTATTTTTCGATCCTACCCCTTTCTCATGAAGGGTCTATTACATTATATAGCTCCCTCCGGATCATCTTTATCTTACACTTGTCAGTCATCTGAGCCCTCACTTGAGTGTCTGCCCATCAAACGCCTCTTTTGGCTCTTTGTGAGTTGTGGTAGCCAAGACAGCACTGTTCAGGGATCTTCTTCACATAAATACGGCCAGAAAAGTAGTTGCAGTGCATTTAATGCGGTGGTAGCAGGTTTTAATTAAATATTTCAGAGTTCCTATCAATCTTATACATGTATGATGAACGTTCTTATCACTGGAGGCTCCTGGAAGATCACCCGGATTATTGGAATATAGATTTGAAGTGAATTCATCATATCTGAGGGAGATTTTCCTCCTTGGACAACCCTCCATTCGTTCCTTCCTTGTGAAACTTTAATTCGAACCCCTCACAATCATTTGCTCCTCCTCGGACACAGCCATGTCTCCGGATTAAGCCCAAGGCCCAATATATAATTTCAGGCCCTTATCCCTACATCACGTATCTTATATGTGTCGGAATTAAAATTAGAGAAAAATGAAGGATTTTTATGCAAATATCCTTTCCCATCAATGTTTGTTTTTGGATTTACAGTAAAATACTAAAATTAGACCGGATTTGCAAAGTAAAATGACATCGAGATAAGACAAGAGAAAATCTTAGGGTACGTAAGATGTAAAATGACAATCCAAATTTATTTTTCAGCTTGCTTGCCACGTATCTTGTCAGAACCACCTCCTTGCTAAGTTTGGGCTATATATATTTTCCCACAAAACCATTATTCATCATTTTCATATTCATATTCTTTCTAATATGGATATCAAGAAGAGTTCAAAGAACTGCTACTAAACAAAGATCAATTCTACCAGAAGCTGATGGGGCTTGGCCTTTGATCGGCCACCTCCACCAGTTAGGAAGGTCACAACCAGCTCATATAGCCTTGGGTAACATGGCTGAAAAGTATGGACCAATCTTCACAATTTGGTTGGGTGTGCATCGAACAATAATAGTAAACAGTTGGGAGATAGCCAAAGAGTGTTTTACTACCAATGACAAAGCCTTCGCCAACCGTCCTAAAGGTTTAGCCCAAGAAATCTTGGACTACCACTATGCTGTGGTTAGGTTCAGCCCTTATGGTCCCTTCTGGCAACAAGTGAGAAAAATGGTCACGCTAGAGGTCCTCTCAAACCACCGCCTTGAAACGCTCAAACACATTCGAGAGGTTGAGGTAAATGATTCTATAAAAGAGATACATAAGCTATTGGTCAAGAACAACAAGGTGTTATTGGAGATGGAGAGATGGCTAGGGTGCACAGCCCTAAACATAATATGTAGGATGGTTGTAGGACAACGATTTGGTAAGGCTACGACCAAGGTTGAGAATGATAAAAATGATCAGTATCAAAAAGCAATGAGAAAGTTTATGGATTTGAGTGGAGAGTTTGTGGTCTCAAATGCACTTCCATATCTAAGGTGGTTGGACGTGGGGGGAAGCGAGAAAGCCATGAAGAAAACTGCAAAAGAATTGGATGATGTGACTAAAGAATGGCTAGAGGAGCATAAGCAGAGGAAAATTTCTGGTGGGGTTAAGGAACACCAAGATTTTATGGATGTAATGCTATCCATTGTGACTGATGATGATGAGACTTCCATTTATGATGTTAATACAATCATCAAAGCTACATGCCTAGTAAGCTTTTGATAACCCTATTAATTCACACATAGTATAATATATTTCCAAAATCCCATTTGCTACATATATTCAATTAGGTTAACTTGTTAAACACATGTTATTTTACACAATTTTTAACACATGAAAAAAAAAAAAAACAACAACTAAAATTATAACCTTTTTTTAGTGTGTTTGTAAAATTGTATAAAATAATTTGTGTAATAAACATTACTCTATTGAATTTGTAGAGTCGATCCATTGACTTTGTAGAGTAACAATTAAATTTCTTAGATAGATGAACACATGCATGGCCCATGTAAGAAATACAAATTCTCTGTACTACTTTTTGTATTCCACTTTATATTTTACGAATCACAACTTGTTGCGTATTGTTTTACTTTTTAAATTTTATAAAATAATTGAAGTTTTAAATGAAATAAAATAAAAATCAAACACATGGCATATCACAATTAATGGAGCATAAAGTACAACACAAAAAGTGGTACAAAATATTTGTATTCCCCATGTCTCACATAAAATTCAACGTGGATCTGGAACTTCATTTTATAGAATTAAAATGTTGAAAAAATTTCATGATAATAATCTTGTGCATAATGGTTTATTTAAATCCTGAACTTGAAGGCATGTCATTTTATTGTCGAATATTAAACCATCTATAATCAAATTGCACAAGTTTTGAATTCTTAATGCAATCTGAATTCTTGCTGCTACTAAAGATTCTTGAACCATGGCTAGAAATCTTAAAGCTTTAGCCGACCATCTAACATTCCAACCAATTCATATTATGTTACTTTTGTAGGCCCTTATCTTAGCGGCTTCAGACACATCAACAATAACATTGACATGGGCTCTCTCTTTACTTCTCAACAACCCTAAGACCTTAACAAAAGCTCAAGAAGAATTAGACATCCATATCGGTAGAAAAAGGCAAGTGAAAGAATCAGATATGAAAAATTTGGTATATCACCAAGCTATCCTCAAAGAAACAATGCGTTTATACCTTGCTGCACCACTCCTAATGCCACACGAGTTAATGGATCATTTGACAAAATGCACTTTACTTGTAATTGGGTAGATCTAGGACGTGTTTAATACTTCAAGAAACTGTGTTTCAAGATCAAGTGTTGAAGTCATCAGGTTTGTCCAAGAAACAAGTCGAGAAGTGCAAAATCATTAAAGCTCAACAACTGCATCTATCGAGCTTAAGTAAGCTATTTAGCCCCGTGTACTCGACACTTGCTCAACAGCTGCTCGACACCTCCTATCTGTCGAGGTTTAAGAATTTCAGAATTCTGATATGATTTTCTTGGGATCCGTGTTTATGTGTTTGGGTTTTCTTTTCTCCTAACCCTAGACATATAAAATGATTATTTTAAGGGCCGTCAAAGAGTTCACAAGTTGTACAAGCATTGAGCAAAATCTGTTCAAGCAAATTGTAACCAGAGACAAAATTTTGCCTTAGTTCATCTCTTTTGAAGAAGTTGCTGTGTATGACACCATAGGGTTTTATGACCAAGCATTTTCTTGATCTTCATTGTGTGAATGAACTGAAGAACTTTGTAGCCAACAATCTTCTCTAGTTGGTGATTGAAGTCACATACTGGGATTCGCATAATTGGTTAGTCACGTACTTAGGAGTCGTGCATCAAAGGGGAAAATTGTCACTACAGAACAAATCCAATTGGGTATTTGGGTAAGGGTTCAACTGTAGATTGGTATAAGGTACTGGGATTCTTTTGCTTGTAACTGCTTGTTATGATAATAGTGGAATTTCGGGTGTGGTGATCTGAAAATCACTCGGCGGGGTTTTTGTTGTTAGATTTTTCCCATTCGTAAACAAATTACCATGTTATTTACTTTTCGCTGCATAATTAGTTTATTGGTGATTTGTTTGTTCTACCACGCATTTGCATGTTAATTAACTTAATTAATTCACTTGGCTAAATTAATTTATTAATTTATCACAAGGGGTCAATAAGCGTTTGGCTTATCAAGTGGTATCAGAGCAGGCACACTTTGATTAGGTTTAATCTTTCTTGTGTTGATCCATTGACCCCTGTTTGTCATGGATAGAGGACAGTCATTAATAATACCTTATTTATTTGATGGCACTAACTATGCATACTGAAAAGTACGCATAAGAGTTTTCTTGCAGTCTTTAGATAAGAAGGTGTGGCAAGCTGTAGAGATTGGCTGGACCAAGCCAAAGGAAGTACCGACCAATTGGGATGAAGCCAAGATCAAGGAGGCAAATTTCAATTGCAGGGCACTGAATGCTTTATTCAATGCGATCACAAATGAGGAATTCAAGAAGATATCCTCTACTGAAAATGCTAAGGAAGCATGGACCATCCTCTAAACAACCTATGAGGGTACAAAGGCTGTTAAGGATTCAAAGCTTCAGAGGCTCATTACAAGCTTTAAAGAGATAAAGATGAAGGAGGATGAGTTATTTGATGAGTTCTATGCCAAGCTTAAGGACATAGTGAACTCAGCCTTCAATCTTGGGAAAACCATTCTTGAACCCAAGATTGTGAGGAAAGTGCTTAGATCTCTACCCAAGAGATTCCATGCAAAAATTACAGCGATAGAGGAATCAAAGGATATTGACAAGATTCCTTTGACTGAGCTGGTTGGAAACTTGCAGACCTACGAGCTAGGGTTAACTAGAATTGGCAAGTCGGGAAAAGGAAAGAGTTTGGCATTAAAGGCTAAAAGCAGTGACACGGATGAGTCTTCTGACGATGAAGATTCTAAGATGAAGTCCTACATCACTAGGCAGTTTAAGAAGTTTATGAAGAATGCCAATGCAAAGGGCTTCGACAAGGACCGTAAGCAATCCAGTTCTTCTCAGTTCAAGAGCAAATACAAAGGGAAGAAGGATGCAAGGATGGCGGTCAATACACTATTCCCGCAGGACCTAAGTGCTTTGGGTGTCATGGCTTCAGACACATGAAACAGAAGTGTCCTACATATCTCAAGAGCATTAGGAAGAGCAAGGCACTTGCTGTAACCTTGAGTGATACTGAGCCTGTGGATGATTTTGACAATGAGGATGATGGAATCTTGAATGCTTTCACTACCACAGTTAATCCTACTGAAAGGATTGTTGAAGACATGGACGAAGAAAAAGAATTGGTGGATTCCAAGTGTGAGAAGATGGATGATCAAGATCATATCCATACCACCTATAAGAAATTATACAAGCTGTTTGAGAAACATGAGAAACTCTATAGGCTAGCCACCAAAAAACTCAGTGATGGGGAACTTGACTAAGAAAAGTTGTCCACAAAGTTTGATGAGGCTAATCAGACTATTGGAGCACTGAGGTTTGAGAACAATTTCTTGGTTAAGAAGACCAAGAAGCATGAAGCAGAGCTATTTCAAGTCAGAGCTTAATTGGAGAGGACTTCAAGTGCGAAGCTTAACGAGATGCTAAACATTCAAAAATCTACTTTGGATCGAACAGGTTTAGGGTATGGTCTTTCTTCCTCTAATATTGCTTCTACTAGTCATATTGTTTTTGTTCCTCTTGCTAATAATGTTGAAATTGAGAACAATGATGTTAAAATTGAATTTGCTAGCGAGAACATAGACAAGAGTAAATCTATCCTAGGAGCACCCCCTAAGCAAGATAAGAAAGATGTTTAAATCCCTAGGACTAAGAAGGTTAACTCTCAAAAGCCTAAATAGAAGAAGCAGCATCTCTGTCATAATTGTGGTGTTGCTGGTCATACTCACCAAATTGCTATAAGTGGTTAGCCACTCAACAGAGCAACGACATGATAGCATTTGGAAGTCAGAATCAGCTTCAATCCTCTATTGCTCCTCTTGGAGATCTACTTGAAGCCCTCATGTTCCTTTCGAACTTGAACGGTTTCAATTCTTCCCCCTCACTGCCAGTTCAAGGGTTTAATAAATGGAAAGGTTCTTCCAAGGTGTGGAAGGAAAAGGGCTTCAAATGATTCTATCACTTTCTTCTCTTTCTTTGTGTTTTTGTTTTTGCATAACTTGTGTGTTTTGCTTTACTGTTTTGAGTGAGTCTAGTTTTATGCTTTGCTTTGTTTAACATGTTTTTGTTGTTTGTTTTCAGTTTTTGTTTATTTTGTTTTTGATAAAAAAAAAAATTGAAAAATCATAAAAATACAAAAACAGTATGTGTTTTATGTACATTGGTACTTGTGTACCTTGAATGGCCATTGAAACAAAGTTTTCTAAACTTTGTATCTTTTGTAACTTAGATGAGCATCTTTATGCACAACCAAGCAAGTGAGCTTTGTGGCTCATGTTTGTGATGAGTAAGATTAAGTTATCTCTTGTACTTAATACTCACATCACTCTTTTTGATGGGTAGGACTAGAAAATCCTAAGAGAAAGGTATAAATAACCATCTCACCATTGTTACCCGCTAATCATGAAAGGCATATGTATGCTTCGACATAGCAAAAGTGTGATGTCAATAACATTTGTGTGCTTCGGCATAGCAAATTTGAAATGTCAAATATCATTGGGTATTTCTTTTCTCTCTCTTATATGCCCATGCATGATATGCTAAATAAAAGAAAAATATGCAAAGAAAAATAAAAAGCAAAAAGATAAAAAATGCTTTTAAATATGATTGCAAGTGTGTATTCTAGGAGTTGTAAGAGTTATAAGATGTACCTCGAAGGTGATAGTCCCCATCAAACAGTGATGATTGTGTGTGAGTTAAAATGATTTTCTCATATCTCAAATCGTCATAACATATAGACGCTTATGCAATCTTGCGATATTTTTCACACACAACACATAATATTCTTTGCTACTCTTGATACATGTGCAGGTACAATGTGATTTAGCCATTAGCCATGACAAGGTTTTACATGTGTTAATGTATGCTCACTAAACTATTTTGACTTGTTTTTAAAATACAAAATTGGTTAGACTTGTTTAGTGTGTGTGTGTTTTTGGGATCCATGTGCTTAAAATTTTTTTGAGTGATGTTTTTGAGAGCTTAATATGTTGATTGGATCATTGGTTGAGTTGCATGTTGGATTGCATTCATGTCTGTGTTTTTCACTTCTCGAAAAACTGTTTTTAAAAGCTTGCTCGACAGCTCCTCGATACCTCCTCGACACCTTGCTATCTGTCGAGCTTCTTAAGCTTTTTCTTATTGCAATCTCTATAGCTTCTCGACACCTGGTGCATCGATCAAGAAAGTTCCTGGACCTTCGATAGCTTCTCGACAGTTGGGTCGATCGATCAAGCTTTTGTTCTTGTGTCTTTGGTTTGCTCCTCGATACCTTCTTAACACTTGCATCTGTCGACGACCATTTTCTCGACACCTATCTCGACAGATAGCTTGACACCTCTTAATACCTTCATCTGTCACGATTTACTGAGGTTCTATATATTCTTCCTTGCGTGATCCGATTCTCATTTCTCTCGATCTCTCTCTCGATAGCTCTCTCTTTTCTCTCCCAAACACTCTCATCTCACTCCAATCTTGATCCTCAAGGTTTCCTCAAGTTTTTTCAAGAGTTTCTTCACTTGGTAAGCTTTTATTCTCTCATTCTTCATGCATTTCATGTTTTGAAACCTAGGTTTTAGGGTTTTTGAAAAAATTTTGGGGTTTTTCAAAATTGATGAGTGTTTGTTAAAATTTTGGGATGGGTTTTTACTTAAATGTGTTTAAAACTTTATGCATTGCATCACATTTGCATTATAACAGTATTATCATGCATTTAGATGTGTGCAAGTTCATTGTGTGCTTGTAGGATTGGATTGGGCTGAGCCCATGATGAATTTACTTTGCATGTCACATGTTCATGCATTCCCATGCATACATACTCTTTTTTCAATATAATTGTTATATTTGAATTGTTGTTGGAGCTTTTCTGATTCTCTCTCTCTCTCTCTCTCTTTCTCTCCCTTTCTTTCTGTTTACGTTAGTCATGTCTATGGCACATAAGCATAAATCTGCTCTGTCTCGGAACCCTCTTCGTTCGGGGGCATCGTCTTCTGATCCTACTCCTTCTAATATTCAGTTCCGTGATGAAGATGCCTAAAAGGCTTTCTCAGAGAACTTCTCTAAATAAGGCATTCATTTGGAATGCCAAGTCATTCTGGCGGACTTCGCCGACATAGACCTTCCTGATGTCATTCATAGTCGGGGATGGGAGTCATTGTATGATGTCCCGGTCACTTGTCCTCTCGTGCTTATCTAGGAGTTTTACTTCAACATGCACAGGATTGATCATTCAGTACGTCTTTTCTTCACTCGCGTTCAAGGTACGCGTATTCCTATCACACCACAACTTGTTGCGGATGTGCTTCGGGTTCTTAGGGTAGAGTTTCCTAACTATCCTAGTTGTGAGCTTCTGAGGACTGTGTCTTAGGATGAGCTCATGTCTGCTTTCTGTGAGCGCCCTTTTGATTGGGGTGAGTGTCAGTTTACACAATGTCGGCCTTTTGCTGAAAGTCCTAGATTCTTGAATATGGTGATGACCTTTATACTCCATCCTCTCTCTCATTATAACTCTATTACAAAGCCTCGTGCTTGGTTTTTATTATCTCTTCTTAAGCATCTTACTATAGATTTCTCTTCTCATTTATTCTTTTTATTATAGATGTTTATTTAGATTCGGCGTTCCGTGATAAGCTCATCTTTCCTTCTACTATCACGAGGATTCTATGCCATTTTTCCGTCCCTTTTCCGATGTCCGACCATTTCACCTTCATGTGTGCCATAGATGCTGCTACCGTAAAACGTAGTGAGGTGCATTTTCAGTCACGACAAGAGTTAGCAGCTCCTCCCTCCCGTTCAACTCCTTCATCTCGATATGCTCTATCCACATCTGCCCCTTCCTTTTCCGTGGGTGATGTTACTCTATGAGACATCATGGCGTAGCTTCAACACATGGATGCTTGCCTTGATACACTCTCTACTGAGTTGTATTAGGTGAATGTTTGTGTTGGCCGTATTGCTAGGTGGCAGGCGACCTTGGGTGGTTTTGCTTTTGAGGCTTCTCCTCCACCTCCTCCGGTAGCTTCTGATTTTGTAGCTAAGGATGATGATGATGATGGCGATGATGATGATGCTTCTGATGGAGATGCTAGCTCTACCGATGAGATGTCTACTTGACACTTTACCTATTGTCACTCGTGACAAAAAGGGGGAGTAGTTTTGGGATATGAGAGTAGTCATTCTTAGGGGGAGTGTTAGTATAGGACATTTTGTTAGGGGGAGTGTTGTTGATATGAGGAATGTAGTGAGGATATTATGTATCTTTTCTTTTCTTTCTTTTATAGATACATTGTTCTTGTACATTGGGTTTTATGACCATTTATTGACATACATTGTACTATTCTTTTCTATATGTTGATGTATGTTTTTTTCTTTCACTTACCCCTTACATGTGTTATTTCTATTCTCTCTTTATACACATGCTTCTTATAATTGTATGCACTCTATTATTTCTATTTCACACAAAGATGCCTTGATGAGTTTTGTTTAAAGTGTTTCAAAAAGACAAGTTGTCAAAGTCTACTTGCCATAAACTCTCTTCTTGCAAAGTTTTTCAAGAGTTTGTGTTAGGATAGATTTTATTGTATTCAATAAGTGAATATGAGTTGAGTGATTTATGACTTCTCTCATATGTTCATTTGTTTGTTGTGGTTTTGTCACGGATTGCCAAAGGAGGAGATTGTTAGGACATGTGTGTTTCACTTGTTAGGAACATATGTCATTCTTTTTGTAATTGGCCAATCCTTTGACAAAACGTACTTTACTTGTAATTGGGTAGATTTAGGATGTGTTTAATACTTCAAGAAACTGTGTTTTAAGATTAAGTGTTAAAGTCATCAAGTCTGTCCAAGAAACAAGCTGAGAAGTACAAAATCATTAAAACTCAATAGCTGGCTCGACAGCTGCATCTATCGAGCTTAAGTAAGTTATTTAGCCTCGTGTGCTCAACACCTGCTCGACAGCTGCTTGACACCTCCTATCTGTCGAGGTTTAAGAATTTCATAATTCTGATATGATGTTCTTGGGATCCGTGTTTATGTGTTTGGGCTTTCTTTTTTCCTAACCCTAGACATATAAAAGGATTATTTTAAGGGCCGTCAAAGAGTTCACAAGTTGCACAAGCATTGAGTAAAGTCTGTTCAAGCAAATTGTGACCGGAGACAAAGTTTTGCCCTAGTTCATCTCTTCTGAAGAAGTTGCTGTGTATGTGTACTGTAGGGTTTTGTGACCAAGCATCTTCATGATCTTCATCGTGTGGATGAACTAAAGAACTTTGTAGCCAAAAATCTTCTCCAGTTGGTGATTGAAGTCGCGTAGGATCTGCGCAATTGGTTAGTCATGTACTTGGGAGCCGTGCATCAAAAAGGGAAATTGTCACTACAGAATGAGTCCAATTGGGTATTAGGGCAAGAGTTCAACTGTAGGTTGGTATAAGGTACTAAGATTCCTTTACTTGTAACCGCTTGTTGTGATAATAGTGGAATTTCGGGAGTGGTGACCTGAAAATCACCCGATGGGTTTTTTGCCGTTAGGTTTTCCCCATTCGTAAACAAATCACCATGTTATTTATTTTTTGCTACATAATTAATTTATTGGTGATTTGTTTGTGCTACCATGCAATTGCCTGTTAATTAACTTAATTAATTCACTTGGCTAAATTAATTGGTTAATTTATCACAAGGGGTCAATACGCATTTGGCCTATCACTACCCACATCGATGGGCGTTAAAATGAGTATATTTGCACATTTGCTACAGTAACCTTGCAAATACCCCTACAGCCTACGTTTAAGCAAGGGCAAAACTTGGTAAAAATGTTTCTTTTAACTCCCACGTAAACACACTATCTACAAAATAGGACCACAATCTTCTTTTCACCATTATTATCATTTTTTCTATTTGCTCTACTCAAATTTGCTCTTGCTCAATGTTATGTGAATGTTAATGTACATTGGTCTTTTCTATTTTGGTTTTTTAATTCATGAACAACTTCTTATATTCTAGAAACAATTTGAATATTTGTGTAAAATATCTCTTATATTTCAACCTCACCTTTAATTTCTTTCACATATTTCTTCAAGGAACGTGCACTAAGGTGCTATCTTCAAGATTTTCTTATCTAAACTTCAAGGAACGTGCACAGGGGTGTTGATTTTCAAGATTTTCGTGTTCTCTGTCCTCTAACTCTAACGAACTGTTTGGACTTTGGACTTGAAGTATAGTCAATAGCAAAAATGTAAGTATCTTTGATAACCTCTATTTAGATGTCTCATGTCTATTGGGTTCTGTGTATTACATTTGCTTTTATAAGTTGTCATTCAATATTTACTTTCTTGTATTTGGTTTATATTTGTTTTCCTTTCTTTGTTATCATTATCCTTTTTCATATCATTACCTTCTCTTAAAAAAAAAAAAAAACACTAATGTTTTCTTATATTTTTGTTACACTGTCACATTTTCTTATATTCCTATTGTTTTGTTCAAATATGATCATCATGAAAGCAAGATCAATTGCTGTTTAGCTTCTCTTGGAGATGATGGAAAAAGTAGTTGAATTTGTCGAGTGAGATCTAGTCGTAAAGGATATCAATGTAATGGTTATATTTTGATTGAGGTATTTGCCTTTGAAAATGGGTACATAAATAAGAAGAAGGATAATTATCATCAAGCACAAGATGTTTTACAACTAACCAATGTCCATTCCTCCATGTTTGAGGTGCTAGATAGTGAATATAAGAAAATTTGAGTTCAAATAGAACTTATATTTGAAAACGTGAATATAAGAAAAAAAAAATTAGTTGAACGCTGACTTAGAATTTAGGGAAAAAAAAATTCTTTTAACTCCACGTAAAATACTGCCTACAAAATAGGACCATACTTTTCGTTTTTAATCTTCTCTATTATTTGGTTAATTTGGTGAATGTTTAATATTTTCTCTAATTAATGACTCATTTTTAAAGAGTGGCAATGATATATATTTTTGTTTTTTTTGTTTTTTTTTTTTTTTTTTTTTTTTTTTGGTTATCAGGTTTGACTAATTATTTTAGTGTATGTGTTCTAAATGATGCTCTCTCTTCCTCCTATTATTTTTGTTTGTTGTTTTTCTTACAATTAAGTCTTACTCTCTATTTTTTAAGGGTGACATATTAACAATTTTGTTAGATTGCATAGTAGTCACATTGGGATTGGATGAATTCAGGTGAGCGATGTGATAGTCAATCTATCAAGTAGTTGTTAAAGATCATTTTTGTGAATATCCTACCATATGAAATTTAATATTGTCCTTTGTTGTGCCTTTCATTTCACATTTGATGATTCTGTAAGTAATTACTTTATACGTAAATCTTTTTTTTTTTTTTGAGAAATCTATATACATAAATCTTGAAAAAAAAATGATTCTGTGGAAGTTATCTTTAAAGATAAGATTTAAAAATCGTGGAGAAACCTAAAACATGGGTTTTTTTTTTCTCTCTCTTTTCTTTAAAGATAAAATTATAAAATCATGGAGAAAATTGCTTCTTAATAATAGGCAAACTTTTAGGAATAAAAATACTTGGGTTTAAACACATTAAAATGTGGGGTTTTTTTTCCCTCTTTTCTTTAAAGATAAAATTATATTAGTCGCTAATCCGTGCTATGCACAGGAACTTACCTATTTGTAAGGTAGACTAAAATAATTTTATAAAAAAATTAAAAAACTACACCATTGCATGATTTGCTCTTGTATGACTTTAATTTGTGTTACAATTTGATGAAGAATCCATTGCCTAAAAACTTCTGCAAAAAAATACAACATTGAATATTAAAACTTCAACATTGAATATTGATATTGCAAAAAAATAACTCAAAAATTCAGATATTAAAACTTTTGAAAGACCAAATAATAATAAAGAATCAGATAATTCACTGCTTAGAAATTATTGAAACAAAACAAAATATATATGACTAAACAATAGAGAAATATAAGAGAAAGATGGGTTACACATTCAAAAGAATAATTTCAATTATTGCAAACTTTTTTATCTTGTAAAAAATGGCTAAAGAGAGTTTGGTGGTTCATGTATGAAAATTACTTTTTAAAAAATATATAAAAAACCATAAAATAAATTTTTTTTTTTTTTTTTTTTAACAAAGTAGAGAAGAAGAAAATAATAAAAAAAGAGTTAATACCTCTGCTTGGCTTTAAAAAAAAAAATATTGGGGTTTGCTTTGCTTTTATAGTGTTCATGATTAACATAGCAAATTTGGAGATAAATTATCAATGTTTGAGTTTGAGTTTGACTTTAAGTTGGATTTGTTAGAGAGATAAAATTTTACTCCTTATTAATTTTGGACTAAACAAAAATAATTTTATTTAAATAAAATGATAATTGTAAAAAATAGTTGCTTTTTTTAAAAATATATATAAAGCAATAAGTTTTACTGGTGTAAACTCTAAACCATGGTTGTGAAATCCGGACCGGATCGTACGGTCCGACCGGGATAACCAGAAACCGTTCACCAAAACGGTCCTTTTAACCTCAAAAACCGGCCTATATGAAAAACACAGTGAACCGTGTGAACCGCAGTTCAACCTCACGGGTTTGAAAACCGTGGACAGTTGTCACGGTTCTTGCAGATTCAGTGATTCAGAGGTTTTTTTTTTTTTTTTTGGGTACTTACAGCTCAGCCATTGATGAAGCTTCAACCTCAGACATTGAGATCGCACCACTATTTGTTCTTATTCTTCTTTTTAGTCTTGCTCGCCCTCTCTCTCTCTCTGCGTTTTTGCCGACTGCTGTTTCTGCACTTTTTTCTTTCTCTGCGTTTTTTTCGTTTGTTGTTTCTGCAGTTTTTCCCTTCTACGTTTTTCCTTTGAATGAACTCTAGAGTCTTTTGGACTCTTTGAAGGTGATTGACAACTTGCTGTCACCCACTAACTGCAAGCTGTCAACCACTCTTCTTTAAGTTTTATTGGGTTTAATTAATTTTTTAATGGTTTGGCTGGTCACTTTTCAAGCTTTGTTTATTTTTTATTTTTAAAATTTAACTAAATACATGCTGTCAAGTGTACTACTCTTTTCAAAATTTTATAGTACTTTATTCTTTATTTAATCAAATTTTTAATGCCTTATCCGGCCACTCTTTTAGCTTTTGTTTTTTGTTTTTGTTTTTGTTTTTTTTTTTTTTTAAATTTTCTTAAATAGTTGAATATTCAATTGGGCTTTGGCATGAAACAATTTATTGGATAGTCAAATGGGCTTGAGCATAATTTGAGATAATTTAGACATAAGTTCTCATAAAAAGATTAAAAGTGTACAATATTGAGTTTTATAAAAAAAAATATTTATTTTTGCTTAGGATTTAATATTTTTTTATTTGCCTTATAAAAGTTATGATATAAAAAAGACATTTGAAAATTAGATTTCTATATTTATTTGGACTATTTTAGTTCATTTTTCTATTTATATTAATTTAAAATATTAATTTATATTTTAATAAATTATTAAAATAATTATGACGTTATCACGGTTCAACCTCGGTTCAACCTCGGTCCGACCTTAAAAACCTTGAACCTCTCCCTTTTCCGGTTCATTGAACGGTCCGGGTCTGAAAACCTTGCTCTAAACAACAAAAACAATCACATGCGCAAAATCAAATACCAAAAAGTGATTTCATATAAACTCATTAAAAGAGTAATGAGAATAATTAAAAAAATAATAATAGAGTAATAGAAGAATTAAAAGAACATAGATTAAAAAAATAATAATAATGTAGATGACAAAAAAAAAAAAAAAAAAAGTACCAAGCTTAAGATGCGAGACTTGAGGCAAAGAGTAATTCAATACCATAGCATCTAAAACAACTAAATTAAACCATGAAAAAAGAATATCATAGGTACTATATGGTTGCATGGAGCCATGCTTGAGCTTTGAGCATGCTAGCAATAGCCAACCACACCAACTTCATTGTATGTCAAATTCTATTAGTAGTGGCAAAAGCAAAAGCCAAAAATAAAAATCCTAAATATAGCTCTTTCAATTATCATGGCTCTTCATTCTTTTTCAGCTAGTACATTGTTATATATAAATATATATATATATATATTTATAGTTGTAGGACAATGGATAATTTGTTGAGTTGTAATCAGTTTTCAACTCTACTTTGGTTAATCTATTGGTTTCCAACTATTTTTATGCAACATATGGGAATAATTTTTGGTTTCCAACTCTCTTTAGTCAAAGTATGGGGTAAATAAAAGTTAAATAATTTTGTTTTAAAAAAATAATAATGATGTGGCAAGCTCTGAAGAGGTTTCAAAAATAATTTTATTTAAATAAAATGATAATTTTATTTAAATATTGTGCTGACATAGAAAATTGTGTTAGCTTCAGAGGCTTTAGTTATATATATATATATATATATATTGATTATAAAATCATGGAGAAAATTGCTCCTAAATAATAGGCAAACTTTTAGGAATAAAATACCTAAAACATAGTTTTTTTTTTTTTTTTTTTTTTTAATGTAAAACCGTGTTGGCTAGTAGGCTATTAGTAGAGGATTCTAAAATCCTAAAATTTAGGATTTTTTTTCTTGAAATTGTAAATAATAATAATAATAATAATTGTGGTCTTATTTTGTATGCAATGTGTAAGGTTGCAATTTGGGTCCCTAGCCCAAGTGATGAGTGAACTTAGGCCCAAAAAGCCCAATACAATTAATTTATAGAGAGTGGATTGGAAAATTGGGCTTTAATGAGTTGAACAGTAAGAATAATGGATTCAGGTCGCAAGAAAAGGAAAATATACTGATTTAAGCTAAAGAAAATCGTCCTCGGCACAGTCCGAGAAGATCAGTTCTGTTAGGTTCTAAAGACTTAGGATTTTATGTATTTAGAACTCTAATGTGTAATGTTGGCAAACCATGATCAAAACAATATGTTTAGTCTTGTTTAGGCTTGCTCAAAGTTGTGTATTTCATGTAAAGTTGGAATCGAGAGACTGCAAATGTATTAGTGCATTTCGGCCTGGCTCGATCGATCGAAGGTTAGACTCGATCGATCGAAAGTCGGCCAGATTGCATTTTTCTGCAGAATTTTCAACTCAGCCCTATCTCATTAAACGTTTAGGGTTTTATGTTTTTGCCCTAAGTATATAAGGCAAAACCCTAGCCATGTTTTGAGAGTTGCTTTGGTTGTATTATTGCTCATATTTTCTGTTTTGTGTAAATCTCTTGTGAGATCTAGAGGAGCTTTCATTTACATAAAGCGTAGGGTTTTCAAGGAGAAGATTCTATCTACACCTTGATGATCAACTCAGTTGCTGCCATTGGAGCTTAAAGAAACACAAGCAGGGAGCTTGTATCTTGTGGAGAATCTAAGAAAGAAGGAATCCATGGATTCGGAGCTTGCACGTGGTTGTGTCAGTAAGTTCTACTGGTGGGTAGCATTAGGAAGTGAAGTGGGGGGTGCTTGTAAGTCCTTTTGTATGAACTTCGATTCTTTCATATAGTGGATTCTAGTTTACCTTGAAGATAGCTAGGTTAAATCCTCCCTAGGTTTTTACCGGTCTGGTTTCCTGGGTCATCATATCATTGTGTTATTTATATTTCCGCTGCTTTATTCTTGATATGATTGTTTGATTGTTTTAACCTAGAATTGCATAATTTGACTAAGTTAATCACCTTGCTAATAACTAGGTTAATCCAATCGTTGTTTTAAGAAGTCTAAAAACTAACAAGTTCTTATATATTTCTTTCAAGTTTGATTACAAAGTCAGTTCTTGATGGCTACAATGATTTTCTCTTAGTTTTTTGATCCCCTTCTCTCATTGCCCTCTTCTTCCCTTATACTCTCTTCCCATTCATTTCTATCCTCCACGTGCAGACCAGATGGTTGGTGTTGATCCTTGTCCCATCAGCACCTTCCTAATATCTTTGTGCAGTAACTGTAAGGCTAAAAACCACTGTTCAGATATTACTTCCACATTAATGCGGCCAGAGAGTTAGCTGCAGAGCATTTAATGCGGTGATAGCAGCTTTCCCTTGAGATATTTCATGGTCCCCTTTTATCCTATTCCTTCTGGATACTTATCCGCATTAGTGGAATCGTACAGGTCATTGCTCTTGTTGTCAGACCATACCTTCTGACCTCGGCCTTGCTCAGCCGAGGAAGTATTCATCCTCGAACCGACTTCTTATTTGATTGTGATCAGACTTCAACTATTCACTTACCAATGTGGACTCTTATAAAGGTGTTTACTTGTCCTCGGACTACTTAATGTCCTTTGATTGGGCCCCTGGCCCAATATAATGTACAGATACATACTCCTGGGCCTATCACACCTACACAATGTTTTAAAAATTTTAATAAAAAAAATTTGAGTTTACAACATGCAAGTCTTTAGCATTTGAAAATTTTGTTTTGAATGTGCAATAACTAGCTACCTTTTAGGACTAAGTGACTGCCTTTAAGGATTTAAAAAAGAAAAAATTGATGTTACATTACATCGTAACATTACATTATTCTAATCTTACATTAATATAATCTTAATGCAAGAATATAACATTACTTTGTTTAGGAGGGTGATGTGATATATTTTGCAATTTTAGATTATGGTAATATTAGAAAAAATAAAATAAACAAAAAAAAAACTTTAATGTCACATCATCATAATATGCATCACATGAAGAGTGCATCACAACAAACCAAACACCATTTAAATGGATAGTCAAGACATGTGCCCATTTTAAAATATGTATGGTGTCTAGTCCAATTCACTCTCACACTAGAAGCAAACCAAACTTTGTGAAAAAAAAAAAATGATCAAATTCGTGACATCCAGCCAAAAATGGAATTCAACAAAGGCAACTCATGTTTGAGGACATTCATGGACAAGGAATTTTGTTGACTTATTTGGGGAAGGTACAAGTCCGTTCTCAAATTCTAGGTTTTAAATTTTATGTTCATGTTTAATCTGACGTGGATCTAATGTTTAATTTTAATTTTGTTGTTTATTTAGTTAAAATTGATAAATTAAAATTTTAAATTTAAGATGCTGACGTGGCATTTTTTAAATGCCAAATAATTTTTTTTTTATTATTTTAATAGCCACATCAGTATTTAGTGTGTTAACAATGCACTCCATCTGCCATGTTGACAATTTCCGTCAGTGAGATGATGATAGGGACCAAAATAGAATGCATTTTTCATTTTGGAAACTAAAAGCAATAAAATAGAAAAGAAGAAACCGAAATGGAAATAAGGTCAAACTATAGGGACAGAATATATATTTTTGCCTATTTTTTAAGAAGCCAATGAGAATGATCTAAGGTAAAATATTATAGATGTGCAATCCTTGTCACATATCTAAGTATGTAACTCATGATACCATTAGAGCATTTGCACTAGAAATTGCAAATGCCAAATCTAAGGAAATTTTGACATTTCAAGCCCAAAAAGTTTGCATCTGGGATTGTAAAAAGGTAGAATTGTAAAAACTTTTAGAATTGTGCTACAGTGCCATTCTACAATGTAGCACTATTGTATAAATTTTTTAATCCCTTTTATTCTCTCTCTCTCTCTCTCCTTTGTCTTCTCTTTCTCTTTTCTTTGGGGCTGAGACATCTTCTTTCTTTCTCAACTCTCTCTTTTTGTTTTCTCATCTACCCTCTCTCACTCTTTGACTCGCTGTTGGTCGAAGCAAGGTCCGACGAAGGTGTGGTAGTGATGGCCTTTGCTGATCGGTGATGGCGTTTCTCACGGTAGTGATGGCGTGGGTTTCAAATCAATGATAGCGTATTTTCGATGGCTTGGGTTCAAATCGATGGCTTGGGTTTGCTAAATGGTGGCTTGGGGTTGCTGATCGGTGGCTTGTGGAGATCGGCGAGTCGGCATGGTGGGTTTGAAGTGATTTCCTCGATCGTGGATTTGAAGTGGTTTTTTCTCTTGGTGTGTTTTTGGCAATTTTTTGTTTTTCTTGGCAATTTTTTGGCAATTTCCTCGATCAATGGTGGTGGTTTTTGGCAATTTTTTGTGTTTCTTTTCCTCTTGGTGGTTGTTTCTTGTGGTTATTGTTAGTGGTGAGTTTGGTTGTGGTGATGGTTGTTGGCCGATGGCGTGGTGGTGGCAAGGTGGGTTTCTGGGTTTTTCTGAGAGGAGTACATTTTGTTGGTTATATATTTTAATGTGTAAAAATATTATTTTAATGAGTATAATAGGAAAATTAAAGTTGGGATGCTAGATGTATTGTAAAATGGTATTGTATAATTGATAAAGAAGTTTTTTGAGATGGTAAAATAAGATAGAGTAGAATTTCTTGATGCGAATGCTCTTAGTAGGTTTAGAGCATGCAAGATGATTGACAATCTAGATGGCTAGGGATATTTTCAAGAAATTTCAACCTTTGCCAAGAGATTACTCAAGTACCATCATGGAGAGCAGGAGAGGGACATCCGACACTACAAGAAAATGTATTTTTAGTGACGAAAAAATTCGTCACTGAAAGTCTAGTTTTTCGTCACTAAGAATCTTTAGTGACGAAATTGGACTTTTAGTGACGAAATTTGTTTCGTCGCTGTAGCCCCGTCACTAAAAGTCCTAGCGACTTTTAGTGACGAAAAATTTCGTGACTAAAAGTCCAATTTGGTAAAAAAAAAAAAACTTTTAGCGACGAAAACGTTTCGTCGCTAAATGTTTTCCTCGCTAAAAACAATATTTAGTGACGAAAATATTTCGTCACTAAAACCATTTCAGTTTATTAAATCATATTTAGTGACGAAAAATTTCGTCACTAAAACTATTTTCGGGTACATATAGTGACGAAAATATTCATCACTAAAACTATTTCTAAGAAAATCTATACACATATAGTGACGAAAATTTTCGTCACTAAAACCATTTCTTACAAAATTCCACTGCATTTAGTGACGAAATATTTCATCACTAAAACAATTTTTTGTTGCCATATTTGTGACGAAAAAATTCGTCACTAAAACTTTTTTTTGGTTTTTATTATTTTCATGACGTTGATATTAACATATAACCTGTCATTACATTATTAAAACCTCACATTTCATTAACACATTTATTTCAACGCTGGGAATGTCGCCGGTGGGTGTTGCTGAAGCGACGGCGACGGCGATGCTGGGATCGTCGCTGAAGTGACACTGAGGGAGAAATGCGTTGCTGAAGCTAAAGGTGTGTGTTTTTGTGGGTATGTGTTTTTGTGGGATGAGCTGTGAGGGAAAGGGAGAAAAACCAGAAAAGAGAAAAGTGAAAAAAAAAAAAAAAGGGCTGACCATAATAAGTACAAAGCCTTTAGTGACGAATTCTGATTCGTCACTGTTGGATACCTTTAGTGACGAACTAGAATTCGTCACTGTTACTTTGGCGCTACAATTTTTGCTTGGCGCCTGAGTTCTACAAAGCTTTTAGTGACGAACTTGGATTCGTCACTGTTGGATACCTTTAGCGACAAATTTGAGTTCGTCGCTGAAAATGTACTCATATGTTTTTAGCGACGAAATCACATTTCGTCACTAAAAGTATGCTTTAGTGACGAAATACAATTTCGTCGCTAAAAACATATAAGGGTAAATCTATTATTGTTTTTAGTGACGAAATTCATATTTCGTCACTAAAGTATACTTTTAGTGACGAAATGTGATTTCGTCGCTAAAAACATATAAGTGCAAAACCTTTATTTTTTTAGTGACGACTATTTTTCGTCACTAATACTTACTTATAGTGACGAAAATATTTTCGTCACTAAAACTATCCACAGCAATACCTACAGTGACGAAATATTTCGTCACTAAAAATTTCTACTTTTAGTGACGAAATATTTCGTCACTATAGATGAATTAAGTTGGCGCCAAAGTTTCCCTCCTTGGAGCTTATTTTTCAGATCACAATAGCGACGAAATTTATTTTTCGTCGCTAAATGTAATAATTTTTTTTCATTATTAGTGACGAAATTCATATTTCGTCATTAAAGCTATATTTTTAGTGACGAAATATATTTCCTCACTAATTTTCGTCACTAAAAATACATTTTGTTGTAGTGGCGCGAGGGGGAAATAAAGAGAAGACTTTCGTTCAGTATTTGAAAACACTGGATTGATAGTCAAGACACGTGCCCATTTTTAAATATGCATGGTGTCCATGACTCTAAAATGATGTTTATAATATATATATATATATATATATTCTTTTTTATATAAATCTAGTCCATCAAATTTTAACCGGACCATCGTTTATTAATAACCAAATCTTAGTAATTTTTTACAATTAAAAAATACTGAACAAAGACTTAACGTTAAAAGTTAGCAAAATATAATTCCTAAAAGAATTATTATTTTTTAGCCAGACACTAGAGTCATGCAAGAAGCCGTGTCCGACACGGACATGCAGCCCATTCTGTCGTGTCCATACTCTATGCTACCTGGCCCTTAAAGCAAGTTAGAATAAAATTTACTTAAACGCACTTTAAAAAAAAAAAAAAAAAAAAAATACTAAACCTTGGTGTGAAAGACCAGAAACAGCAACCAATTCCCATTTAAAATAGAAAAAAGAAACAGCAACCATGCTCTTCTCGTACCCATCCCTCACAACTTCTATTGCCAGCATTTTTGACCTTTTCCTGATTTTCTTCTTTCTACAATGGATATCAAGAACAGTTCAAAGAAATGCTAGTAAAAAGACAGTTCCACCTATTGGGAGGGTCACAACCGCCCTATATAACTTTGGGTAACATGCTTGGCTGACAAGTACCGACCAGTCTTCACCATCTACTTGGGTGTGCATCGAAAGCTAGTAGTAAGCAACTGGGAAATAGCTAAAAAATATTTTACCACCAATGATAAAGCCTTTGCCAACCGTCCAAAAGCTTTAGCTGGAAAACTTTTGGGCAACAATTATAGCATGTTTGGTTTCAGCCCTTATGGTCCCTATTGGCGTCAACTACGCAAAATAGTAGTATTTGAGGTAAATAAGGAAAGTTAAGAGATAGTTTTTATTTTATATATTTTTTTGGATACTACCAAATACGGGAAGACGTGAAAAATTATCTTCACATAATGATTTCCATTAAAACAAATGTAGCGCTAGGGCTGGTCTAAGGCCTAGGCCTAAGGTCTCATCAAAAAACAAAATTTTTCTTAGGAAAAAACGCCCACTTTCCATAGTTAAAATCCTAATTTTTTTTATAAAATTATATATATACATATGTATATATATATATATATATATTTTTTTTTTTTTCTAAAGGTTGTACATTTTTTTTTTTTTTAATTAGTGATGTTAAAGATACTACAAATTTTACTATTGGCTTACAAATTGCCATGTTATTAATCACAAAAAAGTGATATAAACATTCATTAGCTAAATTGATGAAGTTCATCAATAAAAGACAATGTCATGTTATATTTTAAACATTTTATAGTGCTTTTAATTAGCACATTTTTCTTTTTCATTTCTATTAAGACTCTCAAAGTAGGAGACCAATAGAACCTTAACTCAATTGAAACCCTAAAATATTTCAAAAAGATGTTGTAAATGTGTTAAATCATCAATTATAGATTAATCTCCTCTAATAGTTTGAAACTTTGATTTTTGTAAACTAATATCCTACAAAGCCACACACCAAATAATATTTATCTTTCTCTCTTAAAATCAAAATATAAAATTAAAAATTAGATTACAACTTTATTTAATTTTGCATCGTCTTATACCTAAAAAAAGTATCTTTTTCAATCGCAATATATTTTTATTTCTTTTTATTAATATTTGTAGTTCAACTATGATATTTAATTCTTTATATGAAATTAACATTAGTCTAGTTGGTATTATTTATATATTTAATGTCTCAAATTAATCTTAATTTGATTAGTTTTAAATAATTTTGTTTAATTAATATTTACATATTAAAAAACTCGCATAAATATTTCGCCTTTGCCCCCAAATTATGTTGGGCCACCCCCGCGGAGCGCAGACCACTTATTAATTCCTCACATTACAATTATATTACTTTTGCAGGCCCTTATCTTGGAGGCCACAGACACAACAACAATAACATTGACATGGACTCTCTTTACTTCTCAATAACCGTGAAGTTCTAAAGAAAGCTCAACAAGAATTAGACAACCAAGTTGGTAGAGAAAGGCAAGTGAAGGAATCGAATGTGAATATTTTGGAATATCTCCAAGCCATCCTCAAAGAAACAATATGTTTATACCCTGCTGGACCACCCTTAGTGCCACATGAGTCCTTGGAAGACTGTACTTTGGCTGGCTATAACATCCCAACAGGTACACAGCTCTTTGTTAATATTCCAAAACTCCATCGAGACCCAAGTGTATGGGTGGATCCAACTGACTTTCGATCTGAAAGATTCCTTACAACTCATAAGGATGTTGATGTTAAGGGTAACATTTTGAGTTGATGCCATTTGGCAGCGGTAGAAGAATGTGCCTGGGATTTCATTTGCTCTACAAGTTACACAACTCATACTAAGTATTTTGTTGCTTGCTTTTGAAATTGCAACCCCATCAGATGATCCCGTGGACATGACTGAGAAAGTTGGACTTACCAACCTAAAAGCCACCCCATTGGAAGTCAATCTTACTCCTCGCCTTGCTACTCAAGCATATACGTAATTTGAATGATATTGTATGATAAATCATATCAATTGATCATATGTAATATGAAAATAATAAATAAAAAACTTTAATCTTATGAGCTGTACTACAAAGTTGGGTGTTTTCTTCATATAGGTCACTATAAATACATTAGTTTTCTTTAGCTAAAACTATTCTGTCTAAGTTTAAAACATTACTTTCAATTTAAAACAGATCAGTTAGAGTGTTATTTAAATAATTAAATTTATTATTTCGTAAATTTAAATTTTTGGATAATCAATAATCTACTACGATATCAAAGTAGGTGATTTGGTGTTAGAATCTTGTCTCGTATTAGAGAAGCATTTGATTGCTAGATACGCCTTGTTACATGTTTAAATCCTATCTGAGTGCCCAGTGAATCAGAGAGCAGGCACTACAACAAAGATGAGCTTTTTCAACATATTTTAATCCATGGTTACTAAAAAATGTTGATAAAAGCTTTTAGTTTCTACATTTGCACTCAATTGTTAAAAAATTCACATATATATTTCTACAGTTGCCATAACTATTGAAATAAGTGGTGATAAATTCATTTGCTAAGTGATTAAGTAGTGCTAATTTATACCAACAATTGGATGAAAGTTGAAAAAAAAGAAATTAACTATTTTTTATCAACAGGTTATAAATGTGGAAAATAAAAACACGGAGCTTTTATAGCTTTTATATATTTACCTACAATCACTCCCTCACTCACTCTCTCTCTCTCTCTCTCTCTCTCTCTCTATATATATATATATATCTCATTCTCACTCTCTTAATCGCACTTTCTCTCTCTCACAGGTCAATTTTCTTGTTATTTTCTAAGCAACCAAACAGAATTCAATCTCTCCCTCTCTCTTACTCTATATCTCGCTCTTTAGCTGAGCTTCATGCTTAATGTGGTATCAAAGTCCATTGTTATGCTTTTGTGGTTCTCTTCGCTTGTCTAGAAGTGGATTTGGATAATTTGCTTTACATTAGGGTCGGTGGGTTTGGATTGCTTTTTTTATTTTCATTGTAGATTATGTTCGAGTGGGTTTGAATTATTTTAATCTTTGAAACAATTAACCAATTAATTCACTGTCTGTATCAAGTGGATTTATGCATATGAGACCACTTTATTATGTGAATGTCCTAGCAAAAAACTAAAGAAAAACAAAGAAAATGTGAATGTCTGAAGTTTTTTTGCGCGGGGGGGGGGGGGGGGGGGGAAAGTAAGCAAGTAATTTTTTATGCCAGAGAAAAATCTTAAGAGAAAAAAAGGGTTGTCAAGGTGTGGCTACAATTAAGCAATCAATTTATTTTTCAGGTTGGAGTTGAATCATGTTAGACAGGTTGATGGTTTTAGTTTCCCATTTGGGCTTTGCAAGCCTACACATTTAGAACGCATTGCACTATGATTTTAGTGCTAACAGAATGTTGATGCTAACACCTAAATGTGTTCAATACAATTATAGAAATTTAATGGTTATAGAATGCCCTGATGTTTTCCATTCATAAGCAAATTTTATTTACTTCAAAACCCATCACTTATGATTTATTTATTTATTGGTTGGTAAGGTATACATGTTCTAAATGGGTCTTGAACTCAAAATCTCACTCTCCACTCCATTGTTAGAAGAGGAAAGAAATGTCATTTGGCTAGAGCTCATTGTCTTCAAAACCCATCATTTATTATTGCACAAGTTTGATGAGAATTTTGCATGTTAGAAATATATTAGCTCATTAGCATAGGCCCAAGTCTAATTTTACTTTGTGTGCAAGCCAAGTCTCCTACTTGTATTGGAAGTCTATTAGTCTAGGGTTTAATCTACTATATATACACATGTTATGATTTATTGTAACATATGATTTGTACTACACTATAATATATTATTGATGTAGCCCTTTATGGTTTCCTCCATGGATGTAGGTCGTTAGGCTGAACCATGTAACCCTCGTGTGTTAGTGTTCTATACTTTATGCTTTCGCTTCTACATCCATACTAGTATATTCAACATGGTGTATCAACACTAACATTTAACATGGTATCAGAGCCACCTTCTTGTAGCCATGGTTTTCTGTCCTTGCGATATATTTAAGAGCAATCTTTGTTTTCCTCGGTATTTTTTCACTGCGTTCATTTTCTTTGGCTTCCTATTTGGCTTCCTACTGCTACTGTCAAAAATCTCCGGTATAGTCATGCCATCGTTAGAAGTCGCATCAACACTGCAAGACCTAAGGGCGTAGCCAGAAATTCATAGTTGAGGGGGCCAAGTTGCAATATTGATAGAAAAATCATAATTCATAAATTTATAAATACAAAATTATTAACTTTGATAAATTGTCATATTCTTAAAAATTATTGGAAGTACAAAATGCCGTCTATTTTACCATACACATATACAAAAATTTGCCTACTATTATTTTAAGCACCATCAACTCATCATTATCTATAATATAGAAAATTTTCTTATTTTTTAATGAATTATTCAGCTCCTAATTTCAAATTAAAAAAAAAAAAAATGATGATATGGAAAGACATATAATATATTATCATGTAGCAATACAACAAATTGAACAACTTAATAAACAAATCATATTCATAAAACTAAATGACCATTATCAAATATATAAAAAACATAAATCTAAATGCCCATATGATGTTGAAGAAGCAAACAAACCTGAAATACTGAGACACAAGAAGAAGCTAGAACTGAAAGCAAATATGAATTTTTTTTTTTAGATGAAAGGAGTTTATTTGATTTCTACCCTTGTTGAGAAGATAGTTAATGTGTTTAGAGCAATCAACAATGAGAGGAAAGAAACATGGGGTAGTGTGGGGTTGTATCAGGAGAAAAAGTAGCAATGATAACTTCTATTTTCTTTGAGAATCCCGTAGGTGGCTTCTTGAGATTGAGAATGATGGGGGAAAAAAAAGAGTAAATTTTTGTTTGAAAATGAGTGGTAAAAGATGATATTTTGAGAGTGATGATGTCAAGAAATTCACCAGTGGGCCACACGATACCTATGTGCTCGAATGTAAACCTGCACAAAAAAGAAAAACCTCGCGAAGAGCACCGGTGTGGTGTCGGCCAAGTACTCTCCGAAGGTCAAGTTAGAACTTCTTCAACTCTAGAGTGCTAGAGAGGGGTTAATTATGTGTACCTTAGTTTATGAGAGTATTGGAGCTTTTATAGTAGTAAAGGGTTGACATCTCCTCCTTGGCACGGAAGTCTTTTCCTTATAGGACTCTTCTTATATAATCCTAAACTTGATGAACAAGGTGTTTCCTTGTGGAGAGGACTCATTAACAAGCATATCTTCTAGAACTTTACTTGTGCTAGAATCCCATTTATGTGCTTTGTGGATATTAGACCCATCCAGCCTCAGCCCACAAGGGATGGCCCATCAGGAGGACGGCCCATCAGGAGGATGGACCGTCAGGCCCATATTTATGGAGATTTTTCCCTCTTCAGTTGCCCCTTCACCCCATGAGTCCGTTAGTCTTTACAAGGCACATGGGGTGACGATTCATGGTCAAGGTATGACGGGTCAGAGGCTTGTGGGTTGACGGTTCCACGCCTAAGCATAATTTCCAACAGATATTATGACACGTGTCGCTCTACTACTGGATGTTGTCTTGGATCGAGGCGTCGCCTCGTCTCCCGTGTAATTTCCTTATAAATACCAAACCTTCATCTCTCATTTTCCATTTTGCATAGAAATAAATTGGTCAGAGTGCAATCTGTCATCCTTGTCAGACTACATTGCCTAATTACTAGCATCTGTCACCATCATATTTTCTCCGTTCACATACATACTAATTGGTAAGTACTTTTTTGTCCTTTCTTTCTACCGTCAGATTAATTTTTATACCTCAACTTCATACATCCGCTACCCTCTCCATAGACCTGTCATAGTCTTAGGTTTCACCATCATTGTAGGCAATGTCTAGTGCGTCCAGTAATCAATTAGTTGTCCGTGACGGGGCGGACTATAAGGAGGTATACCCATCAGGTCATAAAGACTAGGACAGTCCAAGCGACAATAGGAGTCCGTCCGCCTCTTCTCCGTCCTCAACAAATGAGGATATGGAATTGGTCGAACCAGAGTTAGGGTCTGATGACGATGAAGAGCAACAAATAGGACCCGTCGTAGAGGCTGATGGACCAAGGGAGTTCATCATGCTTCCAGAGTCGACGGTAAATGATTTTACATCAACCATCAAGGAGACCCACTTCAAAACTCTTAGGACTAACTATTAGATTCCGGATAACATTCCCATCCGCTTGCCTTACAAATTAGAGAAATGTTATTATGATGGGGTAGACGGTGTTGGAGTGTATGAGCAAAAGTTGAAGGCAGGACTCAGGTTTCCACTGAGCTCCCTTCATCGTGAATTGCTTAAGTATCTGGGTTTGTCCGTCAACCAAATATCCCTCAACGCCTAGAGGGTCTTCATAGCAATAGAGATTCTATATGGTGCTTGGTCAGACGGAACCAAGAGGTTAACGGTGCGAGAGTTTCTTCATTGCTACCATCCGGATGAGATTGACAAGTCTAGGGGTATATACAGTTTTGTAGCTAGGAGTCCATTGTTAAAGGTAATATATGAAACCCTAGACTCCAACAGAGATTGGAAGAGTTGTTATTTTTTCTTAGAGGGTGATGGGTGGATGTGTCGTCCAGGGGATACAGACCATATGCCTGTTGACACAACATGGGGCATATTGTCTGAGAATGGTATGTGTCCGTCCTAATATGTGAGGATTTTTCTCAACCATTCAGTTTATTTCAAACGCTTTTCTAACCATCCTTCCTTTTCCTTTGCAGTCCGATGGTGTCCACAGGTTAACCTTGAGGAGTTCAGTTTTCTTGAAGATATTTTCAAAAAGGCTACACCAGAGGAAAGGACATGGGCTAAGTTGGTCAACCTTGACACCATTTGTTGGTGCTGTGACGGACCTATACCAACACCAGTAGCAATTAAATACGAAGCAAGGATCTGTCAACGTAAGTCCGTCGTTCCCATCTTGTCTGAATGATTGACTCTTTGTTTTAGGAAGCTAACTTCATCCGTTCATTCTTACAAAAATGGACGCTGCCAAGAAAAGGTCACTAATAAAGTCCAATGCTGCAAAAAACAGGGAGGCAAATGCTACTGATCCAAAGGAGACGACGGTCTCTGCAAAGAGAAAGCAGCCGTCCAAGGGAGACCGTCTCCCAAAGAAGCCAAAGGTCTCTTTGGACCCCGTCGTGGGGCTCATGGCTGAGGGTGCCAAGACGGCCACCCCACCAAAACATGGGGCTGGTAAAAGCCTTATGAAGGGTCCGTCTTCAAACCTTAAGAAGCCACCTCCACTTCTTCAAGACGACCCCAAATACGCTTTGGAATAGCTTTCCTCCATCATCACCTTCGAGGATTATGAAGACTTGAGTAATCACTTGACAGAGGCTATGGGCGAGACGAGTTTGTTCAGCATAGCTCAGGTAAACTCCGTCCGACTCACATCCATTTATCCTTCATCTGTTTTACTACTGCCTTTGATTTTTAAATTATTTCCCAACTTTCAGACCATGGTCATGGTGAAGGGCTTGATGGTGCCTTAATCACGAGACGACCTTAGGCCGTTTACGGGACAAAGCCAAGTTGACGGTGGAAGAGCTCGTCGAGCTGAAGGCCTGGAAGGTCGTCCAGGAGAAGAAACTCAAAATGGCAGAGACGACGAGGGACGAGTATTACAAGCTGATGGAGGAGCTGAGGAAGGTACTTGAAGACAAAGAAAAGGAGCTCCATTTGGCCAAGGATGCTCCCATACAAGAGTACCGCAACTCTGATGCCCTTTTGTCCGAGCTTGGAGATTCTTACGGTGACGGTTTTGATGAGGTTGTCCATCAAGTGAAGGCATTATATCTTGACTTTGATTTGTCATCCGTCAATATTAACGCTCTTGAACTTTTGGCTGCCCGTCCTGCCCATTCCGAGGACACCGACGAGCTTTTTGGCGAGAACCCACCAGTCAATGCTCCTGGAGACCAAAAAATAATTGAAAGTGACCCTAAGGATGGTCAGAGTGCTCCTGGAGATCAGCAAGCCATTGAAAGTGATCCTAAGGATGACCAAGCCCGTCTTAGTGAAGAGAAGGAAGCCCTTAATTTAGATTAAATTTCATTTTATCTTTTTATTATTATTTTTATATTTTAAATGTAAGGGTATTTAGAGAACAATTCATACTCCATCATGTTCTTATTGTAAACATTTCCTTTTTATGGGAACTTAATCCGTCGCCTTATTCGCTTGGTTTATTTATTCTGTTGCTTATAATTCATCTGTTTACTTTATTTAATTTGGTTAATGAATTATACTGTCCGCCTTTGGGCCCATCGGACTAAGGTAAACACCATCCTATTTGATCTGAGGCGTTTTGCATGCTCAATCTGTCTACTAAGGACCTTTGCATTTTAGCATAATCAATTCATTAAGTGGGCCAGATGTTGTATCCGTTCAGGTTTTAGGAATTCGTCAATTTTTAGACTAAGGGTCAGTCCATGTAGACTATTATCTATCTACCCTGCGAACTAGATTTCCGTCCAAGTTGCGGATTCTACGAAATTTCATCCTATTGGGATGGTCTGTCCAAGTTGAGGACTTTATCCGTCCTTTTTCGGACTTGAAATTTCCAACCGTCTTTTGGAGATCTGTCCAATTTATAGACTCCGTCCACCTTATGGACTTGTATAATTTCTAACCCTCTTAGGGGTTCCATCCACTTTATGGACTCCGTCCTTATTAAGGACGTTTAATTTCTAACCCTCTTGGGGATCCGTTCACTTTATGGACTCCGTCCTCATTAAGGACATACAATTTCTAACCCTCTTGAGGTGATCCGTCCACTTTATGGACTTTGTCCTTATCAAGGACGCACAATTTCTAACCCTCTTGGGGTGATCCGTCCACTTTATGGACTCCGTCCACTTTATGGACTTATATAATTTCTAACCCTCTTAGGGTGATCCATCCACTTTATGGACTTTGTCCTTATCAAGGACGTACAATTTCTAACCCTCTTAGGATGATCCGTCTACTTTATGGACTCTGTCCACTTTATGGACTTATATAATCTCTAACCCTCTTGGGTGGTCCGTCCACTTTATGGACTCCATCCACTTTATGGACTTATATAATCTCTAACCCTCTTGGGGTGGTCCGTCCACTTTATGGACTTATATAATCTCTAACCCTCTTGGGTGGTCCGTCCACTTTATGGACTCCGTCCACTTTATGGACTTATATAATTTCTAACCCTCTTGGAGTGATCCGTCCACTTTATAAAATCTCTAACCCTCTTGGGGTGGTCCGTCCACTTTATGGACTCCGTCCACTTTATGGACTTATATAATTTCTAACCCTCTTGGGGTGATCCGTCCACTTTATGGACTTTGTCCTTATCAAGGACGTACAATTTCTAACCCTCTTGGGATGATCCGTCCACTTTATGGACTCCGTCCACTTTATGGACTTATATAATCTCTAACCCTCTTGGGTGGTCTGTCCACTTTATGGACTCCGTCCACTTTATGGACTTATATAATTTCTAACCCTCTTAGGGTGATCCGTCCACTTTATGGACTTATATAATTTCTAACCCTCTTGGGGTGGTCCATCCAATTTATGGACTTGTAAAAAATGTAGAACATCAAGGTTGCCTGAATAGTCATCTTGATTAATTAAAAAACCATATATTTGTAGAAAAGTACTTTGCCCCCTCGGGCTTAAAACATGATATGTAGTAAACAAAAATTGTTCTTAAGTAAAACTAGTAACTTGTAGAAAAATCAAATAAATTGGAAAACTTGTAGAAAAGTTGAAAATAAAACGCCATTGTGCTTTAGGTCTGCTACTGGTAGTACTTTTGTAGGTGCCCCACGTTCCATGGGTGTTATAGCTTTTGCCCGTCTAGAGTCTCGAGGTGGTAGGTTCCCTTCCGTTGCCATGATGTGATCATGTAAGGTCCTTCCCAGTTGGGGCCGAGCTTTCCTTGCGACGAGTCTCTGGTAGTACCCATCACCTTCCAAAGCACAAGATCTCCTACCTGAAATTCTCTATGTCGGACGTTGGAGTTGTAGCGTTTAGCCATAAGATTTTGGTATCGTGCCAGTCTTTGCTTTGTTGCTGTCCGAACTTCTTCTATTAGGTTGAGCTGAAGATGCATGGCATCTTCGTTTTTGTCTCCGTCGTAGTTGTTCACTCTGTAGCTTGTGAGTCCCACTTCTGCTGGGATGACAGCATTACTTTCGTAGGTAAGTTGGAACGGCATTTCTCTTATGGGAGTTCTTGCGGTGGTTTTGTATGCCCATAAAACGCTTGGTAGCTCGTCTGGCTAGATACTCTTTGACCCCTCGAGCCGGGTCTTGATGATTTTGAGCAAGGACCGGTTTGTGACCTCAACTTGCCCGTTGGCCTGTGGATGTGCTGGAGAGGAGTAGTGGTTCTTGATGCCTAACTTTGAACAAAAGTTTCGAAAGGCGTTGTTGTCAAATTGCTTTCCGTTATCAGAGACAAGTACTCTGGGAATCCCGTACCTGTAGATGATATTCCTCCAAACAAAGCTCCGAATGTTTCTCTTCGTGATAGTGGCTAGCGCTTTTGCTTCTACCCACTTGGTGAAATAGTCAATGCCGACAACAAGAAACTTTAACTATCGGACTCCGGTAGGGAAGGGGCCCATGATGTCAAGTCCTCATTGCGTGAAAGGCCAAGGGGCCGCAATGGGTGTTAACTCTTCTGACGATTGCCTAATGAAGCTGCTGAACCTTTGGCACTTGTCGCAGGCTTTGACATAGGCTTGGGCGTCCTTCAGCATTGTGGGCCAAAAATAGCCTGCTCGGATCAATTTGTGTGCCAGTGAACACGCCCCTGAATGGTTTTCGCAGATACCCTCGTGGACTTTCTTCATCACATAGTCTGCTTCCTCTTGGCATAAACACCTCAGGTATGGGCGTGAGAATCCTCTCTTATATAACACGTCCTTTATCATTACAAATCGTGTTGCTTGGATCTTCAACTTCCTAGCGGCATCCTTTCCGTCTGGTAATGTTCTTGTCTTCAAATAGGATATTAAAGGAGTAGTCCAATTGCCTTATGTATTCACTTCCTGCATGTTTGTCTCGTCATCAATAAGTGAGGAGATTTGAACAAACGACAATACCTGTTCGGGGACAAGCATTGACTCTGCTGATGCTGCTTTTGCTAGACGATCGGCACATTCATTCTTCTCCCTGGGGATTTAGACGAATTTGACTTCAAGGCTGCTGATATGGCGTTTCACCTCCTCAAGATACCGCTTCATTTTCTCATTTTTGCATTCATAGCAGCCGTTGATATGACCTATCACCACTTGGGAGTTGCAATGTACAATCATGTTCTCAGCGCTTGCTGCCTTAGCGAGGTTTAGACCTGCCACGAGTGCTTCATACTCGACCTCGTTGTTGGTTGTAGTGAAGTTTAGCCGGATCATGCACTCAATTTATATCTCCTTCAGGGGTCTAGATTACCACCCCGGCACCTTCTGCGTACCTGTTGGAGGATCCGTCCGTGTGGATTCTCCACTGTGCGCTTATCTCTACCCCCTCGCCTTCCGATCTTGCAAATTCTACAATGAATTCAGCAACGGCTTGCCCTTTTATCGCATTTCGCAGGCAGTATTGTATATCAAATTCACTCAGTTCCACTGTCCATAACGCCATGCGTCCAGCCGTCTCCGGGCTACTCATGGCTCTCCTAAGGGGCCGGTTCGTCAGTACTACAATTGTGTGTGCCTGGAAATAGGGCTTGAGCTTTCATGCCGCAGTTACTAGCGCGAACGCCAACTTTTCTATTTGAGGATACCTCTCCTCCGCTCCTCGGAACGCCCTACTTATAAAGTAGACGGGTTTTTGTGATCCGTCCTCCTCCCTAATTAGGGCCGCGCTGACTGCTACTTGCGAAACTGCCAAATAGAGGTAGAGTACTTCCCCAGGCTTTAATGGGCTGAGCAATGGTGGGGATGATAAATACTTCTTCAAATCCTCAAATGCCTTTTGGCATTTGTCCGTCCACACTAACAATTTTCTCAATGTACGAAAAAATGGAAGACATTTGTCTGTCGCCTTCGAGACGAACCTGTTCAGGGCCGCAATTTTACCGTTCAATTTTTGCACATCTTTGATCATTTTTGGCGGTTCTAACTCCATGATGGCCCAAACTTGCTCCGGATTAACTTCTATACCTCTATGGGAAACCATGAATCCTAAAAACTTCCATGCCGTTACTCCGAATACGCACTTGTTCGGATTTAACTTCATATTATACGACCGGAGAGTGTCGAAGTTTTCCTGTAGGTCTTTCAGGTGGTCATGTTCGAGAAGGCTCTTTACAAGCATGTCATCGACATACACTTGTACGTTCCTCCCAATCTGGTGCGCGAACATTTTGTTCATTAATCTCTGATACGTTGCTCTCGCATTCTTGAGCCCAAACGACATCACTTTATAGCAAAAAAGCCCCTGGTTTGTGACAAAGGAGGTTTTTCCTGATCAGCCTCATCCATCTTGATTTGGTTGTAGCCGGAGAAGGCATCCATGAAGGTCAAGAGTTGGTGCCTTGTCGTTAAGTCTACCAGTGTATATCAATCCGAGGTAACGGGTAACTATCCTTTGGGCATGCCCTATTGAGGTCCGTGAAGTCGACACACATTCGCCACTTCCCGTTAGCTTTTTTGACCATCACCACATTTGCTAACCAGTCGGGGTAATATACCTCCCAAATGAAGTCTGCCTCAAGTAGCTTCCTGACCTCCTCGACTATTGCTTTGTCCCGCTCTTGGACGAATACTCGCTTTTTCTGTCTCACGGGCGAAAATGTGGGGTTCACATTCAACTTGTGAACTATGACTGAGCAATTAATCCCCGGCATGTCCTCGTGGCTCAAAGTGAAAACATCCTGATTCATCCTGAGGAATGCTGTGAGGGCCTGTCGTGTGGATTGGCTGGCCAATGACCCCATTCTAGTCGTCCATCCGGGTCTTGACTTGTCCAGAGTTACTTCTTCTAGTTCCTCGATCGGTTCCGCTGCGACCAGCTGCTCTTCTATGCACATGGCTTGCTGGTGGTCGTCCATCTCCAGCATGGCTATGTAGCACTCGCGGGCAGCCACCTGATTTCCTCATAACTCCTCGACCCCATACTCTGTGGGGAATTTAATCATTAGGTGGTACATGGAAGTTGCTGCTTTCCAGGCGTTAAGGGTAAGTCGTCCAAGGATAGCGTTGTACGCTGATGAGCAGTTGACTACGAGGAATGTCACATCCCGAGTGATCTGCTGAGGATAATCGCCTACCGTCACCGAAAGTGTGACCGCACCCAACGGGTTCCTCCAAATCCTACCAGCGGGGCGTGCGTTAGTATCAGTCGTTCCCTATCAATCATCATTTGCTGGAACGCAGGGTAATATATGATGTCTGCCGAGCTGCCATTGTCGACCAACACTCGGTGCATGTTATACTCTCCCACTCGTAGGGTAACAACCAACGCATCATCATGCGGATGGTGAAGACGTCGTGCATCTTCCTCTAGGAATCCAACGACTGGGCTATCTCTCCGTGCTATCTTTGGTACTGTGCCCATCAGCTGAACGTTCTGAACCATTTGGAGATAAGTCTTTCGGGCCTTCTTGGACGACCTGGTTATTGATGTTCCTCCTACAATCATCCTTTGTCTCCAATTGGGGGTCTAGGATGATCATTATCCCTTCGGGGCTGCTGCTCTTGACGTGGCGGATCCATCCTCTCTTTCCTGACGAACTTTTGTAATTTTCCTTGTCTGATAAGAGCTTCTATCTGTTGCTTTAAATCATAGCAATCTGCTATGTCGTGACCGTGGTAGCGGTGGAAACGGCAGTATTTGTCTCTTGATCTTTTGTTGGGGTCTCCTTTCAATTTTCCGGGGAATGTTAGAGCCCCCTCATCCTTGATTTGCATTAGGACTTGTTCTATTGGGGCGGTCAACGGGGTGAAGCTCATGAACCTCCCCGCTAGTGGCTTAGAGCGCCACTCATCCCTACGGTCCCCCGTTCTCGGTCGCTTCGATCCTTGGTCTTGTCGTGCTTCTTCCTGTCATTCCCTTTTCCTGGGTTTTTCCTCTCGGGCCTGCAATACGTCTTCAGCGTTCATGTATTTGGTTACTCTGTAGAGTACTTCTGACATGGTTTTAGGGTCGTTCTTGTATAAAGAGAATAGAAATTTGCCCTTCTGCAACCCGTTTGTGAAAGCCACTACTAGTATTTTGTCGTTGGCTTCGTCTATTAAGAGTGCTTCCTTATTAAAGCACGTTATGTAGGTTCTTAGCGTTTCGTCCTCCCGTTGCTTAATACTCATCAGGCAAGCTGTGGACTTCTTATACCTGTGCCCTCCAATGAAGTGTGTAGTGAACTGAGCGCTCAGCTCCTTAAAGGTGCTGATGGAGTTTGGCATCAGTCGACTGAACCATACCCTTGCGGGGCCTTTGAGTGTTGTGGGGAAGGCCCCGCACATGATCTCGTCTACTACCCCCTGAAGATGCATTAGGGTCTTGAAAGTTTCTAGATGGTCTAGAGGGTCCTTCACTCCGTCGTATCTATCTATATGCGGCATACAAAATTTATGGGGCAAGGGGAAGGAGTTCACGGCCGTAGTGAAAGGCGAATCGGTGCGATTGACTAGATCATCAAGATCACTGGAAACTCGCCCCTTGAGTGCGTTCATCATAACCTCCATTTGTTCTCTCATCGCTTGCATCTCTGCGACAATATATGGTGGAGTCGCATCCATGAGGGATGGCATGCTCAAGTTCTGCCTCTCCAGTCTGCTTGGGGCGTGGCTGCCTTCAGGTTTCTCCTGGTTTTTTCTTGCAGCGCTGGTCCCTTCTTGGTCTTCTTGTTGGTCATTCGATGCTGCATTCTTCTGGCATAGCTGTTCTTCCAAGTCGTGGTTTTGTTTAGTGAGGCATTCCACGGCAGCAGAAAGAGTTCGAACTTGTCTCTCGAGGGCAGTCGTGGGTGGTTCCTCTCCTTGAACGTCGTTAGTGGTTGCCATCGAGTGAGTGAGTACCATGCAACCCTTTAGTCCGGGAAACAATAGTATGACTTATGAATCTCAACTAAGTTTCCCACAGACGGCGCCAACTGATGTTGTCAAAAAATTCACCAGTGGGACACACGATACCTATGTGCTCAAATGTAAACCTATACAAAAAAGAAAAACCTCGCGAAGAGCACTGGTGTGGTGTTGGCCAAGTACCCTCCGAAGGTTAAGTTAGAACTTCTTCAACTCTAGAGTACTAGAGAGGGGTTAATTATGTGTACCTTAGTTTATAAGGGTATTGGAGCTTTTATAGTAGTAAAGGGTTGACATCTCCTCCTTGGCGCGGAAGTCTTTTCCTTATAGGACTCTTCTTATATAATCCTAAACTTGATGGACAAGGTGTTTCCTTGTGGAGAGGACTCATTAACGAGCGTATCTTCTAGAACTTTACTTGTGCTAGAATTCCATTTATGTGCTCTGTGGATATTGGACCCATCCAGCCTCGGCCTACAGGGGATGGCTTGTCAAGAGGACGGCCCATTAGGAGGATGGCCCATCAGGCCCATATTTATGGAGATTTTCCCTCTTTAGAGAGTGTGGATTATTGTCTATTGGATATTTGGATTGACAACAAATCATTTGGACAATTGGGAGAGCTAACTAGTATTTTATTTGAAGACTTTGGGTTATCTATTGGACTAAGTAGAGATCCTAGAAAGAATTGAGGGGGCCAGTCATTATTTTCTAGGGGGCCAGAGCCTTTTACTTATTTTTTGCTATCAGACTCATAGCCTAATAGTAGAAGAAATCAAAATTTTGGAGGGGCCATGGCCCCCCAAGGGACAACGTTGCTCCGCCCTTGGCAAGACCATTGCCTTCCTTAAACTACCGTCACAGAGCCAAACTTCATACAAAGGATCTTCTCAACCTTATCAAATCTCAAGATTTTATCAAGCTGCCATCTTGAGTTTGAGAGGGGGTGTTAGAAATACATTGGCCCATTAGAATAGGCCCAAGCCTAATTTTACTTTGTGTGCAAGCCAAGTCTCCTACTTGTACTAGAAATCTATTAGTCTAGGGTTTAATCTACTATATATACACAAGTTATGATTCATTGTAGCACAAGATTTGTACTACATTATAATATATTATTGATGTAGTCCTTTAAGATTTTCTCCATGAATGTAAGCCGTTAGGCTGAACCACGTAATCCTCGTGTGTTAATATGTTCTATACTTTATGCTTTTGCCCATACTGGCATATTCAACATGGTGTATCAATGCTAATATTTAACATTGCAATTGATTTTTCAGTTATGGATCTTGTGCAACACCTCAGGACTTTGAAATCTACGCTCACAATGCTTCTTTCGAGGATCCACTCATGTGTGCTAATGGGTAGGTATTGGCTTAAATTAGTTTATATTGAAAGGAAATATGAGCTCAATGATTTATACACCAAAACTATGCTATTCAGTGGATAGTCATTTCCTCAGATTAAAAAATTAATGTGCTGAAAATTCAATGGCACCTTTAAGTGTATGTATCAATTTTAGCTAGTAATTGTGAAATATTTCTGAAAGATAAGAACAATTTTATAAAAAGATCACCTCCTAGTCAGATTGAAATTAAAGACACCTAAGTCACCATAGTTGAACCTTTTCCATTTGTGCAATAAGTTTGTTACTTTTCATTTTAATAGATCTGACCTTTGTTTCCATCTGGTTCCTTTGAAGTGTCTTTGCTGCTGAATGGAACAAGATGCCATGTTGTTGGAAATTTTAGGGAGCTTTTGTTATTTTTATGTATTGCAATAAAAATATGTTGTCACACTGGTATATTTACTGGAAAATGGCATCTTAAACACTGGAATCTGCTTTTCAACATATTAATAGTGCCAGAATTGTTATATCAGTTTTCTTAAATCGTTGTGCTACTGTCATAAGTTTTTTCAGTTTTTGACACTATTTGCACTAGTAGTTTAGTCCCATAAATTAGAACCTTTAATTAAAATGAAGGATGTGGTTAGCTGTTGGTACTATGGAAAGGATTCTTTGTTCTGTTTTTTTGCTTTTTGGAAGACAATTTAGAACATTTTCTTCTTTCAATGCTTGTGTTGGGAAAACAGATGACAGAACATTTTGTTCAAGCAAAATGACTTTCATAGGTTTTCAATACACATTGATATGATTTTGAAATTGTGTCTGTGTCAATCATTTCTGCCACCATTGATTTGATGATTTCCACTATGGTGCAACATCTCCAATCATAAAACATAGGCCCAATAATTTTCGGTTTTCTGTTGGAGGTGCTATTGCCCAATTTATTTGTGTTTTTATGACGCAGCACTTTGAAGGTGAAACTCTTGAGCTATTTCTAGTTGGAGGTCATATTACCAGTTGGTGCATGGATCTTGTTTCTAGCAAAAATTTTCTCATCATTTTGCAATCAATATTCTATCAAAGCTATATGAAAAAATAGATGTTACTTCCAAATTGTTTGAATAAGTTGCTTCTTTATAAAATTTTCACTTTCAGTCTATTATTGAACTGTTTCCGTAGGAATTGTGTAATAGTTAGAAAATGGATCCCAATCTTTTACCCCAAATAATTTAAATAAATGCATTTAAGATATGAAGGATTCTTATTTTAATATATCAATAGCCCTTTTCCACTCTTTCACATGCTGAGGGATTAAAAGAATAATGATTATGCTAATTAATTTGCTCGAAAGCCTATTCTGTTTCTACTACTAGAGTTCAATTCTCTATGATGTTTTGTATGTTTATCTGAAAAAAAGAAAAAGATAATGAGCCATGTCTCAATTTCCAATCAATATTTGATGTATTGCAATGGATTCATCAAAATTCTTCTTATTCTTATGGATTTATTAAAATTCTTCTTATTCTTATTGACAAATACTGAATATATGTGAGTTGTGATGAAGGTGTTATGATATAATCTTTGAACTAGAAGGTTGGACATGTCAGCTTCTGAAGCCATGCTTTGATGGTCTGAGATACTCTCTTATGTGCTTCCTGCTTGGCCTACCCTAATTCCCAAACAAGTATAGTCAAACATTTTATTTTATTTTTACAAAAAATTGAAATGTTAACATTGGTTATAATAAAAGTTGTTTCAGTACTGGGGGCATTCAAAAGTGATTTGGTATTGATCTTTGCCACAATTCTGCAAGTTATAAAAATTATTGTGAAAAAAAGTTATGCTCTTAGCCTTACTCATTCCTAAATAGCCTTTTTGAAGTTAAACTATTAGTCTTCATTGCCAATATGCACTACGAAATGTTAAATGCTATTGTCTTAATGGTTTATTTATTGTTTGAACATTATAAATGGTTTATGCATATCAACTGTAAACTCTGTGAACTCTTTTTCTTGCTTCCTTAGTCACAAATGCTAGGCACTCTTCCATTATTAATACTGAACAACTTTTGACACCACTCACTGTAAAGTAGGTTTAGGTAATTAGGTAATGACTACCTTAACACTTTTTAAGGCCGTGGAGGGGCGAGGGTGGAATTGGACCATTTGGATTTACATGAAGGAGAGCCAACTTTTTGTTTTTGTTTTCAGGATGAAACTTTTTTCTTTATTTTATTTTATCTTTTACTTTGGGCATTCAGCACTTGGAATAACACCTGCCTCTATTGTGTTTAATTTTTTATATTTCTTTTTATCTGGAATTGAGTTTTTGACAACACCCCCTCCCGAGGGAATAGCACCCTTTGGATTTACATGAAGGAGATGAATCAGAGCAATGGAGATGATTTGAAAACACCCAAGGTTCGTGCATATAATGATTTCAATCTGTTAGGTTCTAAAGACTTAGGAACTAATGTATTTAGAACTCTAATTTATATTGTTGGCAAACCATGATCAAAACAGTTTTTAGTCTTGTTTAGACGTGCTCAAAGTATGTTGTTTATGTAAAGTTGGAATCGAGTGGCTGCAGAAGTATTAGTGACTTTCAATCTGGCTCGATCGATCGAAGCTTAGGCTCGATCGATCGAATATCGGGCAGAACGTTTTTCTACAGAATTTTCCAACTCAGCCCAAGCCCATTAAGGATTAGGGTTTCAGATCTACTTCTCCCACTATATAAAGGAAACCCTAAGCACGTTTTTGAGACTAAAAAAGAGAGAGAAGAGAGTGCCTCTTTTGTATCTAGGGTTTTGTACCCAAACCTCTCTAAGGTCTTTGTTGCTCATATTGCGGTTTGTGTAAATCTCTTGTGAGATCTTTGAGGAGCTTTCCTTTACACAAGCTTAGGATTATCAAGGAGGAGATTTCTTCAATATCTTGATGATCATTCAGTTGCTGCCATAAGAGCTTAAAGAAACACAAGTAGGAGTACTTGTACTTGTGGAGAATCCAAGAAATAAGGAGTCCGTGGATTCAGAGCTTGCACGTGGTCGTGTCAATAAGTTCTACTGGTGGGTAGCAATAGGAAGTCGAGCGTGGGTGCTTGTAAGTCTTATTGTATGAACTTCGATTCTTTCATATAGTAGATTCAAGTTTACCTTGAGGATAGCTAGGTTAAATCCTCCCTAGGTTTTTTACCGGTTGGTTTTCCTGGGTGATCATATCTTTGTGTTCTTTATATTTCCGCTGCTTTATATTTGATATGATTATATGATTGTGTTAACCTAGATTTGCATAATTTGACTAAGTTAATCACTTGGCTAATTCACTAGGTTAATCCAATTGTTGTTTTAAGGGGTCTAAAAACCTAACACAATCTATATTATTAATTGTCTACAATTGACTTTTTCTAAAGTACAAAGAACAATTGTGCTATCATGATCACGAGACTTGTTTTTTATAGGTTCAAATGAATGTCATATCACGGGACTTGTATTTTTAGAGGTTTTGAAGAATTCTTTCATGTGAAAATGATTCAATTTTATGCTTCAGGAAATTAGCCTTGGAATTATTGGAAACCTTGCCTGCCATGAAGCTCTGTTGAAGCATATAGTTTCTACAAATGGATTGATTGAGATAGTTATGGATCAACTATTCTTAGAAGATTCTCAGTGCCTTTGTGAAGCTTGCCAGTAATATTTCTTTTTTATTTGTTGAAAGGAAATACTCATTTTCTTGAAATATTTTTTCTTTCTCATCCTCCCCCATGTAAAGTGTCTATGTATGACTCTTCTTGCTTGTTGCATCACTCATGTCATAGAGAGTTTCATATGTCCTATAGCATATGAGTTGTGGTTTATGGTTTTTTGTTTGTTTGGTATACATTGGGTTATGCCATATAAAGTTAGTAAGTTGCTTGCTTTTAATATTTTAATATTTTTACCTTTGGGCCTTGACTTTTTGATCCACACAGTTAATAAAATTTAGGTAGCTCATCACTTAAGTCTTACCCAATTTTATGTGGTTTACAAGTTCTCCTTGATGCACCCAATGGTGTAATATCTACAATGAAACCTGGAGCAAATTGGGTGGTTATGCACTTGTTAAAGTGGATGTATATGCTCTATGGAGTAAGGAAAATATTGGAGGGATGGGTGTCCTCTACGTGGAAGTACATGAAGAAAGGATGCATCATCTTTTTTTCAATGATACTAGCTTTTGTCATGGGCCTAGCCTTCTTGTTGGGAAGTGGCACTTCTCCATATATCTGTTACTTGAGGATAATTGATGGAGCACAGTGGTTTTCAATTTTTTTTTTCTTTTAATTATCCATTTTGAAAACTTGGAACCATTTGAATACTTAAAAATTAGGCTGGTGCTTTGGTTTTTATATGAGAATGGAGTTTAATTTGGAATTGCACAATTGTGTTTATGTTTATATTTTGAATTAGGTTATTAAATTTGGATCAAGTGAAGGATTGCATCCAAATTAGGCTTTTTTTTTTAATAAAATAAAAAACTTATTTCAACAGTTTCAAACCGTTGAAATTTATCTCAAGACAACATATATTTCAACAGTTTTTAATGATATTTCAACGTTTAATAATTGTTGATAAAGGTGAATCACATTTTTCGACGGTCACATAGGATGTAGAAAAAAAGTTTCGACATAGTTTTTAATGGCAGTTCTCAACAATCACTTAGACCATCGAAAATACTTTTTTCAATGGTTTCTAATACTTTTTTCGTCGTTTTCAACCGTTGAAAATAGCAAACTTTCTTGTAGTGAGGACCCTTAGACATATCAGATATAGCTATGGAATTTTTGTCTAATGGAACCCCCCAATATCTTAAAACTTTTTTCGGGCTGGCCTAGGCCATTTGGTGCAACAGCAACCAAATAGTATTTAAAGATATTGACCACTCCTCTGCATAAGTCTAGAACTATGCCAGGAGACTTATCCTTGACTTCAAAGAAGCAAGTACTATCTGCTGTCAAAACCAATAGCCAGTGGTTTTAGGGTGGAAAGGCCCACCTCTAGGTGTGTTCAAAATAAATGTAGATGGAGCTACCTTAGCTAATGGTAGATTGTCTAGTATTGGGGTAGTCATAAGGGATAGAAAGGGCGACACTATAGTAGCACTGTGTAAGACTCTCCTTGGCCAACATTCCAGTAAAGAGACGGAGATATTAGCGGTTGAGAATGGAGTGCTCTTGTCTAAGGAGCTGGAGCTATCACAGATTTATATAGAATCAGATGCTCTTATGGTTGTCCAAGATATTCGAGCTGGAATACAAATGGCAGTCTTGGCCATTTGCTTCAGGGGATTAATAACATCTTTGAGACCTTTAGTTGTTGGAAAATTCAGCAGTTGAAAAGGGAATACAATAAGGTAGCTCATGACCTAGCTAGTTATGCTTGATGTAATGGTACTTATCAAGTTTGGAAGTGGATTGATCCTCCTATGGTTCGACATCTCCTCCAACTGCACCTGCCTAAATTGTACCCTTTGTAGTTTAGTTGCCTTGTTGTACTTCAATTTCATCTTAATGATCTCAATTTCCTATAAATAAATAAAAAGAAAAAGAAAAAGAAAAAACAAGTTTAAATCCTATCATATTTATAGTAATAATATCTGTCATGTCAAAATTCTTTATCTCTAGACAATAAAGTTTCCAGACGCGATATCAACCTAGAATTGATTTATTTTCATGTGTTAATACCATTCATTTTGTAAAGAACAAAAGAAAAAAAGAAAGATGGTAGCTAGTTTCGAGGTTTGCTAGGCCTCCTAAGAATAGGGAAAAATTGAAGGGAAGAATGGGAACAAAGAAAGAAGTATTGTGACATAAACTCTTTGATTGATTTCTTTGTACATATTGTTGTTATTCTTATGTCCCTCCCAAAATTCTGCCCTCTGTAACTAACTGCTCATAGCTGTCACCAGTTGTTACTAACCAACCTAACTGACTCCTATCACCTATCAATGTAACTAACTCTAACAGAATCCTATGGAAGCAACTATCACACTTGGCAATCACTATTAGTGTACACAAGGTAATTATAGAGAGTACATATACAATGACCACAGTAATCTAACAATACTTCCCCCTTTAAAAGACCTTGCCCACAAGGTAAGGGAACCTCTGCTGTAGAACATACAAGCTTTCCCAAGTGGCATCATCAGGAATTTCACCTTGCCATTGAACCAAAACTTGAGTGATAGTCCTATTGCAAAGTTGATGAGTCCTTTCCTTGAGAACAGCTATTGGTTCTAGAATAACAACCTCTTCCAAATCAATGGGTGGTAAGGTTGGAATAGAGATCACATGCTGCCCAAGCTTAGCTTTTAGGCAAGACAAATGGAAAGTGAGATGTATCTTAGAATTTGGAGGCAAATCCAACCTATAAGACACCTCTCCAACCTTCTACAAGATCTGAAATGGTCCATAGTACTTAGGAGATAGTTCTTGCACTTGGTGGTGCTTAAAGAACTTCTACTTGTAAGCTTGAAGTCGTAGGAATACCCAATTTCCCACAGAAAAACTCCTCTCAATCCTATGCTCGTCAGAATACAGCTTCATCCTCTCTTGTGCTGCTACTAGGTTCTGCCTTAACAAAGAAGTCAGCTGCTGTCTGGACTTCAGATGAGCATCCACACCTTCAACCTTTGTTGTTCCAGGAATGTAGTCCATAAGCCTAGGAGGGGGATATCCATACACTGCTTCAAATGGGGTCAGCTTGAGTGAGGTATGAAAATTGGTATTAAACTAGAATTCAGCAAAGGGCAACCACTTAACCCAAGTAGATGGTTTGTTAGCTACAAAAGCTCTCAAATACTGCTCAAGACTCTTGTTCACCACCTCTGTTTGGCCATCTGTTTGGGGGTGATAGCTTGAGGACATGGCTAATTGAATGCCTTGAAGCGTCATTAGATCTTGCAAAAATGAGAAGTAAAAATAGGATCCCTGTCACTAACAATTGAAATAGGCATTCCATGTAACTTGAATACATGTTGCATATAAAGAGTTACTACTGGATTATAGGTTTCATGCTTGAGCCTTTAACAGGTATCACACTCCTTAACATACTTCCTAACATTTGCCCTTAACCCAGGCCAATAAAAGTCCCTCTAAACCCTATGCAATGTCTTAAGGAAACCAGAATGACCCCCCATGGCCCATCATGAACTTGCTGCAAAATGGCTGTCTTCAATGAATCACAAGTCCTCAAATACATTCTGCCCTTATATAACAGCAATCCATTCTGCATAGTGAAGCCCTTAGGACCTTCCTTCCCTGCTTGAGTACTTAAGGCTCTGCTGGTCTGTCCTCACCAGAAAAGGCTTCCCAACCAAATATGGCCTCCACTTATGCACAGCAGTCACCAAGGCCAGTAGTTTCCTCTCATAAGTTGATAAGGCTAAACGCTTACCCTTGAGAGCTTGGCTGTGGAAAGCTATAGCTCTCCCTTCCTGCATCAGTATAGCACCCAACCTAACTCCTGAAGCATCACACTCCACCACAAACATCTTATCAAAGTTTGGAAGAGCTAAAACAAATGGATTGGACATAGTTGATTTGAGATTTTGGAAAGCCAAATTAGCTTCCTCATTCCAAGTAAAAGAATCCTTCCTTAGAAGAGCAGTTAATGGGGCTGCAATTTGCCCATACCCTCTTACAAATTTCCTATAATACCCTGTGAGACCTAAGAAACCCCTCAAAGCCTTAACATCCTTTGGAGTAGGCCACTGTTGCATTGCCATAGTTTTCTTAGGGTCTATTCTTACCCCCTCACCATAAATCAAGTGCCCTAAATACTCAACTTCACCACAAGCAAAAACACACTTGGATTTCTTAGCAAATAATTGTTCCTTGGCTAACACCTCCAACACAGCTCTAAGGTGAAAGGCATAATCAACCAAGGATTTGCTGTAAACTAGAATATCATCAAAGAATACTAGAACATACCTTCTAAGAAAACGTTTAAACACTTGATTCATTAGGGACTGAAATGTTGAAGATGCATTAATGAGGCCAAATGGCATAACCAGAAATTCATAATGCCCCTCATGAGTACTAAAAGCTGTTTTAGGAATGTCTCCTCACTCATCCTAATTTGGTGATATCCAGACCTTAAGTCAAGTTTAGAAAATATGCAAGCAGCATTCAATTCATCAAGTAATTCATCAATAATAGGTATAGGGAATTTATCCTTAATAGTATTCAAGTTAAGTGTCCTTTAATCAATGCACATATGCCAGGACCCATCTGCCTTCCTTACCAACAAAACAGGGGAGGCAAAAGAAGTACAACTATTCCTTATAGATCCAGCAACCAATAATTCTTTAACTATCTTTTCTATCTCATTCTTTTGGTAAAAAAGGTACCTGTATGGCCTTTGGCAGATTGGTTGAGCTCCTTCCTTAAGAGTAATGTGATGTTCATGCCCCCTAAAAGAAGGTAGCCCTACTAGAGTGTCAAAAACCTGAGCAAACTCTTGAAGTAAATTTGCCACTTATGCAGGTTGACAGGGTTTAGACCCCTTAAACTATAACCAGATTACGTAGCCTAGATTAATTAGCCAAGTTTTTACTTAGTCAAATTAAGCAATTCTAGGTTAAAACAATCACAAAATCATATCATGCATGTAAAACATATAAAGCAGCGGAAAATAAATAACACAGTGATATGATCACCCAGGAAAACCAAACCGGTAAAAAACCTGGGGAGGATTTTACCCACCGATCCTCAAGGCAAAACGGAATCCACTAAGAAAGAATTGAAGTTGTTACAAAAGGACTTACAAGCTCCCCGCTTGACTTCCTAATGCTACCCACCAGTAGTAACTTCCTGTCACGACCACGCGCAGGCTCCGAATCCACGGACTACTTCTTTCTTTGTCTTCCTTCAATCAGGTACAAGCTCCTCGCTTGTTAATCTTTAAGCTTCAAAGGCAGCAACCAAGTTGATCATCAAGATGTAGAAGAATCTCAATCTTGAAAACCCTAAGTTATGTGTAAAGGAAAGCTCCTCTAGATCTCACAAGAGATTTACACAAAACCGCAATGTATGAGCAACAACACAACTTGTGCAACACTAAAAACGTGGCTAGGGTTTTGCCTTTTATACCTAGGGCAAAACATAAAACCCTAAACGTTTAAAGAGTTAGGGCTGAGTTGGAATTCTGCAGAAAAACGCATCTGGGCCGACTTTCGATCGATCGAGAATTACATTCGATCGATCGAGCCAGGCCGAGAAGCTCCAATGCTTCTGCAGTCTCTCGATTCCAACTTTACAATATTAAACCAACTTTGAGCAAGCCTAAACAAGACTAAATACATTGTTTTGATCATGGTTTGCCAATATTACAAATTAGGTTCTAAATACATAAAATCCTAAGACCTTAAAACCTAACAAACTCCCCCTTTGGCAATCCCTGACAAAACACAAATCAAAAGCTCAAAGTTTACAAGTAAAAAGCCCTTTACAAAATAATGCTCATAAACAAAAGTTCAACCTAACTACTATCCATCGGTTGCAAGTGTAGACAGCAGCTTTGTTGAATAAACCTGTATATTCCTGAAATACTCAACAAACACATAACGCATGTGTGGCAGAAAATAGTATATAAACAGGTATAATATTCTTGTAAGATTCACATAACTCAAAATAAAGATATATATCAATGAATCAACTCATAAATATAAATCAATAAGCAATGAATCATAAGACAAGACTCAAACTAAATCATGTATATCAATATATCAATCAATGTTACTCCCCCTAACATGAATATCCCCAAAAAATGATATACAAAGTGAAGCACCTAGATACAATCTAATGAACTCCACACAAAAATATCCCATGCTAAAAATATCTCCCCCTAACTACAAAATATCTCCTCAAAAGGTCAAAACTCCTCTACAAGTCAAAAATATCCACTCCCCCTTTTTGTGACGGAATGCCAAAGGGCAATCAAAAGTCGCCATCAAAAGGTGGTGGTGAAGGTGAATGAAGATGTGCAAGGTCAGCTCGCAGAGCACGCATCTCGTCCAGCAGGTCCACCAAAATCTGACCATGAGCCGCCTGAACGGTCATGACAGTCTCCAAAGTACGACGAACATCGAAGTCGGTCGCAAGAGGTGGAGGAACAGCAGCAGCAGCAGCCGCATCAGCACCAACTGGATTAGGAATATCCTCACCAGCAAGACCTGTAGAAGATGAAGGAGGAAGAGGAGTACAAGAAGTGGGATCAGACTTAGGGTGTTTAGAACCAGCTCGAAGATGAGCGGCCCTCTGTCTAAGAAAAGATGCACCTATAGGACCGATGACATGAACAGGCTCAGAAGCAGAGAAATCCTCTAAACCTAGATACAATAAAATCCTATGAATGAAAATAGGATGGACGAGAGCATGAGCAGTAGATGAACTCCTATAAACTTCGTTCAAAGAACGAAGAAAAAGATGAGGAAAACTAATAGGAGCATCTGTAACAAGAGCGTACAGAAAAACACACCTCTCAAGAGGAATGGTGTGCAGATGAGAAATGGGCCAGAGTGAGTGACAGGCTATCCTAGAGAAAAGATAGGTAGTCTCGGGAAGCTCAGCAGAAGTGATCCGAGGATTAGAACCCCACTGGATAGATGACCCAGTGATGTAAGATATGACATCACTCAACTCTGGTGACTCATCATAGGGATAGACAGGATCCCTAATCAAAGGTACCTCAAGAGCATCAGCCACTACCTGAGGAGTAATGGAGTACTCTACGCCTCGTATCCAACTCCTAACAAGAGTGTTGGAATCATAGACGCGGATCGAGATGTTCGAGTAGAACTCTCGAATCAAGGTAGCCGGAGGAGGAGGGTCAGACACAGCAAACAAGGGAAGCCAACCCCTACGCTCAAAATTTGCCCTAATGGCAGGATCAAGCTCATCTAAAGAGACAGACCGCTCAGCCCAAATCTTCCTCTTAAGGTTTAAAGTCTCATAAAGCTCTTGGTTTTTCTCACTCGGGAACCGCTCACTATCAAAGGAGGGAGGGAAAGGAGTAGGAGTGGGAAGAGTCCTACGTGCTCTAGTCTTCTTAAGCATGGTGCTAAGGGAAAGGACAGAGACACAAAGAGAAAACCAAAAAGAACAAACACAAAGACCAAGGGCAGACTGCAAGTTAGCAAAAAAAATATAGAATAAAACTCTATATGATGCATGAACATGAACAATGTTATGATGCATGAACTAATGCAGTAACCAAGATCAGATTAAGTTCAAATTCACAAAATTGGCTTGAACATAGAGTTTCTTAACAAAAACCCTAAAAATTTGAGAACCACTTGAAAATTTTTGTACCAAATTGATGAACCAATCATTACAGACTATTGAAAACAGTTTATAATAACCAATTGCATCAATTACACAAGCCAATTTCATTAATTAAACCCAATTTCACAAAAAGCCCCAATTCGGATCAATTATAAACCCTAGAAATTTAAGTTTTCCACAAAACACAAAATTGATCAAATTAATCACTCAAGAACATGTCTATAGGGTGTCCCCAACAAAACCCATTGATCAATTGCAAACAATTTGGTCCGAATCAACAAAAATCCCAAAATGAAAAAGTTCCGAAAATCTCCTCTAAAATGCATGAAAAATGCATGAAATTATGAAAATAAATTGAAAAGGAGGGGTAAAATAGACATACCGGCTTGAGGAGAGAGATTCTTTGCAAAAAAATCCGGAAGAAAACGACAAAAAATTGAATCTTTTTGGGCTGCCTCGTCGGAGAGAGAAAAAAGTTTGAAAAAGATTTTGAAATAGTTTTTTGAAAAGTCAGATTTCCTCTTTTTAAAAAGCTTCTTCACGATATTCGATCGATCGAAAATTACATTCGATCGATCGAATGTGACAGTCATTTTAGCACAATCTGAGGCACTTTTTCGATCGATCGAAAATCAGGTTGGATCGATCGAAATGGGCAGAGGCACACTGAATTTTGGGGAAAAACACAGTTTTGAAAAATTGCAAACCCAATTTTGAAACAACTCCTCAAAGCATTTGATCAATGAAAACAAAATGCATGAGTATGAAGTGAAATGCTTTTTCAAAAACCCAAATTTTCAAACCCAATTTCATAAAAAACAAGATTCAATTAACCTCCCATTTAATTTTCTCAAGCCAAATTATGTTGTGCACAAATCTCAAGATATTTTTAAACTTGGTTGGTCAGACCAAGGACACACACACTAACATGTACAGTGTTTAACAAAGAGTAACTTGTGGAGTGTGTGAAACTAGCAAAGACTTGAGATACATGTGAGGTGATATGTGAATAGAAATCAAACACAAAGTCTACACAATTCATCACATAGAATTTAAAAGAGACTATCACCTAAAGGGTTACATCCTATAACTCCCACATCTCCTAGAACAAAAGCTTGAAATCATGTAAGTTTCTTTCATTTTTGCCTCTTATTTATATATGAATTGGCATTCAGCCTAATAGTACACACCGGTTTGAATTAAGTGAATTGGCATCAAGCCTAATAGTACACACCAGTTTTAATTGAATTGAGGCTACACCTTATGTTCTTTTTGTGCATGTTCTACACTTTCTCGAGCACAAAATCTTATGATATGCACTAAGGTGTTCATGATTGGCTAGTGAACAGTGGTGAGATGGTTATTTATGCCTTTCACAAAAGGATCAAGTCCGACAGTCAAATAACATATGACTTCAAGATCAAGACAAAGTGATTAAAAACCACACACATCTTTCCCACACAACATGCACTACAAAGCTCAAACTAGTAAAGTGCAGTAAATAAGCTCATCAAAGTTAAACAAGGTACACTAGACATGACATGTGTAAAAAGAATGACTAACCTTGTTTTCAAAAAATCAAGAATAATAGTGTTCAACAAAGATTTTGCTTTCCTTTTTTTTTTTTTTTTTTTTTTTTTTTTTTTTTTAAAGAGAAAACAAATAAATCCTAGAATGAAATGCATGTATGTAATGCAATGCAAGTCCTAAAACAAAAGAAAAAAAACACAAAAACCAAATAACAATGGTCACAACAGAATAGAGCAATGAAGCACAAGGACCATGTCAGAAAGACTCAATTAGTTCGAGTCTTTTGCATCCAAAACTTTTTAGATGCACCTCGAGCATTGGAGTTCTTATTCACTTTAGAGTGATTCCCAACTCCAGAATTGGAATAAAGGTTTAACGCCTTTACCAATTCACCAATTAGTGCCATAGGATCTTGTGCTTGAGGCACAGGCACTTTTGGTCTTTTTGCTCTCTTATCAGCTTGAAACTTGTAACAGTTAGGACGGATATGTCCAGACTTACCACAATAATGACAAACCCAAGCAGGTTTACCATGCATCTTGTCCTTAGGTTTGGTAGGCTCCTTAGGTTTGGATTCTCTTAAGTCTACCCTAATCTTCTTTGGAGGTGAAACTTCTACAGGTTTAACAACCTCACTCACAGGGGGTTTAATGGTTTCACTCACAACCTCACTCACAAGAGGTTCAGAAGAAGAAGAAGAAGGAACAAAGACAGTGGAATGGGGTCCAGAATCAAAGATGCTTTCAACATATCCTAACCCAGCTTTATCAGAAGGATACTTTTGAATATTTAGCATATGATCAAGTTTAGAACTAGCAGATCTAGCAACAGATAAATCATGTTCCAAAGTTCTAACTTTATCAAGCAAAAGCATATTTTCAGATTTAACATTATTCAAAAGATCATTAGCATCAAATAGTTTTACAAGCAGATTTTTCTTTTCAAGCTCAAGAGCATCAATTTTCTTCAGGCCTAGATCAACTTTCATAGCATCCTTTGCAGCAATTTTGCAAAGTTTGTTATAGGCCTCTTGAAGATCTGCATCTTCAGAGAGTTCCCCATCAGTAGGGTTCTCCTCAGCAGATATGCTTTCATCAACTTCAGCAGTAGCAGTGAAAGCAATGAAGTTTCCATCCTCGTCACAACCGGACTCATCATCAGAAACCTCATTATCACCAAGGGTTACAGCCATAGCTTTACCCTTATTCCTCAAGAAAGTAGGACATTCAGATTTGACATGACCATACCCTTGACAACCATAACACTGAGGACCCAAAGAGTTATTAGAAGATTGACCTACTTGTTCTCTAGGTTTTTCAAAATTATTAACCTTAGTGGGATCATTCTTCCTAAAGTTTCTAGGTTCAGCAGTGTTGGTATTCCTTGCCTTCCTATTTGTGTTTCTAAGAAAATTTCTAAAGTGCTTGGCAAGGTAAGCTATCTCCGTGGGAGAGAGCTCATCATCAAATCCACCAGCTTCAACATCATCAACAGACTTAAGAGCCATTGATTTGGATTTGGCAGTCTTGGGAAGGTCAGACTTATAGGACTGAAGAGATCCTACAAGCTCATCCACAGGGATGGAATCAACATCCTTACTCTCAGTAATGGCTGTCACTTTGGATCTAAAGTCTTCAGTTAAGGATCTAAGAATTTTCATAACAACTTTAGGTTGATCATAGACTTCACCCAAATTATAAGCAGAATTAACAATATCATTGAGTTTAGCATAAAACTCATCAAAGGTTTCATCATCAGACATTCTAATGCTTTCAAACCTAGAAGTTAATTGCTGCAATTTGTTTATTTTAACAGCCTTTGTGCCCTCATGCACAGTTTGGAGGATTTTCCAAGCAGTATGAGCAACCTCAACATTAGAGATCCTCTTAAATTCCTCCATTGAAACAGCATTAAAAATGGCATTCATAGCTTTGCTATTAAATGCAGCTGCTTCTTTCTGAGAAGTTTGCCACTCACTCACAGGAGTAGTGGGCTTCTCCCAACCATATTCAACAGAGTTCCAAACTCTCTCATCAATGGATTTTAGGAATGCTTTCATCCTTACCTTCCAGTAGGCATAATTGTTCCCATCAAAGTGAGGAACAAACAGAGAGTGTCCATGCTCCATGACAACTAGGGTCAAGGATCAGCTCAGAGATGAAAATCTCAAACAAAAGAGCAACCTGCTCTAATACCACTTGACAGGGTTTAGACCCCTTAAACTATAACCAGATTGCGTAGCCTAGATTAATTAGCCAAGTTTTTACTTGGTCAAATTAAGCAATTCTAGGTTAAAACAATCAAAAAATCATATCATGCATGTAAAACATATAAAGCAGCGGAAAATAAATAACACAGTGATATGATCACCCAGGAAAACCAAACCGGTAAAAAACCTGGGGAGGATTTTACCCACCGATCCTCAAGGCAAAACGGAATCCACTAAGAAAGAATTGAAGTTGTTACAAAAGGACTTACAAGCTCCCCGCTTGACTTCCTAATGCTACCCACCAGTAGTAACTTCCTGTCACGACCACGCGCAGGCTCCGAATCCACGGACTACTTCTTTCTTTGTCTTCCTTCAATCAGGTACAAGCTCCTCGCTTGTTAATCTTTAAGCTTCAAAGGCAGCAACCAAGTTGATCATCAAGATGTAGAAGAATCTCAATCTTGAAAACCCTAAGTTATGTGTAAAGGAAAGCTCCTCTAGATCTCACAAGAGATTTACACAAAACCGCAATGTATGAGCAACAACACAACTTGTGCAACACTAAAAACATGGCTAGGGTTTTGCCTTATATACCTAGGGCAAAAACATAAAACCCTAAACGTTTAAAGAGTTAGGGCTGAGTTGGAATTCTGCAGAAAAACGCATCTGGGCCGACTTTCAATCAATCGAGAATTACATTCGATCGATCGAGCCAGGCCGAGAAGCTCCAATGCTTCTGCAGTCTCTCGATTCCAACTTTACAATATTTAACCAACTTTGAGCAAGCCTAAACAAGACTAAATACATTGTTTTGATCATGGTTTGCCAACATTACAAATTAGGTTCTAAATACATAAAATCCTAAGACCTTAAAACCTAACACAGGTAGAGCAACCTGCTCTTCAACTGAGGAGGGAGTTAAGATGTGAACCAAAAGGCTTTTCTTGATTGGAGTCTTAAAGAATTGATCCCCATCAAGAAGATGTGAACCAGATTGCTTCAGTCCCTATAGCAGAACCTTGTGCCCCTTATGACAAAACTTCATAGTAAAAAATTGAAAATTCCATTGAATATCACCAAGTGTTGTAAGCCACTAAGTTCTCAATACAACATCACACCCCCCAAGTGGCAGAACATGAAATTGAATGGAAAATTCCTCCCCTTGATTGCATACTTGTACTTGATCACAAAACCCTTGAGTCTTCACCACTACACCATTAGCTACCTTAACTTCCAAAGTTTGAGATTGGTCAACCAGCAAATGCAAACCAGGAACCAATGTTGTATCAATAAAATTGTGTGTGCAACCTGTGTCCAATAAAACTACCAAACTAACTCCATTGATTTACCCATAATCCTCATAGTACGTGGGAGTAATAATTAGAGCATATAAAGTTATCTCAACATCCTCAGAATTAGTACTAGTATTCTGCCCTTCATTGATTGGACTTCCAACTTCCTTTAACTCAGTGATCTTAACCCCGGACTGTGAATTAGGCACCAATTCAATACCTTCAAGAAGGAATATTTTGGCACTTTTACACTTATGGCCAGGGTCCTATTTGTCATCATAGTTATAGCATAAACCCTTTTTCTTCCTCTCTTCCATTTGGGTAGGGGAAATTCTTTTAATTGGAATTCTTGACTTAGCTTCTACAAAGGTATTGACTTTAGGAAGACCCAAGATAGATGGCTTACCGGTTTCTTGCTAAATCTTAGAGCTCCTTCTGCAACTTATCAAGTACTACTCTTGAATTTTAGCCAATCCAAAAGCTACATTCAATGACTGTGGAGTCAGCATCCTCACTGGCAGGCATATCTCATCCTTCAAGCCACTTAGGAAACAGCTCAGCTTATGCATTAGAGACAAGCCCTTGATTCTATTTGACAAAGCCTCAAAATCTGCCTTGTAAACTACTACTGTAGAAGTTTGCCTCAATTTAGTAAGGGCCTTAATAGGATCGTCATAGGGTGTTGAACCAAACCTAATATGTAAGGCTTGTACCATACCCTCCCAATTAGAGAACACACTAGCCTCCTCTGCATCTTGAAACCAAGCTAAAGCTTCTTGATCCATGTGGAATGAGGCCAACATGAGTCTCTCCGCAGCTGGAGTTTGGTAATACCCAAAATATTGGTTAGCCTTGTACACCCAGCTAGCAGGATACTCACCCGAAAAGCGTGGGAAATCAAGCTTGATAAGCTTCACAAAGGACACTACAGAAGAATTTTGGATTGGAGATGAGGGTTCGCGTGATGATTGTGGCATGGTTTCATCAGAACCCAACTTTTGAAGGATTGCAATAAGATGTTGATTCATTTCATTCATAGTTCTGGTATGAATCTCTTGAATCTTTTGGATTTCTTGAATGTTCTTGCTGTGATGGTCTGAAGTAGCTTGAAGGGTGGCAATGGCTTTATTAGTGGCTGCCATGGCAGCAGTTGATCGTGTCTCAGCCATCAGGTCACAGAACGACAACTTTAATACCATTTGTAAAGAACAAAAGAAAAAAAGAAAGATTGTAGCTAGTTTCGAGGTTAGCTAGGCCTCCTAAGAATAGGGAAAGAATTGAAGGGAAGAATGGGAACACAGAAAGAAGTATTGTGACATAAACTCTTTGATTGATTTCTTTGTACATATTGTTGTTATTCTTATATCCCTCCCTTAATTCTGCCCTCTGTAACTAATTGCTCACAGGTGTCACCAGCTGTTACTAACCAACCTAACTAACTCCTATCACCTATCAATGTAACTAACTACAACAGAATCCTATGGCAGCAACTATCACACTTGGCAATCACTATTAGAGTACACAAGGTAATTATAGAGAGTACATATATAATGACCACAGTAATCTAACAAATTCAAGTCTGGTACAGGTTTAAATTTTTTTTTTCTTATTTATAAGAAAGCTGGAAATTTATTAGAACACACTAACAAACTCATTCGTAGAAGCTTGAAACACTTGTTTGCAAACAAACTCAATTATTGTTGGCAAAGAGAAAAATCTACAACTACAATTTTCTAATATACAAAACAGACAACGGAATATATATATATTATTTAAAGTTAAAACGTAGTATTTATTGTTGTTACACTCTTATTGAGCCACATCAGTGTAGCATTAGGTGAAATATTTCGATCATAATCAACGTGATAGTAATGGCTATATTTGTAAAAGAGAAATTTTATGCCTACCAAATGATATTTTATCCAATTTCATTTTACTGGCAAGGTAAGATGGATCTTGACCCAATAATATGATAATAACAATTATTGAGATTTTTGATATAATAAAGAAAATTGAGACAAAAGTTAAAAAATTGAGAAGAAGTTAATTGAAAAACTCGACAGGTTTCTAACTTATTTGAGCAAATTACAACTTACTCACCTATAGTTTAGCTGAAATTTAAGTTGCCTACCTATAGTTTAAAATTTGACATTTTACCCATTTAAGGTCTGACCGAAATTTAAGTTGTTTATCTGTGGTTTGAAATCTCATGATGCAAGTTCTGCTAGATTTTTTATTTATTTATTTTTATCTTATCTGATCTTGTATTTATTTATTTTTTTTTTTTTTGTATTTTTAGAGGAGAGAGACATAAAAGTGAAGTAAAATTACATATTTAGCTGAGTTTTTAACAGAGATAGATTATAGAAATCTAATTGAGTTAACCTCAAATAAGTAAAGTGTTAAATTTTAAACCATACGTAGGTAACTTAAATTTCGACCAAATCACAGGTAGGTAAGTTGTAAGTCGTAATTTGCCAAACTTGTTTTCTTGGATCCATCATACAAACTAATCCATTCTATAGAACCATGCATCAGCTTTAAAAAAAAAAAAAAAAAAAAAAAAGGATAAATATTCTCATTTCATACCCAATTGCAGAGGTTTTTGAACTTTTTTTGCAAAAGCCTACTCTACATTTTCGGGATTTTATTTTATTTTATTTTGCCTAGAATAAAGGTAGATTTGATTGCTTGGTATAGTTTCTAGCCCAACGTTTGATCCTTCTATTTCCCTCTCTAATCTTGCTAGGGCCTGGGGCATGTGCACAATCGTTCTCTTTTCTGCGGGAAAAATTGGCCTTTGCCCTTTTCGGAAAAAATAAGCAGCATTTTGTTCCCTTCCCCAAACTAATTAAGGAAATGCTCCTCTTTTGAAACTTGATTTATTTAAAATTGAGTTAAGCCCTATAGTGGCGTTTTAAAGGAGCCTATAGTGACGTTTTAAGGACCTATAGTGTCGTTTTTTAACTCAAGCTCCATGAAATCAAGTTATAGGTAAAAATAAAATAAAATAAATTGCCTATAACTTGATTTTATGGAGCTTGAGTTAAAAAAACGCCACTATAGATCCTTAAAACGTCACTATAGGCTCCTTAAAACGCCACTATAGGGCTCCAGGAAATTTTTTTTTAAAACTCAATTTTAAGCAAATCGAGTTTCAAAAGAGGGGTATTTCCCTAATTAGTTTGGGAAAGGGAACAAAATGCTGCTTATTTTGCTTGAAAAAGGCAAAGGCCAATTTTGTCCCTATTCTACGTGTATGGGAAAAGCAAAACCTTCTCAATAAGCTTGCATGCAGTTTTGAGTCCTCCACTAAATGACCTTCTCTTCTATTTTTCTGTCAAAATCCTTGACTTCACGCTCAAACAAACAAAGAAACAAGCTAACAAGCAAGTTGAAATGAGGTAAGACAAGAGAAGATCTTTGGGTACGTAAGAGCATCTCCAACAGTCTCTTTAAATTTTTGTACTGTTTGAAGAGTAAACAGTTAATTTCACATTTTACCTATCTACTTTTTCAAATACACTTTCCAACATATTCTCTATCATTTCTCTATCCCATTTAAATATTATTTCTTCATTCTTTTTTTACTATATTTTTTTTCAATCTTCCTTCATTCACTCTAATTTTCCAATTCTCAAATACTATATATTTTAAATCTCCCAACAATAATATTTTTAAATTTTCCGATGATGTGTTTTTAACAAATTTAGTGGAGCACTTGTTGCAATGATATAATGAGTCGTAGAATCGTCTAATTTTAATAAGAATTGTTTTGTTCTAAACATTTTTACAATATTTTCACAACAAGTCATATGTGGTAAGTTGTTATTGATTTTAATTTGAACACACAACTTAAATTATTTTTTTCTCACCAGTATTAGCTAGTAACAACCCACTACTTAAGATTTATTGTGAAATTATTGTGAAAATATTGCGGAAACATTTCTCAATTTTAATTTCTTATTCTTTATTTTATTTTCCCTTATCTCTTTATTATATTTTTCATCCACACATTTCTTTATTTTTTCCACTTTCTTTCTCCTCCACACATGTAATTCTTTCCATTCTCTCTATCTTCATTTTTCTTTTAGCTTTTCTTCTCTACCACTCCAAAATAGACCAGATTCTCTCTCTCTCTCTCTCTCTCTCTCTCTCTCTCTCTCTCTCTCTCTCTCTCTCTCTCTCTCTCTCTCTCTCTCTCTCTCTCTCTCTCTCTCTCTCTCTCTCAAAGATTGCTGGCAGATGACAAGGTTAGGAAGACAACATTTTAAATCGGCGTTCACGCATGCCTGTCCTTTGCTTGTCCTCCCCCTCACTGTTGCTCAAATGGGTCAATTTTTTTTTTCCTTTTTTTGTTCTAATTTGATTAGTTTTAAAGTTGTGATTTGAGTCTGTATTTTGATTGACATTGAGTTTAGAGATGTTTGAGAGAGAAAAGATTTGGAATGATTTTTTTGTTACCGTTGAGAATATTGAGTAAAAATTAAATATTTTAATTGGTGGTTGAATTTTTTATTTGAATTAATCCTTTTGCTCATGAACAATAGGTCATCAGACCAAGAGAGTGACTGTTCAATAGCAAACATTTTTTTGCTAATGAACAGTAACTTAGAAAGACTACTAGAGCATCATTTTGTTGCTTTACTCTCCAAATTTTGGGTTTAAAGAGTCTATTGGAGACGCTCTAAGAAGTTAAATTGACAATATGAATTTATTTTCAGGTTGCTTGCCATGTATCTTGTAAGAACCACCTCGTTACTAGTTTGGGCTATATATATTTTACCATAAAACTGTTAATTGTCACTCACCAGAAGCATCAACCATGCTCTTCTCCTACCCATTCTTCACAAATTCTATGGCTAGCATATTCAACATTTTCATGTTCATATTCTTTCTAATATGGATATCAAGAAGAGTTCAAAGAACTGCAAGTTAAATAAAGTTCTACCTGAAGCTAGTGGCGCATGGCCTTTGATTGGCCACCTCCACTAGTTTGGAGGGTCATAACCGACTCATATAGCCTTGGGTAACATGGCTGAAAAGTATGGACCAATCTTCACAATTTGGTTAGGTGTGCATCGAACAATAGTATTAAGCAATTGAGAGACAGCCAAAGAGTGTATTACTACCAATGACAGAGCCTTTGCCAACCGTCCAAAAGGTCTAGCTCTAGAAGTTTTGGGCTACAACTATGCCATGATTGGGTTCAATCCTTATGGTCCCTTCTGGCGCCAAGTGAGAAAAAAGGCTATGCTAAAGGTCCTTTCAAACCACCGCCTTGAAACACTTAAACACATTCGAGAGGCTGAGGTAAATGATTCTATAAAAGAGATATATAAGCTATTGGTCAAAAACAACAAGGTGCTATTGGAGATGGAGAGATGGCTTGGGTACATAACCCCAAGGGCAGAGCTACGTTTTACAATTGGGGGGGCCATGGCCCCCCTCCCCCAAAAAAATGCTCAAAATTTTATTATAGTTGCTAAAAAAATAGGTTATACAAAATTGTTTTAAGAGCTGGCCCCTCCGAATGAAACTAACTGGCATCCCATGTGTCCTTAACTACTTGTTTCATTCATATTTACTTAATTAAGACTTTTTTTTTCAGTCTTTCCTCCATCTCTCCTTCCCCCAACAAATCAACAAGCCCACAACTTTTATAACTTACACTAACTCTCTTTAATCTCTTTACAAAAATTCATTAGACACATATACTTTTTGTGAATCAATATGATTATTTAGTCTTGACCCGCCCCCTCCCCCCTCCAAAGAAAAATTTCTAACTTCACCCCTGGCCGCAAAACACATGGGCTATAACTATGCCATGTTTGGATTTACACCCCATGGTCCCTATTGGCGTGAATTACGTGTTGGGAAATTTAGACCCCGGTTGATAGAATTAACAAGTTTTAAACCCAAGTTGTTAATTAAATTTATTATGAATAAAACTTGTTAAAACAAACAAACATTATATCATGTTAAAATAATGCAGCGGAAAAATAAATAAAACAAGATATGATGACTCAAGAAAACCAATGAAACAAACTAGTTTCAAAGTAAAAAACTTGCGGGGAAACCTTCTCGAAAAGCAATCCAATATAGTAAAGAGAAGTTTCAGATCTAGTACAAAACTTTTGTTCCTAGACTCTACAATCCCCGTAGATGAACTCACAGCAGTAACCTTCACCGCTTCAGAACCTCTGTACTCTTTAATATATGAATGCCACCCTTTTGATGCATGGATCCCAATACGTGACTAACCAAAGATGCACAACTCCCAGTACGTGACTAACACACCAACTTGAAGAAGATTGTTGGCTGCAATGTTCTTCATTTCATCAACAATGAAGATCAAGAAGCACTTGGTTACAAAACCCTAAGGCGTAAAAGCACAGTAGCTTCTTTCAGAGAGAATAAAGTATCAGTCACCTTTTGCATATTTTCTCCTTATATTCTCTTATATGATGACCTTTAAAATAAGCCTTATATAGGTCTAGGTTTGTGAGAAAAGAAAACCTACACATACATGTCAGCATGGGCCAAAAATCAGATCTGAAAATTTGAATTCCCGTAACCTCAATCGATCGAGAGGTGTCAAGGAGGTGTTGAGCTTTAAACTTCAATAGATACAGCTATCGAGAAGCTATTGAGGAGTTGTCGAGGGGACATGAGCTTTCTCGATCGATCTACCAACTGTCGAGAAACTATTGAGATTACGATAAGAAGAAGTTGAAAATCTTGATAAATAGCCTAGCTGTCAAGAGGTGTTGAGCAGCTATTGAGCTATCTGTCCGCAAGTGTCGAGCTATCTGTCTGGCTTTATTGAACAATTTTTCTTCACTTGTTTCTTGTTCCAATCTTCATGGCTTTAATAGTAGACTTGAACAACATGTTTTTTAAAGTATTAAACACATCATAGATCTACCCAATTACAAGTAAAGTGCGTTTTGTCAAAGGATTAGCCAACTACATAAAATAGTGACAAATGTTCCTAACAAGTGAATCACATATGTTCCTAACAACATGTTCACTTGTTAGGAACATATGTCACTATTTTATGTAGTTGGCTAATCCTTTAATAAAACGCACTTTAACTCGATAGCTGCTCGACACCTCTCGACAGCTAGGCTATCTATCGAGATTTTCAACTTGTTCTTATCGTAATCTCAATAGCTTTTCGACAGCTGGTGGATTGATCAAGAAAGCTCATGTCCCCTCAACAGCTTCTCGATAGCTGTATCTGTCGAAGTTTAAAGCTCGACACCTCCTTGACACCTCCCAATCGATCGAGGTTACGAGAATTCAAATTTTCATATTTGATTTTCGGCCCATGCTGACATGTATGTGTAAGGTTTCTTTTCTCACAACCCTAGACCTATATAAGGCTTATTTTAGAGGCCGTCACATAAGAGAATATAATGAGAACATATGCAAAAGGTGACTGATGTCTTATTCTCCCTAAAAGAAACTACTGCGTCTTTGCGCCTTAGGGTTTTATAACTAAGTGCTTCTTGATCTTCATTGTTGATGAAGTGAAGAATTTTCAACCAACAATCTTCTTCTAGTTGGTGATTAAGTCGCGTATTAGGATCCGCGCAATTGGTTAGTCACGTACTAGGATTCGTACATCATCAAAGGGTGGCGTTCATATATTGAAGAGTTCAGAGGTTCTGAAGTGGTAGAAGGTTTCTGCTGTGAGTTCATCTACAGGGATTGCAGAGTCTAGGGACAAAGGTTTTGTACTAGATCTGAAACTTCTCTTTACTATTGTGGATTGCTCTTTTGGAAGGTTTCCCCCCAGGTTTTCTACTGTAAAACTAGTTTGTTTCATTGGTTTTCTTGGGTCATCATATCTTGTCTTATTTATTTTTCCGCTACATGATTTTGACATGATATTGATGTTTGTTTATTTTAACAAGTTTTATTCATAATAAATCTAATTAACAACTTGCGTTTAAAACTTGTTAATTCTATCAACTGGAGTCTAAATTTCGCCACAAGTGGTATCAGAGTGGGTTCACTCTGATCAGATTAATTTCTTGAGTGTGATCCTTCACCCCTGTTGTCAAGAATCGTGGACAATTTCTTTTGATTCTTCCTTTATTTGATGGAACTAATTATGCATACTGGAAAATTTGTATCAAAGTTTTTTTGCAAGTTCTAGGTGAACAGGTATAGCAAGCTATTGAAGTTGGCTGGATTAAGTCAAAGGAAGCGCTAGTGGATTGGGATGATGCAACAATCATAGCAGCAAATTTCAGCAGTAGAGCCTTGAATGCTTTGTTTTGTGAGGTGACCAATGAGGAATTCAAGAAAATATTATCCACAAAAGTTTCCAAGGAAACATAGACTATTCTTGAAACCACCTATAAAGGTACCAAAGTAGTAAAGACTGTGAAGTTTCAACAACTCACTAGTAGTTTTGAAGAAATAAGGATGGAGGAGGATGAGACATTTGATGAGTTCTATGCTAAACTCAAGGATATTGTGAATTCAACTTTCAACCTTGGAGAATGCATTGCAGAATCCAAAATTGTTAGAAAAATTCTTAGGTCCTTACCTGAAAGATTTCACGCCAAGATCACTACCATTGAAGAAGCGAAGGACATTGATCAAATTCCTTTGACTGAGCTTGTAGGGAACCTTTAAACCTATGAGATGGGATTAGGTTTAATGGGAAAACAAAGGAAAGTGTAGAAACTTGGCTCTTATGGGTATAGAATAAGAGATTAAGGACTCTGAAAATGAAGATGATAATGAGGATAAGGATCTAACCTTCATAACTAATGACATTATCAAGCTCCTTCAATTTAGGAAAAAGGATAAGGGCAAACCTCCTAGGAAATCTAAATCCTTTAGGAAGGGCAAGAATGAGAAACCCCTTATTCAATGCCATGAGTGCAAAGGTTTTAGTCATTTGAGAATAAAGTGTACAAACTACCTCATGAATGAAAAGACCAAGGAGTCAAAAGATAAAGGGTTGGTTGCTACTTGGAGTAATACTGAGAATGATTCTTCTAATAAGTATGCAGATGAATGTAGTCACATTATGACTTTCGCTGCCTCAACTGATAAGGTGATTGTGGAGAGTGCTAGTAACAGTGAGGATTCTTTTGATGATGAAGTACCCAAAAAGATGACCCTTCAGGAAGCCTATGATAAGCTATGCACTGAATTTATAAAATCTAAAAAGACTTCTCATCTTTGTAGAAAAGAGCTTAATGAGGTAAAAACTGAAAAAGCTAATCTGTTAGTCGAGCTAAATAAGACTACAAGGTTAGTTGAGACTCTTGTTGTGGAGAACACCTCATTAGAAGAGAAGGTCAAGAATCTTGAGGTTGAGCTTAGTCAAGCTAAAACTCAAATAGAGAGGATGTCTAATGCAAAGTTTGAAGAGGTATTGAGTGCTCAAAAGCCTAGTTCTGATAAGACTGGCTTAGGATATGCTGTCTCCTCCGACCCCTCCTCTTCTACGGATTCTAGATCAAAAACTGTCTTTGTGCCACAATCTGAGAAAGGTAATAAAGGTATGAAATCCAAAACTGTTTTGGCTAATTCTAAATCATTTGTTAGACATCATGTTTGTCACCATTGTGGTGTTTCTAAACACATCCGTCCTAATTGCTTTAAGTTGTATCCTCATAAGCAATTGTCCAAACGATCACAGGTTTCCTCTCAAGGACCTACACCTTTGTTTGGAGAGTTGTTAAAAGTCTTGAGTTTTTTAACTCAATTTCAGGAGAATTCTAATTCTTCTATGTCCTTTAGTAGACATGCTAGGACATATGCCTTTTCATCTTCACGACCAAAGACTCGTATTGTGTGGGTGAGAAAAGAGCCTAAGACTTAATTGTCTTTTCTGTTTGTCCTCTGCTTTAATTCTTTCTATCTAAAGTAGAACTCTTTTTGCTTGATTTCTTACCTGTTTTTGGAATCATGCTTTTATGCATATGCATCTTTCTTTCATTCTTTCATGATTGTTTGTCTGTTTTTGTTTGGTTGTTTAGTCTTTATTTTGTTGTTTTTCAAAATAAAAGAGAAAAATCAGAAAAATACAAAAACAGTGTGTGTTTGTGTATATTGGTACTTGTGTACCTTGGATGGCCATTGAAACAAAGTTTTCTAAACTTTGTAGCTCTTGTAGCTTAGATGAACATCTCTATGCACAACTAAGCAAGTGAGCTTTGTGGCTCGTGTTTGTGATGAGTAAGATTAAGTGATCTCTTGTACTTAACACTTATATCACTCTTTTTGACGAGTAGGACTAGAAAATCCTAAGAGAAAAGCATTAATAACCATCTCACCACTGTTGCCCGCCAATCATGAATGACATTTGTATGCTTCGGCATAGCAAAAGTATGATATCAATGACATTTGTGTGCTCCGGCATAACAAAATTGGAATGTCAAATATCATTGGGTATTTCTTTCTCTCTTATATGCCCATGCATGATATGCTCAATAAAAGAAAAATATGCAAAGAAAAATAAAAAGCAAAAAGATCAAAAATACTTTAAATATGATTGTAAGCGTGTATCTAGGAGATGTGGGAATTATAAGATGTACCTCGAAGGTGATAGTCCCCATCAAACAATTATGGTTGTGTGTGGATTAAAGTGATTATCTCATATTTCAAACCGTTATAACATGTATACACTTATTCAATCTTGCATTGTTTTTCACACACAACATGCAATATTCTTTGCTACTCTTGATATATGTGCAGGTACAATGTGATTTGGCCATTATAAGGTTTACATGTGTTTATGTATGCTCACTAAACTGTCTTGACTTGTTTTTGAAATATAAAATTTGTTAGACTTGTTATGTGTGTGTGTGTGTGTGTGTGTGTTTTTGTGATCTATGTACTTAACATTTTTCTTGTTGAGAGATTTGTTTTTCACATGTTTTGCATCTTTCTTTTATCTTGTCATCCATAGCATCTTGTTTCATTACATTAATGCATTTATATGGATTTCCTGTGCCCCCTTGATCATCTTTGATCATCTTTATGTTTCTTGGGTGAAGCTTTATAGCTTCTTGTACCCTTTGTTAATCATGACAAAAAGGAGGAGAAATTGTGGAGAATATGTGGTTTGTTTTCGAAGATTCTACATGTTAGGGGGAGAAATACATGCCTTTGTAAGGGGGTGATGTGTTTCATCTTGTTAGGGGGAGTGTTTACTTCATTTTTCTTGTACACCAGTTTTGTGACCATGTTTACATACATTATGCTTATCTTTGATATATTTATGATGATGAATGTCTTCATCACCTACCTCTACTTGTGTTGTTTCTTTTCCATCTCCATACACATGTTTCTTATTACTTATCCGCAATCTATTATTTCTATTTTGTTTAAAGTGTTTCAAAAATACAGGTTGTCAAAGTCTACTTGCCATAAACTCTCTTCTTACAAAGTTTTTCAAGAGTTTGTGTTATGATAGATTTTATTGTATTCAACAAGTGAGTATGAGTTGAGTGATTTATGACTTCTCTCATATGTTCATTTGTTTGTTGTGGTTTTGTCACGGATTGCCAAAGGGGGAGATTGTTAGGACATATGTAATTCACTTGTTAGGAACATATGTCACTATTTTATGTAGTTGGCTAATTCTTTGACAAAACGCACTTTACTTGTAATTGGGTAAATCTAGGACGTGTTTAATACTTTAAGAAACATGTTGTTCAAGTCTAGTATTAAAGCCATGAAGATTGGACCAAAAAACAAGTGAAGAAAAATTGTTCAATAAAGCTGGATAGATAGCTTGACACCTGCAAATAGATAGCTTGATAGCTGCTCGACACCTCTCGACAGCTAGGCTATCTATGGAGGTTTTTAACTTCTTCTTATCGCAATCTTGATAGCTTTTCGACAGCTAATGGATCGATCAAGAAAACTCCTGTCCCCTCGATAGCTTCTCGATAGCTATATCTATCGAAGTTTAAAGCTTAACACCTTCTCGACACCTCCTGATTGATCTAGGTTACAAGAATTCAGATTTTCATATTTGATTTTCAGCCCATGTTGACATGTATGTGTAAGGTTTCTTTTCTCACAACCCTAGACTTATATAAGGCTTATTTTAGAGGCCGTCACATAAGAGAATATAAAGAGAACATATGCAAAAGGTGATCGATGCCTTATTCTCTCTGAAAGAAGCTACTGCGTCTTTGCGCCTTAGGGTTTTGTAACCAAGTGTTTCTTGATCTTCATTGTTGATAAAGTGAAGAACTTTGCAGCCAACAATCTTCTTCTAGTTAGTGATTAAGTCGCGTATTGGGATCCGCACAATTGATTAGTCACGTACTGGGATCCGCACAATTGATCCGCACAATTGATTATTTATTTTTCCGCTGCATGATTTTGACATGATATTGATGTTTGTTTGTTTTAACAAGTTTTATTCATAATAAATCTAATTAACAACTTGGGTTTAAAACTTGTTAATTCTATCAATCGGGGTCTAAATTTCCCAACATTTTGGAAATGAGAAAGTTTATAGACATAAAAAAAAAAAAAATCACAATTATTGATGTAGGTAAAAATATGATGTTAATGGTGGATTCAAATTAGAACAAGTAAAATGTTTCTAATTCAACTATTGTGAAAAATATTATAAACTAGTATTATGCCTGTATAATGCATGGCTTAATCAAGAATCATGTGCAAAATAAAGAAAATATCTTATTAATTTAATTAAATTTAAATAATAAAATAGATAATAAAACTAAAGTAAATATTTTTTTTCCTTTACTTTAAGTTATATAATGAATGCATGTTATGTAAGACTATAATTTCTATTAAAAAAATCATATATAAGTCCAAAATCAATTGGATTGAAGATTGTAGATAATTATGTAAATAATATAAAAGGAGATGTCTAATTGAAAATAACTTAATTAGCATTTAGATATGATGAAAATTAAAAAGTGATACCTTTTAGCAAGGTCCTGCACACTCAAAGCACATGGCTATAAACAATAATCTGTATTATGAATAAAAGCAAAATAATAATAATAATAATAATATATATATATATATATATATATATATAAACAAAAGGCTAAAACCACAAAAGAAACGAAAAATTAATTATGTTGAAACTTTTACTTACTTAACCACCGAATAAGCGGGATTAAATTGCAATGGATTCTAATTCCGATGTGTTACACTATTTTGATCAAGAACTTATAAAAGATATAATTTTATTAAAAAACAATAACTAAATGTATCCTTATTATATAATTTAAGAACTCTCATGTAACGCATCATTTTGGTCAATAACCTACAACATATATAATTTTATTGAAAAAAGCATTGAACTACGCCCCTTCTATATCTATATAGAAAATAATATAAGAAAAAATAGAAAACAGTTGCAATACTTCTAAGATATTACTTGAATGTGCATCATGCCAAGAGTTTATTGCTTGTGCATCATGCCCATGATGAGGGACGTAAAGCCCCTTTCTGAAAATATATACTTTATATGAGAAACAGCAAGCCAACAAAATGATTCTCAATTTGGGCTCACTTTTTTAGCTAGTATAAAGAGGCAAGAAATTCAAAAGAGAAAAAAAAAACACACACACACACACACACAAAATAATGCTAGAAAATGATAAAATAAAATTTAAAAAAATTCCAAAAAATGATAAAGAAGAAGAAAAATTGAAATGAACAAAACGTAGGTTGCATATTCTATTAATATACTTATTCCTATTTTATTCAAGTTGATAAGAACAAATAAGTTGTTTTTATCTAAAAAATTGATGCAATTTGATGGTGCAACTTCTTAATTTTTTAAAAAATTAATACAAATTGAAAGCTAAAAAATGTGTTGAGAACACGAACTGTTTAGACCCCCCCAAATTAAAGTTATGGCTCAATAGATTTTACACTAACTTAATACTAAGTGCGGAATAGTGTGAATGCAAGTGGATAAACAAACAAGCTACTCTAATCCATAATCTAAGCAACACAGCAATATATTGGAATGTAAAAGAGTAGGGAAGAAAGATGCAATCACAAAATAACATGCCGATGTGTTATCAAAGAGGAAACCGAAGAACTCGACGAAAAACCTCGCTGCCGCCCTCCAAGCAGAAATCGATCCACTAAACAATTAGTTGGGATACATGGGTTAGCAAGAGACCCTCCAAGCCTAATCTACCTGATGTACCTAAGCCCTCCAAGCTCCTACTCCAACAAGGCTTCTCGGAACCGTGTCTTGTCTAGTTCTCCAGATCCCGCAACAAGCTCCATGTTGCATCTGCCATCCTTGGCTTCTTCCAAAACTTCCCAGCAGCACCAAAACTTCACTTGACACTTTGAAGGGGTGTGGTAAGTGTTTGGGCTATCAACCTCTCAATGGTATGGAAATTGAGAGGTAGGAGTTGAGGAAATTCCACAAGCAAATGTGTAGAGGATTGTGGGTATAACAATCTCTAATTCTTAAGGTGTTTGGCTAGGGTTTTCTCTCAGAAGCACTCCTCAACATTTGTGGGTAATGTGGGTATATATAGTGTGGGCACAGAAAGTGTGTATCAGAATGGATAATTTGGTAGAACAGAATGTTCGCAGGTGTCTTGCAGGAAGGCCTTACCTGCAAGATACTCACAAAACATAGCTGTCTTCATCGGCCTGACTCTTCATATTCCAGCATGTGCAAGTCACATGGGTCACTTCGTAGGATGCTTAGTCGCGAGTTACCGGCGAAAACTCTTCAGTCTTCAATTGCTTGAGTCTTCACACATTCTCTCTCTATCACACAACCCTTACAATCAAATCCCACAATAAGTACAGGGTACAAAAGATTGAAAATGATTACAATCAAATTTGGCACGGAATATAAGCGAACAAAAAACATAGTTATAAATAACAACTTTACAATCTCTCCCTTTGGCTATTCTGTGACAAAACCCCCTAAAATAGACCCTAGACTTAAACGTGAGTTGGGAACAGTGGCAAAACTCACTCACACCTAATCTAGAAGCTGTGAAGCACTTGCACGTACATACCTGTAACTTGAAACATTTGCACACAAACAAAACTTTCATTAAGCTTATGACAAGTTGAACACAAGGTACGTACATGAGCAAGTAAAGTGCGATCAAGTTTATAAACACTATAAAACATGTAAGCATATCTTGATCATACCAAAAAAAAAAAAAGTCATTAAAGATTGACTACAATGAACATTTAGCACGTAAATGCTCATCCGGACACGCAATGCAATTAAGACCAATCCAAATGATCAATTGCATGTCCAACACTCAACCAATGCAAACTACATGAAGTACTTGCATCAAGGATACAAGATCCTACTAGGGCACAAGAGTGAGGTACTTGCATCAAGGACATATTGACAATATCTTGAAAGTACAAAAAAATGCTACAAAGCATAGAGATAAACACAAATACTAAACATAAATTGAAATTAAAAATAGAGTATTTAAGCTTTAAACAAAAGCAGTAAAAACTGCAAACACAAGATATAAATGCTGAAATAGTTTAAACCCAAGCCCAAGCATAAATAAAACTAAACCACTGTATGAACCAAAGATTCTATGTCTAATTTATGTCTATGCTCTGCTCCCCCTCAAGTGTGCAAGCTCCCCCTCAAAATTTTCTCCCCCTTTTTGACCGGAATGGCCAAAGAGTCTAGAACTGATCAGATTCTGAATCTGATCCCCGCACCATGGACAAGTCATCTATCTATGAAGACAATGTAGTGATCTGTCCCTGGATGTATGCAAACTATGTCATGGTGTGCTGCACATGGGAGTCAAGTACTAAAGACATCTCGTCCATTTTAGCTAGTAGGCGATCAAGTCTGTCTAAGACTCGTGCTGGTGCAAAGGATGATGGCTGAGCTGAAGACTCTGGAGCAGAAGTGAATCTATCAATCTCCTCCTCTATATCTCCACCCTCGTCCTCAACACGATCCTATGGTATCGTATGCACACCTGTTTTGGATCCCTTGATGTGAGCTATGCTCCTAGTGACTATGTGTGCACTAATGGGATAGTCCCTCTGAACCACAGTGAGGCCACTCGGAAGTTTTAGCTTTGCCTTAGCAATTAGTCCCATAATCAGTGAGGGAAAAGGCATAATTGTTCTGGAATTTTGCTTTTCAATGCTCTTCTTCAATATATGGAAGATGTGACTATGGATATCAATCTCCTTGTGAGTAAAAAGAATGTAGAGAAACCTCGTCCTTGGAGCTGACAGTGTAGTGAGGTTGGTGACTAGATACAAGTTATGGATCATCACATAACTCAATGTCCTCATCTCTGGTGAAAATTGGATTGTATTCATGGATGATTTCTTTGGTGTACCACTAAGTATCTTTATCATCTCCTCAGTAGAACCCAATCTATCATTATATTGGACTGACATTGGCTGAGAGGGAGGACGAATCTCCAAAAATTCTTGAATACTATTCTTTGTAATTATAAATTCTTTGTGCCTTACCCAGCAAACTATACAGTCTTCTTCCATGGTAGCATTTGAGAAAAATTCTCATCTGATCTCTGAGTACACAACCCCAACCAGGTTCAACAGCTTGGTCCAAGTCCTTTCTTTGAACACCTTAGGGATGAAGGTGTCCTTAAGGGTTTCTAGCTGGACCACCCTTTCCATAATAATGGTTGCTCTTTTGTAGTAGTCATTGTATTTCATATCAGCATCAGCAAACTTGAAATTGTCAGAATGAGTGCGAGGGCATTTTGTGGATTTCTTGGTCGCAAAATGTTTGGTAGGAGACATCTGCACAATTGAGCACAAAACAAATAGGAAACATGTGTAAAAACACAAAACAGAACATAAAACTTGATTAGATTCAAGTTAGTTCCAAAACAAAGGTGAAACAGCCTAAAACAAAGCATAACCAACTCAAAACAACATGCTAAAATAGATAAAAAGTGTAAACATAAACACAATGCATGAAAATAAGTAACTGTGCACGTGTATGCATATGTGCACATGTGTATGCATGTGCTGATGCATGAAGATGCAGCATGAGATGCATGAGGTGTGCCTAGGTGTGTACATGGCATGGCATTGAGGCATAAAATGGTCAAAGTGTGTAAAACACACAACCATTGACCAAAGCATGGTAAACATGAATGAACAAAAGGAAACCCAAGAATTGGAATTCATTTGGGTCCAATTCAACACAGAAATGTCACTCAGACATTCTATCAAACACCTAACATGCAACAAAGCAATCCAAATATGAATAATGCATGAACATGGTGAAAACTTGCCTCAATACATGCTAAAATGCCGCAAAGGTCCAACACAGATACACAAACAGCAAATGGGACTCAGCCCAATCAACAATTTTGGAAAAAATTTCACAAAATAGAAAACCCCAACCCATTTTCGAAAAATCCCCAAATTTTGGAACCCTAACTTAAATTTCTGCATATTCTTAGAAAAACTTGAAGAAAATGTTTTAGAAAACATACCTTGAAGTTGGAAATGCAGAAAATAAGCTTGAGAATGATGGGGTTTGAGTAAAATGTGATTTTGGGTTGAGAAAGGTTCGAGAAAGACTTAGCGAGGGAAATGGGAGTGTTTTGAAAAACTTTCACATTTGCTACACAAAAACTGAAAACACACATTTTTCACTGGTTAGACAGTAGCAAGACAGTTGCGAGACAATCGCGAGAATGGCCATTGAAGCTCAAAAACTTTCGCGAGAAGCTGTTAGTCTCAAATAAGTCGCAAGACATCGCGATAGCTTCTGTCTGAATTTGAAGAAATTCCAGTTTTTGCCTAAAACTCATTTCGCAAGAAGCTATTAGTCATGAAATACTCGCAAGACAGTAGCAAGAGTCTCTGTGTGAAACGACAAAAAATTTATTTTCCTTAAGCATTTTTCACGGGAAGCTCTAAGTCGCGAGCTTCTCGCGAAACACCCTTTGAACCAGTTTTTGAAGAAAAACACAAAAATGCATTTTGAACAAAAACTAATGACACGAAAGTATAAAATCACTTTCAAAAACATATAAAACACTTAAAAATATTTTTGAGTTTGATCAACAAGTACTTGAGCATACACATTACATTTGAACATGTACAATCACACAAATGAGATAAGCATTAATTGAATCAAAGTCTTGTGCATTGTGGGTGAGTATCAAGTGTGAAATAGTCCTTAGACTAGAGTGAAGCTTCAATGATCAATTCAATCAAGTCATACGTAACTGGTACTAAATCAAGTGGTCTATCTCAATTATAGAAATGAACATATATGACCTCCTACAAATTGATTACAAATCTTAGAAGCTTTTCATTTGGCTTCTGCATAAATCATAACATTCGATCCTTTTTGGATAACACATCTCTTTTTGAGATCGGTGATTGAAATTTTTGATATTTCAACATTTAGAATTAGCCTTTGGCTTTTTGAGCACCATACATTCCAATATAAAAGTCGCTTTTCCTTTTTCTTAGTCAAATACTAGTATATGCGACAGGCTTTTGTAGCTCAAGATCTCTTTTTCACTTTGAGATTTATATTTGGTGAGCTCTATTGGAAAAATAAAAAAAAATAAAATGGGAAGAGATATAGGCACAATTCTATGCAAGTATCAAGACCATCAAGATTATTGACCAATCATTCATGAAAAGCTTGAAGATCTATTTACAACAATCACACATAGCTTTCAAGATTTCTTCCACATAGATATATGTGCATACAGAACAAGCTCAACTCGTAAATGCACTATGCCATTAGTACGAAGGTACTAGGCCAAACTCACATGTGATAAGCACAACACAAGCGATCAAACTTTTTGAAGATTTTTCAATTTTTATGGATTTTTGAATTTTTTTAACACACTAAAAAACAGAACAAAAACACGAACAAAGCAAAAGCTAGTAAAAGAAACATGCTATAAACTGAAAGCAATGCATGATATGATGCATGAACAAATGTCCCTAAACATTGGAAGTATTAATACTTGAACATGTTGTTATGCTTATGCATGAGTACCCCTCTTCACCCACACAGCACGTGCGTTTGGGGTGATATCCCTATAGGATTGGGTATGAATGTTATGTCCTTCAAACCTTCTGGAGAAGCTTTCCAAGCAAATGGTGAATGTACTGATCATCTTCATCACTTCTATCACACCAGAATCACTTTTTCGACCACTTGATGACTCAACAATCCAAGTCCTCTTGTCATTTCTTGGTCCTCTTAACCTCTGATCACTTGCATTCTTCAATGCCCTAGGCTTATGATAGTTTGGTTTGGTGTGTCCTTGAAATCCACAATGATGATAGAAATGTGATCTTGGAAGAGATTTCCCTCTAGCTTCAGATTTGACCTCTGATTGATTACGGGGCTTATTCAATACCCGTTGGTCAGTCACATTCTTCTTCTTTTCATCATCTACTTTCTTAGGTGTAGAGGCAGCCACTACAGGTTCTTTGGCTTGCACAAACTTCACTTCCTTGGTGATTTTGACTGCTAAACTACTTTCTTCGTTATACCCCAACCCGAATTTGCCTGAGAAATGTTTTTGAGAGGAGAGGACTTTATCAAGCTTTTTGGATAGAGACTCGCTCTATTTTAACATTGGCTTGAACCACTTCAAGCTCAAGGAATTTTATCTTTGAGTAGGCTTCTGTCAGCTCTCCATTCAGCATCTTTATATCACATTTGGCCTCCTTATATCGTACTAGGAGACTTTTATAGTTCTCCTCTGCCTTCTTCATCTTTTTAATGGCTGCGTTAGCCACTTTTGCATATTCACCGGTTTTCTCAAGGAGAGAATTGTAAGTTTCTTGTAGTCCCACTACTTTTCCATCTTCCTCATCTTTAGATTCTTCAACTATTCCAATTGACTCCAATTCAAAGTGCTTACCAAGTTCTTTCACTAGTGCACCCAAATCATCCGAAGAATCTACATGAGCAATGGTCATAAATGCAGAGTAGTTCCCTTCTCCATCACAGCTCTCTTCCAACTCAAAATTGGAAGATTCTGAATCACTAAGTGTTGTGGCATACGCCTTGCCCCTCCCTCTTAGAAAATTGGGACACTCCTTCTTTAGATGTTCATGGTCATTACATTCATAACACACAATGCCTTGGAGAGATTGAGAATCCTTCCCCTCTTTCTTCTTAAACTCTTTTCTATCACCTTTGGAGGATGAAAACTTCCCTTTGCTGAACTATTTCCCACTGTTCTTCATTTTCAGGAATTTTCGAAAGTTTTTCGCAAGAAATGCTACTTCTTTCTCCACTCCATCTTCTTCGGAGGAACCATCCATTCTTTCAGTGATGGTTTTAAGAGCAAAGGATTTACTCGACTTATGAGAAGGCAATCCTAGCTCATATATTTGGAGAGACCTAATGAACTCTTAGATTTTGATCTCATCCAAGTCTTTACTTTCTTCTATAGAAATGACTTTTGCTCGAAAGCTTTCCAGCAAGGACCTCAAAATTTTTCTCACCACCTTAGTATCTTCAATCTTCTCACCAAGATTGAGCTTAGTAATTACAATTTCGTTGAGCTTCCCATAGAATGAATCAAAGGGCTCATCATCTCCCATCTTAAGCTTTTCAAATTTGGTGGTAAACATCTGAAGCTTTGTATCCTTCACTTTCTTTGTTCCTTCATAGGTGGTCTCCAATATCTCCCAAGCTTCCTTGGCTACTGTTATGTGAGAAATCCTGTGAAACTCATTTGGAGAAACACCACAAAAAATTGCATTCAAAGCTTTACTGTTAGCGTTATCTGCCGCAAGTGCTACTTTATCCCAAGTGGATTTAACGGCCTCCGGCCTAGTCCATCCTACTTCTATTGCAACCCAAACAGTATCATCAATTAAACACAAGAATGCCCTCATTCGGACTTTCCAAAAGGCATAATTACTACCATCAAAATATGGTGGAACATTTAAGGATTGAGACCGGTCCATCTCAAATGGGGTTAAAGATCACACTCAGGTATTTAAATCACAATGAGTGTACCCGCTCTGATACCAATTGAAAGCTCGAAAATATGTTGAAAATACAAAAGCTGTTTAGACCCCCAAATTAAAGTTACGGCTCGATAGATTTTACACTAACTTAATACTAAGTACGAAATAATGTAAATGTGAACGGATAAACAAACAAGCTACTCTAATCCATAATATAAGCAACACAGCAATAAAATGGAATGTAAGAGAGTAAGGAAGAAAGATGCAAACACAAGATAACACGCCAACGTGTTATCAAAGAGGAAACAAAAGAACTCGGCGAAAAACCTCTTCGCCGCCCTCCAAGCAGAAATCGATCCACTAGACAATCAGTTGGGATACATGGGTTAGCAAGAGACCCTCCAAGCCTAATCTATTCGATGTACCTAAGCCCTCCAAGCTCCTACTCAAACAAGGCTTCTCGGAACTGTGTCTTGTCTAGTTCTCCGGATCTCACAACAATCTCCATGTTGCATCTGCCATCCTTGGCTTCTTCCAATGCTTCCCAATAGCACCAAAACTTCACTTGACAAGCTGAAAGGGTGTGGTAGGTGTTTAGGCTATCAACCTCTTAATGGTATGGAAATGAAGAGGTAGGAGTTGAAGAAATTCCACAAGAAAATGTGTAGAGGATTGTGGATATAGCAATCTCTAATTCTTAACGTGTTTGGCTAGGGTTTTCTCTCAGAAGCACTCCTCAAAATTTGTGGGTAATGTGGGTATATATAGTGTGGGCATAGAAAGTGTGTATTAGAATGGACAGTCTGGCAGAACATAATGTCTCGCGAGTGTCTCGCGGGAAAGCCTTACCTGCGAGATACTCATAAAACACAGCTGTCTCCATCTTGGCTTGACTATTCGCATTTCAGTATCTGCAAGTCACATGGGTCACTTCGCGGGATGCTTAGTTGCGAGCTACTGGCGAAAACTCTTTAGTCTTCAATTGCTTAAGTCTTCACACACTCTCTCTCTCTATCACACAACCCTTACAATCAAATTCCACAATAAATACAAGGTACAAAAGATTGAATAGAATTACAATCAAATTTGGCACGGAATATAAGCCAACAAAACACATAGTTGTAAATAACAACTTTACACAAATTATTTTATCAAGTTAATAAACAATAATTAAATGAATGATAATTATTTTCACAGTTCTCATAATGAGATTTGTAGCTCCGAAATTATAAAAATTAGAAAAAATAATTAAATTGAATACAAAAATCACCATAACATATACACACATAAAAAAGCCTTTAATTTAATATAATATTTTAAAAAATCCAAAGAACAATTAAAACATAGTTAACTAGAAAGAGACCACTCGAAAGAGAGTACTAATCACTTGAGAAAGTACTGGCTAAAAGTTTAAATTATTCTAGAAAGAGAGCACTAATCACTTGTCTGGACGCGTTTAGTCAATTTTGGTTGCTAATTGCAATAGTCTTTGTTAAAAGTGGTCCACTACTTTCGTTAAATTTCTATCTAGTCAATTTCATGGATTACTAGTTTAGGTAGTCATTGGTCAATGTAGATATCATGTTTTACAATTTTGGAAATGAGAAAGCCTATAGACATAAAAAAAAAATTCACAATTATTGATGCAGGTTAAAAAATGATGTTAATGTTGGATTCAGATTAGAACAAATAAAATGTTGCCAACTCAACTGTTATGAAAAATAATATAATTTATTTTTTAAATGTAGCATTGTCCTTTGAAAATATCAGTTTTGAATAAAATTGGGAAGAAAGGTAAAATAGTCATTTTAGACATCTAAAGACAAAAATTTTATTTTACATGTTCATACAATCTTGTATTTGATTTAGGATAAAAATTCTTAATCCGAATGTGTTATGGAATTCAAGCACAAGGCGGTCGTTTCCTTAGGAAATTTGAGGTTTTATTTTATTTTATTTTGTTAATTGAGTCATATGAAGGAATTATTTTAATCAAAGGAAAAATAATTTCAAACTAAGCAATAGTAATGCAATTAATTAAAATTAATATATATATATATATATATATATTTTTTTTTGTCTTGGCAATGGAATGATTTAATAAGATAGTTAATGAGAAAATTAGTGCTGAAAGAAATTTTAAATTTCATCCAGGATAATTATTGGGTATTCCTAGAGTACTATAAATGCGTACCCCCTCTCACATAATTGTGAGTTCTACTAATTAAATTTATGGTAGAACTCACAATTCATGTGAGAGGGGGAATACACATTTATGGTACTCCCGGAGTATTCAATAATTTTCTTTTCATTAAGGATGTGAAAGTCTCCAAATCATTATGCTTTGCAAATGACTTATTGCTTTTTGCAGCAGCAAAAATTCCATCCTTGATACTATTTTAGTGGAAGATTTTAAAATGTTGTCAAGCCTTTCATTAAATCACAGCAAAAGTGAAATATGTTGGAAATAAAGGAGAGGTATTACCTGACTTTTCCTTGAAAATTACACAATATGATTTTACCAATAGAGGTGGAGGAGATGAGGTGTGGACCAAGTCACTATCTTAAGACAAATCGTGCCTTCTACGGTATATCCGATGTAGTTAGATAAAATATTTCCGCACGTTGTCCATAGGTTACAACAGCCCAGCCACCTTTGCTGATTATCCTTGCGAGCCTATATTGCTCGTAAGATATAAGCTTTCTATAGTACTTTCTTTTCCCAGAAAATTTAGTAAAAGAAAAAATATTTTTGTGAATAGAAAGAAGTAATAGATGGTAAATGCCTGTGTTTAGGACAATACAAATTGTTTTTGAAAGTCTGCAGCTTTTTAATTCAAAAAAAAAATAATGTAATATGAAACTTTTATTTCTTTCCACATATATATATATATAGAGTCGGACATATAACTTGTCCTCAGCCAAAGAATCAAAATGTTTGATAACATTTAAACGGTCATAAATTTATTGAAATCAATATATATATATATATATATATATATAATTAATAGCTTTCTTTATATATATATATATAATATAATATAATATAATATAAAACCAAGACTTAAATACAGTACTTAGATGCTGTTCCTTAGGTTCTCCTTTTAAGATTCTACCATGTGAATTTTTTTTCATGGGATAGAAGTGTATTTTTTAGTTAAGTAGCTACATGGTTGAATCTTAAGAAGAGAATATAAAGAACAGCACCTAAGATACTGTACCTAAATTTTGTCCATAATATAATATGAACTAGACATCAAAAAGTTGTCTTTGCCAAAACTTGTATGTTGAGAACAAAACAAAGGATCATAATGCTATGAATTTAATGGCCCATTATTACAATACCTTTTTGAAAGTTTCTGAATATATATTATAAAAAATTGCTAGTTGTTTCGACCACTTTCCATTAAACCAAATAGTAAATACTTGTGTATAAATGGTAACTTATTATAATATAAAATAATTCAGTAATAGCTGTACATTTAAGTGTTGAAAAATCTTCCATATATGACGTTACTATGTCATATTCAAATAAGAACGTTTGAATACAAAATATTTAGAATGGAAAGGATATATTTGTAATAAAACCAAATATGCTGGTAATTATAGTATTAATATCACGTTAATATTCAGAAATTTCCTATTTAAAACTATTGACAATAGCTATTCAAATTTTGAATTATATTTGAATTTCAAAATTTAGCAATCAACGTATCTGACATTAAGGGGTAATTGATTTCCTTAATTCACATAAATGAATATTAAAATAAATATGATATTTTTTATAAAAATATCTAACAAAATATTTTGTTCGACTGTTGTTAACCCTGTATTGCAACAACAAATACTATCCTCACTACATTGGATTCAGATTCTTTAGATTTCCTAGGATACTCTATCAATAGATTTCTTTAAATCCTAACCACACTTTAATAATTTAATGGTCTAGATTCTGCCATATCAACATTCTATTATCAATATTATTAAAATACTAAAATAATGTTGCAAACAAAACAGTTAAGATTATTTTTAGTGGAATGCTGACATGACAAAATTTAGACTATTAAATTATTAAAAATTGGTTAAGATTTAAGGAAATTTGTTTGATAATGTACCCTAGGATTTCTAGAAGATCTAAATTCCACTGCATTTCAATGTTGGTTCTCTTTCAGTTAATTATTTGGGGATGCCTCTGATCGTTGGTAAACTTTTGATGGCAGATTGTATGCCTTTTATTGAAAAAATCACAACAAGGATAAATTCCTGGACTGCCAGAAAGCTTTCATTGTACCACTATTCTAATCAAGAATCAAAAGGCTTGTATTCTTATGCTCAAGGTTGTCAAAATTGGGATCCTAAGTAAAATTATGGGAGGTAGGTGGGATCGTAAATTGTAAGATCAAATCGTTAAATCCTACATTATTTGAGAAGAAAAAAAAAAACACATTGTATGTTAAATAATCATGTAAATTATACATTCATTCATAAAAATAAAAAATTTGTATTATTTGATGTAATTACCGTACATTACTATATTTATTTGTAAGTATCATTTAAAACTATTAAAAACCTCAAAACGTGGTACTATTCTCTCCACTCATATTCTCATTTCCACCTACCCCATTAAATATAACTATATTGATAAATTTAATTAGAACCTAATATATTGCGTTTAGGTAATTGAACCTAAGTTTTTTTATTTTTTTTTATTTTTTTTATTTTAACGAAATGTATCTTGACTTTTATTCTTAAGCATTAAATTTGGTCTGATGACATGTCATTGAAATTTAATGCTATTTTATTTCTTTCTTTATTTTGTCTACTTTTCTTATAATTCTCTATTTTTTATGTACTTATTATTAAATTGTTTATTTGTGTGATTGAAAATGTCCATAAACTCAGTCTACTTCTCTCAGTAATTTATTTTAAAAGAGTGACTTGTTTTATTTTGATAGATAATTTCATTTCAATGTCTTTAGAAATAGTCATTTTATGAATTTTCTCTTGTACTAAATAGATGCTAATTTGAATTTTCATAGAAATTTTTTTGTTCAAATTCCCCCCCCCCCTCTCTTGGAGTCATGGCTTTGTCCCTATATATGTGTGTGTATATATATATATATAATTTAGTTAAAAATTTAAATTACATAATTATAAAATTGTTTTTGATAAATGGAGAAGATGTCATTAAAATGATATATATTTTAAAATATGTATCATAAATGGTTGACTAATTTGAACATATCGAAAATATTAAAAACAAATGTACACTCCTATTTCATGGAACACATGTAACATATTATATTAAGTTTAAATTATTATATAAATTTAGAATTGTAACATTTTTTTTCTTTCCAAATATAAGTATAATAACTATATTATTGAAACTTGAATTTTAAGGTAATTTTATGAATATTTATCATTTCTATTACTTTTTTAGGGCTCATATCCCTAATCTCTAATACCTATTTTATTTTTTATTTTTTAGGCCATAACTAAAGAGTTCGGTCCAAATAGAATAAAATTTCAAACTTTAAAACCCAAAATTAAGGATTTTTTTTTTTTTTTGAGACCAAAACTAAAAATGCAACATATAAAAAGAACCAATTTAAAGCCTTATTAGTTCAAAATGGATTGAAGTGGACCAAATGAATTAATCAAATTGGACAAAAGTGGATAAAAGTAGACTGAATTAGACTAAATGAACCGAAGTGGACTGAATTTGACCAAAGTAGTTTGTAGTTTGAGTTTTGGTTAAGCTCATAATATATTGCCACGAAATATTTTTGATGCCTTACAATTTTACACACTATATTTAAACATGTATTATAAAATTAACACATTATATCTTTTTAAGAGATTAAATTTTATACGAATGTGATGTAAAACCCAAGTTTCACACCCTCCAATTCTAATCTGCCATATCATTATATCAAAAATTAAAGAATATATAACCACACCCAATCAATTCTAATGCTCATCTGAAAATCCAACCCAACTGGGAGCTTAATGAGATGTTATTAGGTGTGGCAGGATGTATTGAATTTTTAGTAAAAAACTGATGTAGCAATTTCTTATTGGATAGTGTAAAACATGTGTTTTAACTCCGTCTTTACAAAATTTGGACTCCTTTTTTAAATGATATAGGAGTCCAAATTTGGTAAGGATGGGGTGTAAAACCTATGTTTCATACCATCTAATAAGAGATTGCCATGTCAACATTTTACTTAAAATTCAATACATCATACCATATTTAATAACATCTCAATAAACTCTAAATTTGGTTGGATTTATATATGAGTATTAGAATTGATTGAGTATGGTTGTTCTTATTCTTAAATATGTAATACGATAATATGGCATGTTGGGATAGGAGGGGTAAAACATGGATTTTACACCATATCCTTACAGAATTTAATCTCATGAGATAGAATATCAAGTTTTGTAATTACATTTTTAAGAATTATTATTATTTTTCATAATTACATTTTAAATACTTTTTTACAATTCAATTTTTAAGACTTAAATCAAATCCTATTAAGACCAAATTAAGGGTGGGTGGTCCAATGCTACCCATCCTTGATAGGCCAAGAATGTATTGACCCCTTTGGTAACTTAATCAATTCGTTTAGCCAAGTGAAATTAATTAGATTCAATTACTTGCAATAAGCGTGGTGGCACAAATAAATCACCAAATATACTAAATGTAGTGGAAAATAAATTTGACATATGTGATTTATTTATGAATGGGGAAAACCATTGAGGCAAAACCCCACCAGGTGAATTTAAGGTCACCACTCCCGAAAATCTATTATTATCAAAACAAGCGGTTACAAATAAAAGGAATCTCAGTACCTAATACCAACCTACAGTTGAACCCTTATCCCAATACATAATTGGACTTGCAATGTAGTGACAATCTTTCCTTTCAATGTGCGGCTTCAGATACGTGACTAATCAATCAATGCACGAATCCCAGTACATGGCTAACACACCAACATGAGAAAGATGTTGGCTACAAAGTTAATCAATTCATCTAGATGATTAAGATCAAGAAACTCCTTGGTTAGAAAACCCTTAGCGCACAAACACATTAGCTTCTACAAAAAAGATGAACTATGACAAATTGTCTCTGATCACAATTTTAGTGAATAATCACCTTGCATCAAGTTACATCACCTTAGACAGCCTTTAAAATAATTCTTATATATGTCTAGGGTTGTGAGAAAAAAAAACCTTACACAAATAGCTTGGATATGCGTGAAAACAGACATGGAAATCCAAATTTCGTAATTTTCGATAGATATAGCTTCTATTGAGGGCTGTCGAGAATCTGTAAGGTTGAATTTAATCAACCATTTTGTTGGCTTTATTTGATGCCAAATTTGCTTGTAATTTAGCATTTAAAAACCCTGCATTTAGGTGAGAATCATGTAAGGGTAGTGTGTGTGAGAGTGTAAAGAAATGCTCAAGATTGTGCAGTGAAACAGGGACTCGCGACTGGATCTCGCAGATGGCTCGTGACTTGCAAGCCTCCAGAAGATGCACACGAGTGAAGCGTGTAGAGTAATTGAAGCGTTGTGCCAACTGTAGCACTACAGGACAAAAAGTCCAGACTGGCCATTCAGTTAGCTCATAGCTTGAACTCGCGACTTAGTCAAGTCGCGAGGCCAAGCCGCCAGCCAACTCTGTTTTGGAAAAATGACTCTTCGCATTCCAAACACATACCACTATATATAGACCCTTATACCCACAAAATGTAAAGAGTTTCCAGAGAGAATTTTAAGAGAGAAACCCTAGAGAAAAACAAGATTGACTCATCCACAATCTTTACATAGAAACTCTTCAAATTCCTCTACTCTCACCCTCTCCATTGTTACATTCTTTAGAGGTTCTTACCCATTTCCTTTTCTCACCATATCCACATTTGTGAGAAGACTATTTGGTGCTTTGGGAAGCAGTTAGGAAGGGACCAATTGATATTGGTTAATGCTATGGGCTATAGCAGAATCCGGTAAGCTAGAAAAGACAAAGGTTCGGTACAACCTCATCGGAGCAAGAAGTTTGGAGGGCTTAGGTACACTAGGTAGATTAGGCTTAGAGGGTCTATTGCTGTTTATGTATCCCAACTACATTTTCTAGTAGATTATTGACCGCTTGGAGGGCAGTGGAGAGGTTTTACGCCGAGAGCTTCAGTTTCCTCTTTGATAACACATCGTGTGTTGTCCTTGTGTTTGCATCTCTCTTCCCTTAATTTTTACCATTTAATTTCTGATGTGGATGCGATTTTATTTGGTTTAGATTGCTTATCAATTATGTTGTAAGCTTATGTTCATTTTTCGCACATTATTGTTTAATATTAAACTTGAATTGATAATTTGTAAATTGGGGTCTAAACGTTCATTGCGTTTTACACACATATTGAACATTCAATTGGTATCAGAGGGGGTACACTTGTTTTGGTTTAAATGCCTAAGTGTGATCCTTGACCCCTTGTGTTTATTTGCCATGGATTGTGCTTTGTATGCCTTTTTGTATGATTTGGTTAATGATGAATGTAACATGCCACGTGTTTGTAAAAATGCCTCTATGAGTGATAATCCTCATGATTGTGATGCTATGTTACATGAATCTTTGGATATTGTTGATATTCCTAACATCAAACCCTTGAAAAAAAATGCTAAGAAGTTTCAAAAGAATTTGAGTAAGTTATTTTGTGAAAATGATGATTTGATTACTAAATTCAATAAATCCAACAAATTAGTTGAGAAATATAAGAAACCTGCTCAGAATTCTCTTGAAAAGCAGAAAGAGTTTGAATGTTTGAATATGGACTTGGATGCTAAACTTTTTTTGTATAACAAACTTGTTGATGAACTAAAATGTGAAAATGAATTTCTTAAGATGCATGCCAAGTGTTTGATTGCTGAACCTATTGATAAAAATGATAAAAATATTTGTTGCAATCATGTTGTGGTACTCGATTTTGTGCCTATTATGTGTTCTACCTCAAAGGACAAATCAGTTTACATTCCTCCACATAAAAGAAACCAAAAGGTGGAAAGAAAGACTCTTAAGTCAAAGCCTCCATTTAGGTTTCAACCTAAGGTTTTGGATGGATCTAAGTTTGTTCCAACTTGCCACTATTGTGGTGTGATTGGTTATATAAAATCTCAATGTTATAAGTTGAAGAGAGATCAAAACCATGTTGCTAGATCTTTTCCCAAAAAGCCTAGTGGACCTAAACACATTGTGTGTCATCATTGTGGTGCTTTTGGTCATCTAAGACCTCATTGCTCTAAATTTCATGCTCTTAAAAGAATCAAAAGAAAAGAGAAACTTGAGCTTCTTGGAAGTTGTGCTAAAAAGGGTAAACCAGATTTGAGTGAAAATAGTATGTTGTTGAAGAAAGTGTTTAATGTTCTTAACTTCTTGGCTATGTGCATCTCCGATTCTTATTCTTCCAACCCTCGTCGTACTTCTTTTGAGACACTCATTCCAAACAATTATTCTGTTTGGATGAGGAAGGGTTCCTATGGTTGAGCATTTGCTCTTTTGGACCTTGATCTAATTCTTTCGATCTTTATAGGACCCTTTATGCATTAGATGCCATATCTTCATGCATTTGTGCATCTTGCATTTATTTGTATGCATTGTTTTTGTTTTGATCTTACCTTTTGTTTTAGTTTTGTGTGAGTAAAAATCCAAAACCACATAAAAATTCAAAAATTCAAAAAGTTTGATCGTATATGTTTGAGCACATATCACATGTGAGTTTTGCCTTGTACCTCGTACAAATGGCTTTATGCATTTACGAGCTTCGCTTGTTCTTTATGCACTTATATCTTTGTAGGAAAAATTTTGACATCTTTGTGTGATTGTTGTAAATCGATCTTCAAACTTGTCGTGAATGATTAGTCAATAGTCATGTTGGTTTTAATACATGCGTAGACTTGTGCCTATATCTCTTCCCACTCTTTTATATTTTATTTTTTGCTTAAAGAACTCAACAAATGTAAATTTCAAAATGAAAAGAGATAATGAGCTGCAAAAACCGTCGCATATACTAGTATTTGACTAGGAAAAAGGGAAAGCGACTTTTTTAAAAATGTATGGTGCCCAAAAAGCCAAAGGCTTGTTCATCAAATTGAAATATCAAAAATTTCAGGCATCGATCTCAAAATAAGATGTAAAGATAAAAAATGATCAAATGTTATGAATTGTAAAGAAGCCAAATGAAAAGCTTCAAAGATATGTAATCATTTTCTTGTAGGGAGGTCATATATGTTCATTTCTATAATTGAGATAGACCATTTGTCTTAGTACTAGTTGTGTATGACTTGATTGAATTGATCATTGAAACTTCACTTTAGACTAAAGACTATTCCACATTTGATACACACACACAACACACATGCCTAATGTTCAATAAATGCCTTATTCATTTGTTCGATTGTACTTGTTTAAATGTGATGTGTGTGTGCTCACCTATATATGAATCAATTCAAAAAGATTTTTGATCATTTTATATATATTTGGAAGTGATTTTTATCACTCTTTGTGTTCACGTTTAGTGCTTACATTGTTTTTTAGTGTTTAAACATGTTTTGTGCTAAAAAACGGGTGTCAGAGTTTTTTGCAACTCACTCACGACTCGCCAGTCGCCAACCCCAGGCGCGAGTTCACCAAGAAGACTTTCGCAACTCATTCGTGACTCACTTGCAACTCACGAAAATTTTGGCGAGTCGTGGCGAAATGCCCAGAAACAGCTTTTTAAGGGGCTTTTCGTGGGAAACCTGTTTTTAACCTCTCCCATCCTCTTTTAAACCCATTTTTCAATATTTTTACATCAAAACTCAATCAATTTGAATGTTTATTTTTTCATTCTATTAACATCTTTAAGGTTATTTTAAACTTTTTTCATTGATTTGGATCCTTAGATTATGTTTTGGCGAGATTTGTGCTCTTGGTTTGGTTTTTCATCATAGAGGTTGGGAAAACTTAATTTTTGTCAAATTATTGGAAGGGATTGGTTTCTTTTGATGATTTTATTTGGTTGTTGGCCCCTTCTGGCAACAAGAACATGTATTAAGGGTGGATTTCATGATGTTCATGCATTGTTTTACATTGTAATTCATAGTATGCACGCTAGGTGTTTGATAAAATATCTCTTAGGCATTTTCTCACTTGTTTGGACTCCGATAAGTACAAAACTTTGGGGTTTCTCATGTTTCCTCATTAGGAACATGTTTGGTTCATTGGTTATGTATTTAACACACCTTGCCCCACATGTGCATTTTCCATGCATTGCACATAGCCACCTCTTACACACACCTTTGCTACCCTTGTCATGCATTGGTCTATATCTTGTTTCTTCATTCTAGCATGTCATGTTTATCTTATGCTTTGTAACATTTTGTTTTGTCTTTGGTTTGAGCTTCATTTTATCATTCATCTCGCACCCCTCATGCATCATTATCATTGTTTGTTCCTTCATCTCTTGCCCTCATTCCTTCTTGACCATTTGTCTATTTGTGACAAAAAAGGGGAAAGTATACTCTATGTAGTATACCAGAGAGTTTTGTCATGACTATATGACCCTTGTGCACATTTTTAAGGGAAGAAAGTCTATTTCTCATGCACATTTGTAGGGGGGGAGATATTCCATAGGGGAAATGCATATATCAAGGGGGAGAAGACATTGCGTTAATAAGAAAACTTTGTTGGTGTATGGTGTATGATCAAGTTGCTCACATGTTTCACATCATGTTTACTTGATCGCATTTTACTTGTTACATTATACTTGTCATTTTATTACTTGCTTTACCTTGAGAGTTAAATGTGTTTTGCGCAAGTGTTTCAGGTTACAAGTATATATGTTCCAAGTGCATCACAGCTTCTCATCATTTTGAAGGGGAGAAACTTTAAGCATTTTTAATTTATATTGTGCATTTTCTTTAGTACATCATATTTTGTAACCATTTGCTTTTGTAAGCTTTTAAGTTTTTGTACCCTTGCTTTGTGGCTTAAGTTCTTGTTGCTAAATGTTATGCATTTTCTTCAATACATCACTCTTGTGCCCTTTATTGGATTTTTATCCTTAATGCAGTTACCTTGTGTCGTTGCATTGGTTGAGTGTTAGACATGCAAATGATACTTTGCAAATGAGCTTATTAGCTTGCATGTCCGGATGTTCATTCCGTGTGTGAATGAGCATTATGATCACTATTTATAGTGATTGTTTGTTTTTGGCCAATCCATGGTTTATTGCTTAAGTCCATTTTTGCTTGATCGCATTGTGCTTGCTTCATATACATTACAAGTTTTCTGCATACAATGATCATAGTGTGTTGTTGTGTTTCAAGAGATAACTTGTTCCTATGGTTCAAGAGCTTCACAGATTCTAGAGTTAAGTGTGAGTGAGTTTTGTTTAACTGTTCCCAACTCATGCGTTAAGTTTAGAGTTTGTTATAGAGTGAACGGTTTAAGACCCCTTAAAAACAACTAGATTGCGTAGCCTAGTTAATTAGCCAAGTTGTTACTTAGTCAAATTAAGCAATTCTAGGTTAAAGCAATCAAATAATCATATCAAAAATAATAAAGCAGCGAAAAAATAAATAACACATGATATGATAACCTAGGAAACCACACGGTAAAAACCTGGGGAGAATTTGACCCACCGATCCTCAAGGCAAAACAGAATCCACTAAGAAAGAATTGAAGTTCTTAGAAAAGGACTTACAAGCTCCCCGCTTGACTTCCTAATGCTACCCACTAGTAGAACTTACTGACATGACCACATGCAAGCTCCGAATCCACGGACTCTTTCTTTCTCGAATTCCTCAATCAGCTACAAACTCCTCGCTTGTTCTTCTTTAAGTTCCAATGGTTGCAACTGTAATGATCTTTAAGATGTTGAAATCATCTCTACCTTGAAAACCCTAAGTTTTGTGTAAAAGAAAGCTCCTCTAAGATCTCACAAGAGATTCATACAAAATAACAAAGTATGAGCAACAATACAATATGGACAACCTTAAAAAATGTGGCTAGGGTTTTGTTTAAATACCTAGGGTAAAAACATAAAACCCTAAACGTTTAATGAAGTAGGGCTGAGTTGGAAATTCTATAGAAAAATCAACCTGTGCGATTTTCGATTGATCGAGCCTGTCCTTTGATCGATCGAGCCAGGCCGAAAGTCCAAAGTACTTCTATAGACACTTGATTCCAACTTTACAATAATAGACCAACTTTGAGCAAGCCTAAATAAGACTAAATACATTGTTTTGATCATGGTTTGCCAACATTACAAATTAGAGTTCTAAATACATAAAATCCTAAGACCTTAGAACCTAACAAACTCCCTTTTTGCCAATCCGTGACAAAACACAAACTAAATGCTCAAAGTTTACAATAAAAAGCCCTTTACAAAAAGTAATGCTCATAAACCAAATTCAATCCTAACTACTATCCATCAGTTGCAAGTGTAGACAGCAGCTCAATTGAATCAACCTGTATATTCCTGAAATACTCAACAAACGCATAAACGCATGTGTGACAGAAAATAGTATATAAACAGGTATAACATTCTTGTAAGATTCACACAACACAAAATAAAGACGTATATCAATGAATAACTCATAAATATAAATCAATAAGCAGTGAACCATGAGACAACAAGAATCAAATAAAAATCATGTATATCAATATATCAATCAATGTTACTCCCCCTAACATGAATATCCCCAAAAATGGTATACAAAGTGAAGCACCTAGATACAATCTAATAAACTCCACAAGCTCCTCAAAAATCTCAAAAAAATCTCCCCCTAACTACAAAAACTCCTCTACAAGTCAAAACTCCACTCCCCCTTTTTGTGATGGAATGCCAAAGGGCAATCAAAAGTCGCCATCAAAAGGAGGTGGTGAGGGTGAATGAAGACGCGCAAAGTCGGCTCGCAGAGCACGAATCTCATCTAGCAAATCCACCAAAATTTGACCATGAGCCGCCTGAACGGTCATGACAATCTCCAGAGTACGACGAACATCGAAGTCATCCGAAGGAGGTGGAGGAATAGCAGCAGCAGCATTAGGATCAGAAACATCCTCACCAACAGGACCTGTAGAAGAAGAAGGAGGAGGAGTGCTACTAGACAGCTCAGACTTAGGGTGTTTAGAACCAGCTCGAAGATGAGCAGCCCTCTGTCTAAGAAAAGACGCACCTATGGGACCAATAACATGAACGGGCTCAGATGAAGGGAAGCCACTAATGTCAAGATAAAGCAAAATCCTATGAATGAAAATAGGATGCACAAGAGCATGAGAAGTAGATGAACTCCTATAAACTTCGTTCAAAGAATGAAGAAAGAGATGAGGAAAACTAATAGGAGCATCAGTAACTAGAGCGTACAAAAATACACACCTCTCGAGAGGAATGGTGTGAACATGAGAGATGGGCCAGATGGAATGACAAGCTATCCTAAAGAACAGATAGTGCAACCCGGAGAGCTCAGCAGAAGTGATCCTAGGATCAGAACCCCACTAGACAGTAGTCCCAGTGATGTAAGACAAAGCATCGCTCAGGTCGGGAGACTCAGCATAAGGATAGACAGGATGACGAACCAACGGTACCCCTAGAGCACTAGCCACTACCTGAGGAGTAATGGAGTACTCTACGCCTCGTATCCAACTCCTAACTAGAGTGTTGGAATCATAGACGCGGATAGAGATGTTCGAGAAGAACTCTCTAATCAAGGTAGCCAGAGGAGGAGGATCAGACACATCTAACAAAGGCAACCAGCTCCTACGATCAAAATTTGCCCTAATGGCAGGATCAAGCTCATCTAGTATAACAGAACGCTCAGCCTAAATCTTCCTCTGAAGATTGAGCTTCTCATAAATCTCTTGGTTTTTCTCACTCAGAAACCTCTCTCGGTCAAAGGAAGGGGGGGAAGGAGAAGGAGAGGGAATAGTCCTACGGGCTCTAGTCTTCCTAGGCATGATGCTAAGGAAAGGACAGAGACACAAAGAGAAAACCAAAAGAACACAAAAAAAAAAACCAAGGGCAGACTGCAAGTTAGCACAAAAACAATAGAATAAAAATCTATATGATGCATGAACAAATGCAATGCCATGATGCATGTACTAATGCAGTGAACAGGTTCAAATTAAGTTCAATTTCACAAAATTTGGCTTGAACATAGAGTTTCTAACAAAAACCTTAAAAAATTTGAAAACCACTTGAAAAATTTTGCAACAAATTGATGAATTAATCATTACACAATGTTGAAAACAGAATAGAATAACTAATTTCATCAATTCAACAAGCCAATTTCATCAATTAAACTCAATTGAACAAAAATCCCCAATTCGGATCAAATAGGAACCCTAGATTTTTCAATTTTTCACCAAACTCAAAATTGATCAAATTAACCATCAAGGAACAAGTGTATAATGTGTCCCCACAAAAACCCAATGATCAATTGCACAAAATAGAGCTTAAATCAACAGAAAATCCCATTTATGCAAAGTCCGAAAATCTCCCTTGAATGCATGAAAAAATGCATGAAAACATGAAAATAAAATAAAAAGGAAGGGTAAAAGAGTCTTACCGGCTTGAGGAAAGAGAGATTTTGCAAAAAATTCGGAGGAAAACGACAAAAATCTGACTGTGATGCTTGCCTCATCGGAGAGAGAAAGGAAAAAGTTTGAAAAGTTTTGAAAGTGTTTGAAAAAGTCAGATTTGAACTTTTAAAAAAGTTTCTCCACGATCTTCGATCGATCGAAAATTACATTCGATCAATCGAATGAAACAGTTATTTTAGAACAAACTAGGGCACTTTTTCGATCGATTGAAAATCAGAATGGATCGATCGAATTGGGCAAAAAGTCACAAAAATTTTTAGAAAAATCACTATTTTGAAAAACGCAAACCTAATTTTGAAAATAACTCCTCAAAGCATTTGAACAATGAAAACAAAATACATGAGTATGAAATGGAATGCTTTTTCAAAAAACCCAAAGTTTTTAACCCAATTTTCTCAAAAACAAGTTTCAATCATCCTCCATTGAATTTCCTTAAGTAGCAAATATGTTTTGCACAATTCTCAAGATATTTTCAAGTTTGGTTGGTCAGACCAAAAACACACACACTAGCATGTATAGTGTTTAACAAAGAGTAACTTGTGAAGTGTGTAATACTAGCAAAAACTTGAGATACATGTGAGGTGATATGTGAATAGCAATCAAACACAAAGTCTACACAATTCATCACATAGAATTTAAAAGAGACTATCACCTAAAGAGTTACATCCTATAACTCCCACATCTCCTAGAACAAAAGCTTGCAATCATGTAAGTTTCTTGCATTTTTGCCTCTTATTTAAGTGAATTGGCATTCAGCCTAATAGTACACACCGGTTTGAATTAAGTGAATTGGCTTCAAGCCTAATAGTACACACCAGTTTTAATTTAATTGAGGCTACACCTTATGTTCTTTTTGTGCATGTGCTACACTTTCTCGAGCACAAAATCTTATGATATGCACTAAGGTGTTCATGATTGGCTAGTGAACAGTGGTGAGATGGTTATTTATGCCTTTCTCAAAAGGATCATGTCCGACAGTCAAAGAACATGTGACTTCATGATTAAGGCAAAGTGATTAAAGACCACACACATCTTTCCCACACAACATGCACTACAAAGTTTCAACTAGTCAAGTGCAGTAAATAAGCTCATCAAAGTTAAACAAGGTACACAAGACATGACACGTGTAAAAAGATTGACCAACCTTGTTTTCAAAAATCAAGAAAAATAGTGTCAAACATAGTTTTTGCTTTCCCTTTTTTTTTTTTTTTTTTTTTTATTAAAAGAGAAAACAAATAAATCCTAGAATGAAATGCATGAATGTAATGCAACGCAAGTCCTAGAACAAAAAAAAAAACATAAAAACCAAAGAACAATGGTCACAACAGAATAGAGCAATGAAGCACAAGGACCATGTCAGAAAGACTCAGTTAGTTCGAGTCTTTTGCATCCAAAACTTTTTAGATGCACCACGAGCATTGGAGTTCATATTCACATTAGAGTGATTCCCAACTCCAGGATTGGAATAAAGGTTTAACGCCTTTACCAATTCACCAATTAATGCCATAGGATCTTGTGCTTGAGGCACAGACACTTTTGGCTTGTTTGCTCTCTTAGCAGCTTGAAGCTTGTAACAGTTAGGACGAATGTGTCCAGACTTACCACAATAATGACAAACCCAAGCAGGTTTGCCATGCATCTTGTCCTTAGATTTGGTAGCTCCTTAGGTTTAGATTCTCTTAAGTCTACCCTAATCTTCTTAGGTGGTGAAACTTCTACAGGTTTAACAACCTCACTCACAGGGGGTTTAATGGTTTCACTCACAACCTTACTCACAGAAGGTACAAAAGAAGAAGAAGGAACTAAATTCGTGGAATGTGGTCCAGAATCAAAGATGCTTTCAACGTATCCTAACCCAGATTTATCAGAAGGATACTTTTGAACATTCAGCATGTGATCAAGTTTAGCACTAGCAGATCTAGCAACAGATAAATCATGTTCCAAAGTTTTAACTTTATCAAGCAAAAGCATGTTTTCAGATTTAACATTGTTCAAAAGATCATTAGCATCAAACAATTTTACAAGCAAATTCTTCTTTTCAAGCTCAAAAGCATCAATTTTCTTTAGGCCAAGTTTAACATTCATAGCATCCTTTGCAGCAACTTTGCAAAGTTTGTTGTAGATCTCTTGAAGATTTGCATCTTCAGAGAGTTCCCCATCAGAAGGGTTCTCCTTAGCAGATATGCTTTCATTGACTACAACAGTAGCAGTGAAAGCAATGAAGTTTCCATCCTCGTCACAACCGGACTCATCATCAGAAACCTCATTATCACTAAGGGTTATAGCCATAGCTTTACCCTTATTTCTCAAGAAAGTAGGACATTTAGATTTGACATGACCATACCCTTGACAACCAAAACACTGAGGACCTAAAGAATTATTTGAAGATTGACCTACTTTTTCTCTAGGTTTTTCAAAGTTATTCACCTTAGTGGGATCATTCTTCCTAAGGTTTCTAGGTTCAACAGTGTTGGTATTCCTTGCCCTCCTATTAGTGTTTCTAAGAAAATTTCTAAAGTTCTTGGCAAGGTAAGCTATCTCTGTAGCAGAGAGCTCATCATCAAATCCACTAGCCTCAACATCATCAATAGACTTAAGAGCCATTGATTTGAATTTGGTAGTTTTGGGTAGGTCAAACTCATAGGACTGAAGAGATCCTACAAGCTCATCCACAGGGATGGAGTCCACATCCTTACTCTCAGTAATGGCAGTCACTTTTGGTCTAAAGTCTTCAGTTAAAGATCTAAGTATCTTCCTAACAATTTTAGGCTGATCATAGACTTCACCTAAATTAAAAGCAAAATTGACAATATCATTTAATTTAGCATAGAATTCATCAAAAGATTCATCATCAGACATTCTAATGCTTTCAAATCTAGAAGTCAATTGTTGCAGTTTATTGATCTTGATTGCCTTTGTGCCTTCATGCACAGTTTGAAGGATTTTCCATGCAGTATGAGCAACCTCAACATTCGAGATCCTCTTAAATTCCTCCATAGAAACAGCGTTAAAGATGGCATTCATAGCTTTGCTATTAAATGCAGCTGCTTCTTTCTGAAAAGTTTGCCACTCACTCACAGGAGTAGTGGGCTTCTCCCATCCGTATTCAACGGAGTTCCATACCCTCTCATCAATTGATTTCAGGAATGCTTTCATCCTTACTTTCCAATAAGCATAGTTGTTTCCATCAAAGTGAGGAGGAACAACAAGAGAGTGTCCATGCTCCATGACAACTGGGGTCAAGGATCAGTTCAAAGATAAAAAATCTCTAACAAGAGAGCAACCCGCTCTGATACCACTTGAACGGTTTAAGACCCTTTAAAAATAACCAGATTGCGTAGCCTAGTTAATTAGCCAAGTTGTTACTTAGTCAAATTAAGCAATTCTAGGTTAAAGCAATCAAATAATCATATCAAAAATAATAAAGCAGCGGAAAAATAAATAACACATGATATGATAACCCAGGAAACCACACGGTAAAAATCTGGGGAGGATTTGACCCACCGATCCTCAAGGCAAAACAGAATCCACTAAGAAAGAATTGAAGTTCTTACAAAAGGACTTACAAGCTCCCCGCTTGACTTCCTAATGCTACCCACCAGTAGAACTTACTGACACGACCACGTGCATGCTCTGAATCTACGGGCTCCTTCTTTCTCGAATTCCTCAATCAGCTACAAGCTCCTCGCTTGTTCTTCTTTAAGTTCCAATGGTTAAAACTGTAATGATCTTCAAGATGTTGAAATCATCTCTACCTTGAAAACCCTAAGTTTTGTGTGAAGGAAAGCTCCTCTAAGATCTTACAAGAGATTCACACAAAATAGCAAAGTTTGAGCAACAAAACAATATGGACAACCTTCAAAAATGTGGCTAGGGTTTTGTTTAAATACCTAGGGTAAAAACATAAAACCCTAAACGTTTAATGAAGTAGGGCTGAGTTGGAAATTCTGCAGAAAAATCAACCTGTGCGATTTTCGATCGATCGAGCCTTTTCTTCGATCGATCGAGCCAAGCCGAAAGTCCAAAGTACTTCTGCAGCCACTCGACTCCAACTTTACAATAATAAACCAACTTTGAGCAAGCCTAAATAAGACTAAATACATTGTTTTGATCATGGTTTGCCAACATTACAAATTAGAGTTCTAAATACATAAAATCCTAAGACCTTAGAACCTAACATAGAGTTTTGTCACAAAATAGCCAAAGGGGAAGATTGTAAAGTTGAATTTAATCAACCATTTTGTTGGCTTTATTTCGTGCCAAATTTGCTTGTAATTCAGAATTTAGAAACCCTGTATTTAGGTGGGAATCATGTAAGGGTAGTGTGTGTGAGAGTGTGAAGAAATGCTCAAGATTATGCAGTGAAACAGGGACTCACAGCTGGATCTCGCAGGTGGCTTGCGGCTTGCAAGCTGCCAGAAGATGCACACAAGTGAAGCGTGCAGAGTAGCTGAAGCGTCGTGCCAACTGTAGCACTACATGACAAAAAGGCCATACTGGTCATTCAATTAGCTCGTGACTTGAACTCACAGCTCAATTAAGCCGCGAGGCTAAGTCGCCAGCCAGCTTTGTTTTGGAAAATTGACTCTTCGCATTCTAAACACACACCACTATATATAGACCCTTATACCCACGAAATGTAAAGAGCTTTCAGAGAGAATTTTGAGAGAGAAACCCTAGAGAAAAACAAGATTGACTCATCTACAATCTTTACATAGAGACTCTTCAAATTCCTCTACTCTCACCCTCTCCATTGTTACATCCTTGAGAGGTTCTTACCCAAATCATTTTCTCACCATACCCACTTCTATGAGAAGGCTATTTGGTGCTTTGGGAAGTAGTTAGGAAGGAACCAATTGATATTGGTTGATGCTATGGGCTATAACAGAATCCGGTAAACTAGAAAAGACAAAGATTCGACGCAACCTCGTTAGAGAAAGAAACTTAGAGGGCTTAGGTACACTGGGTAGATTAGGTTTGGAGGGTCTATTGATGTTCATGTATCCCAACTACATTTTCTAGTGGATTGTTGATCGCTTGGAGGGCGGCAGAGAGGTTTTATGTTGGGGGCTTCGATTTCCTCTTCGATAACACATCGTGTGTTGTTCTTGTGTTTGCATCTCTCTTCTCTTAATCTTTACCATTTAATTTCTGATGTGGATGTGATTTTATTTGGTTTAGATTGTTTATCAATTCTGTTATAAGCTTATGTTCATTTTCTGCACATATGTTGTTTGATATTAAGCTTGAATTGGTAATTTGTAAATTGGGGTCTAAACATTCATTGTGTTTTACACACATATTAAACATTCAGAATCACATATTAAATCCCGATAAATACATCTGTCGAGCTATTTGTCGAGCTTTAATGAACAACACTTTTTCACTTGATTCTTGGACAGATTTGTATGGCTTCAATACTAGACTTGAACTCTTGTTCCTTGAAGTATTAAACACATCCTAGATCTACCCAATTACAAGTAAAGTGCGTTTTGTCAAAGGATTAGCGAATTCTACATGACATATATTCTAACAAGTTCCACATATGTCCTAACAATCCTTATGAATGAATGTTGCTTCACACTTGTTCAGGTATATTTCTTACACACAATATCCAATACTTTCACATTTGACGACCACCTTTTTAAGAATATCATATTCTACTAGTGATTTTGATGCAGTGTACATAGTATATATATATTAGAGTGTGAGGTATGCAATGCCTTTTCTTTAAGGGGTTAAGGAAAATAAAAGGTAGAACTACATTGTTAGTCCCTGAAATTTACCTTGTGAGAGCAATTGGTTTCTCAAATTTCAAGTGAGCATTATTAGTCCTTAAAGTTTAAAAAATGGGCATTATTGATTATTCTGTTAACTTTTGTTAGCTTTCTTACTTATGTGTCTAATGTAATAATACTATGTTAACTTTTAAGTGATGGATCTTATAACATTAAAAAATTAAACATGACCACCAACTTACAATCTGAGTTGTCAAAAAAAAAAATTTAACAAATTAGATTTATCTCAATCCCCAAACAACTCAAATCCCTTTCACCTAAACCTAAACCATGGCCTCCATTGCAATAACAACAACAAAGTAATAATTGTCCTAGACCTCATCTTGAAATCAAAATCTCACTCTAGTCTCCAGAAAGGCAACAAATATTGACAAATCTCAAACGTGTCAAGAAGAAAATTCTATATAGGTGTTGACTCCAAATCTTAAATGTGTCTAGAAGAAAATTGCTTTACTTATTTTATTTATTTATTTTTACCAGCTATTTGTAATGATCCAATTAGACTCTTTTGATTATGCATGCCTATGGAATCTAGAAACATTTTAAGCTTTTGTCTTTTCTCTTCATTTGGATGATTAGTGCTTAGTTTAATATAAAACATATTGGTTATTGCCTATTTTTAAGTTATGGATATTAATATTTGTTACAGTTCTCATAAAAAAAATTGTTATCACTAAAAATCTTAACTCTTTTTTTAATTTATTTTTTTATATAAAATAAAAATTCTACTCTAATCTAACCTAAGTGTATATGTGTGAAGTTTTCTTCTAGAGACTTGAAACTCTTACCCTTCCCACCCCACAAGAACTTTGTATTTATGGAGTAACCATTTCGCTAAATGTAAGCGGTAGTACAATCTTAACTTTTAAGTGTATGTGATTATCTATGAGATCTTGTAGTTATGATGAAACCATATAGTTTCTATTTTGAAAAATAGTCTTTCTTTTTTTTTTTTAGTTATATTTTTGATAATTTTGATAGTTGTTATTAGTTTGTATAGCTTAAAATAAATATAAATTATGATTAATAAAATTGATTTAAATATATAGTAATTAAATTTCATATATTGATCATATCTATAATTTATAATCTATAATATTCATATAGACATGATGACATTCAACTTTTGGTTAATCTCATAATATTGTATTACCTAAGCTTTGAGATCTTACAAATTTACACGTCATTATTCTCCTTTTTTTTTTTTTTTTTGAAAAGTCGTCATTATTCTCCTACATAGTATATTATATGTTCTTTAAATAGTAAAATATATATTTGCATATACAAACATAATTTAATTAAATGTCTATTAATAATTATTATATTTATCGAGTTTCATAATTTTTTTAAAATTGTATTATATTAATTTTTCTTGTGCATTACATGAGTTACTAACAAGTGATAGCATAATTTCTCAAAAATTGATTTTTTGTATAATAATTACTAATTAGTACGCACCATTGTGTACATTTCCGTGCATGGGTCCTTGCTTCATAGCTTTATCATGATCTCACAAGTTAAGCTAAAAAAACACAAGATTGTTTGGTGTCATGTGTCTGAGTATGCATCCTTGCTGCATAGCTTCATGATCTCACAAGTTAAGCTATAAAATACAAGATGCCAAGATTGTTTACTTTAGAGGCTTATTCTAACCCAAAATATAAACCAAAATACCTTGCAGATTATGATTGCAGGAGGCAGTGACTCTACCACAATTACGTTGAAAATTAAAAAAAAACTAGTCGTTAACCCGTGCGATGTACGGGATAGTTGAACGAAAGTTATACATATTCACTTTTATTGGTACAATCATTTGAAACCAATCAAATTAGATAATTCTTGTAAAGTTGTAATTCACAACTATGTGTTTTGCTGGCTTTAATTTCGTGCCAAATTTGATTATTATTATGTTCAATCTTTTGTACCTTGTATTATTTGTGAGATTTCATTGTAAGGGTTGTGTAAGAGAGAGAGAGAGTGTGAAGAGTCAAGGCATGAAGACTAAAGTTGTTTTCGCGGGTAGCTCGTGACTAAGCATCCTGCGGAGTGAAGCATGTGCCCTGCACAAGACTGGAATGCAAAGAGTCAGGACAGAATGGAGACAGCTAGTTTTCGCGAGTATCTCGCGGGTAAGGCCTTCCCGCAAAACACCCGCGAAACATTCTGTTTTGCCAGATTGTCCTATTTGATACACACTTTCTATACCCACACTATATATACCCACATTACTCACATATGTTGAAGAGTACTTTTGAGAGAAAAATCTAGGCATAAACCTTGAGAGTTAGAGATTGTTATACCCATATTTCTCTACACAATTGCTTGTGGATTTTCCTCAATTCCTACCTCTTCATTTCTATACGATTGAGAGGTTGATAGCCCAAACACTTACCACACCCTTTCAGAGTGTCAAGTGAGGTTTTGGTACTACTGAGAAGCATTGGAAGAAGCTAGGCTTTGGTGGATGCAATCGGGTGTATTGCGGGATTCGGAGAGCTAGACAAAACACGGTTCCGAGAAGCCTTGTTAGAGTAGGAGCTTGAGGGCTTAGGTGCATCGAGTAGGTTAGGCTTAGAGGGTTTCTTGCTAACCCATGTATCCTAATTGATTGTCAAGTGGATCAATTACTGCTTGGAAGGTGGCAGAGAGGTTTTTCACTGAGTTCTTTGGTTTCTTCTTCGATTTCTCTACACAATAGCTTGTGGATTTTCCTCAACTCCTACCTCTTCATTTCCGTACGATTGAGAGGTTGATAGCCCAAACACTTACCACACCCTTTTAGAGTGTCAAGTGAGGTTTTGGTGCTGCTGGGAAGCATTGGAAGAAGCCAGGCTTTGGCGAATGCAATTGGGCGTATTGCAGGATCCAGAGAGCTAGACAAGACACAGTTCTGAGAAGTCTTGTTGGAGTAGAAGCTTGGAGGGCTTATGTGCATCAGGTAAATTAAGCTTGGAGGGTCTCTTGCTAACCCATGTATCCCAACTGATTGTCAAGAGGATCGATTATCGCTTGGAGGGCGGCGGAGAGGTTTTTCGCCGAGTTCTTTGGTTTCCTCTTCGATAACAAATCAGTGTGTTATCTTGTGTTTGCATTCTTCTTCCCTACTCTTTAACCTTTCATTTTACTGCTATGTTATTATGATTATGGGTTAGAGTAGTTTGTTTGTTTATTCACTCGCATTTACTCTATTCCGCACTTATTATTAAGTTAGAGTAAAATCAATCAAGCCATAATTTAATTTGGGGGTCTAAACAACTCGTGTTTTTAACACATTTTCGAGCTTTCAATTCTAATTCTAAATAATCATTGAAAATATGTATAAATAGATTAGTCAAATAAACAACATTCATCTAAAAGCCAAAATGATATGGTTCAAGCATGTTCCAATAAAAAATCATTTCAAATAATTACAACATATCAATTTCTAGAAAGAAACCTCATCCCCAAGAAATAATGAGCTATCCACATCAAACATTGTATTACTTTCTATTTTTTAAATTATCCACATAAAAAACAAATAAATAACCAGACATCATACAACCTAGAGATCATTACAAATTATCACAATAAAAAATGATATGACCGAAAATAAAGGTGGATAAATACTAACAAAATTATATAAATCACAACAGTGAGCTATTATACATTTATAGGAATTGAATACCACATGATTTAAAAAGAGGTTGAGCTTAAGAGTAAAATAGTGATCCTAGACCAATTAAATATTTTATTAAGCCACTCTACCACTTTGTCCTCAAATTAGAAACAAAGTCCATTAAACACACTCAATTCAAATTCACTAATTCCAAAGAATTTCCAAATATTATTTTCTATACTACAAGCAACATGCAATGCCTTATCTACTTTTGACTTCAATCAAGTGTAACAATTTATATTTTGATAATTACTAAACAAATGCAAGAGAATCAAATTTTACAAAAATATTTCTTCTTGATAAATTTATTTATATTTATTCCTTTAAAAAAATTTGTACTATGCAAAAAACTAATCAATTTATACAATGCAAACTATTGGGCTCTCTTAATTGTTAGACAATATGCCTTGCATTCAACTTGTGTAAAGATTCTAATCCCAAACATGTGTTTGTTTAACGCATAAATTATAGACAACTTTTAGCCTATGCACGATATCACCTATTCTCATTCCAGGCAATATGTATGTCCATAGTCTTGGCATAAATTATAGAAAACTTTTAGCCTTTGAACACAACATCATCTAATAATATATAAGAGAAGTCTTTTGCTTCAAGAATACAATTGACAAAAAAATATTTCCCACTAAAAGCATAAGTCTAGAAATAATCAATTATATGTTGAAGAAAATGCAATCGCTCATTTTTCTTATTCTACTGCAACTCTCGCATCCAAGAAATTGACGTTGGACCAAATGATCTAGATGAAGGTCATATTCCCATTTTCCTTGTCTCTTTGTTTTTCTCTTGTCAACTATCATTTGGCCAATCCTTGCAATTTGAGTTACTTCTCTAGTCACCTCTTTCTATTTTATCGTAGATTAAATTAAAGATTGCATAATATTTACAAAGGGAAAAAATTAAATATTATATAATATTTACAAAGGGGAAAATATCATATAATGAGCCCATGAGCTTTAGGCTTTAGCTTAAATGATACTTCCTCTTCCTGTAAAAGCAAGGTGGTGTGCAATTTACGAATTAAAAAAAAAATGAAAATGGAAATTAAATAAAGACCTTGAAAAATATTGATTCTTTGTTTGAAGAGAAATTTTTTTATTTATGTTAAATAAAGCTCAATATAGTAGTGGCAGTTCGGTTGTAAGAATGGTGGATTGTGACCAATCCAAAAATTCCTATCAACCAAATGAACTAAAAATATAGGTAAAGAATGTGATGTTGTGCTTATAGCTCCATGAACAAAATCATTATCTGTCTAAACTTCTCAACTCTCTCTTTAAATGTGCCATTGAAGCTTGTCATCCCCTCAAGTATCACTTGAAATCATCACATATCTCTAGCCAACCTTATAGCTTCCATGGCTGACATTAATTACCTCCACCGTGGTTGAATCCTTATCATAACACTTATGCTCACTCAATTTTGATATTGTTGCTTCCCTTGCATCTAGATGATTACTCCAGGGCTTCCTTAAAGAACACTGTTAGGTTTTATGCCTTTAGGAACTAAATGTAATAGAACTTCATTATGTATTATGTTGGCAAACCATGATCAAAACATAGAGTCTAGGTTTAAGCTTGCTCAAAGTGTGTTTATTTGTAAAAGTTGGAATCAAGTGATTGCAGGATTTATGGGTCTAAATTTGCAAGGCTCAATCGATCAAAAATTAGACTCGATCGATTGAACCTCGTGTAGATTAATTTTTCTGCAGAATTTTCCAACTCAACCCAAGCCTGGTTTGATGTGTACGGTTTTATGTTTTACTCCAAGTATAAAAGAAAAAACCCTAGCTACGTTTTAGAGGTCTTTGATGTGATGTGTGTTAAATCTCTTATGAGATCTAGAGGTGTTTACCTTCATACATACTTACGGTTATCAAGATCAAGATTTATGTCAAGAACTTGGTGATTACTTTAGTTGCTACATAAAGAATTTAAAGAAGATTTGAAACCTTTGCATGGAGTCTCAAAGTCACAAGTGGGAGTACTTATGGTTGCAGTGGATAATGGAAAGAAGTAGTTCATGGACTCGGAGTTGTCACGTGGTTGTGGTAGTAAGTTTTCTACTCGAGGTAGTAATAGGATGTTAGTGGTCTAAGTCTTATTGTACAAACTTCAATTCTTTTATAGTGGATCTGTTTTTACCTTGAGGATAGCTAGTTTAAATCCTCCCTAGGTTTTTTACCGGTATGGTTTTTCTGGGTTATCACATCATTTTTTTTTTTTCGCATTATTTACATGATATGTTTTAAATGTGTTAACCTAGATCTGAATAATTTATCTAAGTAATCACTTGGCTAAATAACTAGTGTAAAGTTGTTATTTACAACTATGTGTTTTGTTGGCTTATATTCCATGCCAAATTTAATTGTAATTCTATTCAATCTTTTGTACACTGTATTTATTGTGGGATTTGATTGCAAGGGCTATGTGATAGAGAGAGAGTGTGTGAAGACTTAAGCAATTGAAGACTGAAGAGTTTTTGCAGGTAGCTCGCGACTAAGCATCCCGCGAAGTGACCTATGTGACTTGCACATGCTGGAATGTGAAGAGTCAGGCCAAGATGGAAACAGCTGTGTTTTGTGAGTATCTCGCGGGTAAGGCCTTCCCGCGAGACATCCATGAGCCATTCTGTTTTGCCAGACTGTCCATTCTGATACACACTTTCTTCGCCCACACTATATATACCCACATTACCCACAAATGTTGAGGTGTACTTCCAAGATAAAACCCTAGCCAAACACCTTGAGAATTAGAGATTGTTATACCCACAATCCTTTACACATTTGCTTGTGAAATTTCCTCAACTCCTACCTCTCTATTTCCATACCATTGAGAGGTTGATAGCCCAAACACTTACCACACCCTTTCAGAGTGTCAAGTGAAGTTTTGGTGCTACTGGAAGCATTGGAAGAAGTCAAGGATGGCAGATGCAACATGGAGCTTGTTGCGGGATCCGGAGAACTAGACAAGACATAGTTCCGAGAAGCCTTGTTGGAGTAGGAGCTTGGAGGGCTTAGGTAAATCGGGTAGATTAGGCTTGGACGGTCACTTGCTAACCTGTGTATCCCAACTGATTATCTAGTGGATCGATTTCTGCTTGGAGGGCAGCAGAGAGGTTTTTCGCTGAGTTCTTTGGTTTCCTCTTTGATAACACATCGGCGTGTTAGCTTGTGTTTGCATCTTTCTTCCCTACTCTTTTACATTCCATTTTACTGCTGTGTTGCTTAGATTATGGATTAGAGTAGCTTGTTTGTTTATCCGCTCGCATTTACACTATTCCGCACTTAGTATTAAGTTAGTGTAAAATCTATCAAGATATAACTTTAATTTGGGGGTCTAAACAGCTCTTGTATTTTCAACACATTTTCGAGCTTTCAGTTAGGTTAAACAACTTGTGTTTTAAGGGGTCTAAAAATGTATAAACACTACACATTAAAATTTACCTTTACATACTACATTGAATTTATAAGGTTTCCAACTCAAATTGAATTCAATTTTTAAATATATAATACTATTGATATGTTAGAAATTAGACATTACATGATTTCATTCTTGTGAAGTGTGAAACTGCCTGGAAAATATTTATACCACTTAATCATCTGTTTCAATAAAGTTTAGAGAGTTAGAAAAAAATAAATAAATAAAAGAAAACTTTTTTAGAATTTTGTTTTTCCTGAATCAATAACCTATTGCCTTATATCACAAAACAACAAAGACAAAATCATAATAAATAAAGTAAGAATAGCTACAAACATTGAGAGGAAGTATGAGTTTCAACTTTAATATATATTTTTCAAGATTGTAGTTTTAATGTTTTAAACAACCCTAATGAGCTAAATCATATAATAATGGGCATAATGCATAACCTTGTCATTGTCAACATTATATTAAAATTAATAAAATATTTACTTAGAATGGATAAGAGGAAGCTTGACTATGTTCCACTTGAAAGCTCTCTAGCTTCAGATTGTAAATGCCAGTACATGAAGAGAAATGAATGAGTTGATAGAAAAACAAAGAATCAAGTAAACCCATCAATTGACTTCAAGGGGGAAAAAAATAAAAGGCTAAAGAATTGGAGTTCAATAACATATAATGAGAAAGGATGCTCACAAAACTATTAAAGAATGATCATTTGAAACACAACTCCTACAAAATGATATGAACTCAACAAAGCAATTAAAATTTTACTTTTTGTAATATCAAAATTGATGCATTGTTCAAAAGAGTACTAGCATATGATTCGTTTACTTGCAAAGTGGGCAAGGAAAGAATTGTAAACGAATCAGACATCAGTAAGCTAGTCTATCTCCAAGCCATAGTTAAAGAAATTGTTGGTGCAAAATACAATGATAATGGAAATAACACAAAGAGAAACTAAATAGTACTTCTGAATATTATTAATGTAAAGAAAGGAATTACACAACACAATTTGGGCTGAGGCGCGGCACTCGCTCTCTTTAAGGAGATTCAAGCCCTTGGTTGGCTAAACTTTGTAACCGGTGCAGACCTCCACTCTTAACCTCCCCCTTGCGCACGTATCTAGCCCAATATTTGAGACAATTCATTTTAGCCCATTAATCACCACAATTAAAAAAAATAAAAAAGTCTCTCTCCTTTTCAATGTGGGATTAAACATTTTCACTAACTCCTCATCTTCCATATTCACTCCCATATCTTTACATTTATGTTATAACATTTATTTATTTTAATTATTTAATATTAAAATGCTCTAACAGAAACATTATGTTTGTATCCCCTAGGTCGATTAGCAGCACCACGTGAATTCACTAAGAAGTGAGAATTGCATTATAGGTGGTTACCATGTTCCAAAAGGCACTCGATTAATCACAAACGTATGGAAAATCCAAACAGATCCATGCATATGGTCAGACCCATTAGAGTTCAAGCCCGAAAGATTTCTCACCACCCACAAGAGTTCTCATCAAACCTCGCTTACACCTTCCAAGCTTTATAGATTAAAGACTGTCTAATATATAATTCATGTGCACGTCTAAGAATTGTGATTTGATCAAAATTTGCCATGATTTGTCTATACTTTGTTACTGGGCATGCCATTTTGTAGGACACTATGAGTTTACTATTGTGAAATGGAAATAACAATGCCTAATAATTGTGGGAAAATGGTTATTTCTCCACCTTCATTATGTTGGGTTATTCAGACATAAATAGATTTGAATTTTGTCAACCTCATCCTCCAAAGTGAGATTTTGACATAAGGAATCGAAGTTTCTATACACCATAAAATGTCAAATCATGGGCTTCACATTTTAGGAATAAAAAAATAATTAACTGCGATTGTGTTGTTTTTAGATTAAATTAAGTTAGAACTACCATGCAATATGTTGTATCATAATCTAACACAAACTAAGAAGATTTTTCTCAAAAAAAAAAAAAAAAATTTTTTTTTTTTTTTTTTTTTTTTTTTTGAAATCAAGGTGATCAAGCAGGTGGTCTCAGGAATAATTGCCTCCTAAACTTAATCACCCTAAAAGGAGCTCATTCCCTTCTAAACTACGTTGCAAGTTTTACCCCCATTGACAAGAGATATTATGTTAAATTACCGATCGTACTAAAAGTTTAAACTATTGAAATATTGTAAATTTAATCATTTAAACACATGCTTCTAACAAAGTATCTTATCAGTCTGACCTCTGAAATATCTCTCCCTATCTCTCCTTTGTTTTAAATTCCATTTTTGATCGCCGTTTTGGATTCATTAGTTAATTGTAGGGTAGTCAAATTCCTTAATAATTGTCTTCTTTAAATTGCATCTTGAACATTTCAATTTGAACTTATCACGTTACAAACTTGATTCAAATTATAATGTCATGGAATTTGCCAATCACAAAGCATCAACATATAATATAACAATTTTTTTACATGCATGCGAGATATATATTCATTGCATTCACATGAATCAAATGTTCTTTTGATTTAGGGCATAGCCCTCCCACTTTTGTCAAAAGAATAAATTTAGAGACACAATTTTTTCTACAACTTGCTAAAGTGACAGGTTGTGAGTGGTGAAATTAAAAATGATATTAATGATGGGTTCATATATACGTGATATCTACCACTTAAAACTAGCCGCTCAAAACTATACATGAGAAGGTTGTGCTCTCCTACTCTTTGGAGGGCCCTCCTTTGCTGTTTTACGATAATTTATTGTTGCTTATGTTTTCGTTCTTCCCCTAGCTAGTGGGTTAATAATTTTGTCATTTAAATATAAGCCACACAAGTCTATTAGAAAGAAAATGATATATCATGGAATAACATTTATACAAAACAAGTAGATGACTCAAAAAAGACTAGAGATTGTTTCAAACAAAAGAAAGAAAAAAACCAAAATGGATGCCCCCATAGAGTCTGGGCTATTCGCAGCGCCGGCGTTCAATGCAGACCCCACAATTTCTACCATCATTTGTTTTAGAATATATATTTAAATATAAGCCACACAAGTCTATTAGAAAGAAAATGAAATATCATGGAATAATATTTATACAGAACAAGTAGATGACTCAGAAAAGTACTAGAGATTGTTTCAAACAAAAGAAAGAAAAAACCAAAATGGAAAAGAGATTTGAAAAGTACTAGAGATTTGAATTTTGCCAATCTCATCCTCCAAAGAGAAATTTTGTAGTAAGAAATCAAAATTTCTATACACCATAAAATGTTGAATCTTGGGCTTCACATTTTATGCACAAAAATATAAATAACTACGATCGTGTTGTTTTCAAATTAAATTAAGTTAGCACTACCATACAATATGTTGTATCATAATCTAACACAAACTAAGAAGATTTTTCTCAAAAAAAATTTTATTTTGTTTTAAATCAAGGGCAGAGCAGAGCAGGTGGTCACAGGAATAATTGCCTCCTAAACTCGATCACCCTAAAAGAAGCTCATTCCCTTCTAAACTACATGCTTGTATTGCAAGTTTTACCCCATTGACAGGAGAAAGTAAAATTATCGATTATCCTAAAAGTTTAAATTATTAGAATATTGTAAATTTAATCATTTAAATATATACTTCTAACAAAGTATCTTATAAGTCTGTCCTCTGAAATATCTCTCCCTATTCCTCCTTTGTTTTAAATTCCATTTTTGATGGCTGTTTTGGATTTATTAGTTAATTGTAGGGCAAGAAAATTCCTTAATAATTGTCTTCTTTAAGTTGCATCTTGAACATTTCAATTTGAACTTATCACGTTACAAACTTGGTTCAAATTATAATGTCGTGGAATTTGCCAATCACAAAACATCAAAATATAATATAACATTTTTTTTTTACATGCGAGATATATATTCATTGAATTCACATGAATAGCATGTTCTTTTGATTAAGGGCATAGCCCTCCCACTTTTGTCAAAAGAATATATTTAGAGACACGATTTTTTCTATAACTTACTAAAGTGACAGATTGTGAGTGGTGAAATTAAAAATGATATTAATGATGGGTCCATATATACATGAAAAGGTTGTGCTCTCCTACTCTTTGTAGGGCCCTCCTCTACTGTTTTACAGTAATTTTATTGTTGCTTTTGTTTTCTTTCTTCCCCCTGTGGGTTAATAATTTTGTTTCCTTTCATTAAAAAGGGAAAGAAAAAAAAGTTTGACATATCGTTTTTTTAGAAACAAAAACACACTACACACTCAAGAGGGAGAGAAAAAATTGGCAGGTATCTAACCAGAGGCAAAACACTCTGTCATTTATATATAAGCCACACAAGTCTATTAGAAAGAAAATGATATGTCATGGAATAATATATACAGAATGAGTAGATGACTCAAGAAAGTGCTAGAGATTGTTTCAAACAAAAGAAAGAAAAAACGAAAATGGATGCCGACATACAATATGGACTTTCTAGCACTGGTGATCAGTGCAGACCCCACAATTTCTATCATCATTTGTTTCAGAATATATATATATAGTGACTAGTTACTTTGACCCGACTCTCACTGAAACCATGCCTGATTGGTAGGGACTTTCTTCGCAGCGTCCAAAGGTTTATAAAAAATTCAGAATGAAAAAACAAAAATGATTGGATCGTGTTGAAATATTTGATTTTGACAGCTAGAAATTTGTGTCCTTTAACAAATTTTCTTAGGGTAATTGATAATAAATTATATTAAAATAAAATTTAATATAATTTTTATTAGAAATATAAAAAATTGCCACCAAAATTAATAATTTTCTCATTTTCTCATAAAATATTTTTAAAAATAATTTCTAAACCAATGCACTTATAACATTCTTTAACATATTCATAAGTAATTTATCTACTCTTATCTGTCTTCTGCAGCAGTTGTAGAAAATCACAAACAGGAAAAACAAATCATATGTAAAGCAAGATTTTTTATTGTGATTGACATTATCATGTTTGGGACTTAATGTGAATGGTTTTAGACCCCTTAAAAACAACCAGATTGGTTAGCCTAGATTAATTAGCCAAGTTGTTACTTAGTTAAATTATGCAATACTAGGTTAAAGCAATCAAATAATCATATCAAAAGAATAAAGCAGCGGAATAATAAAAGACACAATGATATGATCACCTAGGAAACCACACAGTAAAAACCTGGGGAGGATTTGACCCACTAATCCTCAAGGCAAACCTGAATCCACTATGAAAGAATCGAAGTTCATACAAAAGGACTACAAGCTCCCCGCTCGACTTCCTAATGCTACCCACCAGTAGAACTTACTGACACGACCACGTGCAAGCTCCGAATCCACGGACTCCTTCTTTCTTGAATTCTTCAATCAGCTACAAGCACCCACGCTTGATATTCTTTAAGCTTCAATGGTAGCAACCAAGTTGATCATCAAGATGTTGAAGTAATCTCAATCTTGAAAATCCTAAGCTTTGTGTAAAGGAAATCTCCTTTAGATCTCACAAGAGATTTACACAAAACAGCAATGTATGAGCAATAATACAACTGGAGCAACTCTAAAAACGTGGTTAGGGTTTTGCCTTATATACCTAGGGAAAAAACATAAAACCCTAAACGTTTAATGAGTTAAGGCTGAGTTGGAAAACTGCAGAAAAACGCAATCTGATCGATTTTCGATTGATCGAATCTATTCTTCAATCGATCGAGCCAGACCGAAATGCTCCAATGCATCTACAATCTCTCGATTCCAACTTTACAATAATTAAACAACTTTGAGCACATTTTAACAAGACTAAACATATTGTTTTGATCATGGTTTGCCAATATTACAAATTAGAGTTCTAAATACATAAATTCCTAAACCTTTAGAACCTAACAAACTCCCCCTTTGGTAATCCATGACAAAACACAAATTAAAAGCTCAAAGTTTACAAGTAAAAAACCCTTTACAAAAATAATGCTCATAAACTCAAATTCAACCCTAACTACTATCCATCGGTTGCAAGTGTAGACAGCAACTTTGTTGAATCAACCTGTATATTCCTGAAATACTCAACAAACGCATAAACGCATGTGTGACAGAAAAGAGTAAAGCAACAGGTATAACATTCTTGTAAGATTCACACAACACAAAATAAAGACATATATGAATGAACATCTCATAAATATAAATTAATAAGCAGTGAATCATAAAGCAACAAGAATCAATGAATATAACATGTATATCAATCAATGTTACTCCCCCTAACATGAATATCCCCAGAAATGATATACAACGTGAAGCACCTAGATACAATCTAAAAAAGTCCACAAGCTCCTCAAAAACACAAAGTAACAAAAAGTCTCCCCCTAACTACAAAAACTCCTCTACAAGTCAAAAACTCCATTCCCCCTTTTTGTGACGGAATGCCAAAGGGCAATCACAAGTCACCATCAAAAGGAGGTGGTGAGGGTGAATGAAGACGCGCAAAGTCGGCTCGCAGAGCACGAATCTCATCTAGCAAGTCCACCAAAATCTGACCATGAGCCGCCTGAACGGTTATGACAGTCTCCAAGGTACGACGAACATTGAAGTCATCCGAAGGAGGTGGAGGAACAGCAGCAGCAGCATCACCAGCAGGATCAGGAACATCCTCACCAGCAGGACTTGTAGAAGAAGAAGGAGGAGGAGCACTACTAGATGGCTCAGACCTAGGGTGTTTAGAACCAGCTCGAAGATGAGCGGCCCTCTGTCTAAGAAAAGACGCACCTATGGGAGCTATCACATGAACGGGCTCAGAGGAAGGGAAGCCACTAAGATCAAGATAAAGCAAAATCTTATGAATAAAAATAGGATGCACAAGAGCATGAGTAGTAGAAGAACTCCTATAAACATCGTTCAAAGAACGAAGAAAGAGATGAGGAAAACTAATAGGAGCATCAGTAACCAGGGCGTACAAAAATACACACCTCTCAAGAGGAATGGTGTGGACATGAGAGATGGGCCAGATAGAATGACAGGCTATCCTAAAGAACAGATAGTGCAACCCGGAGAGCTCAGCAGAAGTGATCCTAAGATCAGAACCCCATTGGACAGTAGTCCCAGTGATGTAAGACAAGACATCACTCAACTCGGGAGACTCAGCATAAGGATAGACAGGATGACGTACCAAAGGTACCCCTAGAGTATCAGCCACTACCTGAGGAGTAATGGAGTACTCTACGCCTCGTATCCAACTCTTAACTAGAGTGTTGGAAGCATAGACGCGGATAGAGATGTTCGAGAAGAACTCTCTAATCAGGGTAGTTGGAGGAGGAGGATCAGACACATCCAACAAAGGTAACTAGCCCCTACGCTCAAAATTTGCCCTAATGGCAGGATCAACCTCATCTAGAATAACAGAACGCTCAGCCCAAATATTCCTCTGAAGATTCAGCTTCTCAAAAGTCTCTTGGTTTTTCTCACTCGAAAACCTTTTACGGTCAAAGGAAGGTAGGGGAGGAGAAGGAGAGGGAACAGACCTACGGGCTCTAGTCTTCCTAGGCATGATGCTAAGGAAAGGATAGAGACATAAGGAAAAAACCAAAAAGAATAAAAAAAATCTAAGGGCAGACTGCAAGTTAGCACAAAAATCAATAGAATAAAAATCTATATGATGCATGAACAATTACAATGCCATGATGCATGTACTAATGCAGAAAACACAGTTCAAATTAAGTTCAATTACACAAAATTGGCTCGTACATAGAGTTTCTAACAAAAACCCTAAAAATTTGAAAACCACTTGAAAAATTTTGCAACAAATTGATGAATTGATCATTATACAAGGTTGAAAACAGATTAGAATAACCAATTTCATCAATACAACAAGCCAATTTCATTAATTAAACTTTAATTGAACAAAATCCCCAATTCGGATCAATTAGAAACCCTAGAATTTGAAATTTTTCACAAAACCCAAAATTGATCAAATTAAACTATTAAGATCATGTTTATAGCATGTCCCCACAAAAACCCATTGATCAATTTCACAAAATTAGGTTTGAATCAACACAAATTCCAAATAGAAAAAGTTCCGAAATTTTGAGCAAAAATGCATGAAAAATGCATGAAATAAGTAAATAAACTCAAAAAGGAAGGACAAAACAGACTTACCGGCTTGAGGAAAGAGAAATTTTGCAAAAATTTCAGAGGAAAACGACAAAAATTTGACTGTGGAGCCTTGCCTCGTCGGAGAGAGAAAGAAAGTTTGAAAAAAAACTTTTGAAAAATGTTTGGAATCAGTCAAAGAACAGTGTTTTAACACCTGATTCGCAACATTCAATTGATCGAAAATCACATTCGATCGATCGAATCAAACAGTCATTTTGAAACAAATTAGAGCACTTTTTCGATTGATCGAAAATCAGAATGGATCGATCGAAATGGGCAGAGGCTCTAAAATTTTTTTAGAAAAATCACAGTTTTGAAAAACTCAAACCATATTTTGAAAATAACTCCTCAAAGCATTAAACTACAGAAACAAAATGCATGAGTATGAGATGGAATGCTTTTTCAAAAACCCAAGTTTTAATTCTAGTTTCTTCAAGAAAATTTCAGCCATTCTTCCTTTCAAATTCTCAAGAAAAAAAAATGTTTTGCATAATTCTCAAAGTATTTTCAAACTTGGTTGGTCAGACCAAAAACACACATAATAAGATGTACAAAGTTTAGCAAAGAGTAACTTGTGTAGTGTGTGCAACTAGCAAAAACTTGAGATACATGTGAAGTGATATGTAAATAGCAATTAATCACAAAGTTTACAAAATTCATCACATAGAATTTAAAAGAGACTATCACCTAAAGAGTTACATCCTATAACTCCCACATCTCCTAGAACAGAAGCTTGCAATCATGTAAGTTTCTTGAATTTTTCCCCATTATTAGGTGAAATTTGGCATCAAGCCTAATAGTACACACCAGTTTTAGTTATGTGAATTGGTATCAAGCCTAATAGTACACACCAATTTTAAGCATTAAGCATTTAACAGAGACTACACCTTATGTTCTTTTTGTGCATGTGCTACACTTTCTCGAGCACAAAATCTTATGATATGCACTAAGGTGTTCATGATTGGCTAGTGAATAGTGGTGAAATGGTTATTTATGCCTTTCTCAAAAAGATCAAGTCCGACAGTCAAATAACATATGACTTCAAGATCAAGACAAAGTGATTAATAACCACAAACATCTTTCCCACACAACTTGCACTACAAATTTCAACTAGTCAAGTGCAATATATAAGCTCATCAAAGCTAAACAAGGTACATAAGACATGTTATGTGTAAATAAATTGACCAACCTTGTTTTCAAAAACCAAGAAACATAATGTCAAACATATTTTTGCTTTCTCCTTTTCTCCCTTTTTTTTATTTTTTATTTTATTAAAAGAGAAAACAAATAAATCCTAGAATGAAATGCATGAATGTAATGCAATGCAAATCCTAGAAAAAAAACAAAAACACAAATACCAAAGAACAATGGTCACAGAGGATAGAGCAATGAAGCACAAGGACCATGTTAGAAAGACTCAATTAGGATGAGTCTTTTGCATCCAAAACCTTTTAGATGCATCACGAGCATTGGAGTTCTTATTCATATTCGAGTGATTTCCAACTCCAGGATTGGAATAAAGGTTCAACACCTTTACCAATTCACCAATAAGTGCCATAGGATCTTGTGCTTGAAGCACATGCACTTTTGGTTTGTTTGCTCTCTTAGCAGCTTGAAGCTTGTAACAGTTAGGACGAATGTGTCCAGACTTACCACAATAATGACAAACCTAAGCAGGTTTACCATGCATCTTGTCCTTAGAAAGGGCAGAATCCTTAGGTTTAGACTCTCTCACATTAACCCTAATCTTCCTAGGAGGTGAAACTTCTACAGGTTTAACAACCTTACTCACAGGGGGTTTGACAGTTTCACTCACAACCTCACTCACGGAAGGTTCAGAAGAAGAAGAAGGAACAAAATTCGTGGAATGTGGTCCAGAATCAAAGATGTTTTCAACATATCCTAACCCAGATTTATCAGAAGGATACTTTTGAACATTCAGCATTTGATCAAATTTAGAACTAGCAGATCTAGCAACAGATAAATCATGTTCCAAAGTTTTAATTTTATCAAGCAAAAGCATGTTCTCAAATTTAACATTGTTCAAAAGATCATTAGCATCAAATAGTTTAACAAGCAAATTTTTCTTTTCAAGCTCAAGAGATTCAATTTTCTTCAGGCCAAGTTCAACATTCATAGCATCCCTTGCAGCAATTTTGCAAAGTTTATTGTAGGCCTCTTGAAGATCTGCATCCTCAGAGAGTTCCCCATCAGAAGGGTTCTCTTCAACAGATATGCTTTCATTGACTACAGCTGTAGCAGTGAAAGCAATGAAGTTTCCATCCTCATCACATCCGGACTCATCATCAGAAACCTCATTATCGCTAAGGGTTACAGCCATAGCTTTACCCTTAGTCCTCAAGAATGTAGGACATTCAGATTTCACATGACCATACCCTTGACAGCCAAAACATTGAGGACCCAAAGAATTATTTGAAGATTGACCAACTTTTCCTCTAAGTTTTTCAAAGTTATTAACCTTAGTGGGATCATTCTTCTTAAACTTTTTAGGTTCAGCGATGTAAGTATCTCTTGCCTTTCTGTTGGTTTTCTTAAGAAAGTTTTTAAAGTTTTTGGCAAGATACGCAATCTCTGTAGCAGAGAGCTCATCATCAAATCCACCACCATCAACATCATCAACTGACTTAAGAGCTATTGATTTGGATTTGTTCACTTTAGGTAGGTCAGACTTATAGGACTGAAGAGATCCTACAAGCTCATCAACAGGGATGGAGTCCACATCCTTGCTTTCAGTGATGTCAGTCACTTTGGGTCTAAAGTCTTTAGTTAAATATCTAAGTATCTTCCTAACAATTTTAGGTTGATCATAGATTTCACCCAAATTAAAAGCAGAATTAACAATATCATTCAGTTTGGCATAAAATTCATCAAAGAATTCATCATCAGACATCCTAATGCTTTCAAACCTAGAAGTTAATTGCTACAGTTTGTTTATCTTAACTGCCTTTGTGCTTTCATGCACAGTTTGGAGGATTTTCCAAGCAGTATGAGCAACCTCAATATTTGAGATCCTCTTAAATTCCTCCATTGAAACAGCATTGAAGATGCCATTCATAACTTTGCTATTGAAGCCTACTACTTCTTTTTCAGAAGTTTGCCACTCACTCACAGGAGTAGTGGGCTTCTGCCATCCGTATTCAACGAAATTCCAAACCCTCTCATCAACTAATTTCAGGAATGCTTTCATCCTTACTTTCCAATAAGCATAGTTGTTCCCATCAAAGTGAGGAGGAACAACAAGAGAGTGTCCATGCTCCATGACAACAGGGGTCAAGGATCAACTCAGAGATAAAAAAAAAAATCTCTAACAGAAGAGCTACCTGCTCTGATACCACTTGAACGGTTTTAGACCCCTTAAAAACAACCAGATTGGTTAGCCTAGATTAATTAGTCAAGTTGTTACTTAGTCAAATTATGTAATACTAGGTTAAAGCAATCAAATAATCATATCAAAAGAATAAAGCAGCGGAATAATAAAAGACACAATGATATGATCACCTAGGAAACCACACGGTAAAAACCTAGGGAGGATTTGACCCACCGATCCTCAAGGCTAACCAATCCAATTGTTGTTTTAAGGGGTCTAAAACCGTTCATAATGAAATCACATTGGGGTCTCTTGCAAACAGTTTCTTAAAGTAGAAAAATGATGCCGAAATTCTTTTTATTTTTTATGTTTTGATAACTGAAATAAAGGAAAGCAGTACTTTGAAAAGTATGAAAAAATTAATAGATCAAATAAATAATAGAAATATTTTACTAAAGTGAAAAAAATAAAGTATAGAATAATGAATATGATAAGATTGTTTAAAAAGTGATTGAGTAAAATACAAAAAATAAATAAATTTTTATCTTGAAACCACACACACACACACACACACACACATATATATATATATATATATATTGTAGGGTCCAAGTTTGATGGGCCAAGCACAAACTTTGCAGACTCAGCCCAATGAACCCCAAACAATGAATTTGTAGAGAATGGGTTAAACAGCTGGGCTAGAAATGGATTTAGCAACGATTCAAATAGACAAGTAAAGAAAAAATGATGTTCAGACTAGTATTCAGTAGGAATCCTCTTGAATCCGAAGAGGTTTATGGTTTACAGACTTAAATGAATACAATTTTTTCTCCTCCCCCCCCCCCCTCTTTTCTATAAGACCTATTCCCTTTATATATACTACTTCCTCCTCATCTTCACCGTACACTTGTTCTTCATCTAAGCATCCACTTGAGTACTAGTCACATCAGATGTTTGCTTTAATCTGCCGTAAGTGGTAGTAGTTGAGGTTGCACTGTTCAGGTGTCTTCTCCACATAAATGCGGCCAGGAAAGTTGCTGCATTGCATTAAATGCGGTGGTAGCTGCTTTTCCTTTAAGATCTTTTATGTTCTTCACACCCCTAAGCGTGCCCAGAGCTCACTCTTTACCGTGGAATCTGCTGGAAAGGGTTGCTAGGGTCTTCAGTATATTTGCTTGATCAAGCTCTCTAGCGATTCGATGAGGGGAACCTCTTCGGACCAACTGGGTTGTCCTTGGACATACCCTTCATCCCTTCTCGAGTGTATTTTCACCAAACGGACTCAGCGCTAATCACTTTTACCTCTTCGGACAAACGGTGATATTCAAATTGAGCCTCAGGCCCAATACGTAGCGTTGGGCTTTCTCACCCACATATATATATATATATATATATATTTATATTAATATATATTTAGAGAGACTAATTTAATTGCTCTTTATCATAGAATCCTGTCTATTGTGTTGTCCATAGAAAATTTTAATGTTAAGATTGTGATTGCTACTTGTTAGTGGGTTAATAATTTTGTCATTGAAATATAAGCCACACAAGTCTTTTAGAAAGAAAATGATATATCATGGAATAATATTTATACAGAACAAGTACATGACTCAGAAAAGTACTAGAGATTGTTTCAAACAAAAGAAAGAAAAAACCAAAATGAAAAAGTACTAGAGATTGTTTCAAACAAAAGAAAGAAAAAACGAAAATGGATGCCGACATACAGTATGGACTTTCTGGCACTGGTGATTAGTGCAGACCCCACAATTTCTATCATCATTTGTTTCAGAATATATATATCTATATATATGAGAAATGTTATGTCTACAACATTTCTACAATATTTTTACAACATTTCTTAAGTGGCAGGTTGTTATTGGTCGTTATTGTTGGGGCAAAAAAGTAATCTTAGTGTTAGATTCAAATTTGAACCAATAACAACTAACCACCTGTGATTTGTTGTAAAAATGTTGTAAAATTGTTGTAGACGTAGCATCTATATATATATATATATATATAGTGACTAGTTACTTTGACCCGACTCTCATTGAAACCATGCCTGATTGGTAGGGACTCTCTTCGCAGCGTCCAAAGGTTTATAACAAATTCAAAATGAAAAAAAAAAAAATGATTGGATCGTGTTGAAATATTTGATTTTGACAGCTAGAAATTTGTGTCCTTTAACAAATTTTCTTAGGGTAATTGACAATAAATTATATTAAAATAAAATTTAATATAATTTTTATTAGAAATATAAAAAAATACCACCAAAATTAATAATTTTTTCATTTTCTCATAAAATATTTTTAAAAATAATTTCTAAACCAATGCACTTATAACATTCTTTAACATATTCATAAGTAATTTATCTACTCTTATCTGTCTTCTGCAGCAGTTGTAGAGAATCACAAACAGGAAAAACAAATCATATGTAAAGCAAGATTTTTTATTGTGATTGACGTTATCATGCTTGGGACTTAATGAAATCACATTGGGGTCTCTTGCAAACAGTTTCTTAAAGTAGAAAAATGATGCCGAAATTCTTTTTATTTTTTATGTTTTGATAACTGAAATAAAGGAAAGCAGTACTTTGAAAAGTATGAAAAAATTAATAGATCAAATAAATAAAAGAAATATTTTACTAAAGTGAAAAAAATAAAGTATAGAATAATGAATATGATAAGATTGTTTAAAAAGTGATTGAGTAAAATACAAAAAATAAATAAATTTTTATCTTGAAACCACACATATATATATATATATTTATATTAATATATATTTAGAGAGACTAATTTAATTGCTCTTTATCATAGAATCCTGTCTATTGTGTTGTCCATAGAAAATTTTGACGTTAAGATTGTGATTGCTACTTGTTAGTGGGTTAATAATTTTGTCATTTAAATATAAGCCACACAAGTCTTTTAGAAAGAAAATGATATATCATGGAATAATATTTATACAGAACAAGTAAATGACTCAGAAAAGTACTAGAGATTGTTTCAAAAAAAGAAAGAAAAAACCAAAATGGAAAAGTACTAGAGATTGTTTCAAACAAAAGAAAGAAAAAACGAAAATGGATGCCGACATACAGTATGGACTTTCTGGCACTGGTGATCAGTGCAGACCCCACAATTCCTACCATCATTTGTTTCAGAATATATATATAGTGACTAGTTACTTTGACCCGACTCTCACTGAAACCATGCCTGATTGGTAGGGACTCTCTTCGCAGCGTCCAAAGGTTTATAAAAATTCAAAATGAAAAAACAAAAATGATTGGATCGTGTTGAAATATTTGATTTTGACAGCTAGAAATTTGTGTCCTTTAACAAATTTTCTTAGAGTAATTGATAATAAATTATATTAAAATAAAATTTAATATAATTTTTATTAAAAATTTAAAAAAATGCCACCAAAATTAATAATTTTCTCATAAAATATTTTTTAAAATAATTTCTAAACCAATGCACTTATAACATTCTTTAACATATTCATAAGTAATTTATCTATTCTTATCTGTCTCCTGCCGCAGTTGTAGAAAATCACAAACAGGAAAAACAAATCATATGTAAAGCAAGATTTTTGATTGTGATTGACGTTATCATGCTTGGGACTTAATGAAATTACATTGGGGTCTCTTGCAAACAGTTTCTTAAAGTAGAAAAATGATGCCGAAATTCTTTTTATTTTTTATGTTTTGATAACTGAAATAAAGGAAAGCAGTACTTTGAAAAGTATGAAAAAATTGATCAAATAAATAAAAGAAATATTTTACTAAAGTGAAAAAAATAAAGTGTAGAATATCGAACATGATAAGATTGTTTAAAAAGTGATTGAGTAAAATACAAAAAATAAATAAATTTTTATCTTGAAACCACACACACATATAAAAATATATATATATATATATATATATATGTATATATTTATATTAATATATATTTAGAGAGACTAATTTAATTGCTCTTTATCTTAGAATCCTGTCTATTGTGTTGTCCATAGAAAATTTTGACGTTAAGATTGTGATTGCTACTTGTTAGTGGGTTAATAATTTTGTCATTTAAATATAAGCCACACAAGTCTTTTAGAAAGAAAATGATATATCATGGAATAATATTTATACAGAACAAGTACATGACTCAGAAAAGTACTAGAGATTGTTTCAAACAAAAGAAAGAAAAAACCAAAATGGAAAAGTACTAGAGATTGTTTCAAACAAGAGAAAGAAAAAACGAAAATGGATGCCAACATACAGTATGGACTTTCTGGCACTGGTGATCAGTGCAGACCCCACAATTCCTACCATCATTTGTTTCAGAATATATATATAGTGACTAGTTACTTTGACCCGACTCTCACTGAAACCATGCCTGATTGGTAGGGACTCTCTTCGCAGCGTCCAAAGGTTTATAAAAAATTCAAAATGAAAAAACAAAAATGATTGGATCGTGTTGAAATATTTGATTTTGACAGCTAGAAATTTGTGCCCTTTAACAAATTTTCTTAGAGTAATTGATAATAAATTATATTAAAATAAAATTTAATATAATTTTTATTAGAAATATAAAAAACTGTCACCAAAATTAATAATTTTTTAATAAAATATTTTTAAAAATAATTTCTAAACCAATGCACTTATAACATTCTTTAACATATTCATAAGTAATTTATCTATTCTTATCTGTCTCTTGCCGCAGTTGTAGAAAATCACAAATAGGAAAAACAATTCATATGTAAAGCAAGATTTTTGATTGTGATTGACGTTATCATGCTTGGGACTTAATGAAATCACATTGGGGTCTCTTGCAAACAGTTTCTTAAAGTAGAAAAATGATACCGAAATTCTTTTTATTTTTTATGTTTTGATAACTGAAATAAAGGAAAGCAGTACTTTGAAAAGTATGAAAAAAATTAATAGATCAAATAAATAAAATAAATATTTTACTAAAGTGAAAAAAAATAAAGTATAGAATAATGAATATGATAAGATTGTTTAAAAAGTGATTGAGTAAAATAAAAAAATAAAAAAATAAATTTTTCTCTTGAAACCACACACACATATATATATATATATATATATTTATATTAATATATATTTAGAGAGACTAATTTAATTGCTCTTTATCTTAGAATCCTTTCTATTGTGTTGTCCATAGAAAATTTTGACGATAAGATTGTGATTGCTACTTGTTAGTGGGTTAATAATTTTGTCATTTAAATATAAGCCACATAAGTCTTTTAGAAAAAAATGATATATCATGGAATAATATTTATACAGAACAAGTACATGACTCAGAAAAGTACTAGAGATTGTTTCAAACAAAAGAAAGAAAAAACCAAAATGGAAAAGTACTAGAGATTGTTTCAAACCATTGTTAATAAATTATATTATAAAATTTTTGGTACAATTTTTATGAAAAGTATTAAAAGTTGTCAACAAAATTAATAAATTTTTTTTATTTTCTTATAAAATGATTTTAAAAGTAGTTTCTAAACCAATGCATTTAGAACATTCTTTAACATATCCGTAAGTAATTTATCTACTCTTATATGTCTCCTGCAACAGTTGTAGAAAATCACAAATAGGGAAAAAAAGAAAAAGAAAAAAAAATTCAAATCATCTAAATTTCCTAGGGCACTCTATTAATAGATTTCCTTAAATCCTAATCACCATTTTATGATTTAAGGGTCTAGATTCTGCCATGTCAGCATTCCATTAACAATAATCTTAATTGTTTTATTTGCAACATTATTTTATTTTTTAAAGAGTATTGTTAGTGGAATGCTGACATGGTAAAATCTAGACCATTAAATTATTAAAAAATAATTAAGATTTAAGAAAATTTATTTAGTAAAGTACACTAGAAAATCTAAAAGATATGAATTAAAAAAAAAAATTCATATGTAAAGCAAGATTTATGATTGTGATTGACGTTATCATGCTTGGGACTTAATGCAATCATAGTGGGGTCTCTTGCTAGCTGTTTCTTAAAATAGAAAAATGATACCGAAATTCTTTTTATTTTTTATTTTTTATTTTTTAAAATGATAACTGAAATAAAGGAAAGCAGTACTTTGAAAAGTAAGAAAAAAATTAATAGATCAAATAAATAAAAGAAATGTTTTACTAAAGTGAAAAAAATAAAGTATAGAATAATGAATATGATACGATTTTTTAAAAAGTGATTGAGTAAAATACATAAAATAAATAAAATTTTATCTTGAAACTAAACACACATACATATATATATATATATATATTAATACATATTTAGAGAGACTAATTTAATTGCTCTTTATCTTAGAATCCTTTCTATTGTGTTGTCCATAGAAAGTTTTGACGATAAGATTGTGATTGCTACTTGCTAGTATATCATTAAACAATCAATTGTACTTTGAACCGTCTAATAATGGAGAAGAAAATAATGAAAGAAGACAAAGGAAGGAAAAACTGAGAAGATATTTTCTTACCCAATCTATCACTATCAATCAGATAGATGTTGGTTGTTGTGAAATGAAAATAAGAATGACTAATAATTGGGAGAAAATGGTTATTTCTCCACGTTCGTTATTAATATTAATATACTATATAAAAAAAGTCATGTTTTACAAGATATGATTGAACTAGCTATTTGGCCCCCACCTTTTCCTTTATTATTTTCTCTCCTTAGAATTTACATGGCCTTTATTCTCTCATCTCTTTCTCAAGCAAGCTTGGAAATTAAGAAGGTGTCAAATACGTTAGAGTTGAAAGAACAGGAAAAACGCCACATATATTAAAATTAATTATCAAAGAATAATACGAAGTATCAGTGACCTTCACTTTATGGCACTGAGGAAGGACCGCAAACAATGCTAAAAAAATCATATCCCAAGGTGTTGAACCAATAGAGTTCATTCCAAACAAGGAAAATAACTAGACTTTTTGTAATTGACAGACATGACATAATGCCATCAACCATTGGAGATGGACAATGTAATAAAAGTCATATCCAAAGGTGTTGAACCAATAGGGTTCATTACAAACAAGGACAAATAACTAGACTTTTTTCTAATTGACAGACATGATACCGCAAACAATGCTAAAAAAATCATATCCCAAGGTGTTGAACCAATAGAGTTCATTCCAAACAAGGAAAAATAACTAGACTTTTTGTAATTGACAGACATGACATAATGCCATCAACTATTGGAGATGGACAATGCAATAAAAGTCATATCCAAAGGTGTTGAACCAATAGAGTTCATTCCAAACAAGGACAAATAACTAGACTTTTTCTAATTGACAGACATGATATAATGCCATCAACTATTGGAGATGGACCATGAATTTAAGTTAACGGGGTTGAAGTATAAAAAGAAAAAAAAATCAAATAGATATTCATATAGTATTAAAAAATTATAAATATATAAAATTGTTGTTTAATTTCTAAATATACTAAGATGCAATCATTTACCAATAAAAACAAAAACAAAAACAAAAAAGTTTTTTTTAATACTAGGCTGGCTATAATTTTTTTTTTTTTTTTTTTTTTTTTTTTGGGGAGGGAGGAAGTTAGAGCATTCACAATGGTGGTGTTAAATATTTTAGCTTTTAGAATCTCAAAACGCTACTTTACCAATTTTACCACTTCACTTTACAATACAACCATTGTCAAAATTTTTTTTTTTCACTTCATTTAAAATAATATAAACAACTCATTAAAATATTAAAGAAGAGAGAAAATTTAAATTTTTTTAATTGAAGGAAGAGATATAATCTTAAAACAATATTGTACTTTATTTTTAACAACATGCTTCAGTCAACTGGTATTTATACCAGTTTACTATAATGCAAAAAAATTAGTTTTAACTTCTCTAATAACACATAATTTTTTTGTTCTTTGGTAGTGAAATATTATTTATTTATTTATTTATTTATTTTTTGCTAAAATACAATCACCATTGTAAATATTTTATTATTTTTATTAAGTTTTTAGGTTGAATAATTGTTATTTGGGTTAGGCTAACTAGATTGATGATGGAGAAGAGAGCATAAATTATAATCATAACAACTTACCACATTGAATTTGTTGTGAAATTATTGTGAATATAACATTACTCTTATTTTTGTTAAACCCAAATTTTTGTAATTCCCAAGTTAGGATGTTCAACATTTTTATTAGAGTGATCATAATAAGTTAGTTTAGTATTTTTTTTTTTTTTTAGCAAGTGTATATATACATTTTTTTTACAAGTCAGGGTGATCTTGTGACCATCCTGGCTTGCATGTGGAACCACCACTAACTATAAGCTATATAAGCTATAATCGAGTCAAACAAACAATAACTTGATAGAATAAGATTACTCTAGCTTTAATCTTCTAAATCTCTTTAATTTTTAGATAGATATAAGACAGATAACATTTATTTGATTTTGTGTGATTTATATGAATCTTTTAACACCATTTATTTTTTAAATATCACGTATCTTATGTGTCGGAATTAAAATTAGAGAAACATGAAGGATTTAATTGTGAATATCCTTTCCCATCAATGTTTTTTTTTTTGGATTTGTGGTAAAATACTAAAATTAGGCCGGATTTGCAAAGTAAAATGACATCGAGATAAGACAAGAGAAAATCTTTGGGTACGTAAGATGTAAAATCATGACAACCCAAATTTATTTTTCAGCTTGCTTGCACGTATCTTGTAAGAACCACCTCCTTACTAAGTTTGGGCTATATATATTTTCCCACGAAACCATTAATTGTCACTCACCAGAAACATCAACCATGCTCTTCTCCTGCCCATTCTTCACAAATTCTATGGCTAGCATATTCACCATTTTCATGTTCATATTCTTTTTAATATGGATATCAAGAAGAGTTCAAAGAACTGCTACTAAACAAAGATCAGTTCTACCTGAAGCTGGTGGGGCTTGGCCTTTGATTGGCCACCTCCACCACTTAGGAAGGTCACAACCGGCTCATATAGCCTTGGGTAACATGGCTGAAAAGTATGGACCAATCTTCACAATTTGGTTGGGTGTGCATCGAACAATAATAGTAAGCAGTTGGGAGATAGCCAAAGAGTGTTTTACTACCAATGACAAAGCCTTTGCCAACCGTCCTAAAGGTTTAGCTCTAGAAATCTTGGGCTACAACTATGCTGTGCTTGGGTTCAGCCCTTATGGTCCCTTCTGGCGCCAAGTGAGAAAAATGGTCACGCTAGAGGTCCTCTCAAACCACCGCCTTGAAACATTCAAACACATTCGAGAGGCTGAGGTAAATGATTCTATAAAAGAGATACATAAGCTATTGGTCAAGAACAACAAGGTGTTATTGGAGATGGAGAGATGGCTAGAGTGCACAGCCCTAAGCATAATATGTAGGATGGTTGTAGGACAACAATTTGGTAAGGCTACAACCAAGGTTGAGAATGATAAAAATGATCAGTGTCGAAAGGCATTGAGAAAGTTTATGGATTTGAGTGGAGAGTTTGTGGTCTCAGATGCACTTCCATATCTAAGGTGGTTGGATGTGGGGGGAAGCGAGAAAGCCATGAAGAAAACTGCAAAAGAATTGGATGATATGACTAAAGAATGGCTAGAGGAGCATAAGCAGAGGAAAATTTCTGGTGGGGTGCAGGAACACCAAGATTTTATGGATGTAATGCTATCCACTGTCACTGATGATGATGAGACTTCCAGTTATGATGTTGATACAATCATCAAAGCTACATGCCTGGTAAGCTTTTGATAACCCTATTAATTCACACAGAGTATAATATATTTCCAAAATCCCATTTGCTACATATATTCAATTAGGTTAACTTGTTAAACACAAGTTATTTTACACAATTTTTAACACGTGAAAAAAAAAAAAAAAAAAAAAAAAAAACCTGAAATTATAACTTTTTTTTTTTTTTTTTTTTTTTTTTGTGTTTGTAAAATTGTATAAAATAATTTGTGTAATAAATACTGCTCTATTGAATTTGTAGGTCGATCCATTGACTTTGTAGAGTAACAATTAAATTTCTTAGATAGATGAACACATGCATGGCCCATGTAAGAAATACAAATTCTTTATTCCACTTTATATTTTACGAATCACAACTTGTTATGTATTGTTTTTACTTTTTTAATTTTATAAAATAATTGAAGTTTTAAATGAAATAAAATAAAATCAAACACATGGCATATCATAATTAATGGAGCATAAAGTACAACACAAAAAGTGGTACAGAATATTTGTATTCCCTGTGTCTCACATAAAATTCAACGTGGATTTAGAACTTCATTTTATAGAAATAAAATGTTCAAAAAATTGCATGATAATTATCTTGTGCATAATGGTTTATTTAAATCCTGAACTTGAAGGCATGTCATTTTATTGTCGAATGTTAAGCCATCTATAATCAAATAGCACAAGTTTTGAATTCTTAATGCAGTCTGAATTCTTGCTGCTACTAAAGATTTTTGGACCATGGCTAGAAATCTTAAAGCTTTAGCCGACCATCTAACATTCTAACCAATTCATATTATGTTACTTTTGTAGGCCCTTATCTTAGCGGCTTCAGACACATCAACAATAACATTGACATGGGCTCTCTCTTTACTTCTCAACAACCCTGAGACCTTAACAAAAGCTCAAGAAGAATTAGACATCCATATCGGTAGAGAAAGGCAAGTGAAAGAATCAGATATGAAAAATTTGGTATATCTCCAAGCTATCCTCAAAGAAACAATGCGTTTATACCCTGCTGCACCACTCCTAGTGCCACACGAGTCAATGGAAGACTGTACTTTGGCTGGTTACCACATCCCAGCAGGCACACGACTTATTGTTAATCTTCCAAAACTCCATCGAGACCCAATTGTGTGGGTGGATCCTTGTGAATTTCGACCTGAAAGATTTCTTACAACTCACAAGGATGTTGATGTTAGAGGCCAAAATTTTGAATTGATACCATTTGGTAGTGGTAGAAGAATGTGCCCTGGGATCTCATTTGCCTTGCAAGTTACGCAACTCACACTTGCTACTTTGTTGCATGCTTTTGAAATTTCAAGCCCATCAAATGAACCTGTGGACATGACAGAGAAAGGTGGACTTACAAACCCGAAAGCTACCCCACTTGAAGTTTATCTCACTCCTCGCCTTCATGCTCAAGTATATGCATAATTTGACTAGGTATAATAAAATATGGAGTTGTGCAATATCCATAATTTGACTAGGTATCATTTGATAAATTAAAATATGCATGGTGTGGTGCAATGAATTGGTGTATGCCATTTCCATATAACCATTCAAGAGGCAAACATTAGAAAAGTAAAAGTCATTTGAAAAAGTTATCATCTTAGTTAATTTAGCTTTGTTTGAAAAGAAGTTCTGTATTTGTCAAGTCATATTACGTGTGACTTGTAATTTGTATTTGTCTTGTGAGTTCTGTTTTTGAAGGTTGGATCTTTTTTCTAAAAATAAGTTTTCTATTTATTGTCATTTTATGTGTCTTGTAATTCGGCATTTGACTTATATATGAGTTATGTTTCTTAACCGTTAGGAATTGTATTAACTATATATAGGGGGGAGGTTATGTTTTTAAGATTATATGTATATAGATGGAGGAGATGTGGAACTTCAAATCAAGCCAAAAATCTCAACTATGCCCCCCAAATACTGCCACACAACCTTCTTCATCATTTCTGTTTATGGTCAATGGCGGTGATTTTTTGGTAAAAAATAAAACATAGCCCAAACTTCTAAATTTAAAATGACAACGATGTAAGGCAAGATAAAATATTTGGGTACGAGGCCGGTACAACAATTTTGGGCGCAAAAATTTTAAGTGGTGTCATTTTTATATATATAAATATCTATTAAATAATATTTATTAAATTTTTTTATTTTTTATTTAAAATTTATTTTTATTTTATTTTTTGAGATGCAAAAATACTAATTAAGTTTTTGGATTTAGTAAACATTTGGATACAATTGAAAATTTTTTCAACTGAGTTTGCATCCAACTCAATGGGTCTCGTGCATTGTTCACAAGACTCACAAGTACTTTGCTCTACAAAATTTTCATTAAAAGTGGGTCCCACGGCACTATTTACACATTTAAAAATTATTTTGCAACAGTGTTTTTAATTTTAGTTTTCGGCAATAAGCAATATCCAAACAAACCCTTAAAATCTAAACTTGCACAAATAAAAATTAATTTATCACCTGGTTAAATAAATTAGTATCATTATAATACAAATGGTTTAATATGATATACATCAAATTATCAATTGGTGTGATAATTTATAATAATTGATAAAATAAAGGGTAAATTACAAATTACACCCCTAAAGTTTGGGAGTGATTGGATTTTACACCCTGAAGTTTCAAGATTTGGATTTTACCCACTAAATTTTAGGGTGTTTGGATTTTACATCCTGACATTTCAGAACTTAGATCTTACCTCCTAAAGTTTAGGATTATTTGGATTTTACACCCCCCAAATTCTGAAACTTTAAGGTGTAAAATTCAAATACCCCAAAACTTTAAGGAGTAAAATCCAAACACTGAAACATCAAGGTGTAAAATCCAAATTCTAAAACATCATGGTGTAAAATCCAAATATCACCAAACTTCAAGAGGTAAAATCTAAATTCTGAAATTTCAAGATATAAAATTCAAATACTCCCAAACTTTAGGGGTGTAATTTGTAATTTACTGTAAAATAAAAGATTATTCAAATGCCCACATGTGTACGGTGGTGGCTTACTGTGTGGGGCCGTGGGCCTTGTGTCTGTGGTGTGCTAAGATGCTATATGCCTAAGCGCATACAGTGGGTGGGTTTAGTTAGTGATAGTGTGTGGGGCTGAGCCATATGACTGTGGTATGATAATATACTATGGGTCCGTTTGGATACAGTTTATTGTTGCTGAAAGTTGCAGAAAACTGATTGTTGCTGAAAATACTGTAGCAAAATCATTTTTAAATGTATAAATAATATCGTGGGGCCCTTTTTTTATTTTTTTTAATGCATGAACAGTGCTACTACAGTGCGTGAACAGTGCTGCTACAGTGCGTGAACAGTAGTAATTGTCTCCTACATAGTGATTTTACTGTTCATGCGTTGAAAAAAAAAAAAAAAGTTCTGAAACGTGAACTTGGAAATGCACCACAACTTGTTGTGTTATCCAAACACATACTATGTGCATGCATGTAATGTTTAGTGCACAATGTAGTGCAATGTGTAGATTAAAAAAATAATAATTGAAATAACGTATAAAAAACCCATAGTTTGAGCGTTCACACCAGTGCTTCTAAAATACATGAAGTGACAAAATTTACACAATTTTCCTCTAAAACTACCCATAATTTTCCTCTAAATCTACACAAAAGATTTACTTTTTCTATTTTACACCATTACTTTTGCAAAACACCCCTAAAAAGTGACAAAATTTACACAATTTTCCTCTAAAACTACCTGTTAGGACATATGTATTTCACTTGTTAGAAACATATGTCATTCTTTTATGTGATTGGCTAATCTCTTGACAAAACACACTTTACTTGTAATTGAGTAGATCTAGGATGTGTTTAATACTTCAAGAAATTGTCTTTCAAGATCAAGTGTTGAAGTCATCAAGTCTATCCAAGAAACAAGCTGAGAAGTGAAAAATCATTAAAGCTCGACAACTGGCTTGACAACTGCATCTATCGAGCTTAAGTAAGCTGTTCAACCTTGTGTGCTCAACACTTGCTCGACAGCTGCTCGACACCTCTTATCTGTCGAGGTTTAAGAATTTTAGAATTCTGAAATGATTTTCTTGGGATCCGTGTTTATGTGTTTAGGCTTTCTTTTCTCCTAACCCTAAACATATAAAATGATTATTTTAAGGGCCGTCAAAGAGTTCACAAGTTGCACAAGCATTGAGCAAAGTCTGTTCAAGTAAATTGTGACTAGAGACAAAGTTTCGCCCTAGTCCATCTCTTCTGAAGAAGTTGCTGTGTATGTGCACCTTAGGGTTTTGTGACCAAGCATCTTCTTGATCTTCATCGTGTGGATGAACTGAAGAACTTTGTAGCCAAAAATCTTCTCTAGTTGGTGATTGAAGTCGCGTACTAGGATTCGTGCAATTGGTTAGTCACGTATTTGGGAGTCATGCATCAAAAGGGAAAATTGTCATTACAGAACAAGTCCAATTAGGTATTAGGGTAAGGGTTCAACTATAGGTTGGTATAAGGTAATGGGATTCCTTTGCTTGTAACCACTTATTGTGATAATAGTGAAATTTCGGGAGTGATGACTTGAAAATCACCCGGTGGGGTTTTCGCCATTAGGTTTTTCCCATTTGTAAACAAATCATAGTGTTATTTACTTTCCGCAGCATAATTTGTTTATTGGTGATTTGTTTATGCTACCACGCATTTGCATGTTAATTAACTTAATTAATTCACTTGACTAAATTAATTGATTAATTTATCACAAGGGGTCAATATGCGTTTGGCCTATCAAGTGGTATCAGAGCAGGCACACTCTGATTAGGTTTAATTTTTGTTGTTTTGATTCATTGACCCCTGTTTATCATAAATAGAGGATAGTCATTAACTATACATCCTTTATTTGATGGCACTAACTATGCATACTGGAAAGTACGCGTGAAAACTTTCTTACAGTCTTTAGATGAGAATGTGTGACAAGTTGTAGAGATTGGCTATTATGTGCTTCGACATAGCAAAACTGAAATGTCAAATATCATTGGGTATTTCTTTTCTCTCTCTTATATGCCTATGCATGATATGCTAAATAAAAGAAAAATATGCAAAGAAAAATAAAAAGCAAAAAGATCAAAAATGCTTTTAAATATGATTGCAAGCGTGTATTCTAGGAGATGTGGAAGTTATAAGATGTACCTCGAATGTGATAGTCCCCATTAAACAGTTATGATTGTGTGTGAGTTAAAGTGATTTTCTCATATCTCAAATCTTCATAACATATAGATGCATGTGTAATCTTGAGATGTTTTTCACATACAACATGCAATATTCTTTGCTACTCTTGATACATGTGCAGGTACAATGTGATTTGGCCATCACAAGGTTTTACATGTATTAATGTATACTCACTAAACTGTCTTGACGTTTTTTTGAAATATAAAATTGGTTAGACTTGTTTAGCATGTGTGTGTGTGTGTTTTTAGGATCCACGTGCTTAAAATTTTGTTGAGAGCTTAATATGTTGATTGGATCATTGGTTGAGTTACATGTTGGATTGCATTCATGAATGTGTATTTCACTTCTTGAAAAACTGTTTTTAAAAGCTTGCTCGACAGCTCCTCGATACCTCCTCGACACCTTGCTATCTATCGAGCTTCTTAAGCTTTTTCTTATCGCAATCTCGACAGCTTCTCGACACCTGGTGGATCGATCGAGAAAGTTACTGGACCCTCGATAGCTTCTCGACAGCTGGGTCGATTGATCGAGCTTTTGTTCTTGTGTCTTTAGTTTGCTCCTCGATAACTTCTTGACACTTGCATCTGCCGACGACCATTTTCTCGACAGATGGCTCGACACCTCTCGATACCTTCATCTATCGAGATTTACTGAGGTTCTATGTATTCTTTCTCGCACAATTTGGTTCTCATTTCTCTCAATCTCTCTTTCGATAGCTCTCTCTTTTCTCTCCCAAACACTCTCATCTCACTCCAATCTTGATCCTCAAGGTTTCCTCAAGCTTTTTCAAAAGTTTCTTCACTTGGTAAGCTTCTATTCTCTCATTCTTCATGCATTTCATGTTTTGAAATCTAGGTTTTGGGGTTTTTGAAAAAAAATTGGGGTTTTTCAAAATTGATAAATGTTTGTTAAAATTTTGGGATGGGTTTTTACTTAAATGTGCTTAAAAGTTTATGCATTGCATCACATTTACATTATAACAGTATTATTATGCATTTAGATGTGTGCAAGCTGATTATGTGCTGGTAGGATTGGATTGGGTTGAGCTTGTGATGAATTTACTTTGCATGTCACTTGTTTATGCATTCCCATGCATACGTACTCTCTTTTCAATATACTTGTTATATTTGAATTGTTGTTGGAGCTTTTCTGGTTGTCTCTCTCTCTCTCTCTCTCTCTCTCTCTCTCTCTCTCTCTCTCTCTCTCTCTCTCCTCTCTTTCTGTTTACGTTAGTCGTGTTTATGGCACCTACGCCTAAATTTGCTCTGTCTCGGAACCCTTTTCATTCCGGGGCATCGTCTTTTGATCCTACTCCTTCTAATATTCGGTTCCGTGATGAGGATGCCCGAAAGGCTTTCTCGGAGAACTTCTTTAGACGAGGCATTTATTTGGAACACCAAGTCATTCTGGCAAACTTCACTGACACTGACCTTCCCGAAGTCATTCACAGTCAAGGATGGGAGTCACTATGTGACGTCCCGGTCACCTGTCATCTCATGCTTATCTAGGAGTTTTACTCCAACATGCACGGGATTGATCGTTCAGTACCTCTTTTTTTCACTCGCGTTCGAGGTATGCGCATTCCTGTCACACTGCAGCTTTTTGCGGATGTGCTTCGGGTTCCTAAGGTAGAGTTTCCTGACTATCCTAGTTGTGAGCATCTAAAGACTGTGTCCAAGGATGAGCTCATGTCTGCTTTCTGTGAGCGCCGTTTTGATTGGGGTGAGCGTCAGTTTACACCATGTCGACCTTTTGCTAAAGGTCATAGATTCTTGAACATGGTGATGACCTTTGTACTCCATCCTCTCACTCATTATTACTTTATTACAGAGCCTCGTGCTCAGTTTATGTTATCTCTTCTTGACCATCTTACTATAGATTTCCCTTCTCATTTTATTCTTTCTATTATAGATATTCATTTAGATTCGGCGTCCCATGATAAGCTCATCTTTCCCTTCGCTATCACGAGGATTCTACGCTATTTTTCCGACCCTTTTCCAGTGTCTGACCATTTCATCTTCATGTGTGCCATAGATGCCGCTATCGTAAAACGTAGTGAGGCGCATTTTCGGTCGCGACAGGAGTCAGCAACTCCTCCCTCCCGTTCAGCTCCTTCATCTCGATCTGCTCCATCCACATTCGCCCCTTCCTCTTCCATGGGTGATGTTACCCTAGGAGACATCATAGCGCAACTTCAGCGCATGGATGCTCGCCTTGATACACTCTCTACTGAGTCGTATCAGGTGAATGTTCGTGTTGGCCGTATTGCTAGGCGGCAGGTGATCTTAGGTGGTTTTGCTTCTGAGGCTTCTCCTCCACCTCCTCCCGTAGCTTGTAATTCTGCAACTGAGGAGGATGATGATGATGATGATGATGGCGATGGCGATGACGATGATGCTTCTGATGATGATGATAGAGATGCTAGCTCTACCGATGAGATGTCTACTTGACACTTTACCCTTTGTCACTCGTGACAAAAAGGGGAGTAGTTTTGGGATATGAGAGTAGTCATTCTTAGGGGAAGTGTTAGTATAGGACATTTTGTTAGGGAGAGTGTTGTTGATATGAGGGATGTAGTGAGGATATTATGTATCTTTTCTTTTTCTTTCTTTTATAGATTCATTGTTCTTGTACGTTGGGTCTTGTGACCATTTATTAACATACATTGTACTTATTCTTTTCTATATGTTGATGTATGTTTTTTTCTTTCACCTACCCCTTACATGTGTTGTTTCTTTTCTCTCTTTATACACATGCTTCTTGTAATTGTACGCAATCTATTATTTCTGTTTCACACAAAGATGCCTGGATGAGTTTTGTTTAAAATGTTTCAAAAATACAGGTTGTCAAAGTCTACTTACCATAAACTCTCTTCTTGCAAAAATTTTTCAAGAGTTTGTATTATGATAAATTTTATTGTATTCAACAAATGAATATGAGTTGAGTGATTTATGACTTCTCTCATATGTTCATTTGTTTGTTTTGGTTTTGTCACGAATTGCCAAAGGGGGAGATTGTTAGGACATATGTGTTTCACTTGTTAGGTATGTCATTCTTTTATGTAATTGGTCAATCCTTTGAAAAAACGCACTTTACTTATAATTGGGTAGATCTAGGATGTGTTTAATACTTCAAGAAACTGTGTTTCAAGATTAAGTGTTGAAGTTATCAAGTCTATCCAAGAAACAAGCTGAGAAGTGCAAAATCATTAAAGCTCGACAGCTACATCTATCAAGCTTAAGTAAGCTGTTCAGCCTCGTGTGCTCGACACCTGCTCGACACCTCCTATCTGTCGAGGTTTAAGAATTTCAGAATTCTTGTATGATTTTCTTGGGATCCGTGTTTATGTGTTTGGGCTTTCTTTTCTCCTAACCCTAGACATATAAAATGATTATTTTAAGGACCGTCAAAGAGTTCACAAGTTGCACAAGCATTAAGTAAAGTCTATTCAAGCAAATTATGACCAGAGACAAAGTTTCGCCCTAGTTCGTCTCTTTTGAAGAAGTTGCTATGTATGTGCATCGTAGGGTTTTGTGACCAAGCATCTTCTTGATCTTCATCGTGTGGATGAACTAAAGAACTTTGCAGCCGACTATCTTCTCTAGTTGGTGATTGAAGTCACGTACTAAGATCCGCGCAATTGGTTAGTCACGTACTTAGGAGTCGTGCATCAAAAGGGGAAATTATCACTATAGAACAAGTCCAATTGGGTATTGGGGTAAGGATTCAACTGTAGGTTGGTATAAGGTATTGGGATTCCTTTGCTTGTAATTGCTTGTTGTGATAATAGTGAAATTTCGGGAATGGTGACCTAAAAATCACCTGGTGGGATTTTTGCTGTTAGGTTTTCCCCATTCGTAAACAAATCACCGTGTTATTTATTTTCCACAACATAATTTGTTTATTGGTGATTTGTTTGTGTTACCACGCATTTACATGTTAATTAACTTAATTAATTCACTTGGCTAAATTAATTGGTTAATTTATCAAAAGGGGTCAATACGCGTTTGGCCTATCATTACCCACATCGATAGGCATTAAAATGTGTATATTTGCACATTTGCTATAGTAACCATGCAAATACCCCTATAGCCTACATTTAAGCAAGGGTAAAACTTGGTAAAAATGCTTCTTTTAACTCCCACGTAAAACACTATCTACAAAATGGGACCACACTCTCATTACACTCACATTGGTTTCAAACTCAAATTGATTCTTATTCAGTTCTCCAATTCTGCTTTGATCTTCTTTTCACCATTATTATCATTTTTTCTATTTGCTCTATGCAAATTTGCTCTTGCTTAATGTTATGTGAATGTTAATGTACATTGGTCTTTTCTATTTTGGTTTTTTAATTCATGAACAACTTCTTATATTCTAGAAACAATTTGAATATTTGTGTAAAATAGCTCTTATATTTCAACCTCACCTTTAATTTCTTTCACATATTTCTTCAAGGAACATGCACTAGGGTGCTATCTTCAAGATTTTCTTATCTAAACTTCAAGGAACGTGCACTGGGGTGTTGATTTTCAAGATTTTCGTGTTCTCTGTCCTCTAACTCTAACGGACTATTTGGACTTTGGACTTGAAGAGTAGTCAACAGCAAAAATGTAAGTATCTTTGATCACCTCTATTTAAATGTCTCATGTCTATTGGGTTCTTTGTATTACATTTGCTTTTATGAGTTGTCATTCAATATTTACTTTCTTGTATTTGGTTTATATTTTTTTTCCTTTCTTTGTTATCATTATCCTTTTTTATATCATTATCTTCTCTTAAGAAAAAAAACACTTACATTTTCTTATATTTCTGTTACACTGTCACATTTTCTTATATTCCTATTGTTTTGTTCAAATATGATCATCATGAAAGCAAGATCAATTGTTGTTTAGCTTCTCTTGGAGATGATGGTAAAAGCAGTTGAATTTGTCAAGTGAGATCTAGTCAGAAAGGATATCAATGTAATGGTTATATTTTGATTGAGGTATTTGCCTTTGAAAATAGGTACATAAATAAGAAGAAGGATAATTATCATCAAGCACAAGATGTTTTACAACTAACCAACATCCATTCCTCCATGTTTGAGGTGCCAGACAGTGAATATAAGAAAATTTGAGTTCAAATAGAACTCATATTTGAAAACATGAATATAAGAAAAAAAAATTAGTTGAACGCTGACTTAGAATTTAGGGAAAAAAAATTCTTTTAACTCCACGTAAAATACTGCCTACAAAATAGGACCACACTTTTCTTTTTTAATCTTCTCTATTATTTGGTTAATTTAGTGAATGTTTAATATTTTCTCTAATTAATGACTCTTTTTTAATGAGTGACAATGATATATATATATATATATATATATATTTGTGGTTATCAGGTTTGACTAATTATTTTCGTGTATGTGTTCCAAGTTATGCTCTCTCTTCCTCCTATTTTTTTTTTCTATTGTTTTTCTCACATTTAAGTCTTACTCTATATATATATATATATATATTGTATTTTTTTAGGGTGATATATTGACAATTTTGTTATATTGCATAGCAGTCATATTGGATCAGTGATGGAGCTATTTTTGGACCTGGGGGCAGTGGCCCCCCCCCCCCCCCCCAAAAAAAACCAGATTTTCAAAAAAAAAATTTAGTATAAATATAATATATTATTTTTAGCAATTTGTTTCAATAAAATTGCACTTTGCCCCCTTAAGAGCATTCTCATTAAAGATGCTAAAAGGGGTTTATGCTAAATTTTAGAATCAAAACACCAAAAAAGCAACTCCATCAAAGCTGTCAAATGGTAAAATATTTGGCATACTGCTACAATGGGCTTGTATTAGTACAAGCTCAATGTAGCCTGAATTGTAAAAAAAAAAAAAAAAAATTTTATTCTAATGTTGGCTGAGGGGTTTGGCTGGTTGTTTGTGTGTAGTTGTTTTATTATTATTTTAATGAGTAGTTTATATTATTTAAATGAAATGGTAAAAAATATAGAAGTTTTGATATTTGATGTATCTTAAAGTGGGATGGTATAATAAATAAAATAGATTTTTGAAGTGTTAAATGCTAAAAATTTTAGAAGTCTTGATGGGAATGCTCTAACAATATTATTGATATTTTAAAATGCTATAAAAAAAAAAATTAGCCCAACAACAAAAATTAAGCCCAATCAACACCCAAAAAAAAAAAAAAAATTCAAAGCCGGTTCTAATTAGATATCTACCTATCCTAGGAGTAGGAAACACCCAACTTACCTCACACATATAATAAAAGGGAAAAAAGAAAGGGATTTCTAAGCCATTCAAAAAAATAAATAAAATAAAATAAAAAAAGAGGAAAGCCTAACTTATGGCTGAACATAGTGAGGAATTTGGCAGCCAGCCAGCGGCATAAGAACTGAAGAAGCAAAGCCAGTGGCAGTGGCAGTGGTAGTCAGGGACGCTGGGGCTGGGAGCTTGGGGCTGGGACGAAGAGACCTGAGAGTCTGAGACTCAAATACAGAACATACTAGATAGAAAGAGATAAAAGAAAGGTAAAAATATGATCCAAGACTGGTCTTCAGCATTCTTTTATAAACGAAAAAGTTGCATCTGACAAGTGACAAACGTAGCACCACACGCAACACTTAACACTTATTGCATTTGATGTTTTGTAATTTTTTTTTAGTTTTGTCTTTAGTGTTTTTGTCTATTAGTTAGTGTCTTTTAAAACATTAAAGTTGGATAAATAATTAAAGAGATTATTTGTAACTTTAAAATTTATTGGTTAGTTGTTGAATGTTTGTGTGCATAATATTTGTCTATTGTGTGTAATGATTGTAGATTATTGACCATATAATAACATAATAATTTCAAATTATATTTTATTTTTAGATTATGAAAAAGTCAACTACCATATTTGATTTTTTCAAAAAAAAAAAAAGTTTCAAATGATTTAGAAGCTAATACTAGTGGTGCAACATTGCCAACTACTAATGTTGAGGAAAATCCTGATGTTCCAATTAAGGAAAATCTTGACGTCCCAATTGTTTATACTTTTGCCCCCCCCCCCCCCCCTAACTCCAAGTCTTGGTTCCGTCCCTGCATTGGATGAATTCAGGTAATCGAAGTGGCAGTCAATCTATCAAGTAGTTGTTAAAGATCATTTTTGTGAATATCCTACCATATGAAATTTAATATTATCCTTTGTTGTGCCTTTCACTGCACATTTGATGATTCTCTAAGTAATTACTTTATACGTAAATCTTTTTTTTTTTTTTTTTTTTTGAGAAACCTATATACATAAATCTTGAAAAAGAAAAATGATTCTGGGGAAGTTATCTTTAAAGATAAGATTTAAAAATCGTGGAGAAACCTAAAACATGGGGTTTCTCTCTCTCTCTCTCTCTCTCTCTCTCTCTCTCTCTCTCTCTCTCTCTCTCTCTCTCTCTCTCTCTTAAAGGTATAATTATAAAATCATGGAGAAAATTGCTTCTAAATAATAAGCAAACTTTTAGGAATAAAAATACTTGGTGTTAGGACATATGTGTTTCACTTGTTAGGAACATGTATCACTCTTTGATGTAATTGGCTAATCTTTTGACAAAACGCATTTTACTTGTAATTGGGTAGATCTAAGATGTGTTTAATGTTTCAAGAAACTGTGTTTCAAGATCAAGTGTTGAAGTCATCAAGTCTGTCCAAAAAACAAGCTAAGAAGTGCAAAATCATTAAAGCTCGACAGCTGCATCTATCGAGCTTAAGTATGCTGTTCAGCTTCGTATGCTCGACAGCTTCTCGACACCTCCTATCTATCGAGGTTTAAAAATTTTAGAATTCTGATATGATTTTCTTAGGATCCGAGTTTATGTGTTTGGGCTTTCTTTTCTCCTAACCCTAGACATATAAAAGGATTGTTTTAAGAGCCATCAAAGAGTTCATAAGTTGCACAAGCATTGAGCAAAGTTTGTTCAAGCAAATTGTGACTGGAGACAAAGTTTCTCCCTAGTTCATCTCTTCTGAAGGCGTTGCTGTGTATGTGCACCGTAGAGTTTTGTGACCAAGCATCTTCTTGATCTTCATCATGTGGATGAATTGAAGAACTTTACAGCCAACCATCTTCTTTAGTTGGTGATTGAAGTCACGTATTGGGATCCGCGCAATTGGTTAGTCAAGTACTTGGGAGCCGTGCATTAAAAGGGGAAACTGTCACTACAGAACAAGTCCAATTGAGTATTGGGATAAGGGTTCAACTGTAGGTTGGTATAAGATACTGGGATTCCTTTACTTATAATCGCTTGTTGTGATAATAGTGGAGTTTTGGGAATGGTAACCTGAAAATCACTTGGTGGGGTTTTTACCGTTAGGTTTTCCCCATTCGTAAACAAATCATCGTGTTATTTATTTTCCGCAACATAATTAGTTTATTGGTGATTTGTTTGTGCTACCACGTGTTTGCATGTTAATTTGATTAATTAATAACTTGGCTAATTAATTAATTAATTTAATCACAATGGGTCAATACGTTTTTGGCCTATCACTTGGGTTTAAACACATTAAAACGTGGGGTTTTTTTTCCCTCTTTTCTTTAAAGATAAAATTATACTAGTCGCTAATTCGTGCTATGCATAGGAACTTACCTATTTGTAAGTTAGACTAAAATAATTTTATAAAAAATTTAAGAAACTATACCATTGCATGGTTTGCTCTTGTATGACTTTAATTTGTGTTACAATTTGATGAAGAATCCATTGCTTGAAAACTTCTGCAAAAAAATACAACATTGAATATTAAAACTTCAACATTGAATATTGATACTACAAAAAAATAACTCAAAAATTCAGATATTAAAACTTCTGAAAGACCAAATAATATTAAAGAATTAGATGATTCACTACTTAGAAATTATTGAAACAAAACAAAATATATATGGCTAAACAATAGAGAAATATAAGAGAAAGATGGGTTACATTCAAAAGAATAATTTCAATTATTGCAAGCTTTTTTATCTTGTAAAAAATGGCTAAAGAGAGTTTGGTAGTTTATGTACGAAAATTACTTTTTAAAAAATACATGAAAAACCATAAAATAATTTTTTTTTTTTTTTTAACAAAGTAGAGGAGAAGAAAATAACATAACAGGAGTTCATACATCTACTTGGCTTAAAAAAAAAATATTAGGGTTTGCTTTGTTTTTATAGTTTTCATGATTAACATAGCAAATTTAGAGATAAATTATCAATGTTTGAGTTTGAGTTTGACTTTAAGTTGGATTCGTTAGAGAGATAAAGTTTTACTCCTTATTAAGTTTGGACTAAACAAAAATAATTTTATTTAAATAAAATGATAATTATAAAAAATAGTTGCTTTTTTTAAAAATATATATAAAGCAATAATTTTTACTGGTGTAAACTCTAAACAACAAAAACAATCACATGCGCAAAATCAAATACCAAAAAGTGATTTCATATAAACTCATTAAAAGAGTAATGAGAATAATTAAAAAAATAATAATGGAGTAATAGAAGAATTAAAATAATGTAGATTAAACAAATAATAATAATGTAGACGACAAGAAAAGAAAAAAGCACCAAGCTTAAGATGCGAGACTTGAGGCAAAGAGTAATTCAATACCATAGCATCTAAAACAACTAAATTAAACCATGAAAAAAGAATACCATACGTACTATATGGTTGCATGGAGCCATGCTTGAGCTTTGAGCATGCTAGCAACAGCTAGCCACACCAACTTCATTGTCTGTCTAATTCTATTAGCAGTGGCAAAAGCAAAAGCCAAAAATAAAAATCCTAAATATAGCTCTTTCAATTATCATGGCTCTTCATTCTTTTTCAGCTTGTACATTGTTATATATATATATATATATCTATATATATATTTATTTATTTATTTATAGTTGTAGGACGGTGGATAATTTGTTGAGTTGTAATCAGTTTTCAACTCTACTTTGGTTAACCTATTGGTTTCCAACTCTCTTTAGGCAACGTATGGGGTAAATAAAAGTTAAATAATTTTGTTTTAAAAAAATAATAATGATGTGGCAAGCTTTGAAAATGTTTTAAAAATAATTTTATTTAAATACATTTTATTTAAATATTGTGCTGACGTGGAAAATTGTGTGTGCTTCAAAGGCTTTAGTTATATATATATATATATATATAGATATATTGATTATGAAATCATGGAGAAAATTGCTCCTAAATAATAGGCAAACTTTTAGGAATAAAAGACCTAAAACATGAGTTTTTTTATAAAAAAAATTTTTATTTTAATGTAAAACCGTGTTGGTTAGTAGGCTATTAGTAGAGGATTCTAAAATCCTAAAATTTAGGATTTCTTTTCTTGAAATTGTAAACTAATAATAATAATAATAATAATAATAATAATAATTGTGGTCTTATTTTGTATGCAATGTGTAAGGTCGCAATTTGGGTCCCTAGCCCAAGTGATGAGTGAACTTAGGCCCAAAAAGCCTAATACAATGAATTTATAGAGAGTGGGTTGGAAAATTGGGATTTAATGAGTTGAACAACAAGAATAATGGATTCAGGTTGCAAGAAAAGGAAAATAAACTTATTTAAGCTAAAGAAAATCGTCTTTGGCACAGTCCGAGGAGATCAATTCTTATATATTTCTTTCAAGTTTGATTACAAAGTCAGTTTTTGATGGCTACAATGATTTTCTCTTAGCTTTTCAATCCCCTTCTTTCATTGCCCTCTTCTTCCCTTATACTCTCTTCCCTTTCATCTCTACCCTCCACGTGCAAACTAGATGGTTAGTGTTGATCCTTGTCCTATTATCACATTCCTGAAGTCTTTGTGTAGTAACTGTAAGGCTGAAAACGACTGTTCAAGTATTACTTCCACATTAATGCGCCCAGAGAGTTAGTTGCAGAGCATTTAATGCGGTGATAGCAACTTTCCCTTGAGATATTTCATGGCCTCCTTTTGTCCTATTCCTTCTGAATACTTATCCGCATTAGTGGAATCGTATGGGTCGTTGCTCTTATTGTCAAACCATACCTTCTGACCTCAACCTTGCTTAGCCGAGGAAGTATTCATCCTCGAACCGTCTTCTTATTTAATCGTGATCAGACTTCAACTATTCACTTACCAATGTGAACTCTTATAAAGGTGTTTTCCTGTCCTCAGATTGGGCCCCTGGCCCAATATAATGTATAGATACATACTCTTGGGCCTATCACCCCTACACAATGTTTTAAAAAATTGAATAAAAAAAATCTAAGTTTACAACGTGCAAGTCTTTAGCATTTGAAAATTTTGTTTTAAATGTGCAATAACTAGCTACCTTTTAGGACTAAGTGACTACCTTTTAGGATTTAAAAAAGAAAAAATTAATGTTACATTACATCGTAATATTATATTATTGTAATCTTATATTAATATAATCTTAATGCAAGAATATAACGTTACTTTGTTTAGGAAGGTGATGTGATATATTTTATAATTTTAGATTATGGTAATGTTAGAAAAAATAAAATAAACAAAAAAAAAATTAATTTCACATCATCATAATATGCATCACATCAAGAGTGCATCACAACGAACCAAACACCATTTAAATGGATAGTCAAGACATGTGCCCATTTTAAAATATGTATGGTGTCTAGTCCAATTCACTCTCACACTAGAAGCAAACCAGACATTGTGAAAAAAAAAATGATCAAATTCGTGACATCCAGCCAAAAATGGAATTCAACAGAGGCAACGCATGTTTGAGGACGTTCGCGGACAAGGAATTTTGTTGACTTATTTGGGGAAGGTACAAGTCCATTCTCAAATTCTAGGTTTTAAATTTTATGTTCATGTTTAATCTGACATGGATCTAATGTTTAATTTTAATTCTGTTTTTTATTTAGTTAAAATTGATGAATTAAAATTTTAAATTTAAGATGCTGACGTGGCATTTTTTTAAATGCCAAATAAATTTTTTTATTATTATTTTAATAGCCACATCAGTATTTAGTTTGTTAACAATGCATTCCATCTGCCATGTTGACAATTTCTATTAATGAGATGATGATAGGGACCAAAATAGAATGCATTTTTCATTTTGGGAACTAAAAGCAATAAAATAGAAAAGTAGAAACCAAAATGGAAATAAGGTCAAACTATAGGTACGGAATATATATTTCCGCCTATTTTTTAAGAAGCCAATGAGAATGATCTAAGGTAAAATATTATAGATGTGCAATCCTTGTCACATATCTAAGTATGTAACTCACGATACCATTAGAGCATTCGCACTGGAGATTGCAAATGCCAAATCTAAGGAAATTTTGGCATTTCAAGCCCAAAAGAGTCTGCATCTAGGATTGTAAAAAGGTAGAATTGTAAAAAATTTTAGAATTATGCTACAGTGCCATTCTACATGTAGAATGGCACTATAGCACTATTGTATAAATTTTTTAATCCCTTTTATTCTCTCTCTCTCCTTTGTCTTTTCTTTCTCTTTTCTCTGGGGTTGAGACATCTTCTTTCTTTCTCAACTCTCTCTTTCTGTTTTCTCATCTACCCTCTCTCACTCTTTGACTCATTGTTGGTCGAAGCAAGGTCTGACGAAGGCGTGGCAATGACGGCGTTTCTCACGGCAGTGATGGCATGGGTTTCAAATCCATGGTAGCATATTTTCGATGGCTTGGGTTTGCTAATCGGTGGCTTGGGTTTGCTGATCGGTGGCTTGTGGAGATCGACGAGTCGGCGTGGTGGGTTTGAAGTGATTTCCTTGATCATGGGTTTGAAGTGGTTTTTTCTCTTAGTGTGTTTTTGGCAATTTTTTGTGTTTCTTGGCAATTTTTCGCCAATTTCCTTGATCGGTGGTGGTGGTTTTTGGCAATTTTTTGTGTTTCTTTTCCTCTTGGTGGTTGTTTCTTGTGGTTATTGTTGGTGGTGAGTTTGGTTGTGGTGGTGGTTGCTGGTCGGTGGCATAATGGTGGCAAGTTGGGTTTCTGGGTTTTTCTGAGAGGAGTACATTTTGTTGGTTATATATTTTAATGTGTAAATATATTATTTTAATGAGGAGAATAGGAATATTAAAGTTGGGATGTTGGATGTACTGTAAAATGGTATTGTGTAGTTGATAAAGAGGTTTTTTGAGATGGTAAAATAGGATAGAGTAGAATTTCTTGATGCAAATGCTCTTAGTAGGTTTAGAGCATGCAAGATGATTGACAATCTTGATGGCTAGGGATATTTTCTAGAAATTTCAACCTTTGCCAAGAGATTACTTAAGTACCATCATGGACAGCAGGAGAGGGACATCCAAGGGGGAAATAAAGAGAAGACTTTCGTTCAATATTTGAAAACACTGGATGGATAGTCAAGACACGTGCCCATTTTTAAATATGTATGGTGTCCATGACTCTAAAATGATGTTTAATCTATGTATATATATATATATATATAACCGAAGCCTCTGAAGCTCTTACAATTTTCCACATCATCACTATTTTCTTTTTCTTTTTATTTTAGATTCTTTTTATTTTAGGTTTTATATCTTATATAGAATCTACCAGAAAAACAATAGACAAAAGTTTGAATTTTTATTAATATCAATAATATTAAAAAACGTATACAAACTTGGAAGCCTATTTAAGGGCTCCATAAAACTTGATGGACAAGAAAATATATTCTAAAATAAGCCCTAATTAATACCTAACCATAATAGGAACCAAATTTGACTTAAAAAAAACATTAAAAGAACCTAAAAACAAGGAAATAAATCACCTAGACCTAAAATAACGTTTTTTGCATAAAAATACCAAAATTAAATAATTACAAAAATTAAATTGTAAATTCTATCCTACATCAACTTATCACAAAAATCATCATCTATATTTATTATTATTATTATTATTATTATTATTATATAAAACTGAAGCCTTTAAAGCTTCCACAATTTTTCACGTCACTATTTTTTTCTTTTTCTTTTTATTTTATATTCTTTTTATTCTAGGTTTTATATCTTCTTATATTTATTAGTGTTACAATAGTTTAGTTTAAGTAAAACTTTATTAGATATATTTTGTTGGCCTATCACATCATTATTATTATCTATATATAATATAAAATTGAAGATTAAAAATTAATTATAATTTTTTAAGATACCTCACGTTAGAATTAAAAAAAAAAAAAAAATGACTCACTTTAGGTTTGAATTTTTTTTTTTTTTTTAAAGGACTCCCAAAAAAAAAAAAAAAAAAAACTTTAGGATTAAGGAAAAAAGAAAGAGACTCCTGATAGAACTTTCTCTTCTCTTAAAACCCTAACAATTACCATCTCAAAACCCTAAACTCAACTTCACTTTAAGATTAAAAAATAAGAAGGAGAGGGACTCACGTAAAAAAAAAAAAAAAAACGTAGGTTTTGTCTTTTTTATTTGCTTTCATATGTGCTTGAAATTTTCATTCTATCTTATTGTTTTATTATGTTTAGAATTGATTTTCTTCTAAGAATTTGGGTTAATCTCTATATTTTGACAGTGTTTTTATGGGTTTGGTTTTTGAGTTGAAATTCTACTAATTATTTTATATTGAATATGGCAGATGAAGCATCTTTATTTTTTGGAGAAAAATCAAAGTTGCAACCTATGTCTTCCAGCCCAAGGTGTGGTAAATTTTTATATGTTCTTACTTTATTGATAATGTTGGGTTCTAAGAAATTAGGAATTAATGTATTAGAACTTCAATTTGTATTTTGTTGGCAAACCATGATCAAAACATTTAGTCTAAGTTTAGGCTTGCTCAAAGTATGTTTATTTGTAAAATTGGAATCGAGTGATTGCAGAATTTATTGGACTAAATCTGTCAGTCTCGATCGATCGAAAATTAGACTCGATCGATCGAACCACGTACAGATTTATTTTTCTGCAGAGTTTCAATTCAGCCCAAACTCTATTTAAACGTCTTGGGGTTCAAGTAAAACACTCCTATATATAAGGAAAATCCTAGAACGTTTTTTGAGACTGGTGTGAGAGAGATTAGAGTACCTTTTGTGCCTTTTTTTTTTATTAGGGTTTTGTACCCAAACCTCTCTAAGTCTTTGTTGCTCATATTTGCTGTTTATGTGAATCTCTTGTGAGATCTTTGAGGAGCTTTCCTTCACATAAACTTAGGATTTTCAAGGTAGAGATATTATCTACATCTTGATGATCAACAAGGTTGCTACCATTGGAACTTAAAGATAAACAAGTGGGGAGCTTGTAGCTGATTGAGGGATTCAAAGAAGGAAGTAGTCCGTGGACTCGGAGCCTGCGCGTGGTCGTGTCAGGAAGTTTTACTGGTGGGTAGCATTAGGAAGTCAAGCGGGGAGCTTGTAAGTCCTTTTGTAAGAACTTCAATTCTTTTTTAGTGGATTCCGTTTTGCCTTGAGGATCGGTGGGTAAAATCCTCCCCAGATTTTTTACTGGTTTGGTTTTCCTGAGTGATTATATCTTGTGTTCTTTTATTATTCCGCTGCTTTATATGTTTTATATGCATGATATGATTATTTGATTGCTTTAACCTAGTATCGCATAATTTGACTTAGTAACAACTTGGCTAATTAATCTAGGCTACGCAATCTGGTTGTGTTAAGGGATCTAAATTTTTAACAGATAATTTTTATTTGGGTTTATGCGATTTTTTGTTTTTTTATTAAAGTTTTGATTTTTGGTTGATTAATTATTTGTTTGGATTAATTTCAATTAATTATTTGTTTGGATTCAACGTAAAAGATAATGGAATTAAGTGTTATAAATTTGATAATGTTCCATGTTTTAAATTGTTTATATTATTTAGACTCCTGGTAGGACTCTCTCTTCTCTCCTTAAAACCCTAACAATTACCATCTCAAAACCCTAAACTTAACTTCATTTTAAAATTAAAAAAATAAGAAGGAGAGAGACTCAACTAAAAAAAAAAAAAAAAAAACGTAGGTTTTGTATTTTTTATTTGCTTTTATATATGCCTGAAATTTTCATTCTATCTTATTGTTTTATTATATTTAGAATTTATTTTCTTCTAAGTATTTGGGTTAATTTCTATATTTTGATAGTGTTTTTGTGGGTTTGGTTTTTGGGTTGAAATTTCTAATAATTATTTTATATTGTATACGGCAGATGAAACATCTTTATTTTTTAGAGAAAAATCAAAACTGCAACCTATGTCTTCCAACCCAAAGTGTGGTAAATTTTTATTTGGTATATTATATATGAATTTTTTGAATTTGAAGGGTTTTGTTTGGTTTTGAAGTAGAATTTGGGAATTCTATAAAATTTGGAAGGTTTAAGTTTTGGGGTTTTTGGTATTTGCATCTTAGTAGGTTGATCTTAATTCTTTACCTTATATGTTTTTGCTTTATTGAGAATCTTTACTTTGGGTTCATGTGATTTTTTGTTTTCTTAATTAAACCTTTGATTTTTGGTTGATTAATTATTTGTTTGGATTAATTTCAATTAATTGTTTGTTTGGATTCAACGTAAAAGATAATAGAATTATGTGTTATAAATTTGATATTGTTCCATGTTTTGAATTGTTTATATTGTTATTAATACGACTAAATAAGATTTGTTTTTATCTTTGTAATTTATATCAGTTTTGAGTGTGTGTATATATATAACTTTTGAGAATTTTGCTTTATTAATTTAAAAATTGTATATTACTTTGTAGGTTTCAGTAACTATGCACCTGCAGTGAGACATTGACAATATAAACATATATATAAGGTATTAATATTTTATAAAAATCTTTCTTACAACCCAATAACATTCTATGTTAGACAACACTTCTAAACTATAAAAAAATATAGAAGTTAAATATTTATTCCCATTGTATTTTATTTAATTATGACAGATCCATTTTTTTTTAAACGCTAACTAGCAAAATGTCTATAATGTGCATATTATTAAACCAATTTTCTATTTCTAAATTTCTTAGATTTTATTATATCAATCTTTTTTTCTTTTAAATTCTTAGTGGGCAAATCAGTCTTTCACTAATTCTTTTACCTTAACGTGATGTTGATTAATTGTCATTTTATTTAACTATTCTGTGCATCGCACGGGTTAACGACTAGTGTATATATATATATATATATATTCTTTTTTATATAAATCTAATCCATCAAATATTAACCGGACCATCGTTTATTAATAACCAAATCTTAGTAATTTTTTACAATTAAAAAATACTGAACAAAGGCTTAACGTTAAAAGTTAGCAAAATAATTCCAAAAAGAATTATTATTTTTTAGCCAAACACTAGAGTCATGCAAGAAGCCGTGTCCGACACGGACATGCAGCCCATTCTGTCGTGTCTATACTCTACGCTACCTGGCCCTTCTAGCAAGTTAGAATAAAATTTACTTAAACACACTTTAAAAAAAAATACTAAACCTCGGTGTGAAAGACCACAAACAGCAACCAATTCCCATTTAGAATAGAAAAAAGAAACAGCAACCATGCTCATCTCGTACCCATCCCTCACAACTTCTACTGCCAGCATTTTTGGCCTTTTCCTGATTTTCTTCATTCTACAATGGATATCAAGAATAGTTCAAAGAACTGCCAGTAAAAAGACAGTTCCACCTATTGGTAGGGTCACAAACGCCCTATATAACTTTGGGTAACATGCTTGGCTGACAAGTACAGACTAGTCTTCACTATCTACTTGGGTGTGCATAGAAAGCTAGTAGTAAGCAATTGGGAAATAGCTAAAGAATATTTTACCACCAATAATAAAGCCTTTGCCAACCGTCCAAAAGGTTTAGCTGGAAAACTTTTGGGCAACAATTATAGCATGTTTGGTTTTAGCTCTTATGGTCCCTATTGGCGTCAATTACACAAAATAGTAATTTTTGAGGTAAATAAGGTGAATGTTCAAAATGGGTATAAACCACCCTTGAACGTTTAGACCCCAAATTACAAAATATCAATTCAAGCTTAATATCAAATGATTAACATGCGGAACATGAACATAAGCCAAACGCAGAATTGATAAACAATCTAAACCAAATATAAACACATCCACAGCAGAAAATAAATGGCAAAGATAAGGAGAAGGAAGATGCAAACATACAGACAACACACAATATGTTATCGAAGAGGAAACCAAAGCTCTCGGCATAAAACCTCTTCGCCGCCCTCCAAGCGGTAAATAATCTACTAAAGAATGTAGTTGGGATACATGAACAGCAGAAGACCTTCCAAACCTAATCTACCAATGTACTTAAGCCCTCCAAACTTCTTGCTCTAATGAGGTTGTGCCGAACTTATTTCTTCTTTAACTTACCGGATTCCACTATCAACCATAGCATCAACTAATAGACATTGGTTCCTTCCTAACTGCTTCCCAAAGTACCAAATAAACCTTCTCACGGATATGGGTATGGTGAGAAAAGGATTTGGTAAAGAACTTCTCAAGGATGTGTCAATGGAGAGGAAGAGAGTAGAGGAATTTGAAGAGTCTCTAAGGTAAAGATTGTGAATGAATCAATCTTGTTTTTCTCTAAGGTTTCTCTCACAAAATTCTCTTTGGAAGCTCTTTACATTTCGTGAGTATAAGGGTCTATATATAGTGGTGTGTGTTTGGAATGCGAAGAGACAGTTTTTCCCAAACAGGGTTGGTTGGCGGCTTGACCTCACGACTTGACTGAGTAGCGAGTTCAAGCTGCGAGTTAACTGCATTGCTAGTCTGGATATTTTGTCCTATAGTGCACCAGCTGGCATAACGCTTCAGCTTCCTGCATGCTTGACATGTGACTCTCTTCTGGCGGCTTGCCACCCACAAGCCACCCACGAGTTCCAGTCGCGAGTCCCTACTTCTTTGCACAATGAGGAACATTTCTTCAGACTCTCTCACACACTACCCTTACATGAATCCCACCTAAATACAAGGTTACTAATTGCTAAAATATAAGCAAATTTGACATGGAATAAAGCCAACAAGATGGTTGATTACATTCAACCTTACATAAGGAAAGTTAAGAGATAGTTTTTATTTGATCTATTTTTTAGGATACTACCAAATATGGGAAGATGTGAAAAATTATCTTCACATAATGATTTCCATTAAAAAAAATGGAGTGCCAGGGCCGGCCTAAGGCCTAGGCAAGTTAGGCCTAGGCAAGTTACGCCTAGGCCTAAGCCCCTACCAAAAAACAAAAGTTTTCTTAGGAAAAAAGGCCCACTTTCCATAGTTAAAGGTCCAATTTTTTTTATAAAATTATATATATATATATATATTATTATTAGTGATGTTAAGGATACTACAAATTTTACCATTAGCTTACAAATTGCCATGTTATTAATCACAAAAAAGTGATATAGACATTCATTAGCTAAATTGATGAAGTTCATCAATGAGAGACAATATCATGTTATATTTTATACATTTTATAGTGCTTTTAATTAGTGCATTTTTCTTTTTCATTTCTATTAAGACTCTTAAAGTAGGAGACCAATAGAACCTTAACTCAATTGAAAACCTAAAATATTTCAAAAAGATATTGTAAATGTGTTAAGTCATCAATTATAGATTAATCTCCCCTAATAGTTTGAAACTTTGATTTTTGTAAACTAATATCCTACAAAGCCACACACTAAATAATATTTATCTCTCTCTCTTAAAATCAAAATATAAAATTAAAATTTAGATTACAACTTTATTTAATTATGCATTGTCTTATATCCAAAATAAAGTATCTTTTTCAATCGCAATATATTTTTATTTCTTTTTATTAATATTTATAGTTCAACTATGATATTTAATTCTTTATATGAAATTAACATTAGTCTAATTGGTATTATTTATGTATTTAATGTATCAAATTAACCTTAATTTGATTAGTATTAAATAATTTTGTTTAATTAATATTTACATATTAAAAGTCCTGCATAAATATTTCACCTTGGCCCCCAAATTATGTTGGGCCGGCCCTGTGGAGCGTAGACCACTTATTAATTCCTCACATTACAATTATATTACTTTTGCAGGCCCTTATCTTAGAGGCCACAGACACAACAACAATAACATTGACATGGACTCTCTTTACTTCTCAATAACCGTGAAGTTCTAAAGAAAGCTCAACAAGAATTAGACAACCAAGTTGGTAAAGAAAGGCAAGTGAAGGAATCAAATGTGAATATTTTGGAATATCTCCAAGCTATCCTCAAAGAAACAATATGTTTATACCCTGTTGGACCACCCTTAGTGCCACATGAGTCCTTGGAAGACCGTACTTTGGCTGGCTATAACATCCCAACAGGTACACAGCTCTTTGTTAATATTCCAAAACTCCATCGAGACCCAAGTGTATGGGTGGATCCAACTGACTTTCTGTAAGGTTGAATTTAATCAACCATCTTGTTGGCTTTATTCCGTGCCAATTTACTTGTAATTTAGCACTTAGTAACCTTGTATTTAGGTGGGAAAGTTGTAAGGGTAGTGTGTGAGAAGATGTGAAGAAAAGCTCAAGTATGTGCAAAGAAGCAGAGCTTCGCGGCTAAGACTCGCGGGTGGATCGCAACTGGCAAACCGCCAAATGCAGGCACGTGAGATGCACACAGGGAAGTTGAAGGGTCGCGCCAGCTGTCACACTACAAGACAAAAGTCCCAGGCTGGCCAGGCCGTTACGTCACAACTTGAACTCGTGACTTGCACAAGCCGCAAGACCAAGCCGCCAATTTACCCTGTTTGGCAAAAACTGTCTTTTCGTATTCTTTTCTCACCCCACTATATATAGACCCTTATACCCACGATATTGAGAGAGCTTCTAGAGAGAATTTTGTGAGAGAAACCCTAGAGAAAACAAGATTGCCTCATCCCTAATCTTCACCTTAGAGACTCTACAAATTCCTCTTCTCTCTTCCTCTCCATTGTTATACCTTTGAAAGGCATTTTACCAAATTCTTATCTCACCACACCCATGTCTATGAGAAGGTTCATTTGGTGTTGTTGGGAAGCAGTTAGGAAGGAACCAATCTATATTGGTTGATGTTATGGTCTAGTAGCGGAATCTGGGAAGCTAAAGAAGAAATAGGTTCGGCGTAACCTCGTTGGAGCAAGAAGCTTGGAGGGCTTAGGTACTTGGGTAGATTAGGCTTGGAGGGTCTTTTGCTGTTCATGTACCCCAACTATATTCTTTAGTGGATTATTTGATCGCTTGGAGGGCGGCGGAGAGGTTTTACGCCGAGGGTTTCGGTTTCCTCTTCGATAACACATCGTGTGTTGTCTGTGTGTTTGCATCTTCCTTCCTTTATCTTTGCCTTATATTTACTGCTGTGGATGTGTTTAATTTGGTTTAGATTATTTATCAATGCTGGTATTAGCTTGTTATCAAATTCCACACATAAACTGTTTGATATAAAGCTTGAATTGGTAATTTTGTAATTGGGATCTAAACATTCAAAGGTGTTTCATACCCAAATTGAACTTTCAGTTGGTATTAGAGCGGGTACACTTGTTGTGGTTTTAATACCTAAGTGTGATCCTAGACCCCTTAGTGTGTTTTGAAAAGTGATCTAGTAAAAACCACCATGAAGGATTGTAGAAGTGTTTGTGAAAATGACTCTGTGAGCATATTTGAAGACTGTTCTAGTAATGTGTTTTTAGAGTTATTTAAATCAAAGAAACATGCTAGAATCTTCTCTCACATGTTGAAATCTCTAGTTCATAGGAACCATGATATACATAATAGCTTATGTGAGTCAAAGTCCTTAGTCTATAAGTATAAAAGGAGAAATAGACACTTGTGTGATGAACTTGATCATCTAAAAAGGAAACTACAATCATCCTTGAATGAAATAAAGGAAACTGAGTCCTGCTTTGAAGGTCAAGAATGTCTCTCTCATGCATGTCTTTTTGTTCATACCACTTTGAAAGTATTTAATTCATGTTTATGGTATCTTGATAGTGGTTGTTCAAGGCATATGACTAGAGAAAAATCTCTGTTCAAAACTCTTAAGGAGAAGAAAGATGGATTTGTAACATTTGGAGATAGTAGTCATTCACAAGTTCTTGGAAAGGGAACGGTGGATATTCCGGGATTGCCTTTGTTGACTGATGTGCTGTATATTAAGGGACTAAAAGTGAACTTGCTGAGTATCACCCAGATTTGTGATGAAGAGTTCTTAGTCCAATTTTCAAAGAAAGGGTGTCTAATATTGAATGAAGAAGGTGTTCAAGTTCTGAAGGGACTAAGGACCACCGAAAATTGTTATGGGGTTATTCCCAAACCCAGCATAGCTTATCGGAGTGCTCAGGTAAACCTCTTAGAGTTGTGGCATCAACGGCTTGGACATGCAAATTACAAACAAGTGGCAAAAGTCTCAAAGCTTGAAGCTGTGGTCGGTTTACCTAAGTTTGGGAAAATTGAGAAGAATGTTTGCGGTCCATGTCAATTGGGAAAAAAACAAAGTCAAGCCATCCTAAAGTGAATGTGGTTGCAATTTCCCGCTGTTTAGAATTACTGCATGTGGATTTGATGGGTCTAACAAGAACAGAAAGCATGGGTGGAAAGCGTTATATTATGGTGGTTGTTGACGATTTCTCAAGGTATTCTTGGGTGGATTTTCTTAGAGAGAAATCGGAAGCATGTGACAAGATAGAAAAATTGTGCAAAAGACTGATGAATGAAAAGGGAGTACCTATCATCAAAATTAGGAGTGACCATGGGAAAGAGTTTGAAAATGCAAAGTTTGAAGCATTTTGCAATGAACACGGTATCAAGAAGGAATTCTCAGCCCCAAAGACTCCACAACAAAAATCAAGTAGTTGAAAGAAAGAACCGAGTGATTCAAGAAATGGCACAAGTAATGTTACTTAACAAAAACCTTCCACAGAAATTTTGGGCTAAAGTTGTGAACACTTCATGTTACATTGGGAATAGGATTTACTTCCGAGCAGGAGCGAAGAAGACATCCTATGAAATTTGGACAGAAAAGAAGCCGAAAGTGAAGTATTTCTAAATATTTAGGAGCAAATGTTATATTCTCAATGATAGAGAGAATCCTGGAAAATTTGATGCTAAAAGTGATGAAGGGATATTTCTAGGCTATTCATTAAATAGTCGAGCGTATAAAATGTTCAATAAGCGCACTAAGACCGTAATGGAGTCTATAAATGTGGTGATTGATGACACCTTATCTAAAAAGGAAAGTGATGATGATGAAGGATCGAACCTGAAGAAGGGGGAGGTTAAGGACAATATGTCACAAGATGAGGATATTGAGAAAGAATCACCGGAAAAAGAGTCCACACCCCCTATACCAAGAAGGGAGACTAGATCGACACAAGGGACTTTTAGCCCTCTCACTCCTCTAGAAGTTCATCCTCCCATTTCCCGGAATGATGAAGTCTCCACATCAAAGAAGCCATCATCAAGAGTAATTATGAACCATCCGGATAGTAACATCATTGGATCATTAGATGAAGGTCTTCGCCTCAGAAAAAGAAACATACTCCTGGCTAATCATGTCACATACCATTGCTACCTTGCCTAATTCGAGCCAAAAAGGGTAGAAGAAGCTCTCCAGGATGAAAATTGGGTAGAGTCAATGCATGAAGAGCTAAATCAATTTGTGAGAAATGATGTATGGGAATTTGCCCCAAGACCTGAAAATGTTCATGTCATCGGCACCAAATGGATATTCAAAAACAAGACAGATGAAGATGGAGAAATTATCAAGAATAAGTCTCGATTAGTGGCTCAAGGATACACTCAAGTAGAAGGAGTAGATTTTGATGAATCCTTCGCACCTATTGCTAGACTTGAGTCCATTCGAATTCTTATGTCCATTGCTTACAGTATGAACTTCAAACTCTATCAAATGGATGTTAAATGTACGTTTCTAAATGGATATCTGAATGAGGAAGTGTTCGTTGAACAACCTAAAGACTTTGAGGATCCTTACTTTCCTGACCATGTGTTGAGATTGAAGAAAGCCCTTTATGGCTTAAAACAAGCTCCTAGATCTTGGTATGATCGGCTCACCCATTATCTCCTAGAAGGAGGTTATGCTGATCGAACTTTGTTTGTCAAGAATGATGAAGACTACCTTCTGGTGGCTCAGATGTATGTTGACGACATAGTATTCAGTGCTACCATCGATGAACGAGCTATAGAGTTTTCTGAACAGATGAAGAAAGAATTTGAGATGAGTATGGTGGGAGAGCTTACCTTCTTCTTAGGCCTTCAAGTCAAACAAAAGAAGGAAGGCATATTCGTTTTATAAGAGAAATATGCTAGAAATATTGTCAAAAAGTTCGGGCTAGACTCCGAAAAGCATGCTTCCACTCCTATGAGTTCATCCACAAAACTGAATGTTGATTCTTCCAGGGAGGAAGTGAGTCCAACCTTGTATAGGAGTATAATCGGGAGCTTACTCTATCTTGCTACAAGTAGACCGGATATTGCATTCAGCGTTGGTGTTTGTGCTCAATATCAAGCCGCTCCCAAGCAATCTCACCTAACAGTAGTAAAAAGAATTATACACTACATCAATGGTACTCCAGATTATAGGTTGTGGTATTCCAAGGACTCAAATGCTTGTCTTGCCGGGTATTCAGATGCAGACTGGGCTAGAAGTATAGATGATCGAAAGAGTACTTCAGGTTGTTGCTTTTACCTTGGTAACAATCTTATCTCTTGGATGAGTAAGAAACAAAACTCAATTTCTCTTTCTACAGCTGAAGCAGAGTACATAGCCCCTGGAAGTTGTTGCACACAACTTCCTTGGATGAAGAAACTAATTTATGATTACGGGATTCCTCAAGATACAATGTGTGTTTTCTGTGACAAAACCAATGCCATAAATCTCTCAAAGAATCCTGTTCAGCATTCGAAGTCAAAACACATAGAGATATGCTATCATTTTATTTGTGATTTAGTGGAAGAAAAAGTTGTCTGTCTTGAATTTATACACACTGATAATCAAAAGGTAGATATCTTCACCAAGCCTCTCGATGGTCCATGGTTTGAATCTCTCCGCAAGACCATTGGTGTTGGTACAATTCCTTGAAACTCATGTGTGCTGTGTGCTTTACCTCTTTATATTGAGCTACTATGTTTGTAGGGCACACATTCTCTTGTGATCTTTTATGCATTGCATTCTTTGTTTCAAATGTTTTTACATTATTATTGTTGTTGTTTTGATCATTTTTTTTTTTTTTTTTTTTTTTTTTTGCTGTTGTGTCAAAAATTCAAAAACACATAAAAAGTAGAAAATCTAAAAAGTTTGATCGACTTTGTTGTGTTTTGTCTCAAATCACGTTTTGCCATTGTACCTTTGTACTAATGGCTTTGTGCATCTATGAGCTTAGATTGTTTCTTATGTATGCATATCTTTGTGGGAGAAATTTTGAAATCTATGTGATTGTTGTAAATAGATCTTCAACCTTGTCATGAATGATTAGTGAATAGTTTTGTTGATCTTGAGACATGCATAGACTCATGCCTATATATCTTCCCACTCTTTATTTTTTATGCTTAAAAGAGCTCTCTAAATGTAAATCTCCAAATGAAAAGAGATATAGAGCTGCAAAAGCTTGTCGCCTATACTAGTATTTGACTAGAAAAAAGGGAAATCGACCAAAATAAAATGTATGATGTCCAAAAAGCCAAAGGCTTACTCACAAATTGAAATATCAAAAATTTCTGGCATCTATCTCTCAATGAGATTTTCTTTGTTCAAAAAGTGCAAATGTTATGTTAAATATGGAGCCAAATGAAAAGCTTTAAAGAATGTAATCAAGTTCTTGAGACAGGTCATATATGCATGTTTCTATAATTGAGATAGGTCACATGATCTAGTGCTAGTTGTGTATGCCTTGATTGAATTGATCATTGAAGCTTTACATTGGACTAAGGACTATCTCATTTTTGATGTCCACACACAACACACAAGTCTATGTTCAATGAATGCCATATTCATTTGTGTGATTGTACTTGATTAAATGTGTTTTCACATGCTCAATCTTTGTTGATCAAACACAAAAAGATTTTTGGGTATTTTTAGTTGTTTTTAGAAAGTACTTTGTTTTTACAAAAATGTCAAAATTTTCAAAAAACAATATTGCCCTATTTTGGCGACTAAGTAGCGGGTTGGCCCAGTCGCAAGTACCAATCGCGAGCCCACTCAGAGATTTTTCGCGGCTCACTGGCGTGTCAATGCCTTAGTCACGAAAAAGACCTAGAAATTTTTTTTCAAAATTTGTGTTTTGTATATTTCGCGGCTCAGTATGGCGACTTGTTGTGGGTAGAAGGTCCAATCGCGAGGGGCACTTAGAGATTTTCACGGCTCAGCTCGCGACTCTCTCGTGGGTAGATCTTCCAGTCGCGAAAAACACTTAGAATATTTTTCAAGAATCTTACTTCATAATGTTTCGCGGCTTACCTTAGCGACTTAATGGCGACTTGTTCCAGTTGCGAAAAATGCATGTTTTGCACTTTAAAGTCAGTTTTCAAAAACTTCTCAGTTTTTCCCTCGTACTTTGTGATTGTTTATTGTCTTCTCCATTTCTCTCTTTGAAACTCACCATGCTCATTTGTGAAAATCCTTCATTATTGCACCATTTTCCCTTCAATCGTCGAGATTAAGGTATGGGTTTTCATTTTTTCACTTCATTATTCATGATTTGAACATTTTTGTGTGAGCTAAGTTGTTGATTTGTAGTTTTTGAGTGGATTTGTGCTGTTGGTATAGTTTCCTTTCAAATTTGAGTCTCGGGTTGTATGGTGGTATTTTTCCTTGAACCTGTTTTGTTTTACTACTTTTGTGAGTTCATTATGTTACTGTTGACACCCACACACACTCATTGTCATACTTGCACCCAAAAATCCCAAATTTTTAGGGTTTCTCCATATGCACATGTTTTGATTCTAACCCTATTCTAATATTGGTCTGGATTTTTTTTTTTGGGTGTTTTTCTTTATCTTTGATAATCCATGTTGCAGAGTGAATATGTCTCCATTCAAAAGAGCAGCTGTGAAAGGGGGCACCAACAAAAGGAAGGAACCTGTCATTGATGTCGATGATCCCTCACCTCGCCCAAAGAGGACCCGTTCACCTTCAGGTGTCTTCGACCCAAACAAATTCAGATCTTATGCTGCCTTTCAGTTTCATGAAAATTACTTCAGAGATGCTACACCAATAATTGAAAGGACTATTGATCAACCTTCTTTGTTTGCCACTGACATTCCAAAATGGTTTGCTTACAAAGATTGGAATTACCTTCTCTCTGACCTGGATGATGCTTATGAGGATTTGGTCAAAGAATTTTATGCTAATGCAATCGTTGAAGGTGATGAAATTAAGTGCTGGGTTAGGAGAAAAAGTTTCTCTGTCTCTCCTGCGTATTTGGCTGAGATTTTGCATATCAATCGGCCGATACTTGGTAATCCTCTAGTGTATGATGATCTATGTTCGAACAAGGAATTACTTCGGGACGCCCTTGGCAAAGACTTGGAATTCTCACAAAACGGGAACTCAGTCAATGTTTCCTCTCTTCCTCCAAAATTGAGAGTGCTCACAATCATCATGACCAACAACTTGTATCCCCTATCCAGCATCGGGTACATGAACCTCAGCCGAGCTTTATTTCTTCATGATTTGATCTCTAATGTTGAGATTGACATCTATGCACACATCTTTCATATTCTGTGCAAAACGGCTTAGCGAACTAAGTCCCGAATATGTATTCCATTCTGCTGTCTCATCTCTCGGATTTTGAAGCTGAAAAGGATCCATCCATCTGCTGATGAAACTCCCTGCACAAAACCCAACCCAATCAACATGCGTACGTTCAACGCAAGCATAGGCCATAGTAAGAAGTGAATAAAAAATGAAGATTCAGCATCTCACAGTGGTTCGCGATCTAGCTCATTTTCCCTCGACAAGAAGTTAGACATCATCATGGCATCTGTCCATGAATTGAGCACCAAAGTGTCAGGTCTCACATCCATTGTGCACCATAACAACACTCGGTGGGACACGAAGTTCACCTCTCTCTAAACTCAATTGGATCAGATTCAACGAAAGCTGGAAGAAAATGAGGACTAGCTATTCCATGACAAAAAGGGGGAGAAGATGAGTAAAATGACAGGGGGAGAAAGAGCAAAATCAAAGGGGGAGCTTTACATTTTGTGCCTTATATTTTGTTTTATGTTTTATGTTTCATTTAGTCTGTCTCAAAACTTGTGTTGTTTATTCAGTCTATCAGTTTATTATGGTTTATCTATTTTGTACCCATGTTGCTTTTGTAAGCTTTAAAGGTTTGTTTTCATGCTCTTTTGCACATTTGTAGGCCTTTGTGGTTTGTACCATGCTTTATGCAGCCTTTGTGCTTTGTTAAATCAATACTTCTATTGTAATGCTATGCATTCCTTTTTAAGTACTGTCACTCTTGTGCCCTTGTAGGATTTTTCCTAGATGCATATATGTTTGTATGCATTGGTTGAGTGTTGGACTTGCAAATGATACTCTTCAATTGAGCTTATCACTTTGCATGTCCGGATGTTCATTCCTTGTGTGAATGAATATAGTAATCACTTTTGTTTAAGTGACTACTTGATTGATCCAGCCATGATTTATTGTTTTAATGCTTAAGTTCATTTTTGCTTGATCATGCTTCTTTTCCTCCATATGCATTTCAAGTTTTCTGCATACAATGATATTGCTATGTTATTGTGTTTCAGGAGTTACTTGTTCATATGTTCAAGAGCTTTACATAATCTAGAGTTAGGTGTGAGTGAGTTTTGTTCAACTGTTCCCAACTCATGCTTCAAGTTTAGAGTCTGTTGTAGGGTTTTGTCACGGAATAGTCAAAGGGGGAGATTGTAAGGTTGAATTTAATCAACCATCTTGTTGGCTTTACTCCGTGCCAATTTGCTTGTAATTTAGTACTTAGTAACCCTGTATTTAGGTGGGAAAATTGTAAGGGTAGTGTGTGAGAAGATGTGAAGAAAATCTCAAGTATGTGCAAAGAAGCAGAGCTTCGCGGCTAGGACTCGCAGGTGGATCGCGACTGGCAAGCCGCCAAATGCAAGCACGTGAGATGCACACGGGGAAGCTGAAGGGTCGCGCCAATTGTCACGCTACAGGACAAAAGTCCCAGGCTGGCCAGGCTGTTACGTCACGACTTAAACTCGCGACTTGGACAAGCCGTGAGACCAAGCCGCCAATTTACCCTGTTTGGCAAAAACTGTCTCTTCGTATTCTTTTCTCACCCCAATATATACAGACCCTTATACCCACGACATTGAGAGAGCTTCCAGAGAGAATTTTGTGAGAGAAACCCTAGAGAAAAACAAGATTGCCTCATCCCCAATCTGCACTTTAGAGACTCTATAAATTCCTCTTCTCTCTTCCCCTCCATTGTTATACCTTTGAGAGGCATTTTACCAAATTCTTATCTCACCACACCCACGTCTGTGAGAAGGTTCATTTGCTGCTGTTGGGAAGCAGTTAGGAAGGAACCAATCTACATTGGTTGATGCTATGGTTTAGTAGCGGAATCGGGAAGCTAAAGAAGAAATAGGTTCGGTGTAACCTCGTTGGAGCAAGAAGCTTGGAGGGCTTAGGTACTTGGGTAGATTAGGCTTGGAGGGTCTTCTGCTATTCATGTATCCCAACTATATTCTTTAGTGGATTATTTGACCGCTTGGAGGGCAGCAGAGAAGTTTTACGCCGAGGGCTTCGGTTTCCTCTTCGATAACACATCGTGTGTTGTCCGTGTGTTTGCATCTTCCTTCCTTTATCTTTGCTTTATATTTAATGCTGTGGATGTGTTTATATTTGGCTTAAATTATTTATCAATTCTGGTATAAGCTTGTTATCATATTTCGCACATAAATTGTTTGATATAAAGCTTGAATTGGTAATTTTGTAATTGGGGTCTAAACGTTCAAGGGTGTTTCATACCCAAATTAAACTCACTTTTGATCTGAAAGATTCCTTACAACTCATAAGGATGTTGATGTTAAGGGCCAACATTTTGAGTTGATGCCATTTGGCAGCGGTAGAAGAATGTGCCTGGGATTTCATTTGCTCTACAAGTTACACAACTCATACTAAGTATTTTGTTGCATGCTTTTGAAATTGCAACCCCATCTGATGATCCCGTGGACATGACTGAGAAAGTTGGACTTACCAACCTAAAAGCCACCCCATTGGAAGTCAATCTTACTCCTTGCCTTGCTACTCAAGCATATACGTAATTTGAATGATATTGTATGATAAATCATATCAATTGATCATATGTAATATGAAAATAATAAATAAAAAACTTTAATCTTATGAGCTGTACTACAAAGTTGGGTGTTTTCTTCATATAGGTCACTATAAATACATTAGTTTTCTTTAGCTAAAATTATTCTGTCTAAGTTTAAAATATTACTTTCAATTTAAAACAGATCAGTTAAAGTGTTATTTAAATAATTAAATTTATTATTTCGTAAATTTAAATTTTTGGATAATCAATAATCTACTACGATATCAAAGTAGGTGATTTGGTGTTGGAATCTTGTCTCCTATTAGAGAAGCATTTGATTGCTAAATACGCCTTGTTACATGTTTAAATCCTATCTGAGTGCCCAGTGAATCGGAGAGTAGGCACTACAACAAAGATGAGCTTTTTCAACATATTTTAATCCATGGTTACTAAAAAATGTTGATAAAAGCTTTTAGTTTCTACATTTGCACTCAACTGTTAAAAAATTCACACATATATTTCTACAGTTGCCATAACTATTGAAATAAGTGGTGATAAATTCACATATATATTTTCACAGTTGACATAACTGTTGAAATAATTGATCAATAAGTGGTAAGAAATTCATTTGCTAAGTGATTAAGTAGTGCTAATTTATACCAACAGTTGGATGAAAGTTGAAAAAAAAGAAACTAACTATTTTTTATCAACAGGTTATAAATGTGGAAAATAAAAACACGGAGCTTTTATAGCTTTTATATACTTAGCTACAGTCACTCCATCACTCTCTCTCTCTCTCTATATATATATATCTCATTCTCACTCTCTTTATCGCACTTTCTCTCTCTCACAGGTCAATTTTCTTGTTATTTTCTAAGCAACCAAACAGAATTCAATCGCTCCCTCTCTCATGCTCTATATCTTGCTCTTTAGCTGAGCTTCATGCTTAATGTGGTATCAAAGTCCATTGTTATGCTTTTGTGGTTCTCTTCGCTTGTCTAGAAGTGGATTTGGATAATTTGCTTTACATTAGGGTCGGTGGGTTTGGATTGCTTTTTTTATTTTCATTGTAGATTATGTTCGAGTGGGTCTGAATTATTTTAATCTTTGACACACTTAACCAATTAATTCACTCTATCAGTATCAAGTGGATTTATGCACATGAGACCACTTTATTATGTGAATGTCCTAGCAAAAAACTAAAGAAAAACAAAGAAAATGTGAATGTCTTAAGTTTTTCTCCAGGGGGAAAGTAAGCAAGTAATTTTTTATGCCAGAGAAAAATCTTAAGAGAAAAAAAGGGTTTTCAAGGTGTGGCTACAATTAAGCAATCAATTTGTTTTTCAGGTTGGAGTTGAATCATGTTAGACAGGTTGATGGTTTTAGTTTCCCATTTGGGCTTTGCAAGCCTGCACATTTAGAACGCATTGCACTATGATTTTAGTGCTAACAGAATGTTGATGCTAACACCTAAATGTGTTCAATACAATTATAGAAATTTAATGGTTATAGAATGCCCTGATGTTTTCCATTCATAAGCAAATTTTATTTACTTCAAAACCCATCAAATATGATTTATTTATTTATTGGTTGGTAAGGTATACATGTTCTAAATTGGTCTTGAACTCAAAATCTCACTCTCCACTCCATTGTTAGAAGAGGATAGAAATGTCATTTGTGCTAGAGCTCATTGTCTTCAAAACCCATCACTTATTATTGCACAAGTTTGATGAGAATTTTGCATGTTAGAAATATATTAGCCCATTAGCATAGGCCCAAGCCTAATTTTCCTTTGTGTGCAAGCCAAGTCTTCTACTTGTACTAGAAGTCTATTAGTCTAGGGTTTAATATAATATATATACACATGTTATGATTTATTGTAACACAGGATTTGTACTACACTATAATATATTATTGATGTAGCCTTTTATGGTTTTTTCCATGGATGTAGGCTGTTAGGCTGAACCACGTAACTCTCCTGCGTTATTGTGTTCTATACTTTATGCTTTCGCTTCCACATCCATACTAGCATATTCAACATGGTGTATCAATGCTAATATTTAACATGGTATCAAAGCCACCTTCTTGTAGCCATGGTTTTCTGTCCTTGTGATATATTTAAGAGCAATCTTTGTTTTTCTCGGTGTTTTTTCGCTGTGTTCATCTTCTTTGGCTTCCTATTTAGCTTCCAACTACTATTGTCAATACTCTCTAGTATAGTCATGCCATCGTTAGAAGTCGCATCAACACTGCAAGACCCAGGGGCATAGCCAGGAATTCGTACTTGAGGGGGCCAAGTTGCAATATTGATAGAAAAATCATAATTCATAAATTTATAAATACAAAATTATTAACTTTGATATATTGTCATATTCTTAAAAATTAATGGAAGTACAAAAGGCCGTCTATTTTACCATACACATATACAAAAATTTGCCTACTATTATTTTAAGCACCATCAACCCATCATTATCTATAATATTGAAAACTTTATTATTTTTTAATGAATTATTCAGCTCCTAATTTCAAATTAAAAAAAAAAAATGATGATATGGAAAGACATATAATATATTATCATGTAGCAATACAACAAATTGAACAACTTAATAAACAAAGCATATTCATAAAACTAAATGACCATTATCATATATATAAAAAACATAAATCTAAATGCCCATATGATGATGAAGAAACAAACAAACCTGAAATACTGAGACACAAGAAGAAGCTGGAACTGAAAGCAAATATGGATTTTTTTTTTTTTTTTAGATGAAAGGAGTTTATTTGATTTCTACCCTTGTTGAGAAGATAGTTAATGTGTTTAGAGCAATCAACAATGAGAGGAAAGAAACATGGGCAGTGTGGGGTTGTATCAGGAGAAAAAGTAGCAATGATAACTTCTATTTTCTTTGAGAATCCTGTAGGTGGCTTCTTGAGATTAAGAATGATGGGGAAAAAAAGAGAGTAAATTTTTGTTTGAAAATGAGTGGTAAAAGATGATATTTTGAGAGTGTGGATTATTGTCTATTGGATATTTGGATTGACAACAAATCATTTGGACAATTGGGAGAGCTAACTAGTATTTTATTTAAGAACTTTGGGTTATCAATTGGACTGAGTAGAGATCCTAGAAAGAATTGGGGGGGCCATAGCCTTTTACTTATTTTTTGCTATCAGACACATAGCCTAACAGTAGAAGAAGTCAAAATTTTGGAGGGGCCATGGCCCCGCAAGGGACAACGTAGCTCTGCCCTTGGCAAGACCATTGCCTTCCTCAAACTACCGTCATAGATCCAAACTTCATTCAAAAGATCTTCTCAACCTTATCAAATCTCAAGATTTTATCAAGCTGTCATCTTGAGTTTGAGAGAGGGTGTTAGAAATATATTAGCCCATTAGTATAGGCCCAAGCCTAATTTTCCTTTGTGTGCAAGCCAAATCTCCTACTTGTACTCTATTAGTCTAGGGTTTAATTTACTATATATACACATGTTATAATTCATTGTAACACAGGATTTATACTACACTATAATATATTATTGATGTAGCCCTTTAGGGTTTCCTTCGTGGATGTAGGCCGTTAGGCTAAACCACGTAACCCTCGTGTGTTATTATGTTCTATACTTTATGCTTTCGCTTCCGCATCCATACTAGAATATTCAACATGGTGTATCAATGCTAATATTTGACATTGCAATTGATTTTTCAGTTATGGATCTTGTGTAACACCTCAAGACTTTGAAATCTACGCTCACAATGCTTCTTTCGAGGATCCACTCATGTGTGCTAATGGGGAGGTATTGGCTTAAATTAGTTTATATTGAAAGGAAATATGAGCTCAATGATTTATACACCCAAACTATGCTATTCAGTGGATAGTCATTTCCTCAGATTAAAAGATTAATGTGCTGAAAATTCAATGGCACCTTTAAGTGTATGTATCAATTCAGCTAGTAATTGTGAAATATTTCTGAAAGATCAGAACAATTTTATAAAAAGATCACCTCCTAGTCAGATTGAAATTAAAGACACCTAAGTCACCATAGTTGAACCTTTTCCATTTGTGCAATAAGTTTGTTACTCTTCATTTTAATAGATCTTGCCTTTGTTTTCCATCTGGTTCCTTTGTACTGTCTTTGCTGCTGAATGGAACAAGATGCCATTTTGTTGGAAATTTTAGGGAGCTTTAGTTATTTTTATGTATTGCAATAAAAATATGTTGTCACGCTGGTATATTTACTGGAAAATGGCATCTTAAACACTGTGGAATCTGCTTTTCAACATATTAATAGTGCCAGAATTGTTATATCAGTTTTCTTAAATCGTTGTGCTGCTATCATAAGTTTTTTCAGTTTTTGACACTATTTGCACTAGTAGTTTAGTCCCATAATTAGAACCTTTAATTAAAATGAGGGATGTGGTTAGCTGTTGGTACTATGGAAAGGATTCTTTGTTCTGTTTTTTTGCTTTTTGGAAGACAATTTAGAACATTTTCTTCTTTCAATGCTTGTGTTGGAAAAACAGATGACAGAACATTTTGTTCAAGCATAATGACTTTCATAGGTTTTCAATACACATTGATATGATTTTGAAATTGTGTCTGTGTCAATCATTACTGCCACCAATGATTTGATGATTTCCACTATGGTGCAATATCTCCAATCATAAAACATAGGCCCAATAATTTTCTGTTCTCTGTTGGAGGTGCTATTGCCCAATTTATGTGTTTTTATGATGCAGCACTTTGAAGGTGAAACTCTTGAGCTATTTCTTGTTGGAGGTCATATTACCAGTTGGTGCATGGATCTTGTTTCTAGCAAAAATTTTCTCATCATTTTGCAATCAATATTCTATCAAAGCTATATGAAAAAATAGATGTTACTTCCAAATTGTTTGAATAAGTTGCTTCTTTGTAAAATTTTCACTTTCAGTCTATTATTGAACTGTTTCCGTAGGAATTGTGTAATAGTTAGAAAATGGATCCCAATCTTTTACCCCAAATAATTTAAATAAATGCATTTAAGATATGAAGGATTCTTATTTTAATATATCGAAAGCCCCTTTTCACTCTTTCACATGCTAAGGGATTAAAAGAATAAGGATTATACTAATTAAATTGCTCGAGAGCCTATTCTGTTTCTACTACTAGAATTCAAAACTATGATGTTTTGGATGTTTATCTGGAAAAAAATAAAAATAAAAAAAAATAATAATGAGCCATGTCTCAATTTCCAGTCAATATTTGATGTATTGCAATGGATTCATCAAAATTCTTCTTATTCTTATGGATTTATTTAAATTCTTCTTATTCTTATTGACAAATACTGAATATATGTGAGTTGTGATGAAGGTGTTATGATATAATCTTTGAACTAGAAGGTTGGAGATGTCAGCTTCTGAAGCCATGCTTTGATGGTCTGAGATACTCTCTTATGTGCTTCCTGCTTGGCCTACCCTGATTCCCAAACAAGTATAGTCAAACATTTTATTTTATTTTCACAAAAAATTGACATGTTAACATTGGTTATAATAAAAGTTGTTTCAGTACTGGGGGCATTCAAAAGTGATTTGGTATTGATCTTTGCCACAATTTTGCAAGTTATAAAAATTATTGTGAAAAAAAGTTATGCTCTTAGCCTTACTCATTCCTAAATAGCCTTTTTGAAGTTAAACTGTTAGTCTTCATTGCCAATATGCACTACGAAATGTTAAATGCTATTGTCTTAATGGTTTATTTATTGTTTGAACATTATAAATGGTTTATGCATATCAACTGTAAACTCTGTAAACTCTTTTTCTTGCTTCCTTAGTCACAAATGCTAGGCACTTCCATTATTAATACTGAACAACTTTTGACACCACTCACTGTAAAGTAGGTTAAGGTAATTAGGTAATGACTACCTTAACACTTTTTAAGGCCGTGGAGGGGCGAGGGTGGAATGGGACCATCTGGATTTACACGAAGGAGAGCCATTTTTTTGTTTTTGTTTTTAGGATGAAACTTTTTTCTTTATTTTATTTTATTTTTTACTTTGGGCATGCAGCACTTGGAATAACACCTGCCTCTATTGTGTTTAATTTTTTATATTTCTTTTTATCTGGAATTGAGTTTTTGACAACACCCCCTCCTGAGGGAATAGCACCCTCTGGATTTACATGAAGGAGATAAATCAGAGCAATGGAGATGATTTGAAAACACCCAAGGTTCGTGCATATAATGATTTCAATCTATATTATTAATTGTCTACAATTGACTTTTTCTGAAGTACAGAGAACAATTGTGCTATCATGATCATGAGACTAGTATTTTTATAGGTTCAAATGAATGTCATATCATGGGACTTGTATTTTTAGAGGTTTTGAAGAATTCTTTCGTGTGAAAATGATTCAGTTTTGTGCTTCAGGAAATTAGCCTTGGAATTATTGGAAACCTTGCCTGCCATGAAGCTCTGTTGAAGCATATAGTTTCTACAAATGGATTGATTGAGATAGTTGTGGATCAACTATTCTTAGAAGATTCTCAGTGCCTTTGTGAAGCTTGCCAGTAATATTTCTTTTTTATTTGTTGAACTGAAATACTCATTTTCTTGAAATATTTTTTCTTTCTCATCCTCCCCCATGTAAAGTGACTATGTCTGACTCCTCTTGCTTGTTGCATCACTCATGTCATAGAGAGTTTCATATGTCCTATAGCATATGAGTTGTGGTTTATGGTTTTTTGTTTGTTTGGTATACATTGGGTTATGCCATATAAAGTTAGTAAGTTGCTTGCTTTTAATATTTTAATATTTTTACCTTTGGGCCTTGACTTTTTGATCCACGCAGTTAATAAAATTTAGGTAGCTTATCACTTAAGTCTTACCCAATTTTATGTGATTTACAAGTTGTCCTTGATGCACCCAATGGTGTAATATCTACAATGAAACCTGGAGCAAATTGGGTGGTTATACACTTGTTAAAGTGGATGTATATGCTTTATGGAGTAAGGAAAATATTGGAGGGATGGGTGTCCTCTACGTGGAAGTACATAAAGAAAGTATGCATCATCTTTTTTTCAATGATACTAGCTTTTGTCATGGGCCTGGCCTTCTTGTTGGTAAGTGGCACTTCTCCATATATTTGTTACTTGAGGATAATTGATGGAGCACAGTGGTTTTCAATTTTGTTTTTCTTTTAATTAGCCATTTTGAAAACTTGGAACCATTTGAATACTTAAAAATTAGGCTGGTGCTTTGGGTTTTATGTGAGAATGGAGTTTAATTTGAAATTGCACAATTGTGTTTATGTTTATATTTTGAATCAGGTTATTAAAATTGGATCAAATGAAGGATTGCATCCAAATTAGGCTTTTTTTTTTTTTTTTTATAAATAAAATAAAAAACTTATTTCAACGGTTTCAAACCGTTGAAATTTATCTCAAGACAACATATATTTCAACAGTTTTTAATAATATTTCGACGTTTAATAATTGTTGATAATGGTGAATCACATTTTTCGACAGTCACATAGGATATAGAAAAAAAGTTTTAACATAGTTTTTAATGGCAATTCTCAACATTCACTTAAACCATCGAAAATACTTTTTTCAACGGTTTCTAATACTTTTTTCGACATTTTCAACCGTTAAAAATAGCAAACTTTCTTGTAGTGAGGACCCTTAGACATATCAAATATAGCTATGGAATTTTTGTCTAATGAAACCCCCTAATATCTTGAAACTTTTTTCGGGCTGGCCTGGGCCATTTGGTGCAACAGCAACCAAATAGTCTTTAAAGATATTGACCACTCCCCTGCATAAGTCTAGAACTATGCCAAGAGACTTATCCTTGACTTCAAAGAAGCAAGTACTATCTGCTATCAAAACCAGCAACCAGTGGTTTTAGGGTGGAAAGTCCCACCTCCAGGTGTGTTCAAAATAAATGTAGATGGAGCTATCTTAGCTGATGGCAGATTGTCATTGTAGGATTTATGGGTCTAAATTTGTAAGGCTCGATTGATCAAAAATTAGACTAGATCGACTGAACCTCGTGTAGATTAATTTTTCTACAAAATTTTCCAACTCAGCCTAAGCTCGATTTGACGTGTAAGGTTTTATGTTTTACTCCAAGTATAAAAGGAAAAACCCTAACTACGTTTTATAGGTCTTTGATATGCTGTGTGTTGAATCTCTTGTGAGATCTAGAGGTGTTTACCTTCATACATGCTTAAGGTTATCAAGATTAAGATTTATGTCAAGAACTTGGTGATCACTTCAGTTGCTGCATAAAGAATTCAAATAAGATCTGAAACATTTGTGTGGAGTCTCAAAGTCACAAGTGGGAGTACTTGTGGTTGCAGTGGATAATGGAAAGAAGTAGTCTGTGGTCTCGAAGTTGTCACGTGATTGTGGTAGTAAGTTTTTTACTCGAGGTAGCAATAGGATGTTAGTGGTCTAAGTCTTATTGTACAAACTTCAATTCTTTCATAGTGGATCTGTTTTTACCTTGAGGGTAGCTAGTTTAAATCCTCCTCAGGTTTTTTACCTATATGATTTTCTTGGGTTATCACATCGTTTTTTTTTTTTCCCGAATTATTTACATGATATATTTTGAATGTGTTAACCTAGATCTGAATCATTTATCTAAGTAATCACTTGGCTAAATAACTAGTATAAAGTTGTTATTTACAACTATGTGTTTTGTTGGCTTATATTCCGTGCCAAATTTGATTGTAATTCTATTCAATCTTTTGTATCCTGTATTTATTGTGAGATTTGATTGCAAGGGTTGTGTGATAGAGAGAGAGTGTGAAGACTCAAGCAATTGAAGACTGAAGAGTTTTCACAGGTAACTCACGACTAAGCATCCTGCGAAGTGACCCATGTGACTTGCACATGCTGAAATGTGAAGAGTCAAGCCAAGATGGAAACAGCTGTGTTTTGCGAGTATCTCATGGGTAAGGCCTTCCCGCGAGACACCCGCGAGCCATTCTGTTTTGTCAGAGTGTCCATTCTGATACATACTTTCTTCGCCCACACTATATATACCAACATTACCCACAAATGTTGAGGTATGCTTCTGAGAGAAAACTCTAGCCAAACACCTTGAGAATTAGAGATTGTTATACCCATAATCCTCTACACATTTGATGTGGAATTTCCTCAACTCATACCTCTCCATTTCCATACCATTGAGAGGTTAATAGCCCAAACACTTACCATAGCCTTTCAGTGTGTCAAATGAAGTTTTGATGCTATTGGGAAGCATTGGAAGAAGCTAAGGATGACAGGTGCAACATGGAGCTTGTTGCAGGATCCGAAGAACTAGACAAGACATAGTTCCGAGAAGCTCTGTTGGAGTAGGAGCTTGGAGGTCTTAGGTACATTGGGTAGATTAGGCTTAGAGAGTCTTTTGCTAACCTGTGTATCCCAACTGATTGTCTAATGGATCAATTTCTGCTTGGAGGGCGACAGAGAGGTTTTTTGTTAAGTTCTTCGGTTTCCTCTTCAAAAACACATCGGCGTGTTATCTTGTATTTGCATCTTTCTTCCCTACTCTTTCACATTCCATTTTACTACTGTGTTACTTAGATTATGGATTAAAGTAGCTTGTTTGTTTATCCGCTCACATTTACACTATTCTGCACTTAGTATTAAGTTAGTGTAAAATCTATCGAGCCGTAACTTTAATTTAGGGGTCTAAACAGCTCTTATGTTTTCAACACATTTTTAAGCTTTCAACTAGGTTAAACAACTTGTGTTGTAAGGTTGAATTTAATCAACCATCTTGTTGGCTTTATTCCGTGCCAAATTTGCTTGTATTTTAGCAATTAATAACCTTGTATTTATGTGGGATTCTTGTAAGGGTAGTGTGTGAGAGAGTGTGAAGAAATGTTCAAGATTGTGCAAAGATGCAGGGACTCACGACTGGAACTTGCGGTTGGCTTTTGACTAGCAAGCCGCCATAAGGAGGTCACGTGTCAAGCATGCGGGAAGCTGAAGCGTCATGCCAGCTGTTGCACTACAGGACAAAAAGTCCAGACTAGCAATGCAGTTACCTCGCAACTTGAACTCACGACTCAGTCAAGTCACGAGGCCAAGCCATCATCCAGCTCTGTTTTGGAAAATTGACTCTTCGCATTCCAAACACACACCACTATATATAGACTCTTATACCCACGAAATGTAGAGAGCTTTTAGAGAGAATTTTGAGAGAGAAACCCTAGAGAGAAACAAGATTGATTCATCCACAATCTTCACCTAAGAGACTCTTCAAATTCCTCTACTCTCTTCCTCTCTATTGTTACACCCTTGAGAGGTTCTTGACCAAATCCTTTTCTCACCATACCTATATCTGTGAGAAGGTTTATTTGATGCTATGTGGGATATAGTTGAAGTTGGTTGGACTAGGCCGGAGGCTACCAAATCCACTTGGGATAAGGCAACTCTTGCGACGGCTAATGCAAATAGTAAAACATTGAATGCTATTTTTTGTGGTGTCTCTCCAGAAGAATTTCACAAGATTTCACATATCACTATTGCTAAGGAAGCATAGGAGATTCTGAAGACTACTTATGAAGGAACAAAGAAAGTGAAAGACACCAAGCTACAGATGTTATCCACTCGCTTTGAGGAGCTAAAAATGAGTGAGGATGAGTCCTTTGACTCTTTTTATAGTAAGCTGAACAAGGTGGTCGTTGGCAAATTCAATTTGGGAGAAAGTACGGAGGATTCTAAAATAGTAAGGAAGATCCTTCGATCACTGCCAGAAAGCTTCCGTGCTAAAGTGACGGCTATTGAAGAGAGCAAAGATCTTGACGACATCAAAGTTCAAGAGTTGATTGGTTCACTGTAGACATATGAATTATCACTGTCCACACAGAGGAAGAGCAAATCTCTTACTCTTAAGACAATTGATGAGAGGGTAGTATCTCATGACTCTTCAAAGGAAGATGGTGTAGATAAAGATGTGGCGTATCTTGTGAAAAACTTTCGAAAATTCTTAAAACTCAAGAACAATGGGAACTTTGGTGACAAAGGAAAATTTCAGAGTTCAGGGAAGGAGAAAAAGGAATTTAGACGGAAAGATGGTAGAGAACCCCAATCTTCACAAGGAATTACGTGCTTCGAGTGTAATGGACATGGACACTTCAAGAAAGAATATCCCAATTATTTGAAATTGAAGGGCAAGGTCATGCCACTACTCTAAGTGACTCAGATTCATCAAATTCTAATTATGAGAACAGCTGTGACAAAGAAGGAAATTACTCCACATTTATGGCTATTGAACATGTTGAGTCCTCAAAGGACCTGAATCAACTTGTACAAGAACTTAGAGAACACAGTAATGAAGAATCCATAGGGATTGTGGAAGAATCAGATGCTAAATAGGATGAGAATACAGCTAGTCTTCAAGAGAATTACACCTTACTCCTTGAAAAGTCATAAGAGTATGCAAGGGTAGCAAAGGCGACTGTGAAGAAAATGAAGAAAGTAGAGGAAGACTACAAAAGTCTCCTGGTCAGATGTAAGGAGGCAGAGTGTGAGATTGACACATTAAATGGTGAGCTATCAGAAGCTTACACAAAAGTGAGATTTCTTGAGCAAGAGGTAGTACAAGCACATGCCAAGATTAAGAGGGTCTCTTCCAAGAAAGTTAAGGTTGAACAGAAGAAGAAGAAGGTGGTTGATCAATGGGTATTAAATAAGTCCTATAATCAATCTGAAGCCAGATTTAAAGCTAGAGGAAGATCACTGCCAAGATCATAATGGGGTCATAGAATGAATCATGTTTGTCACCATTGCAGATTACAAGGACATACCAGACCCAACTGCCATAAGCTGAGAGCATTGAATAATGCAAGCGCTCCTTGGTCAAGAGGAAGAAGAAATGATTGGAGGTTTTGGGGTGGTGAGCAACCAAGAAGTCAAAACAGTGATCCAGGAATGATGGATGTGATGAAGATGATTGGTGCCTTCACCACTTGCTTAGAAAGCTTCACGAGAAGGTTTGAAAGTCCTAACTCTCGTATCCAATCCTTCAAGGATATCACCCCAAATGCACGTGACGTGTGGGTGAGGAAGGGTACTCATGCATAAGTATTACAACATGTCCATGCACTAATACTTTCCATGTTTTGTGAATATGCTTGGTTGTGTGCTTCTTGCAAGTTTTGAGTTGAAATATTATCTGTTTGTTTATTTTTGTTTTAAATGTTTTTACATTGTTGTTTTTGATCAATCTTCTTCTTACTTTTGTGTCAAAAATCCAAAAATACATAAAAAGTAGAAAATCCAAAAGCTTGATCAACTTTGTTGAGTTTTTGTCTCAAAGCATGTTTTGACTTGTACCTTTGTACTAATGGCTTTGTACATCTATGAGCTTAGCTTGTTTCTAATGCACTCATATCATAGTGGGAGAAATTTTGAAATCGATGTGATTGTTGTAAATAGATCTCCATCCTTGTCATGAATGATTAGTGAATGGTATTGTTGATCTTGTGACATGCATAGACTTATGCCTATATATCTTCTCACTCTTTATTTTTATTGTTTTGTTTAAAGAGCTTACCAAATGTAAATCTCCAAATGAAAAGAGATATTAAGCTGCAAAAGCCTGTCACACATACTAGTATTTGACTAGGAAAAATGGAAAGCAACCAAAAATAAAATGTATGATGCCCAAAAGGCCAAAGGCTAACTCATCAATTGAAATATCAAAAAAAATTTCAGGCATCAATCTCACAATGAGATATATTGAATCAAAAGGATCAAATGATATGATGTATATGGAGCTAAATGAAAAACTTCAAAGTTATGTTATCAAGTTTTGTAGGATGTCATATATGCTTATTTCTATAATTGAGATGGGTCACATTATCTAGTGCTAATTGTGTATGTCTTGGTTGAATTGATAATTGAAGCTTCACATTAGACTAAGGACTATCTCATCCTTGATACCCACACACATCACACATGTCTATGATCAATGAATGTCATATTCATTTATGTGAATATGCTTATTTTACATTTTCAAATTTTTGGTTTAAGTGATCTGGCTGCTGGCCCTGGCGACTTGCACGTAGCTTAACCCAGTCGCGAAAAACGTGTGTTTTGTGTTTTAAAGACAGTTTTTCCCTCGAACTTTTGTGATTGTTCATTGACTCTCTCATTTCAAACCACTCTCAAACTCACCATTTCACTCTTCGAAAATCCTCCTTTTTTGTACCTTTTCTACTCCAATCTTCAAGAAAAAGGTATGGGTTTTCTCTTTCTCACTTCATATTTCATGATTTGAGTGTTATTTTTGGAAAATGTGAGTTGCGTTGCTGTTTTGAAATTTGAGTGGATTCAGATATGAGTTTGTTTTCTTGATCTGTGAGTTGGTTTGGAGTTTTTGCTAATTTCAGAGTTCATATTTGGATTTGGTCTATTTTGTTGTACAAATTTTGGTGTTTTCTTTGTTCTATGGAGTGTTTCATGGCTATATTGATTTATGCGTATCATGCTCGTGGTAGAATGTCACAATGATAGTTATTTGTGACTTTGTGTTATCCAGTGTTCAATTCACATTAAGTTGTAACTGAACAATCACCATTTTTGTTCACCTGCTTCATTCAATACTTCAGTGTTGCTTACGATTTTGTTTGGTACTGGCCTGGCTCATGTTTGTGACTGTGTGAGATCTCTCTGGTTCACATTTTTATATCTGAATCTAATCAAGTTGCTGTTTGTACCTTATGGTGTTGCATTTGGTTCTTTGCTGTGTGTCTGTTCTCTTGCAAATGTCTCGTCGATCCTCTAAAGGCAAAGACATTGTAACTGATGATCCATCAACCCCGGTTGCTAAATGGACTCGACTCTCGTCTCAGTCATCTAGAGATTCTACCACTGAGAGATTTAGGACACCTCTTGATTCAAAGACCTACACAGACATTTTTAGAGAGGCTCCTCCCATTGTGGAACAAATAATCAAATTTAATACCCTAGGGACAACATTTACCCCTAAGATTTTTGAAGAAAGAGATTGGGCTAATTTGTTTGGGAATTTTGAGGATTCAATTGAAGAATTGGTTAAGGAATTCTACTCTAATGCCAGATACACCGGGATAGAGTTGAAATGCTGGGTACAAGGAACGAAATTTTCCATCAATGCAGACTACATTGCTAAGGTTCTTAGCATCACCAGACCAGAAAATGTGGATCTGACTCCGTATGATGACAGAGTACTTCAGGTACAAGACATTCTTCAAGTTCTTGGGAATGAACATGAAGTGGGAAGAAAAGGATCATCTATAGGCACCGCACAGTTTACGCCTGAACTGACAACTCTAAAACTAATCATGTTCTCCAACCTCTATCGATTGTCAAACACTGCCTACATCAATCTTGGAAGAACCAAATTTCTGTGTGATCTCATTTTCGATGTTTCGATTGACATCTGTGCCCACATATTTCAGATCATTGGGAAAACGGCGGCTCGATCAACAGCACAAACAAATCTTCCTTTTTGTAGTCTCATCATGAAGATCATACTTCGTGAAGGTGTCAATCCACCATCAGATGAAAAAATTGCGTCTCGTCCTCGACCAATATCCATACACACTCTCCAAGCAAGTAGGAGCCACTCCTCTAAAGCACCTAAGACTAAACCAGTCACTCCATCTGGTCAGAGTTCAGCTACACCTATGCATACCAAGGCAATTTCTCCCAAGCTAATACAGGCATCAAGCATTCCACTTGTACCACCTAGCTCTCAGGCTGATAGGATAAGTACTTTGATTGAAAGCGTGTCTCAGCGGATTTTAGGATTAAAACGGCATATCTACTCAACCAATAACCAAGTTCAAATGCGTCTCAAGGCCATTGAAACACAATTGGATGCTATTCAGCAAAAGTTGGAAGAAAGCCTTTAGCTATTCTGACAAAAAAAGGGGAAAGCGATAGCATACAGTAAGGGGGAAAGCATCACAGGAAGGAGAAGTGTGCATATTGAAAAGGGGAGTTGTGTGCTCTAGAAGAGGAAGTTGATATATATACACTTACATACTTTTTGGGATAGACTAGCAAACTTATGTTTTTTTGCTTGTTTTGTTTATAGCTATTTGGGTGGATGTAGTTGTAAGGTTGAATTTAATCAACCATCTTGTTAGCTTTATTCCGTGCCAAATTTGCTTGTATTTTAGCAATTAGTAACCCTGCATTTAGGTGGGATTCATGTAAGGGTAGTGTGTGATAAAGTGTGAAGAAATGTTCAAGATTGTGCAAAGATGCAAGGACTAGCGACTAGAACTCGCAGGTGGCTCGCGATTAGCAAACCGCCAGAAGGAGGTCACGTGTCAAGCATGTGGGAAACTAAAGCGTCATGCCAGTTGTTGCACTACAAGAAAAAAAGTCCAAACTGGTAATGCAGTTACCTCGCGGCTTAAACTCGCTACTCAGTCAAGTTGCGAGGCCAAGCTGCCAGTCAACTCTGTTTTGGAAAAACTGACTTTTCGCATTCCAAACACACACTGTTAGGACATATGTCATACTTTTATGTAATTGGCTAATCCTTTGACAAAACGCACTTTACTTGTAATTGGGTAGATTTAGGATGTGTTGAAATACTTCAAAAAACCATGTTTCAAGATCAAGTATTGAAGCCTTCAAGTCTGTTCAAGAAAACAAGCTGAAAGTGCAAATTTATTAAAGCTCAATAGCTGCATCTATCGAGCTTCAGTAAAGCTGTTCAAGCCCATAAGCTCGACACCTACTCGACACCTTCTCAATAACTTCTATCTGTCGAGATTTATAAAATCAGAATTTCTGATCTGATTTCTTAGGATCCGTGAATGTGTCTTTAGGCCTTCTTTTCTCCTAACCCTAGACATATAAAAGGATTGTTTTTAGGGCCGTCTAAGAGTGCACAAGATGCACAAACACTGAGCAAACTCTGTTCAAGCAAATTGTGACTGAAGACAAAGTTCTGCCTTAGTTCATCTCTTCTGAAGAAGTTGTTGTGTATATGCACCTTTGGGTTTTGTGACCGAGCATCTTCTTGATCTTCATCATGTGTATGAACTGAAAAACTTTGCAGCCAACCTTTCTTTCTAGTTGGTGATTGAAGTCGCGTACTAGGATCCGCGCAAACTAGTTAGTCACGTACTTGGGAGCCGTGCATCAAAAGTGGAAACTGTCACTACAGAACAAGTCCTATTGGGGTAAGGGTTCAACTGTAGGTTGGTAAGATACTTGGGATTCCTTTACTTGTAACCACTTATTGTGATAATAGTGGAGTTTCGAGAGTGATGACCTGAAAATCACCCGATGGGGTTTTTGCCGTAGGGTTTTCCCCATTCTTAAACAAATTACCGTGTTATTTATTTTTCCACTGCATATTTAGTTTATTGGTGATTTGTTTGTGCTGCCACGCAATTGCATGTTAATTAACTTAATTAATAAACTTGGTTAAATTAATTGGTTAATTAATCACATGGGATCAATACGTGTTTAGCCTATCAAGTGATATTAGAGCAGACACACTCTGATTAGGTTTTAATATTTACTGTGTTTGATCCATTGACCCCTGTTTGTCATGGATAGAGGACAGTCGTTAATTATACCTCCTTTATTTGATGGGACTAACTATGCATACTGGAAAGTACGCATAAGAGCCTTTTTGCAGTCTTTAGATAAAAAGGTGTGGCAAGCTGTAGAAATTGGTTGAACTAAGCCAAAGGAAGCGCTAACCGATTGGGATGAAGCCAAGATCAAGGCAGCAAACTTCAATAGCAGAGCATTGAATGTGTTCTTCAGTGCGGTCACCAATAAGGAGTTTAAGAAGATATCCTCAACTAAAACTGCTAAGAAGGCTTGGACCATCCTCCAGAAAACCTATGAAGGAACCAAGGCTGTCAAAGATTCAAAGTTTCAGAGAGTCACTACAAGCTTTGAAGAGATAAAGATGGAGGAGGATGAGTCGTTCGATGAGTTCTATGCCAAGCTCAAGGACATAGTGAACTCAACCTTCAATCTCAGGGAAACCATTCCTGAACCCAAGATTATGAGGAAAGTAATCAGATCTCTACCCGAGAGATTCCATGCAAAGATTACTGCAATTGAGAAATCAAAGGAGATTCCTTTGACTGAGCTGGTTGGAAACTTGCAGACTTACGAGCTAGGGTTATCTAGGATTGGCAAGTCGAGTAAAGGCAAGAGCATGGCCTTGAAGGCAAAGAGCAGTGACACAGATGAGTCTTCAGATGATGAAGATTCCAAGATGAAGTCCTACATCACCAAACAATTCAAAAAATTTATGAAGAATGTCAATGGAAAGGGCTTTAACAAGGATTGTAGGCAATCCAGTTCTTCTCTATTAAAGGGTCAAGACAAAGGGAAGAAGGATGCTAAGGATGGCAGTCAGTACATTGTTCCTGCAGGACCTAAGTGCTTTGGGTGTCATGGGTTTGGACACATGAAACATAAATGTCCTACATATCTCAAGAGCATTAGGAAGAGTAAGGCATTTGCTGCAACCTTAAGTGACACTGAGCTTGAAGATGATTCTGATAATGAGGATGACGAAATCTTAAATGCCTTCACTGCCACAGTCAATCCTACTAAAGGAATTGTTGATGAAGTGGAAGAAGAAGAAGTCTTGGTGGATTCTAAGTGTGAGAAGATGGATGATCAAGATGATATCCATTCAGCCTATGAGAAACTATATAAGATGTCTGAGAAACACGAGAAACTCTATAGGCTGACCACCAAGAAACTCATTGATGTGGAACTTGATCGTGAAGAGTTGTCCACAAAGTTTGATGAGGCAAATCAGACTATTGGAGCATTGAGATTTGAGAACAATTTCTTGGTTGAGAAGTCTAAAAAGCTTGAGGCGGAGTTATTTCAAGTTAGAGCTCACTTGGAGAGTACTTCAAGTGCAAAGCTTGATGAGATACTCAGCATTCAGAAATTTTCTTCGGATTGAACAGGTTTGGGGTATGGTCTTTCTTCCTCTAATATTACTTCTACTAGTGCCACTGTTTTTGTTCCTCTTGCTAATTTTGTTAAAATTGATAACAATGATGTTAAAACTGAATTAGCTAGTGAGAACTTAGACAAGGGTAAATCTATCCTAGGAACACCCCCTAAGCTAGATAAGAAAGATGCTAAAAACCCTAGGACTAAGAAGGCTAACTCTCAAAAGCCTAAACAGAAGAAGCAACATCTTTGTCATCATTGTGGAGTTACCGGTCATACTCAACCAAATTGCTATAAGTGGTTAGCCACTTAATAAAGCAATGGCATGATAGCATCTGGAAGCCAAAATCAGCTTCAATCCTCTCTTGCTCCTCTTGGAGATCTTCTGAAAGCCCTCATGTTCCTTTCGAACTTGAATGGGTTCAATTCTTCCCTTTCGCTGCCGGTTCAAGGATTCAATCAAAGGAAATGTTCTTCTAAGGTGTGGAAGAAAAAGGACTTTAAGTGATTATATCACTTTCTTCTATCTTCTTGTTTTTGTTTGTTGCATTACTTGTGTGTTTTGCTTTTATTTTAAGTCAGTCTAATTTTATGATTTGCTTTGATAACATGTTTTTGTTTGTTTTTTTTTAGTTTTTGCTTTTTTTTTTTTTTTGATATAAAAATAAAAAAAATTGAAAAATCAGAAAATACAAAAACAATATGTGTTTTGTGTACATTGGTACTTGTGTACCTTGGATGGCCATTGAAACAAAATTTTCTAAAACTTTGTATCTTTTGTAGCTTAGATGAGCATCTTTATGCACAACTAAGCAAGTAAGCTTTATGGCTCTTGTTTGTGATGAGTAAGATTAAGTTATCTCTAGGACTTAACACTTATATCACTCTTTTTGACGGGTAGGACTAGAAAATCCTAAGAGAAAAGCATAAATAACCATCTCATCACTGTTGCCCGCCAATCATGAATGACACCCGTTTGCTTCGGCATAGTAAAAGTGCAGTGTCAATGACATTTGTGTGCTTCGGCATAGCAAAATTGGAATATCAAATATCAATGGGTATTTCTTTTCTCTCTCTTATATGCCCATGCATGATATGCTAAATAAAAAATATGCAAAGAAAATAAAAAGCAAAAAGATTAAAAATGCTTTAAAATGATTGCAAGCGTGTATTCTAGGAGATGTGAGAGTTATAGGATGTACCTCGAAGGTGATAGTCCCCATCAAACAGTTATGATAGTATGTGAGTTAAAGTGATTTTCTCATATCTCAAATCGTCATAACATGTGTATACTCATGCAATCTTGCAATGTTTTTCACACACGACATGCAATATTCTTTACTACTCTTGATACATGTGCAGGTACAATGTAATTTGGCCATCACAAGGTTTTACATGTGTTAATGTATGCACACTAAACTGTCATGACTTGTTTTTGAAATATAAAATTGGTTAGATTTGTTTTGTGTGTGTGTGTGTGTGTGTGTATGTGTGTGTGTGTGGAGATCCATGTGCTTAAAATTTTCATTGAAAGATGATTTTGAGAGCCTATTATGTTGATTGGATCATTGGTTGAGTTGCATGTTGGATTGCATTCATGTCTATGTTTTTCTCTTCTCGAAAAACTGTTTTTAAAAGCAAGCTTGACGCCTCCTCGATACCTAGCTGTCTGTCAAGCTTCTCAAGCTTTTTCTTATCGCAATACCGACACCTTCTCGACACCTGGTGGATCGATCGAGAAATCTCCTGTCTCCTCGATACCTGGTTGATCGATCGAGCTTTTGTTCTGGTTTTTAGTGTTTATTCCTCAATACCTCCTCGACACTTGTATCTGTCGAAGGCCATTTTTCTTGACACCTTCTCGACAGATGTCTCGACACCTCTCAATACCTGTACCTATTGAGATTTACTGAAGAGCTATTTAAGCCCCTCATGCAATCCGGTTCTCATTTTCTCAATCTCTCTCAATCTATCCACACCTATTCACCTCCCAAACTCACTTTTCTCACTCCAAACCTTCAATCGATGTGATTTTTGGCCTCTCTTTGCTCCAAATCACTTGGTATGATCTCTTTCCTTTTCATATTTCATGCATTTCATGATTTTTGAAACTTAGGTTTTGGGGTTTTTGAAAAATTTTGGGATTTTTCAAAATTGATGAGTTTTTGTTAAAATTTTGGGATGGGTTTTCAATTAAATGTGTTCAAAATCTCATGCATTGCATCACATTTGCATTATAATGATATATTCATGTATTTAGATGTGTGTAATCAGTTTGTGTGCTGGTAGGATTAGATTGGGCTGAGCCCATGATGAAATTTCTTTTGCATGTCACATGTTCATGCATTCCCCATGCATACGTGCTCTCTTTTCAATATATATGGATATATTTGAAATGCTTTGGGACTTTTCTGATTGTCTCTTTCTCCCTCTCTCTTATTCTGTTTATGTTAGTAGTGCTTATGGCACCTAAACGTAAGTCTGCTCCGTCTCGGAACCCTCTTCGTTCCGGGGCATCATCTTCTTCTGATCCTACTCCTTCCAACATTCAGTTCCGTGATGAGGATGCCCGTAAAGCATACTCGGAGAACTTTTCTAGACGAGGTGTTCATTCGAAATGTCGAGTCATTTTGGCAGATTTCACCGACACTAACCTTCCTGATGTCATTCACAGTCGGGGATGGGAGTCACTGTATGGCATCCCGATCACTTGTCCTCTCGTGCTTATTCAGGAGTTTTACTCCAACACGCACGGGATTGATTCTTCAGTACCTCTCTTTCACACTCGCGTTCGAGGTACGCACTTTGCTGTCACGCCACAGCTTGTTGCTGATGTGCTTCGAGTTCCAAGGGTAGAGCATCTTAATTACCCCGGTTGTGAACATCTAAGGACTATGTCCAAAGATGAGATGATGTCTGCTATCTGTGAGCACCCATCTGTTTGGGGTAAGCATCAGTTTTCACCATGTCGGCCTTTTTCTAAAGGTCCTAGATTCATGAACATGGTGATGACTTTTGTATTGCACCCACTCTCTCACTATAACTCTATCATAGAGCCTCGTGCTCGATTTTTGCTTTCTTTATTGGAGCACCTCACTATAGATTTTTCTTCACATTTCATTCTTTCCATCATAGATATGTTTAAGGATACAGCTACTTGTGATAAGTTCATCTTTCCTTCTGCTATCACGAGGATCCTATGCCATTTTTCTGTTCCTTTTCCCTCCTCTAATTACTTCTCTGTCAGGTGTGCCATAGATGTTGCTACCATAAAACGTAGTTGTAGGGTTTAGACCCCTTAAACCACAAATAAATTGCGTAGCCTAGATTAATTAGCCAAGTTTTTACTTAGTCAAATTAAGCAATTCTAGGTTAAAACAATCACAAAATCATATCATGCATGTAAAACATATAAAGCAGCGGAAAATAAATAACACAATGATATGATCACCCAGGAAAACCAAATCGGTAAAAAACCTGGGGAGGATTTTACCCACCGATCCTCAAGGCAAAACGGAATCCACTAAGAAAGAATTGAAGTTGTTACAAAAGGACTTACAAGCAACCCCGCTTGACTTCCTAATGCTACCCACCAGTAGTAACTTCCTGACACGACCACGCGCAGGCTCCGAATCCACGGACTACTTCTTTCTTTTGTCTTCCTTCAATCAGCTACAAGCTCCTCGCTTGTTTTTCTTTAAGCTCCAATGGTTGCAACCTTGTTGATCATCAAGATGTAGATAATATCTCTACCTTGAAAACCCTAAGTTTATGTGAAGAAAAGCTTCTCAAAGATCTCACAAGAGATTCACATAAACAGCAAATATGAGCAACAAAGACTTGTGCAACTCTAAAAAACGTAGCTAGGGTTTGCCTTATATACCTAGGGCAAAAACATAAAAAACCTAGACGTTTAAAGAGTTAGGGCTGAGTTGGAATTCTGCAGAAAAACGCATCTGGGCCGATTTTCGATCGATCGAGAATTACATTCGATCGATCGAGCCAGGCCGAGAAGCTCCAATGCTTCTGCAGTCTCTCGATTCCAACTTTACAAAATTAAACCAACTTTGAGCAAGCCTAAACAAGACTAAACACATTGTTTTGATCATGGTTTGCCAACATTACAAATTAGGTTCTAAATACATAAAATCCTAAGACCTTAAAACCTAACAGTAGTGAGGCTCAGTTTAGGTCACAAGAGTCAGCAGCTCCTCCCTCTGGTTTGACTCCATCTCGTTCGGCACCCTCTCGATCTGCTCCATCTATATCTGCTCCCTCTTCTTCTTTAGGCGATGTATCTCTTGGAGACATCATGGCACAGCTGCAACGCATGGATGCTCGCCTTGATACGCTCTCTACTGAGTTTTATCAGGTGAACATTCATGTTGGTCGTATTGCACGACGTCAGGCAACCATGGGTGGTTTTGCTCCTGAGGCTACTCTTTCACCACCTCATCCAGTGGCTTCTGATTCTGATGCTGAGGACGATAATGATGATGGTGATGATGATGATGATAGAGATGCTAGCTCTACTGATGAGATGTCTACTTGACATTCTACCCTTTGTCACTCGTGACAAAAAGGAGGAGCAATTTTGGGATATGAGAGTAGTCATTTTAGGGGGAGAGTTAGTATAGGACATTTTTGATAAGAGGAGTGTTGATACTTAAGGGATGTAGTGAGGATATGATGTATTTTTTTTTTTTATATGATGTATCTTTTCTTTTCTTTCTTATATAGATACATTGTTCTTGTATATTTGGTCTTGTGATTACTTTTACATACATTGTATTTATCTTCTTTATATGTGGATGTATGTTTTTCTTTCACCTACCTCTTACATGTGTTGTTTCTTTTCTCTCTTTATACACATGATTTTTTATTTGTATGCAATTTATTATTTCTATTTCACACAAGATGCCTTGATGAGTTTTGTTTAAAGTGTTTTAGAAATACAGGTTGTCAAAGTCTACTTGCCATAAACTCTCTTCTTGCAAAGTTTTTCAAGAGTTTGTGTTAGGATAGATTTTATTGTATTAAACAAGTGAATATGAGTTGAGTGATTTATGACTTCTCTCATATGATCATTTGTTAATTGTGGTTTTGTCACGGATTGCCAAAAGGCCAGATTGTTAGGACATATGTGGTTCACATGTTAAGAACATATGTCATACTTTTATGTAATTAGCTAATCCTTTGACAAAACGCACTTAATTTGTAATTGGGTAGATTTAGGATGTGTTGAAATACTTCAAGAAACCATATTTCAAGATCAAGTATTGAAGCCTTCAAGTCTATTCAAGAAAACAAGCTTAAAGTGCAAATTCATTAAAGCTCGACAGCTAGCTCGACAGCTGCATCTATCGAGTTTCAATAAAGCTGTTCAAGCCCATAAGCTTGACACCTGCTCGACAGCTTCTCGATAGCTTCTATCTGTTGAGGTTTATAAAATCAAAATTTCTGATATGATTTCTTGGGATCCGTGAATGTGTCTTTGGGCCTTCTTTTCTCCTAACCCTAGACATATAAAAGGATTGTTTTTAGGGCCGTCTAAGAGTGCACAAGTTGCACAAGCATTAAGCAAACTCTGTTTAAGCAAATTGTGACTGAAGACAAAGTTTTGCCTTAGTTCATCTCTTCTGAAGAAGTTGCTGTGTATGTGCACCTTTGGGTTTTGTGACCGAACATCTTCTTGATCTTCATCATGTGTACGAACTGAAGAACTTTGCAACCAACCTTTCTTTCTAGTTGGTGATTGAAGTCGTGTACTGGGATCCACGCAAACTGGTTAGTCACGTACTTAGGAGCCGTACATCAAAAGTGGGAACTGTCACTACAGAACAAGTCCAATTAGGTATTGGGGTAAGGGTTCAACTGTAGGTTGGTAAGGTACTTGGGATTCCTTTACTTGTAACCGCTTGTTGTGATAATAGTGGAGTCTCAAGAGTGGTGACTTGAAAATCACCTGATGGGTTTTTTGCCGTAAGATTTTCCCTATTCGTAAACAGATCATCGTGTTATTTATTTTTCCACTGCATATTTAGTTTATTGGTGATTTATTTATTCTGTCACGCAATTGCATGTTAATTAACTTAATTAACAAACTTGGTTAAATTAATTGGTTAATTAATCACAAGGGATCAATATGTGTTTGGCCTATCATACACTACTATATAAAGACCCTTATACCCACGAAATGTAGAGAACTTCCAAAGAGAATTTTGAAAGAGAAACCCTAGAGAAAAACAAGATTGATTCATTCACAATCTTCACCTAAGAGACTCTTCAAGTTCCTTTACTCTCTTCCTCTCCATTGATACATCCTTGAGAGGTACTTGGCCAAATCCTTTTCTCACCATACCCATATCTGTGAGAAGGTTTATTTGGTACTTTAGGAAGCAGTTCAGAAGGGACCAATTCATATTGGTTGATGCTATAGGCTATAGTGAAATCCAGTAAGCTAGAAAAGAAAAAGGTTTGGCGCAACCTCATTGGAGCGAGAAGCTTGGAGGGCTTAGGTACATCAGGTAGATTAGCCTTGGAGAGTCTATTGCTATTCATGTATCCCAACTACATTTTCTAGTGGATTATTGACCGCTTGGAGGGCGGCAGAGAGGTTTTACGCCAAGGGCTTCGATTTCCTCGTCGATAACACATCGAGTGTTGTCCTTGTGTTTACATCTCTCTTCCCTTTATCTTCACCATTTAATTACTGTTGTGATTGTGATTATTTATGGTTTAGATTGTTTATCAATTCAATTATTAGCTTATATTCATGTTCCGCACATTTATTGTTTGACTTTAAGCTCGAATTGATAATTTTGTAATTGGGGTCTAAACGTTCAAGGGTGTTTTATACACATATTGAACATTCATTTGGTATCAAAGCAGATGCATTCTTTGCGGTTTTATTACCTTAGTGCGATCCCTAACCCCTTATTGAGATGGATAGGTCTTAATCTCTTAATGTACCACCATTTTTTTGTGGAAATAATTATGCTTTTTGGAAAGTTCGAACGAGAGCGTTTTTATGCTCTATTGATGATGCTGTGTGGGATGCAGTTGAAGTTGGTTGGACTAGGTCGGAGGCTGCCAAATCCACTTGGGATAAGGCAGATCTTGCGGCGGCTAATGCAAATAGTAAAGCCTTGAATGCTATTTTCTGTGGTGTCTCTCTAGAAGAATTTCACAGGATTTCACATATCAATATTGCTAAGGAAGCATGGGAAATTTCGGAGCCTACTTATGAAGGAATAAAGAAAGTAAAAGACACTAAGCTACAGATGTTAACCACTCGCTTTGAGGAGCTAAAGATGATGAGTATGAGTCCTTTGACTCTTTTTATAGTAAGCTAAATGAGATGGTCATCGGCAAATTCAATTTAGGAGAAAAGACAGAGGATTCTAAAGTAGTAAGGAAAATCCTTCGGTCATTGCCGAAAAGCTTCTGTGCCAAAGTGGCGGCTATTGAAGAAAGCAAAGATCTTGACGACATTAAAGTCCAAGAGTTGATTGGTTCATTACAGACATATGAATTGTCACTGCCCACACAGAGGAAGAGTAAATCACTTACTCTTAAAACAATTGATGAGTCTCATGACTCTTCAGAGGAGGATGGTGTAGATAAAGATGTGGCGTATCTTGTGAAAAACTTCTGAAAATTCTTAAAATTCAAGAACAGTGGGAAATTTGGTGACCAAGGAAAATTTCAGAATTCAGGGAAGGAGAAAAAGGAATTTAGAAGGAAAGATGGTAGAGAACCCCAATCTTCACAAGGAATTACGTGCTTCGAGTGCAATGGACATGGACATTTCAAGAAAGAATGTCCTAATTATTTGAAATCGAAAGGCAAGGTCTATGCCACTACTCTAAGTGACTCAGTTTCATCGAATTCAGATTCTGAGGATAGTTGTGATGAAGAAGGAAATTACTCTGCATTTATGGCTATTGAACTTGTTGAGTCCTCAGAGGACCTGAATCAACTTGTACAAGAACTTGGAGAACACAATGCTGAAGAATCCATAGGGATTATGGAAGAATCAGATGACAAAAAGGATGAGAATACAGCTAGTCTTCAAGAGAATTACACCCTACTCGTTGAAAAGTCGGGAGAGAATGCAAGGGTAGCAAAGGCAGCTATGAAGAAAATGAAGAAAGTAGAGGAAGACTACAGAAGTCTCCTGGTCAGATATAAGGAGGCAAAGTGTGAGATTGAGACACTAAATGGTTAGCTATCAGAAGCTTACACAGAAGTGAGATTTCTTGAGCAAGAGGTAGTGCAAGTACATGCCAAGATAGATAGGGTCTCCTCTAGGAAGCTGGAAGATGTTATTTCATCTCAAAAAAAGTTTTCAAACAAGTCCGGTTTGGAATATACCAGAGGGAGTAGTTCATCGGCCAGTGTCACCAAAGAAGTGATATGAAAAGTTCTAGAGATTGTTTCAAACAAAAGAAAGAAAAAACCAAAATGGAAAAGAGATTTGAAAAGTACTAGAGATTTGGATTTTACCAATCTCATCCTCCAAAGAGAAATTTTGTAGTAAGAAATCGAAATTTCTATACACCATAAAATGTTGAATCTTGGGCTTCACATTTTATGCACAAAAATATAAATAACTAGGTCAGCCTTAGACTCGTTGGCAAACCATAGTTTCACGTTGGTCAACCCGTTTTGTTGAAGCCGACGAACAGGCATTTTTTGGGTGGTCCCGCAATGGAGTTTCCCGAGGAGGTGGTCCCAATAGCGAGGATACCAGTGATTAGTAATAGTTCCACCAGTAATTATTAATTGCTTAGAAAGAGAATAAATACATTTATCAGCTCATCATCTGTTTGCTTGTTCACACTTAGGCTAGGCACACACTAATTTGAAACATGGATTATGATGATATAGATTATGATGAAGGTTATAACATAGAAAATATAGACAATAATTGGTCAAATAGTAATATGGTTTATGAAACAGATTCTGATTCTGACAGTGATATTGATGATTATAATTATAATAGTAACACAAATAATTTGAGTAATTTAACAGGAGATAAAATCAATTGACAAACTAATAATCAAAATAATAGTTTTTTAAATGTAATTAATAAAAAATTAGAATCTTTAGTAACTATTGAAAGATCCACTACATGTACTAAAGTAGAAAGGAAAAATAATAGTTTTTTGGACCTCTATGAAAGAATGAAAGCTTTGTTGGTAAATCTAGTTTTGTATCTCATACAAAACACATAGCAGAAGCAACAAATATGGATCTATTTCATTCATGATTGATAACATGCACTATGTAAATTTCAAATTTTAAAAACAAGATAGCGTACCTTGGTGCGGTGAAATTCAAAACAAAAGATTAGAAGTACTTGGGAACACTTTTAATCTTCACTCCAATTCCACTTTACGCCCAAGAAGTGTGGTCTATCAATCAGTTTCCAAGGGAGAATAATCGAGTGGCTTCACTCACACATACACACCATTTCACTATGATGTCTCACTTAAAATAAATTCTGTATGTTTCTCCCTTTATAACTAACTGATTATCTAATTGGGAAGGCCTATTGGGCCTTTCCAATTGGGCTTTAGTGTGTGGCTTGGAATGGGACCAAAAGGGACTAATAAAATACTAGCTCCAATGGGCCTTGGGCTTTTTTGTTAACTCTTAACAAGTCCAAAGTTACCATTAATTATATTTAATACCACTATATAAATATAATTACACTCTAGATCTTATTAATAAATAATATCCCAAGACTCTAATAATATCATTTGACCCCTCCATGAAATATCCATAGTGAACAAAGTCATAATAAACTGTCACTTTGTAAACAACTATTTTATCCTTGAGTGCCCGGTTTAATCCTTTAGTTATTCACATTTATTGAAATCCAATTTCAATAAATATAAGCTTTAGTAACTCCTTACTAAAGTGGGCGCCCTGAATAACCAGTTCCCATTAAACTTATCTCAAGGGGATATTTCGTGTCTCTACAAAAAGAGATTATGGATTCCATCTTGATAATATGTGTTCCCTCAACACTACGTGTGGTTACCCAACATACTGAGGTTTTGACCGTGAATATTAGATCTCACTCCTGATATATCAAAGTAACCTACATTTCATGATCAGGTCCACTATCCTCTCAGGATTGAGAGTCTATGAAATTAAAAGTCGTGAGATTAATTATTCAGGTGACAGTTGTTAATTGAATAATTAATCTCACAGCGGTTCAGTTCAATATGTCTTAACTCTTAAAACATATCAACACATCAACTAGAAGTCTTCACTTCCATGATCAAGACAAATCATCTTAGGTGATGTATTATAGTCTTCGCAGATGAAATGCCCAATTTCATCACCGACTACGAACTATATTTTGAGTTTACAAGGAACTTGTAATTTATATCTTCTGTGACTAAATCACATAAATCACATACAATGCATCTCAAGGACTATGATAATGTCTCATTAGTTCATATATAGTCTCACCAATAAATTGGATTTTAGGGCATAAACCCCAACAATCTCCCACTTGCCCTCAAAAACAATTTACCATATATTCGACACTTATTTCCTTTTAGAGTAATTCATAATCACTCTAAAGCAAGGTTCGGAAATAAGTTTCAGCTAGATTTATTGTATAAATTATCTTTTCTACTACTACTTTTCATGTACTCATATCTCTCTAATGAGATAATACTCGCGATTAATGTGTATCTTCACCACCTAGGATGAACACATATCTTGAAGTCCAACTTCATGAATCATAATCAAACTACAAGTCAATATTTGTACAACCAGTAACCATCAACTCCTCACTTAGGTGGACAAGCATACAATCCCTCATTCTCCTAAGATATTTAAGTATATGCTTTACTCCCACTAAATTAAGTGATCTTTGATTCAATTGATATTTGCTTACTATGCCCACCGCAAAATATAGATATTTAGCCTAGTATTTAGCATACCATAAAGATTTCCTATTTATTTGATATAAGGAACCGTCTTAATATGCTCTTCCTTTTATATGTCTTAGGACTATAATCCTATATAAAGGAACTTCAAACTTAAAAGAAAGAATTCTTTCTTGAAGTATTATATGCTATACTTGGCTAGAATCTAATCTATTTAAGCAATTTGAGATAGACCCAACATCCTCATTCCTGAATTTTAACACGGTTTAATTTTTAGGAAGTGACTAGTCTTTCCCAAGTACTTTATATCAAACTGGACTAGACAACCAAAACTCCTTTGATGACAACAACTCTACATCATTCTAAATGATTAGAATGTCATCAACATACATTAAGAAATTTATTATTTTATATAGCTTTTACACACATAAGGCATTTTAATATTTGATCAAAATTAAACAACTTGATTGCTCGATCAAATATGATATTTTATGATTTAGATGCTTGCTTTAGTCCATAAATGAACTTTAAGCAACTTGCATATTAAATACTACTAGTTCTTTGCTATGTTCAAGTCTAGTTACATCATATAAATGTCTTCCTCAAGATTGCTACTAAAAGAAGCTTTCTTGATATCCATTGCCATATTTCATCCTAATGAAATATAATGAATAAGAGAATCTAGATAGAGTCAAACTTGACTATTGGTGAAAAAAAACTTTTCATAATCGAACCATTTCTTTCTGAATAAGTCTTTTCCCATTAGTCTTGACTTTGAAGGTTTGCACCTTCAAATCTATCAATCTCATTTTTTTGTAGACCTATTTGAAAACAATAGGCTTAATGCCATTAGGCGCTTCTACAAGTTCTAGACTTTGAATAGAATCCAATTCTATTCACATAATCTTGATTCAATAATCAATATTCATATCATCTATTGCCTTTATGTAGCACTAAGGATCAAATTCATATCCTTATGGAATGACTTCAAAAGTTTATTCCAAAAGTATGAATTTATTTGGTAATTTATAATCCTCCCACTACGATATTGTACCGGTGTAATAGTTATCTACAGAATAATGTCTTGTGGTGTATTTAATACAACCATCTCATTTCTAAACGTATTTTATAGTTGTCCTACAACAAAATTTGACATTTTACTTCTAGAACAATCTACCTTTAAAAGAGCCCTATTCCTCCTTTATGTATGCACTGACTTAAAGAAGTCATTGAAACTTCGTTCCTTTATGAAAAGAAGCCCTAGATCTTATTATCCTCTAAATAGAATTCATAGATTGGGAATATAACAAAATAATGGTTCTAAAAGCCCATTTTTTTACCAATCTTGAATATCATTTAAATTAATAAGATCTAGACATAAGTGCCAAAACATACAATACTAAATGATAGAAACTTTCTCTTTTAAAAGTAAAACATGTAAATTTCCATCTAGAAAACAATCATGGACAATGCTTAGCTTTACCAAAATAGAAACACTTTCCTTTTGATCATACTTTTAAGTCTAATTTCCTTTTGGCAACTACTAGGACAACTAGAATGTCCAACTATTTGGTATTATAATTCCTCTTCTTACCACCCTTACCTTTCGGTTCAGGCTAAGAATTTGAATTAAATCATATTGATCCTAGCTTTAGCTTTTAGGATGTCTTCCGTTGCATAGAACTCACTTATCAACTCAGATAATATAAAAATAATTTATTTTCAAAACAATCTGAATTGATCAAATAATTCTAACAAGGACTTGTGAATTATATCCATATGAGATTAACATTTAATCTCTACATCCAAGAATTCCAATTCATTTTAAAAATAAAACATTTTCATAAAATGATATAGAATTGGAACTCTTTAAGCCTTTCTAAGCACTCAATATGAATCATACCAAACATCTCATTTAGACTTAATATAAAGTCTAAGTCTAGTACTAACTCTTGCATCTCATGCTGTAACACAATTGAGATAAAAGCCAATGTAACATTTTAGCATTTTAATGGAGAGTATGATTACATCATAAACTGTCTTTCATAAATGCATCATGTATAGTAAATTATGACAATGCTGAATCAAAACATAAATATGTACTTCAGCTCCTTTAAGCACCATGTCTAAAATTATTTCTTAGTTAATGTGATTCAATAAAATAGTAGCTAGAGAACAAAATTTATGACAAATTTATTTTGAGACTTTGAACTTAATTACAGGGACATTATATTTTGCATCCATAACCATATAATATGGAACCCATAAAACCATACCATACTAGGCACAACGACAACCTAATCCCGCAATTAATATTCCTCGGTAGCGAGTTTATACCAATCACTACGATCAGGCGAGAATTATTCTCATTATTAATGCTATCATGGTAACTCTTACCAAACAAAAATAATTTGACACTTTTCCTTTTGGCCTCTAAGTAATAATGACATAGCTCCTTTGGGAGGTTAACATTACACTTAGTCTAGCGTACACCATTATCTAGAATCATGTGTAGCCACATTTTATCTCCCTTTATAGTGTTTAAACTTGTAGTACCATGGAACAAAACACCCTCCTTTGAGATCGCAAGGCATATACACCAAGACAAGGTGCTTGTCCACACTACTTTAAACAGGCTAGTTCAATCTTGTAGTACTATGAAGTAAACACCCTCCTTTGGAATCGCGAGGCATATACGCCAAGACGAGGTGCTTACCCAAACTACTATAAACCAATAATGGAGGCCGTGAGATCCAACCCTTGTATCTCTCTCCCACTAGAAATTTTAAAACAAGTGGATTGTCCTGAAATCATTGTGATCTTATTACAATTTTAACCCTACACATCAAATGTGTTTAATTGTTTAAATTCGATGTGATGTTACTAGGTCACATCACAATGGCGTAACGAACATTCGCACAATCACAAAGAAGTTTAATCATGTATACCGTGAAGTAAATACCGTCCGCATGGAATGCAAGACTCGAAGTCAAGACAAGGTATCTATTCACTTTACAATAAACTTAACAAAAAGGGTTATTTCAGCACTCCCACTCATTACTTGGGTTTTTCTTAAATAATTGTGATCCCATCACAACTAATAACCTTGCACTTGATGAAGACTTTAACCTCATTAGAATCACTAACTAAAATGGAAGTCCTAAACTATTTAGGATTCCTTAAACACTAATGAATAAAAAAAATTAGTTATATAGAACTCTATCCTAAATTTACTAGATAAAGTATTCTAATCCCATTAGAAACTATATAACTTTAATTAGAATTTTAATCTTATTAAAAACATCTAATTAAAATAAATTAAGGACTAAGAGTTCTATTTAACTAACATCTTTGATCTCATTAGGTCTTTTAGTTAGATAATGATTAATGCATGTCCTTAATTTTTAAGGACTATAAAATTAATCACATATCCTTGCTTTTTATCAAAGTTTTAACACTTAGTCAAAAACAAGTGAAAATTCAAAATTCAATGCCTTTGATCGGTCAATCCTATTACTCGATCGATCGAAAAATGAAGAAATTCATCACATAGGTTTTGCCTCATTCGATTGATTCTCGACTCCTGTTTGATCGATCGAAATCAACATTCGATCGGTTGAAAGGAATTCTCGATCGATCAAGACAATGAAGAATTTCATCATAGAGCTTCTACTTGACTCGATCGATTCTCGATTCCTTTTAGATCGATCGAAAAATACATTCGATCAATCGAAAGGAATTCTCGATCGATCATAACTCGCATAACTGAATTTTTCAGAATTTTCCAGGAACCGTTTTTGACATCTTCATTGTTTTCTATCAAAACACCTTTTGATTTTATGAATGAATATTTACAGATCAAACATTAGGGTTTTCAATATCACAATCAAGAACCATAATAATGCTAGAAACCTTGAAAACATAATCCTAATCTCATTAGGAATAAATTTCATAACCCTAGCATTAATATGATCTGTTTGACTATAAATATATAATGCAAGGCAAGCAACAATGCTCGTTCATCATTCAGATCATGCATATTTTATCACACAAAGGATACAATCTAATCCATGTGTAATCAGGCCATAAATCATATATAATCATTGACGGTGTACAATACTAATACAAAACTAGTAAATCGTCATTGTCACATATATATGTCATTTGATGAACACGAAAAGTTGAAATGTTTAGATATAGTTATTGAATGCTTAAAACCTTGAATCACTAATTCGAATGCATATGAAATATAATATACGGATTGAATGAATCCTTTATATTAACACATGCAAGATGGCCATCAAGACAATTAACTTTAAATTGTCTTATTATACATCCAAGCGGTGCAATAACATCCAAGCGGTGCAATAACATCATTCACGCACTTAACGGTTATTACAATAACATTCAATAACTCTATCCAAACAACAAATCATCTAGAAGCTTATGGCCATGGATAAACTTCAATATATATATCACATATATAAATCACGGCATATGAATTCCAACGCTAACAACATAGAAAGCAAACTGTGCAATCTATTATAGCGTTGGTTCAGTAGATTCGCTCCAAGAAACTTAAAGACACTGTCTAATTATTTTGCATAGTATCTTGAGTTTCACGAATCTTGATGAAAGAAATACCTAAATTCATAAAACCATGATTATCAAAACATGTCTACACAAAAGAACACGTTGAAGGACACAAATATGCAGAAATATGAAAACACAAAGATAATGGTTTTCTTAAATTCTAAAAGTCAATCACATGTTATACAAACATGATATGAAAACCTGGCTCTGATGCCAATTGTTGGTAAATCTGGTTTTATATCTCATACAAAACACATAGCGGAAGCAACAAATATGGATCTATTTCATTCATGATTGATAACATGCACTATGTAAATTTCAAAATTTAAAAACAAGATAGCGTACCTTGGTACGGTGAAATTCAAAACAAAAGATTAGAAGTACTTGGGAACACTTTTAAACTTCACTCCAATTCCACTTTACGCCCAAGAAGTGTGGTCTCTCAATTAGTTTCCAAGGGAGAATAATCGAGTGGCTTCACTCACACATACACACCATTTCACCATGATGTCTCACTTAAAATAAATTCTATATGTTTCTCCCTTTATAACTAACTGATTATCTAATTAGGCAGGCCTATTGGGCCTTTCCAATTGGGCAGGCCTATTGGGCCTTTCCAATTGGGCTTTAGTGTGTGGCTTGGAGTGGGACCAAAAGGGACTAATAAGACACTAGCTCCAATGGGCCTTGGGCTTTTCTGTCAACTCTTGACAAGTCTAAAGTTACCATTAATTATATTTAATACCACTATATAAATATAATTGCACTCTAGGTCTTATTAATAAATTATATCCCAAGACTCTAATAATATCATTTGACCCCTCCATGAAATATCCATAGTGAACAAAGTCATAATAAACTGTCACTTTGTAAACAACTATTTTATCCTTGAGTGCCCGATTTAATCTTTTAGTTATTCACATTTATTGAAATCCAATTTCAATAAATATAAGCTTTAGTAACTCCTTACTAAAGTGGGCGCCCTGAATAACCAGTTCCCATTAAACTTATCTTAAGGGGATATTTCGTATCTCTACAAAAAGAGATTATGGATTCCATCTTGATAATATGTGTTCCCTCAACACTACATGTGGTTACCCAACATACTGAGGTTTTGACCGTGAATATTATATCTCACTCCTGATATATCAAAGTAACCTACATTTCATGATCGGGTCCACTATCCTCTTAGGATTGAGAGTCTATGAAATTAGAAGTCGTAAGATTAATTATTCAGGTGACAGTTGTTGATTGAATAATTAATCTCACAGCGGTCCAGTTCAATATGTCTTAACTCTTAAAACATATCAACACATCAACTAGAAGTCTTCACTTCCATGATCAAGACAAATCATCTTAAGTGATGTGTTATAGTCTTCGCAGATGAAATGCTCAATTTCATCACCAACTACGAACTATATTTTGAGTTTACAAGGAACTTGTAATTTATATCTTCTGTGACTAAATCACATAAATCACATACAATGCATCTCAAGGACTATGATAATGTCCCATTAGTTCATAAATAGTCTCACCAATAAATTGGATTTTAGGGCATAAACCCTAACAAGCTTTAAATTCATCTTCAAAAAAAGAAAGAAAATTTGAACCCCATCATAGATCACCTTTAACAAATACTGTGATAGATAACTGGCATAATAGGACAAGTACTGATATATTGACAGATAATAGAAAAGATGACTTAATAGATAAGGATAACAATAGTTTAAAAAAGTCAAAAACAACTGACAAAGTTGTATCTATAACGGATAAAGAGATAAAGATAGACTCACAGGCACTAAAAGCAACTGACAGAAAAGTTGACAGGAAAACTAACCCAATTAAGGAAAGATCAACACGTGTAGAAGATAAAGGAAAGAATCTCACAAAAGAAAGAGGTGCTACAAGCATATCAATAAATATGATAGATAGTAGAAAGGATGGTTTAATAGATAATGATAATGATAGTTTAACAAATTCAAAAGCAACTGACAGAGCTATACCTATAACGTATAGGGACAAAGAAAAAGATGAACTAAAGAAAGAAACTAGTCTTATAGTAATTATGCATGAAGAAAATGAAAACAAAAGACTGACAACATGAGAGATAAAGAAATATTAAAAAAAGGAATGATAAAAGAAATGATAGAAAGAATGGAAAGACAAAATAACAAGAAAGTTGACATAGTAAAAGATCAAGACAAAGCAAAAGAAATAGTTGAAAGACTGAATAGTGAAAAGCTACTAAGAAAAGACATGATAGAACCAAAAGAAAATAGTACTCTTGAAGAATCTCTACGTAGGAAACTAGAAGTAGAAAAAGAGATAGAAGAAGAAAGACTAAAAAGAGAAAAAGTCAACAATAGATGGAAAATTAATAGTCTAAAAGAAAAAATTGATGAAAGACTAAAATTAATTGACAAATCTATGGTAGATACCAGTCTGACAGAATTGACTAAAAAGATAGAAATTAAGTGCACCTCTAGATATAGACAGAAAAAGAGAAATAACAGTTTTAAATAACACTGAGTCATCAGATAATGAAGGAACTGACGAACATGATAGAAATACTATTTGTCGTAAATGTAAAGAACATGGTCATACTAAAAAACAATGTGATAGACAGAATAAAATTGCTAAACAAATCAGTAAATTAGAATTTGAAAAAGACATATTAAGTGAATTAATGAAAATATTTAATGTTAGTCAAAAAGAGATGGATCAAGTTAAGAAAGAACTAAAATCAACCAACCCACTTAAAATTAATAAAACAAAAAGAAAACAAAAAGACATAATAGTGAAATTAATAGATAATTTACCTAATCAACGAAAAGATAAAAAAGATTATTTACTAAAATTGAAAGATTCTATAGAAATATCTATTACCTGTATTAAGTGTAGAAAAGATGGACACCATGTTACGGAATGTGGAAAGAAAGAAAAAGCTAAGAAACAAAAAGACAAAAATGAAAAGGTCAGAAAGAAACAAGATAGAGTTGTAACTTTACAAGACCTAATGACAGAAGTAAAAACACTTAAACAAGAAATTAAAGATATTATAGAAATAACAAATTTAAAAGAATTTCCTAAACCCATGGTTGAAACCCCTTCATTAAAAAAAGATGTTCACTTTAGACAGATTTTCTTAAGTTTAATTGATAGAGTAATCTTTCAAAGATGGCATACAGAAGTCACTTTAGCAATTAATAAAGAGTTCTCTTTGACAGAAATCACATTAGTAGACTTAGGTACTCATAACATGAGCTGTATACAAGAAAGATTAATTCAGTCCTTTGGATTAATTAATCACAAATTACATAATAAAGATATATGTGTTGAAGTTATTATAAAAGGAATTAAAGCTAATGTAACTAACGTACCCTTCAATCCCATACTACCCTTTATCCCAAAAGAAATTAATTTCCCCTATAAGGTCACTATCTTACAGGATACTAAGAAAGAAAGAATCTATAGAACTAAAAGAAGTTTGTCATTTGTTCACCAATTGACAGATAAGGACATAAAAAAGGCTAAACAGGACATAGAAATAGAAATTCGTTCTTATTTCCCCGTTGCTCTTTTGTACCAATATATAATCCAAACAATAGTTCAGACACTTTATGAAAAAGGATTCAGTACAAAAGATAGAATTATGCTTATAAGTCAATATGAGTGGACTGAACGAACTGAAAATTTGACAAATGTACCAAACAAAATTATGATAGATGACATTCTTGCACCCTTTGTAGTAATTTTAAATACTCATATAGCAGATGCTTTAATAAAAGAAGTCCCGACAGATTTTTTTAATAATTTCTTGAATAAAGAAAATTTTAATTTCTTAACAGAATCTCTGACAGATTTTCACCAGACTATTATAGTAGTTGATAAAAGACTTTATGGAGAAGCATTATTTCACATTTTTTTCTCAAAATGAGATATATAGTAACACATATAAAACGAATAGAATCATGATAGATTTTGTAAAGTTTTTGAATTTTAGCCCCTCAAACTTTGAAAGACTTCATCATGACTATTCTTATACCACTACTCAGAAAGGGCACAGAAGTGTACAGAGAAAAGTTTGTTTTATTAGATATACTTTAAATTTTAAAAATGATTTTTCGCAGAAAGACATTAGTGAAAGGATTTTAAAAAGAAATTTGAAAGAACTCTTACATGAAAATGTTTGTTCTCAAAATAATATTTCAAGACATAATCTTTTTCCCGAACCCCATTTGCAGACTAATATGAATAACAGATTCTCCAGGGCAGACATGAAAGGAAGGGGTAAGGCACCAGCGGTGCAACCCAGAATCCGAAAGCCTTCAGTAAAGATTTCGGATAGGCATGAAGGCGTCTCGATAGAAACAATATCCCTTCAGGATACGTTGCTAGTAGAGGCAATGTATTCATGTGGTGAAAACGGTGTAATTCTGCAAAAAGTGCTCCAGATTGATCTCATGTATCAAGACGGAGAATTTACAGACCTTCCTCTCCATATTAAACTACTTCTTGACAATTTACAGGCAGCCTTCACCCTTAAATAGAAACCCTTATTCCAAAAGACCCTTTAGGCTTTGGAATTACATCTTGTTAGCATCGGGGCATTTATTGAAGCACTTGGTTATCAACTCCCTAGCAAGGAGGATGGAGATTCAAGCTCCACAAAGACAGAATTATAGTCTCTAAAAAGCTATCTTATGGGAACAAGCTTTTCAAAGCTCCACCCTAAGATTCAGCAAAAAACGAGACTTGCTATTAAAACCTTACCCCCTTAAATTCAACAGAATATATTAACTCATAAAGCTATAATAAGTTCTTATGACAGATGGATGTATCTTTTTAAAGTATTAGTCTCTACAACATTTATCAGAACAGAAGACATGACAGGTGATTCATGGTTATCCCATAAAGCTACATGGTACGAGAGTTTTGGAAATTCAGACAAAGTTTACGACAGAATAGGAGGCAGATATAATCCCTACCCGGGATTACTTATCAACACAGAGACAGAGGATCCAGTAATTAGTGATCCTTTATGGTTATCTAAAATGCTAGAAGCAGGGTTTATTAGTAAATTAATTATAACTTCTGCAATTTAGATTAGTTTATTCCCCAAAGTCATCCAAGAAGCAGCCTTACAGATTGGAGGACTTAATTATATGAAGATAGAAATCTGAAGCACTCTTCCAGTTTAGGATACTAGCTATTATATAGAAGCTTAGCCAGCACATATTATGGTCCTTATCTATGATTGGGGTTTTATTCCCGAATATAACTGGTATACAGGAGATACTTATTTATCACTTGATGATCCAGGTGCTCTGGCTCAAGAATGGTCCAATTTCATGTGTAATAAGATTTATGAAGTGCAGAATGAATTAGACAGAAGCTTCCACTTATATGGCTACACTAACAGAATAGTAGTATATGGTCCAAGACCTTCAGCAAGAAGGCTTATTGGGAAAATAAGGATTACTAAGGATCTGAGACTAATGACAGCAAAGGATCATGATCCTGTTTTTACTCTTATCTCATATTGCGCTCTATGTAATGATTATGGAGTGCTCCATGAGCATGAACAGTATGAGGACAACTCTGATCTGCTAGATTATGATAACTATGCGGATACAGATTGATAGACATACAGACATGTTCTCCAGATAGGCAATTGTGATAGATCACTATTCACTAGCTCACGTGAATAGCCTTAGGACAGAGCCAAGATAGTTCAGACAGATTTTCTTAAAGTCATTATTCACTAGCATACATTCCTTGACAAATTCCCAGCAGATTACTATTCATGAATAGTAAAACTTTTACTGTTCAAGATTCTACAAGATCCTACCGACAGATTAACTTGAGTTCACTTTATTCAACTCAGGTTACTTTTTTTAATCCCTTCTTTTGTAATCTTGTAACCCTTCCCTTCCAGACAGATAACCCTGTAACCCTTTATAGATTTTACTTTGTAATCTTGTAACTCTTCAAATAGTACTTTATTTTCAAAGCTTGTATCAAAGACAGTTTTCAGTTTAATCAAAGACAGAAGTTTTATTCAAGTAAGATTTTATTAGTTTTAGCTTTCATATTCCATACTCCGTTTTAACTTATCTTGAATATATCTATTTTGCTATTTTCTTCTTTATCATCTATTTTATCATTGTTTATGCTTCTTGGAAATTAGACCTTGGTTTTGGACCTGAGAATTGGACCTTAAAGTTGGACCTGTCTTCTATCTTCGGAGTCTACCTTTTTATAGTTGAAATGAACCCTGGTGAGTCTTCAAAAGTAACCTGAGTTGAGTAAAGTGAACTCAAGTTAATCTGTCGGTAAACAATGGTAAGTCTTTAAAAGTAACCTGAGTTGAATAAAGTGAACTCAAGTTAATCTGTCGGTAGGATCTTGTAGAATCTTGAACAATAAAAGTAAATCTTGAGGGATCTTGAACAGTAAAAGTTTTATTATTCATGAATAGTAGTTTATCAGTTTAGTAGTGACTTAAAATCTGTCCTATCTTTGTCTGGACTTATTTTCTTTTACACATGCAAGTGAACAATGGTGACTTAGGGACACCTGTCTTGGACCATAACGACACCTGTCTTGAACCATATCTGTCTGGAAGTCATACTGACACTTGTCTTGTCCCTATCTGTGCGGAAGTCATGCTAACACCAGTCTTGTCCATATCTATGTAGACTGTCTCAGATCTTTCTAGAAATAGAGATCTGTCCTTTTTGTATTTGTCTAATGGTAGCTATAGTAACTATTTTGTCATTATGTCTGTTAAACCTTTTGATTACCACATGGATACTTGTATCCTGAAGGGATGTTGTCTCTATTGAGACGCCTTCATGCTTTGATTGAAATCTTTTGAAAGATTTCTATTTTGGCAGAATTTGGTCTGAGATTTTAGCCTTAAATTAGCTATCTTGCTTGCCAGGCAATTGGCTGTTAATTTTAAAATTAACTAATTAATATTGGACCATAATGTAAGCGCCAATATGGTCAGAGCAAGAAACAAGTCATGATTTTATAATAGTACAAGGCAAATATTTTGGCATAAAGCATGGTAAAGTCAAAACATAAGGTGTTTGTAAGTCAAGGTAGGATACGTAGGAGGCTAGATATAAAGGAAGAAGAAAGACTAGTCAACAAAAGTAGGAATAATAATTTGAATTGTCATAAAACCTTTTTTTTTTTTTTTAATAATATGTGCATACTTACATGCCGCTGCTATTGGGTAGAACAGTATTTTCTAACCATTGAATTTGTAGGATGTATGAGTTTTATTTCTTTGCAATTAAGAAGTTACTAGGAACCTATATTACTACAAAGCCACTACCTGCTCCTTGATAGCATTGGTCAGCCTCAGACTCGTTGGCAAACCATAGTTTCGCGTTGGTCAGCCCGTTTTGTTGAAGCCGACGGACAGGCATTGTTTGGGTGGTCCCGCAATGAAGTTTCCCAAGGAGGTGGTCCCGATAGCAAGGATACCAGTGGTTAGTAATACTTCCACCAGTAATTATTAATTGCTTAGAAAGAGAATAAATACATTTATTAGCTCATCTTCTGTTTGCTTGTTCACACTTAGGCTAGGCACACACTAAATTGAAACATGGACTATGATGAAATAGATTATGATGAAGGTTATAGCATGACAGATATAGACAACAACTGGTCAAATAGTAATATGGATTATGAAACAGATTCTGATTCTAAGAGTGATATTGATGATTATAATTACAAAAGTAATACAAATAATTGGAGTAATTTAACAGGAGATAAAATCAATCGATATACTAATAATCAAAATAATAGTTTTTTAAATGTAATTAATAAAAAAAATTAGAATCTTTAGAAACTATTGAAAGATCCACTACATGTACTAAAGTAGAAAGGAAAAATGATAGTTTTTTGGACCTCTATGAAAGAATGAAAGCTTTAAGTTCAACTCTTAAAGTTGAAAGAAAATTTGAACCCCATCATAGATCACCTTTAACAAATACTGAGACAGATAATTGGCATAATAGGACAAGTACCGATATATTGATGGATATGATAGACAGTAGAAAAAACGACTTAATAGATAAGGACAATAATAGTTTAAAAAAGTCAAAAGCAACTGAAAAAGTTGTATCTAAAACGGATAAAGAGCTAAAGATAGACTCACAGGCACTAAAAGCAACTGACAGAAAAGTTGACAGGGAAACTAACCAAATTAAGGAATTATCAACACGAATAAAAGAAAAGAATCTCATAGACATAATAGATGAAGACAAAAAAGATAAAGGAATGATAAAAAAAGGAATAGTAAAAGAAATAATAGAAACAATCGAAAGACAGAATACTGAAAAGCTACTAAGAAAAGACATGATAGAACCAAAAGAAAATAGTGCTCTTGAAGAATCCCTACGTAGGAAACTAGAAGTAGAAAAAGAGGCAGAAGAAGAAAGACTAAAAAGAGAAATAGTCAACAAAGGAAGGAAAACTAATAATAATGAAGAAGGGGAAAATAGTGATAGTGTAGTAAAAGCAAAGAAAGTCAACAATAGATGGAAAATTGATAGTCTAAAAGAAAAAATTGATGAAAGACTAAAATTAATTGACAAATCTATGGTAAATACCAGTCTAACAAAATTGACTAAAAAGATAGAAATTTTAAATGCATCTTTAGAAATAGACAGAACAAGAGAGATAACAGCCTTAAATACTACTGATTTATCAGATAATGAGAAAACTGATAGACATGTCAAAAATAGCATTTGTCATAAATGCAAAGATAATGGTCACACTAAAAAACAATGTGATAGACATAATAAAATTGCTAAACAAATCAATAAATTAGAATTTGAGGAAGATATACTAAATGAATTAATGGAAATATTAATGGAAATATTTCATTAATTCACTTAATATGTCTTTTTCAAATTCTAATTTACTGATTTGTTTAGCAATTTTATTCTGTCTATCACATTGTTTTTTAGTATGACCATATTCTTTACATTTATGACAAATAGTATTTCTATCATATTTGTCAATTCCTTCATTATCTGATGACTCAGTGTTATTTAAAACTGTTATTTCTCTTTTTCTATCTATATCTAGAGGTGCACTTAAATTTTCTATCTTTTTAGTCAATTCTGTCAGACTGGTATCTACCATAGATTTGTCAATTAATTTTAGTCTTTCATCAATTTTTTCTTTTAGACTATCAATTTTTCATCTATTGTTGACTTTTTCTCTTTTTAGTCTTTCTTTTTCTATTTCTTTTTCTACTTCTAGTTTCCTACGTAGAGATTCTTCAAGAGTACTATTTTCTTTTGGTTCTATCATGTCTTTTCTTAGTAGCTTTTCACTATTCAGTCTTTCAACTATTTCTTTTGCTTTGTCTTGATCTTTTACTATGTCAACTTTCTTGTTATTTTGTCTTTCCATTCTTTCTATCATTTCTTTTACCATTCCTTTTTCTAATATTTCTTTATCTCTCATGTTGTCAGTCTTTTGTTTTTCATTTTCTTCATGCATAATTACTATAAGACTAGTTTCTTTCTTTAGTTCATCTTTTTCTTTGTCCCTATACGTTATAGGTATAGCTTTGTTAGTTGCTTTTGAATTTGTTAAACTATCATTATCATTATCTATTAAACCATCCTTTCTACTATCTATCATATTTATTGATATGCTTGTAGCACTTCTTTCTTTTGTGAGATTCTTTCCTTTATCTTCTACACGTGTTGATCTTTCCTTAATTGGGTTAGTTTTCCTGTCAACTTTTCTGTCAGTTGCTTTTAGTTCCTGTAAGTCTATCTTTATCTCTTTATCCATTATAGATACGACTTTGTTAGTTGTTTTTGACTTTTTTTAAACTATTGTTATCCTTATCTATTAAGTCATCTTTTCTATTATCTGTCAATATATCAGTACTTGTCCTATTATGCCAATTATCTGTCACAGTATTTGTTAAAGGTGATCTATGATGGGGTTCAAATTTTCTTTCTTTTTTTGAAGATGAATTTAAAGTTTTCATTCTTTCATAGAGGTCCAAAAAACTATCATTTTTCCTTTCTACTTTAGTACATGTAGTGGATCTTTCAATAGTTCCTAAAGATTCTAATTTTTTATTAATTACATTTAAAAAAACTATTATTTTGATTATTAGTCTGTCAATTGATTTTATCTCCTGTTAAATTACTCCAATTATTTGTGTTACTATTATAATTATAATCATCAATATCACTGTCAGAATCAAAATCTGTTTCATAATTCATATTACTATTTGACCAATTATTGTCTATATCTTCCATGCTATAACCTTCATCATACTCTATATCATCATAATCCATGTTTCAAATTAGTGTGTGCCTAGCCTAAGTGTGAACAAGCAAACAGATGATGAGCTGATAAATGTATTTATTCTCTTTCTAAGCAATTAATAATTACTGGCGGAACTATTACTAACCACTGGTATCCTTGCTATCGGGACCACCTCCTCGGGAAACTCCATTGCGGGACCACCCAAACAACGCCTGTCCGTTGGCTTCAACAAAACAGGCTGACCAACGCGAAACTATGGTTTGCCAACGAGTCTGAGGCTGACCAATGCTATCAAGGAGCAAGTAGTGGCTTTGTAGTAATATAGGTTCCTAGCAACTTCTTAATTTCAAAGAAATAAAACTCATACATCTACCATCCATGGCTCTGATACCATTATCAAACAAAAGAAAGAAAAAACCAAAATGGAAAAGTACTAGAGATTGTTTCAAACCATTGTTAATAAATTATATTATAAAATTTTTGGTACAATTTTTATGGAAAATATTAAAAGTTGTCAACAAAATTAACAAATTTTTTTTATTTTCTTATAAAATGTTTTTAAAAATAGTTTCTAAACCAATGCACTTAGAACATTCTTTAACATATCCGTAAGTAATTTATCTACTCTTATATGTCTCTTGCAGCAGTTGTAGAAAATCACAAATAGGGAAAAAAAGAAAAAGAAAAAAAAAGATTCAGATCTTCTAAATTTCCTAGGGCACTCTACCAATAGATTTTCTTAAATCCTAATCACCATTTTATGATTTAAGAGTCTAGATTTTGCTATGTCGGTATTCCATTTACAATAATCTTAATTGTTTTATTTGCAACATTATTTTATTATTTTAAGAGTATTGTTTGTAGAATGTTGACATGGTAAAATCTAGACTATTAAATTATTAAAGAATAGTTAAAATTTAAGGAAATCTATTTAGTAAAGTACACTAGGAAATCTAAAAGATATGAATAAAAAATAAAATAAAAATCATATGTAAAGCCAGATTTATGATTGTGATTGACGTTATCATGCTTGGGACTAATGCAATCACAGTGGGGTTTCTTGCTAGCTGTTTCTTAAAGTAGAAAAATGATACCGAAATTCTTTTTATTTTTTATTTTTTATTTTTTAAAATGATAACTGAAATAAAGGAAAGCCGTACTTTGAAAAGTAAGAAAAAATTAATAGATCAAATAAATAAAAGAAATATTTTACTAAAGTGAAAAAAAATAAAGTATAGAATAATGAATATGATACGATTGTTTAAAAAGTGATTGAGTAAAATACAAAAAATAAATAAATTTTTATCTTGAAACCACACACACATATATAGAGAGAGAGACTAATTTAATTGCTCTTTGTCTTAGAATCCTTTCTATTGTGTTGTCGATAGAAAGTTTTGACAATAAGATTGTGATTGCTACTTGCTAGTATATCATTAAACAATCAATTGTGCTTTGCACCGTCTAATAATGGAGAAGAAAATAATGAAAAAAGACAAAGGAAGGAAAAACTGAGAAGATATTTTCTTACCTAATCTATCACTATCAATCAAACAGATGTTGGTTGTTGTGAAATGAAAATAACAATGCCTAATAATTGGAGGAAAATGATTATTTCTCCACCTTCGTTATTAATATTAATATACTATATAAAAAAAGTCGTGTTTTACATGATATGATTGAACTAGCTATTTGGCCTCCACCTTTTCCTTTATTATTTTCTCTCCTTCGAATTTACATGGCCTTTATTATCTTATCTTTTCCTTTATTATTTTCTCTCCTTAGAATTTACATGGCCTTTATTATCTCATCTCTTTCTCAAGCAAGCTTGGAAATTAAGAAGGTGTCAAATACGTTAGAGTTGAAAGAACAGGAAAACACCACATATATTAAAATTAATTATCAAAGAATAATACAAAGTATCAGTGACCTTCACTTTATGGCACTGAGGAAGGACCGCAAACAATGCTAAAAAAATCATACCCCAAGGTGTTGAACCAATAGAGTTCATTCCAAACAAGGACAAATAACTAGACTTTTTGTAATTGACAGACATGGCATAATGCCATCAACTATTGGAGATGGACAATGCACTAAAGTCATATCCCAAGGTGTTGAACGAATAGAGTTCATTACAAACAAGGACAAATAACTAGACTTTTTCTAATTGACAGACATGATATAATGCCATCAACTATTGGAGATGGACCATGATTTTAAGTTAACGGGATTGAAGTATAAAAAGAAAAAAAAAAAAAAATCAAATAGACATTTATATAGTATTAAAAAATTATAAATACACAAAATTGTTGTTTCTAAATATATTAAGATGCAATCATTTACCAACAAAGACAAAAACAAAAAAAAAAGTTTTTTTAATACTAGGCTGGCTATAATTTTTTTGGGGGGGGGGGAGTTAGAGCAGTCACAATGGTGGTGTTAAATATTTTAGCTTTTAGAATCTCAAAAAACTATTTTATCTATTTTACCACTTCACTTTACAATACAACCATTGTCAAAAAAAAAAAATTCACTTCATTTAAAATATTATAAACAACTCATTAAAATATTAAAGAAGAGAGAAAATTTGAGTTTTTTAATTGAAGGAAGAGATATAATCTTAAGAAAATATTGTACTTTATTTTTAACAACTTGCTACAGTCAACTGGTATTTATACCAGTTTACTATAATTGCAAAAAAAATTAGCTTTAACTTCTCTAATTACACATAATTTTTTTGTTCATTGGTGGTAAAATAGTTTTTTTTTTTTCTAAAATATAGTCACCATTGTGAATATTTTATTGTCTTTTTATTAAGTTTTTAGGTTGAATAATTGTTATTTGGGTTAGGCTAACTAGGTTGATGATGGAGAAGAGAGCCCAAATTATAATCATAACAACTTACCACATTGAATAATTTGTTGTGAAATTATTGTGAATGTAGCATTACTCTTATTTTTGTTAAATCCAAATTTTTGTAATTCTCAAGTTAGGGTGTTCAATATTTTTATTAGATTGATCACAATAAGTTAGTTTAGTTTTTTTTTTTTTTTTTTTTAGCAAGTGTATATATACATTTTTTTTACAAGTCAGGGTGATCTTGTGACCATCCTGTCTTGCATGTGGAGCCACCACTGACTATAAGCTATATAAGCTATCATCGAGTCAAACAAACAATAACTTGATAGAATAAGATTACTCCAGCTTAAATTTTCTAAATCTCTTTAATTTTTAGATAGATGTAAGACAGATAACATTTATTTGATTTTGTGTGATTTATATGAATCTTTTAACGTTATTGATTTTTTAAATATCACATATCTTATATGTGTCGGAATTAAAATTAGAGAAAAATGAAGGATTTTAATGCAAAGATCCTTTCCCATCAATGTCCCTGTTTTTGGATTTGTGGTAAAATACTAAAATTAGGCCGGATTTGCAAAGCAACATGACATCAAGATAAGACAAGAGAAAATCTTTGGGTACGTAAGATGTAAAATGACAACCCAAATTTATTTTTCAGCTTGCTTGCACTTATCTTGTAAGAACCACCTCCTTACTAAGTTTGGGCTATATATATTTTCCCACAAAACCATTAATTGTCACTCACCAGAAACATCAACCATGCTCTTCTCCTGCCCATTCTTCACAAATTCTATGGCTAGCATATTCACCATTTTCATGTTCATATTCTTTCTAATATGGATATCAAGAAGAGTTCAAAGAACTACTACTAAACAAAGATCAGTTCTACCTAAAGCTGGTGGGGCTTGGCCTTTGATCGGCCACCTCCACCAGTTAGGAAGGTCACAACCGGCTCATATAGCCTTGGGTAACATGGCTGAAAAGTATGGACCAATCTTCACAATGTGGTTGGGTGTGCATCGAACAATAATAGTAAGCAGTTGGGAGATAGCCAAAGAGTGTTTTACTACCAATGACAAAGCCTTCGCCAACCGTCCTAAAGGTTTAGCTCTAGAAATCTTAGGCTACAACTATGCTCTGGTTGGGTTCAGCCCTTATGGTCCCTTCTGGCGCCAAGTGAGAAAAATGGTCACGCTAGAGGTCCTCTCAAACCACCGCCTTGAAACGCTCAAACACATTCGAGAGGCTGAGGTAAATGATTCCATAAAAGAGATACATAAGCTATTGGTCAAGAACAGCAAGTTGTTATTGGAGATGGAGAGATGGCTAGGGTGCACAGCCTTAAACATAATATGTAGGATGGTTGTAGGACAACAATTTGGTAAGGCTACGACCAAGGTTGAGAATGATAAAAATTATCAGTGTCAAAAGGCATTGAGAAAGTTTATGGATTTAAGTGGAGAGTTTGTGGTCTCAAATGCACTTCCATATCTAAGGTGGTTGGATGTGGGGGGAAGTGAGAAAGTCATGAAGAAAACTGCAAAAGAATTGGATGATATGACTAAAGAATGGCTAGAGGAGCATAAGCAGAGGAAAATTTTTGGTGGGGTGAAGGAACACCAAGATTTTATGGATGTAATGCTATCCATTGTCACTGATGATGATGAGACTTCCAGTTATGATGTTGATACAATCATCAAAGCTACATGCCTGGTAAGCTTTTGATAACCCTATTAATTCACACATGGTATAATATATTCCCAAAATCTCATTTGCTACATATATTCAATTAGGTTAACTTGTTAAACACAAGTTATTTTACACAATTTTTAACACGTGAAAAAAAAAAAAAAAAAAAAAAAAAAAAAAAAAAAAAAACTAAAATTATTAACTTTTTTTGATGTGTTTGTAAAATTGTATAAAATAATTTGTGTAATAAACACTACTCTATTGAATTTGTAGATTCGATCCATTGACTTTGTAGAGTAACAATTAAATTTCTTAGATAGATGAACCCATGCATGGCCCATGTAGAAATACAAATTCTCTATACTACTTTTTGTATTCCATTTTATATTTTACGAATCACAACTTGTCGTGTATTGTTTTTATTTTTTTAATTTTATAAAATAATTGAAGTTATAAATGAAATAAAATAAAATCAAACACATGGCATATCACAATTAACGGGGCATAAAGTACAACACAAAAAGTGGTATAGAATATTTGTATTTCCCATGTCTCACATGAAATTCAACATGAATCTAGAACTTCATTTTACATAATTAAAATGTTCAAAAAATTTCATGATAATTATCTTGTGCATAATGGTTTATTTAAATCCTGAGCTTGAAGGCATGTCATTTTCTTGTTGAATATTAAGCCATAAATAATCAAATAGCACAAGTTTTGAATTCTTAATGCAATCTGAATTCTTGCTGCTACGAAAGATTCTTGGACCATGGCTAGAAATCTTAAAGCTTTAGCCGACCATCTAACATTCTAACCAATTCATATTATGTTACTTTTGTAGAACCTTATCTTAGCGGCTTCAGACACATCAACAATAACATTGACATGGGCTCTCTCTCTTTACTTCTCAACAACCCTGAGACCTTAACAAAAGCTCAAGAAGAATTAGACATCCATATCGGTTGAGAAAGGCAAGTGAAAGAATCAGATATGAAAATTTTGGTATATCTCCAAGCTATCCTCAAAGAAACTATGCGTTTATACCCTGCTGCACCACTCCTAGCGCCACACGAGTCAATGGAAGACTGTACTTTGGTTGGTTATCACGTCCCAGCAGGCACACGACTTATTGTTAATCTTCCAAAACTCCATCGAGACCCAAATGTGTGGGTGGATCCTAGTGAATTTCAACCTGAAAGATTTCTTACAACTCACAAGGATGTTGATGTTAGAGGCCAAAATTTTGAATTAATACCATTTGGTAGTGGTAGAAGAATGTGCCTTGGGATCTCATTTGCCTTGCAAGTTACGCAACTCACACTTGCTACTTTGTTGCATGCTTTTTGAAAGCTTGAAAATGTGTCGAAAACACACGAGCGGTTTAGACCCCCAAATTAAAATTATGGCTTGGTTGATTTTACACTAACTTAATGATAAGTGCGGAATAGTGTAAACACAAGAGTATAGGCAAAACAACTACTTTAATCCATATTTAAAGCAACACAGCAGTAAAAAGGAAATGAACAAGAGTAGGGAAGAAGGATGCAAAAACAGATAACACCGAGACGTGTTATCGAAGAGGAAACCGAAGAACTCGGCGAAAAACCTCTCCGCCGCCCTTCAAGCGGAAATCGATCCACTAGACAATCAGTTGGTATACATGGGTTAGCAAAAGACCCTCCAAGCCTAGTCTACCCGCTGTACCTAAGCCCTTCAAACTCCTACTCCAACAAACCTTCTCGGAACCATGTCTTATCTTAGTTATCCGGATCCCGCAACAAGCTCCATGTTGCATCTGCCATTCTAGGCTTCTTTTAATGCTTCCCAGCAGCACCAAAACGTCACACAGCACTGTCAAGGTGTGGTAAGTGTTTGGGCTATCAACCTCTCAAAGATATGGATAATGCAGAGGGAAGGGTTGAGGAGATACCACAAGCAATTGTATAGAAAAAGGTAGGAATGACAATCTCTAATTTCCAATGTGTTTGGCTAGGGTTTTCTCTCTGAATCATTCCTCAACATTTGTGGGTAATGATGGTATATATAGGATAGGTGCAAAATGTGTGAGTCAGTCAATACAGGCTGGCAGAACAGTATGTCTCGCGGGAAGGCCTTACCCGCGAGATACTCGTGAGAGATAGCTAGTCTTCACCTGGCCTGACCCTTCGCATTCCAGCACATGCAAGGCACATGCTTCACTTCGCGGGAAGCTAGGCCGCGACATACCCGCGAAAATCCTTCAGCCTCCACATGCTTGAGTCTTCACACACACTCTCTATCACACAACCCTTACAACAAATCCCACAACAAATACAGGGTTTAAACGATTGAGAATAATTACAATCAAATTTAGCACGGAATAAAAGCCAACAAAAACACAGTTGTAAATTACAACTTTACACTTTTGAAATTTCAAGCCCACCAAATGAACCTGTGGACATGACAGAGAAAGGTGGACTTACAAACCCCAAAGCTACCCCACTTGAAGTTTATCTCACTCCTCGCCTTCATGCTCAAGTATATGCATAATTTGACTAGGTATAATAAAATATGGTGTGATGCGATATGCATAATTCGACTAGGTATCATTTGATAAATTAAGATATGGTGTGGTGCAATAAATTGGTGTAAGCCCTTTTCATGTAACCATTCAAGAGGCAAACATTAGAAAAGTAAAAGTCATTTTAAAAAGTGATCATCTTTGTTAATTTAGCTTTGTTTGAAAATAAGCTCTGTATTTGTCAAGTCATATTACGTGTGACTTGTAATTTGCATTTTTCTTGTGAGTTCTGTTTTTGAAGTTTGGATCTTTTTTGTAAAAATAAGTTTTTTATTTATTGTCATTTTTTGTGTGTCTTGTAATTTGGCATTTGACTTATATGAGTTATGTTTCTTAACCATTAGGAATTGTATTAACTATATATGTGGGGAGGTTATGTTTTTAAGATTATATGTATATAGATGGAGGAGATGTGGAACTTCAAATCAAGCCAAAAATCTCAACTATGCCCCCCTAATACTGCCACACAATCTTCATCATCATATCTGTTTATAGTCAATGGCGGTGATTTTTTGGTAAAAAATAAAATGTAGCCCAAACTTATAAATTTAAAATGACAACGATGTAAGCCAAGATAAAATATTTGGGTATCAAGCCGGTTCAACAATTTTGGGGGCGCAAAAATTTTAAGTGGTGTCATTTTTTTATATTTAAATATTTATTAAATAATTTTTTTTATTTTTTTATTTTTTATTTAAAATTTATTTTTATTTTATTTTTTGAGATGCAAAAATACTAATTAAGCTTTTGGATTTAAAGTCTAAACTTGCACAATTAAAAATTAATTTATCACCTTGTTAAATAAATTATTTTCATTATAATACAAATGCTTTAAAATGATATACGTCAAATTATCAATTGGTGTGATAATTTATAATAATTGCTAAAATAAAGGGTAAATTGCAAATTACACCCCTAAAGTTTGGAGGTGATTGGATTTTACACCCTGAAGTTTCAAGATTTGAATTTTACCCCCTGAAATTTAGGGTGTTTGGATTTTACACCCTAACGTTTCAAAACTTAGATTTTACCCCCTAAAGTTTAGGATTATTTGGATTTTACACCTACAAATTCTGAAATTTTAAAGTGTAAAATCCAAACACCCCAAAACTTTAGAGAGTAAAATCCAAACGCTCCTAAAATTTAGGGAGTAAAATCCAAATTCTAAAACATCAAGGTGTAAAATTCAAACATCACCAAACTTCAAGGGGTAAAATCCAAATTCTGAAACTTTAAGGTGTAAAATTTAATCACTCCCAAACTTTAGGGGTGTAATTTGCAATTTACCCTAAAATAAAAGATTATTCAAATGCCCATGTGTGTACGATGGTGGCTTACTATGTGGGGCCATAGGCCATGAGTCTATGGCATGCTAAGATGCTATATGCCTATGTGCATATAGTGGGTGGGTTTAGTTAGTGATAGCGTGTGGGGTTGTGGGCCATATGACTATGGAATGTGTCGGGGGCGAAAAAGTTTTCCTTCCGACAAATAAAATTTATAATGGGTTGGAGGTCTAAACCAAAACTCAACGATGGGCTTGATGCACGGCCCAAAGGCTATCAGTGAAAATCCAAGAAATCCACTATATTTTATGCCTTGAGCTTAGATTGGAACTGACAAGAGTGGCCCACAAACAATTCCTACATCGGACACATCAATATGGTTAAAAAGCATTCTGTATGAAATAACCCAACGGTAAAACGTATTTGCAGAAAATAACCCAGCAATAGAGTGTTTCTATAGAAAATAACCCAGCAGTAAAATAATACAAAACAATATAGACTTTCAGCTGTTAGGTATTTCATAGATTAAGAGAAATGTTCGTATTTTCAGACTTAGCATCTGTTAGTTCGGGAGAAGAGTCCTCTAACACAACAATATAAGAGAAAAATTCAATAGTGACAGTTACATCATAACCATTAATAGTAAATGAATAAGTAAATATCATGGATTCCATAATAACAAGTAATGGAGAAACTTAGTGTGAGATGAAGGGAGAGAGAGAGATCCCAGCTAGCGCAGCAAGATCATTATGGTGCCATGGCATGCTCATGAATATAGTATGTGTAGTGAGTAGAGATAATCATTTGTAAGTAGTATGAGTAATGAGTGAGAGAGTATGGTGAGTAGTATGAGTAATGAGTGAGAGAATATAATGAGTAGTATGAGTAATGAGTGAGAGAATATAGTGAGTCTGGTAGAGCTTTCTACTGGGTAAAGCTGAACGTTTTTTAGTAGAAGTATAATGAGTGTTTGAGAGCTAAAAGCTGAGGGAACTTAGTTTCTCAGCTTGAAACTAAGAACTTAGTGTCTTTTTAGAGCTTAGAGAAGGCTTTTTGCAGAGAGGTTAAGGAAGAATCTTAGTGTGTAGCTTAGTGAGTTGGTTTGAGTTGGTTAAAGCATTAATGGAGTGTTCCATTTATACCTGAGTTTTTAAGGGGTGATTAGCAAAAATAATATTTGCTAAATCTTTCTCAATCCCCAGAAAATCATTAGAAAATCATTCTTAGGATTTTTAGCTAAGAGTAGTAAGCTCAACTTTTAGAAGGTTGTTGCTGTTCTGGGTAGTAACAGCTGGGTTTCTGGTTTAGCATTAAATGCTGATTAGCCTTGGCTGATTAGATTAGAGCATGCTTGAAGCTAATGATCTAGGTTATGCTATAACTAGAATCAGAGTTCCCTAGGGCAGATTGGACCACCCCAAGCCAGGTGTTAACCTTAGAGCCCTTGCTGGGAACTCTGCTGGGATCCCCTTGATGCCCTCCAAACCACATTTCCCTAAGTTTCCTCATTTGGGGTTCATATGCTTGGTTCATGAACTAGAGAATACATATTTTTAGCATGAAAATGAGCTGGTTTCATCTTGTTTCAGGAGCTTTGAAGGCCTTGTCATGGCAACTTTGGGTTCTTGACTGAAATGAGTTGGAGAAGAAAGAAGTAATAGCTGGCTGAAGCTTTTCAGCTTTCTATCACATCCATCTCAACTTTATGTCACTTGAGGAATGATGGGATTTCAGCTTGTAGAGAAAGGATCCATCCCTTGGTGGACACGTGTCCCATTTCTGATCTAATTGGACGAGTTGAGACCTGATGGGAAGGAGCTCCAGCTGTTCAATTGCTACTGGGATGTGGCTAACCAGTTCACGTGTTCTTCATTTGCTGGGATTTGTGTGTGGGCTAGCCTGACCTAGTTGGACTTTGTAGATAAGCTTGCTTGGGCTTGGTTAACCCTACAAAATAAGTGGTTTTGCCATCGGTAATATTCATGGGCTTTGTAGTTTAGTTGATTATGGGAATAATAGACATAACTTTCATAAATTTTGTGGAAGCAATATTTTGAGAGATGAGTGACAAATGTCAAAATAGTATTTGATTTTGTAAATGTGTGCCAAAATAGCATTTGGGCTTTATGAGATAGTTGCCAAAATAATTTTTGGACTTTATAGAATAAATGTAAAATTAATAGTAGTGCCGAATATTTGAGCTTTGAGTGTAAAATAATTGTTTTTGCCAAAATAGCATTTTGGGCTTTGGAAAGTAAGTGCCAAAATAGCATTTGGGCTTTGGAGCATAAAGTATTTGTTTTTACCAAAAATAGCATTTTGGTCTTTGTAAAAAATAGTGCCAAATGAATACTTAGGCTTTGTAAAATGATTTAGGATTTTATAAAATATTGCCATGTAGCAACGGACTTTAGAGATGCCGGATCGTACCGAGCTTTAGAGATGCTAGATCGTACCAGACTTTGGAGGTGCCGGATCGTACCGGGCTTTAGAGCTGTCGGATCGTATCGGACTTTTGAGATGCCAAATCGTACCAGGCTTTGGAGATGCCGGATCGTACCGAACTTTAGAGATGTCAGATCGTACCGGGCTTTAGAGATGCCGGATCATACCGGGCTTTGGAGATGTCAGATCATACTAGATTTTAGAGATGTTAGATCCTACCGGGCTTTAGAGATGCCAGATCCTACCGGGCTTTAGAGATGCCGAATCCTACCGGGTTTTAGAGATACCGAATCGTACCTGGCTTTTAAGATGCCGAATCATACTGGGCTTTAGAGATGCCGGATCATACCGGGCTTTAGGGGTGCCAGATCTAAAGCCGGTGTTGGATCGTACTAGGCTTTAAGGGTGTCGAATCGTACCAGGCTTTAGAGATGCTAGATCGTATCGAGCTTTAGAGGTGCCGGATCGTACCGGGCTTTATAAATAGTATTTGTTGGGCTTTTGTGGAGGTAATGTAGTTTTGTGGCCCAATTTTGGTAGCAATATGACGAGTATTATTTGTGAAAATTCTGAGTTTGGTAATATGTGGGATATAATAGGTAACATTTGTGAGAGGGCCTAAGGCAATTTATTGGCTTTTGTATGGAGTATTTGTGAAGGTCCAATAACATGGAAAATATTTGAATGACATGTGGGAAATATTTATGTGGGCTTAAAATAATTTATGGGCTTGTGTGGGTATTTTTGTGAGTAGGCTAATAAAATCAAGGCCCGAAAATTTGTACCTCAACAGTATGCTAATATACTATGTGCAGTGTGCGGATTCAGATCAGGTGCAATACTTAGGGTATTGCACCTGATGCAATAGTAATACACGGTTGAGATTGAAAGTTCAAAAAATAAACTTTCAATCTCAACCATTGAATAAAACAATGTTTAAAACAAGTTCAAAAATTTAAAAGTTAAAGTTAAAAAGTGAAAGTGGTAAAAATTGATGTGAGTGGGTGTGGTGTAATTGCACCCGGTGCAATTCCCTAGGTATTGCACCGGATCTAAATCCATAGTGTGCTATGCGTGTAGTGTTTAGTACAGAGTGCAAATTAAAAAATAATAATTGAAATAATGTATAAAAAAAACCCACAATTAGAGCGTTCATACCAATGCTTCTAAAATACAAAAAGTGACAAAATTTACACAATTTTCCTCTAAAACCACCTACATTCGTGGGTGTTAAAATGTGTATATTTGCACATAAAACACTATCTACAAAATAGGACCACACTCCCATTGCACTCATGTTGGTTTTCAAACTCAAATTGATTCTTATTTAGTTCTCCAATTCTAGTTTAATCCTCTTTTCACCATTATTATCATTATTATCATTGGTCTTTTCTATTTTGGTTTTCTAATTCATAAACAGCTTCTTATATTCTGGAAACAAATCGAATATTTGTGTAAAATAGCTATTATATTTCAACCTCACCTTTAATTACTTTCACATATTTCTTCAAGGAACATGCACTAGAGCGCTATCTTCAAGATTTTCTTATCTAAACTTCAAGGAACATGCACTGGGGTCTTGATCTTCAAGATTTTCATGTTCTCCATCCTCTAACTCTAATGGATTGTTTGCACTTTGGACTTGAAGTGTAGTCAACGGCAAAAATGTAAGTATCTTTGATCACCTCTATTTAGATGCCTCATGCCTATTGAATTATGTTTGCTTTTATGAGTTGTCATTCAATATTTGCTTTCCCGTATTTGGTTTATATTTGGTTTCCTTACTTTGTTATCATTATCTTTTTTCATATCATTATCTTCTCTCTTAAAAAAAAAAAAAAAAAAACTCACGTTTTTGTTGGGACATATGTGGTTCACATGTTAAGAACATATGTTATACTTATTTATGTAAATTGGCTAATCCTTTAACAAAACGCACTCTACTTGTAATTGGGTAGTTCTAGGTGTTTTTAATACTTCAAGAAACAAGGTTTCAAGATCAAGTGTTGAAGTCATCAAGTCTATCCAAGAAAAACACGCGAAGTGCATTTTCATTAAAGCTCGACACTTGCTCGATAGCTCCTCGACACCTGCTATCTGTTGAGATTTAAAAAATCAGATTTTCTGATCTGATTTCTTGGGATTCGTGAATATGTTTTTTGGCCTTCTTTTCTTCTAACCCTAAACATATAAAAGGATTGTTTTAAGAGCGTCAACATAGACACAAGTTGCAAAAGCATTGAGCAATCCTTGTTCAAGCAAATTGTGATCAAAAGACGAAGTTCTTGACCTAGTTCATCTTCTCTGAAAAAGTTGCTGTGTATTTGCACCAAAGGGTTTTGTGACCAAGCATCTTCCTGATCTTCATCGCGTAGGATGAACTGAAGTTTCGGGAGTTTCGGAAATGGTGACCTGAAAATCTTCCTGATCTTCAATTGAAGGTTGTTAACGTATTTGGGATTCCTTTACTTGTAACTGCTTGATTTAATAATAGTGGAGTTTCGAGAGTGGTGACCTGAAAATCACTTGGTGGGGTTTTTGCCGTTAGGATTTTCCCCATTCGTGAACAAATCACCGTGTTATTTAATTTCCATTGCATAATTAGTTTATTGGTGATTTGTTTGTGCTGCCACGCAATTGCATGATAAATTGATTAATTAATAACTTGGCTAATTAATTAATTGGTTTAATCACAAGGGGTCATTCAGTTTATGGCCTATCAAGTGGTATCAGAGTAGGCACACTCTGATTAGGTTGTAATCTTTGTTGTGTTGATCTATTGACCCTTGTTTGTCATGGATAAAGGAAAATCATTAATTATACCTCCTTTATTTGATAGGACTAACTATTCCTACTGGAAAGTACGCATGAGAGCTTTTTTGCAGTCCTTAGATGAGAAGGTGTGGCAAGTTGTTGAGATTGGCTGGACCAAGCCAAAAGAAGCGACGGTAGATTGGGATGAAGCCAAGATCAAGGCGGCAAACTTCGACAGCAGAGCGTTGAATCCCCTATTTAGCGCAATCACCAATGTGGAGTTCAAGAAGATATCCTCAATTGAAACTGCTAAGGAGGCGTGGACCATCCTCCAGACAACCTATGAAGGAACAAAGGCTGTCAAAGATTCAAAACTACAGAGGCTCACTACTAGCTTTGAAGAGATTAAGATGGAGGAGGATGAGTCGTTTGATGAGTTCTATGCCAAGCTTAAGGACATAGTGAACTCAGCCTTCAATCTTGGAGAAACCATCCTTGAACCCAAGGTTGTAAGGAAGGTGCTCAGATCTCTACCTGAGAGATTTCATGCCAAGATTACGGCAATAGAAGAATCAGAGGATATTGATAAAATTCCTTTGACTGAGCTGGTTGGGAACTTGCAGACCTACTAGCTAGGGTTATCAAGGATTTGCAAGTCAAGCAAAGGCAAGAGCTTGGCCTTGAAGGCAAAGAGCAGTGATACAGATGAGTCTTTCGATGAAGAAGATTCCAAAATGAAGTCCTACATTACAAGGCAGTTCAAGAAGTTTATGAATAATGCCAATGGGAGGAGCTTTGACAAGGACCGCAGGCAATCTAGTTCTTCTCAGTTTAAAAGCCAAGACAAAGGGAAGAAGAATGCAAAGGAAGGTGGTCAGTACACTGTTCCCGCAGGACCTAAGTGTTTTGGGTGTCATGGGTTTGGACACATGAAGAATGAGTGTCCTACATATTTCAAGAGCATTGGGAAGAGCAAGGCACTTGCTACAACCCTGAGTGACACTGAGCCTAAAGATGATTTCAACAATGAGGATGACGAAATCTTAAATGCCTTCACTGCCATAGTCAATCCTACTGTAGGGATTGTTGAAGAAGTGGATGAAGAAGAAGAATTAGTGGACACCAAGTGTGAGAAGATGGATGATTAAGATGATATCCATTCAGCCTATGAAAAGCTTTACAAGCTCTCTGAGAAGCATGAGAAGTTGTATAGACTGACCACCAAGAAGCTCAGTGATATGGAACTTGATCATGAAGAGTTGTCCACAAAGTTTGATGAGGCGAATCAAACTATTGGAGCATTGAGGTTTGAGAGCAACTTACTAGCGGAAAAGACCAAGAAGCTTGAAGCGGAGCTATTTCAAGTCAGAGCCCAACTGGAGAGGACCTCAAGTGCAAAACTTGATGAGATGCTCAGCATTCAGAAATCTACTTCAAATCGAACAGGTTTAGGGTATGATCTTTATTCCTCTAATATTGCTTCCACTAGTACTACTGTTTTTGTTACTTCTGCTAATATTGTTAAAGTTGAGAACACTGATGTTAAAACTGAATTAGCTAGTGAGAACTTAGACAAGGGTAAATCTATATTAGGAGCACCCCCTAAGTAAGATAAGAAAGATGCTAGAAACCCTAGGGCTAAGAAGGCTAACTTTCAAAAGCCTAAACAAAAGAAGCAGCATCTCTGTCATCATTGTGGAGCTTCTGGTCATACTCGACCAAATTGCTACAAGTGGCTAGCCACCCAATAGAGCAATGACATGACAGCATTTGGAAGCCAAAATCAGCTTCAATCCTCTCTTGCTCCACTTAGAGATCTTCTAAAAGCCCTCATGTTCCTTTCAAACATGAACGGTTTCAATTCTTCCCCCTTACCGCCGGTTCAAGGGTTTAATCAAAGGAAAGATTTTTCCAAGGTGTGGAAGAAAAATGATTCTAAGTGATTTCATCACCTTCTTCTCCCTTCTTGTTTTTCTTGTTTATTGCATTGCTTATGTGTTTTGCATTTTTGTTGAGTCAGTCTAGTTTTATACTTTGCTTTGTTAACATGTTTTTGTGTGTTTACTTTCAGTTTTGTTTATTTTGTTTTTGATATAAAAATCAAAAAAATTGAAAAATAAAAAAAAATACAAAAACAGTGTGTGTTTTATGTACATTGGTACTTGTGTACCTTGGATGGCTAATGAAACAGAGTTTTCTAAACTTTGTATCTCTTGTAGCTTAGATGAGCATCTCTATGCACAACTAAGCAAGTGAGCTTTGTGGCTCTTGTTTGTGATGAGTAAGATTAAGTTATCTCTTAAAACTTAACCCTCATATCACTCTTTTTGACAAGTAGGACTAGAAAATCCTAAGAGAAATGCATAAATAACCATCTCACCACTGTTGCCCTCCAATCATTAATGACATCTGTATGTTTCGATATAGCAAAAGTGTGATGTCAATGACATTTGTGTGCTTAGGCATAGCAAAATTGGAATGTTAAATATCAATGGGTATTTCTTTTCTCTCTCATAAGCCCATGCATGATATGCTTAAAAAGAAAATATGCAAAGAAAATATGCAAAGAAAATAAAAACCAAAAAGATCAAAATGCTTTAAAAATGGTTGCAAGCGTGTATTCTAGGAGATATGGGAGTTATAGGATGTACCTCGAAGGTGATAGTCCCCATCAAACAGTTATGACTGTGTGTGAGTTAAAGTTATTTTCTCATATCTCAGATTGTCATAACATGTATACACATATGCAATCTTGCGATGTTTTTCACACACAACACACAATATTCTTTGCTACTTTTGATACATGTACAGGTACAATGTGATTTGGCCATCACTAAGGTTTTACATGTGCTTTTGTAAGCTCACTAAACTGTCCTGACTTGTTTTTGAAAAATAAAATTGGTTAGACTTGTTTAGTGTGTGTGTGTTTTTGGGAGATCCATATTTTTCATTGAGAGATGATTTTGAGAGCCTTTTTATGTTGATTAGATCATTGTTGAGGTGCATGTTTATGTCATACTTATTTATGTAAATTGGCTAATCCTTTGACAAAATGCACTTTACTTGTAATTGGGTAGTTCTAGGTGTTTTTAATACTTCAAGAAACAAGGTCTCAAGATCAAGTGTTGAAGTCATCAAGTCTGTCCAAGAAAAACAAGCTAAAGTGCATTTTCATTAAAGCTCGACACCTGCTTGATAGCTTCTCGACACCTGCTATCTGTCGATATTCAAAAAATTAGATTTTCTGATCTGATTTCTTGGGATCTGTGAATATGTTTTTGGGTCTTCTTTTCTTCTAACCCTAAACATATAAAAGGATTGTTTTAAGAGCGTCAACATAGACACAAGTTGCAAAAGCATTGAGCAATCCTTATTCAAACAAATTGTGATCAAAAGACAAAGTTCTTGACCTAGTTCATCTTCTCTGAAGAAGTTGCTGTGTATTTGCACCAAAGGGTTTTGTGACCAAGCATCTTTCTGATCTTCATCGCGTAGGATGAACTGAAGAACTTTACAACCAACCTCTCCTTCTAAGTTGGTGTTTGAAGTCGCGTACTGGTATCCGCGCATCTGGTTAGTCACATACTTGGGAGTCGTGCATTAAAGGTGGAAATTGTCACTACAGATCAAGTCCAATTGGGTATTGGGGTAAGGGTTCAATTGTAAGTTAGTAAAGTAATTGGGATTCCTTTACTTGTAACCACTTGATTTGATAATAGTAGAGTTTCGGGAGTGGTGACTTGAAAATCACCCGGTGGAGTTTTTGCCGTTAGGGTTTTCCCCATTCATGAATAAATCACCGTGTTATTTAATTTCCACTGCATAATTAGTTTATTGGTGATTTGTTTGTGCTGCCACACAATTGCATGATAAATTGATTAATTAATAACTTGGCTAATTAATTAATTGGTTTAATCACAAGGGGTAATTCAGTTTGTGGCCTATCAGTTTTCTTATATTTCAATTACACCATCACTTTTTCTTAAATTCCTATTGTTTTGTTCAAATATGATCATCATGAAAGCAAGATCAATTGCTATTTAGCTTCTCTGGGAGATGATGGTAAAAGTAGTCGAATTTGTCGAGTGAGATCTAGCCAAAAAGGATATCAACGTAATGATTATAATTTGATTGAGGTATTTGCCTTTGAAAATGGGTACATAAATAAGAAGAAGGATAATTATCATCAAGTACAAGATGTTTCACAACCAACCAACATCCATTCCTCCATGTTTGAGGAGCCAGACAGTAAATATAAGAAAATTTAGGTTCAAATAGAACTCATATATTGAAAACGTGAATATAAGAAAAAAAAAATTAGTTGAACGCTGACTTAGAGTTAAGGAAAAAAAAAATCTTTATTCTTTTATCATGATTTAGAGTCTGAAAGAAAAAGAAAAAAAAAATCTTTTAACTCCCACATAAAATACTACCTACAAAATAGGACCACACTTTTCTTTTTTAATCTTCTCTATTATTTGATCAATTTGGTGAATGTTTAATATTTTCTCTAATTAATGACTCTTTTTTAAACAGTGGCATTGATATATATTTTTGTCTTTTTTTTTTTTTTTTTTTGGGTTATCAGGTTTGACTAATTATTTAAGTGTTTGTGTTCTAAGTGGTGCTCCCTCTTCCTCCTATTATTTTTGTCTATTTTTTTTCTTACATTTAAGCCTTACTCTATTTTTTGAATTTTTTTTAGGGTGACATATCAACAATTTTCTTAGATTGCATAGCAGTCACATTGGATGTGTTGGGAAATTTAGACTCTGGTTGATAGAATTAAAAAATTTTAAATCCAAGTTGTTAATTAGATTTATTATGAATAAACCTTGTTAAAACAAACAAACATCAATATCATGCACAGCGGAATAGTAAATAAGATAAGATATAATGACCCAAGAAAACAAATGAAATAAACTAGTTTCACAGTAAAAAATCTAGGGGGAAACCTTTTGAAAAAGCAATTCACTATAGTAATGAGAAGTTTCAGATATAATACAAAACCTTTGTCCCTAGACTCTAAAATCCCTGTAGATTAACTTACAGCAGAAACCTTCTACCACTTCAGAACCTTTGAACTCTTCAATATATGAACATCACCCTTTTGCACGAATCCCAGTACATGACTAACCAATGATACACGGATTTCAATACATGACTAACTCCCAACAACTTAAAGAAGATGTTGTTGGTTACAAAGTTCTTCACTTCATCAACATGAAGATCAAGAAGCACTTGGTTACAAAACTCCAAGGCGCAAAAGACGCAGTAACTTCTTGCTAAGAGAATAAGGCACTAGGTCACTTTCTGCATGTATTCTCTATGTATAACGGCCTTTAAAATAAGCCTTGTATATGTCTAGGGTTGTGAGAAAAGAAACCCTACACATACATGTTAACATGAGCCAAAAATTAGATTTGGAAATTTTGATTTTGTAGATCTCGACAGATTCAACTTCTGTCGAGCTTCTGTCAAGTTTCATTCTTAAGTCTCGATGGAACTATTTCTATCGAGGTATCTGTCGAGCTTTAATAAACAACTTTTCTTCACTTGTTTGTTGGTTCAATCTCCATGGCTTTAACACTTGACTTGAACAACATGTTTCTTGAAGTCTTAAAACCTATCCTAAATTTACCCAATTACAAGTAATGTGCATTTTGTCAAAAGATTAGTCAATTACATAAAGTATGTCCCTAAAAAGATAAATTCAGGTGAGCAAAGTGGCAGTCAATCTATCAAGTATTTGTTAAAGACCATTATTTTGTGAATATCCTACCATATGAAATTTAATATTGTCCTTTGTTGTGCCTTTCATTGCATGTTTAACGATTATGTAAGCAATTACTTTATATGTAAATTTTTTTTTTTTTTTTTTTTTGAGAAACCTATATACATAAATCTTGAAAAAGAAAAATGATTCTTGGGAAATTATCTTTAAAGATAAATTTAAAAATCATGGAGAAACCTAAAACATGGGTTTTTTTTTTTTCTCTCTCTCTCTTTTCTTTAAAGTTAAAATTATAAAATCATAGAGAAAATTGCTTCTAAATAATAGGCAAACTTTTAGAAATAAAAATGCTTGAGTTTAAACACATTAAAACGTCTGCTCCCCCCCCCCCCCCCCCTTTCTTTAAAGATAAAATTATATTATAAAATCATGGAGAAAATTGCTCCTAAATAATAGGTAAACTTTTTGGAATAAAATACCTAAAACATGGGGTTTTTTTTTTTTTTTTTTTTTTTTAATGTAAAACCATGTTCGTTAGGGATTCAAATCTTCTAGATTTCCTAGAGTACTCTACCAATAAAGTTCCTTAAATCCTAACCACTCTTTAATGATTTAATGATCTAGATTCTGCTATGTTAGCATTCCATTAATAATATTCATAAAATAATAAAATAATGTTGCAAACAAAACAATTAAGAATATTGATAGTGGAATGACATGGCAGAATCTAGACCATTAACTTATTAATGAATAGTTAGAATTTAAGGAAATTTATTTGGTAGAGTACCATAAGAAATCTAGAGGATCTAAATCCGTTGGTTAGTAGGCTATTAGTAGAGGATTCTAAAATCCTAAAATTTAGGATTTCTTTTCTTGAAATTGTAAAAAATAAAAAATAAAGTCATGGTCCTATTTTGTAGGCAATGTTTAAAATTTTGAATTAAAAAAAAAAAATCTGATTTTACAACATGCATGTCTTTAGCATTTGAAAATTTTGTTATGACCACCGCACACCCTTGGTGTGATGGTCATTTCATAAGTATAAATGCTTGTGGGGTTTGGGGGGCAAGAGCCGAGGTCCAAGTCTCTAAGAGAAAACTTCACACACATATACACTTAGATTAGGTTAGATTAGAAATTCTGTCTTGTATAAAAAATATAAAAAAAATATATAAAAATTGTTATGTATTTGCAATAACTAGCTACCTTTTAGGACTAAGTGGCTGCATTTTAGGATTTAAAAAGAAGAAAATAATTGTGACATTCTATAACCAGTATTTTCTTTTTCTTTTTTTAATCATACCGGTATATCTTTTTATGTCATTACAAAGTTCACAATCCAAAAGGAATAATTTTCATTCACTAAACTTTTGGGTTTAGGTTCAAAAAAACAATTGATGCACCAAAAAAAAATTACATCACTTGATATAATGTTTCTTTTTCTTTTTGGATGCGCAAACTTATCCGTATTTCTCTCTAATCAAATGACGCACAGTTGATTTCGTAACAATTATCTCCAAATGATCAGATAGTTAGTTAAAGAGTGATGCTAGAATATTATAAACTTTGTTACAAAACTTTACTAACTCACGTGTCAATCATAGGAAAATAATTTAAATATTTATATTTATGTTTTTTTTTTTATTGGAATTTTCTTTTATATCAACTGAGCCTTAATCATATTTCCAGCTTTGTGAAAATTAAATCTGAGGGTGTGAAAGACATTGAAAATTATATATTACACTCAAAATCAAGTAACAATCAATTTTAATCCAACCTAACAATTAAATAAATTGCTATACAAATTATATCAAACAAAAAAACCATATGCATAACGAATAATACACAAATGTATATATCCACACAAATGTATTCAAAAGCGATTAACCTTTCCGTATTCAAGGTGCTTTAAAAAATTTAATACAAATTTAATTAATTATTATTTTTAGTTATTTTTATGGATCTTTTTACTAATCTATTTTTTTAAGATTATAAATAACCTCATATATAACTCCCATTAAAAATTATTAAAAAAAAAAAACTAATAACATGAAAGCCTTTTCTATATATAAAAAATTAATACCCTTCAATATTTGGGGGAGGGAAATTTCAACCAATTGAGCTATTACTAAAAAAAAAAGAAAAAAAAATTATATTACTACTAGAATATTGTGTTTACATATTTTCAGTGTCAGACCATCACAACTCAAAAATAAGGTTAAAATATTATTTTGCGAAAATTTTATATAACAAATTATTGTGTACTTTTGTGTGTTCATAAATTTTAACATAGCACATGCTTCCACTTTAACTAAAATTTTATTAAAATTTCACATATTAATAAAATGGACAATAATTATGGAATACTAGCCTCTAAGCACGCGCATGCTCAGAGGCTCTTCCATTTTTTTTTTTTTTTTTGTAAAAGTTAAGAATTTGCATAAATTATAATTTGAGATTAATACATTTTCCAATCACCAAAAAAAAAAAAAAAAAAAAAAAACACCTAGGGTTGTGATGAAAAAATTATTTCACCACAAAACGCTTAACACTCATCACTCCCCTATTTTTTTTTTTTTTTTTTTGTAATTGGAAAATATATTAATCGCAAATTATAATTTATGCAAATTATTAACTTTTACCCAAAAAATAGAAGATCCTCTGAGCATGTGCATGAGCGCATGCTCAGAGGCTAGTAATACTTCTTCTTCTTCTTCTTTTTAATCTCTCCTTTATCAGAATACTTCTTCCCCAATGTTCACAACAACCCAATAGCAAATCATAAGAAGAAGAAGGAAGAAGAAAAAGAGGATAGCCACCAACCACCAATCCAGCACCAGCACCACCACCTCCGCAACCTACCACCACCCAACCAACACCAACAAAAACCATTTGAATAGTTGATAATCTACCACAAAGTTGACTAAAAATCAACACAAGCAATTAGAAAGCCCAACTTAATATCAGTCAAAACTCACCAAGAAACCCAACTCAAAAACAATCCAAACCCACCGGGAAACCCAACTCAAAATCAATTCAAACCTACCAGAAAACCATCCCAAACCAAAATCAAAACCAAACCCAACAGAAAACCCACGTGAAAAACCCAACGAAGCTGCTACTACTGCTGATCTACTGTCATTCTGCCACCGGATCTTCCACTACTGCTGCTACTGCCAAATCTGCCACTGTGTATGAGTGTTTGGGTTTGGGATATGAGAAAGGAAGATAGATTAGGAAGGGCTGAGAGAGACTTGGAATTGATATTTGAGAGAGATACGTTCAAATGAAAGAAAGAAAGATATATAAATGAAATATATAGATATTAATAAATATTAATAAAAATAATAATAAATAATATTATTTACATATATTAGATTGAAAAATAAATAAACTAATGTGTGTGTTTTGGAAAAGTGGTAGTATAAAATAGAAAAAGTAAGTTCTTAGTGTAAAATAAATGGAAAAAATTAACCAGACTGATGTGAATGCTCTTATGAGTTATCACAATCCAATACTCTCTCATTTTCATCATTTTATGTCTTCCATTTCGGAGAGAGAGAGAGAAAGCGAAGAAGGGGGTTACCTCGTATTAGTATGAAGCTCAAGGTGCTATCCCCACACACAACATACCATCCACCACTGTGAAGTTATTGTAAAGAATGAAAGAAAGCTTATAAAAAAAGATTAAGATGAAGAAATGTGGGAATATAAATGTAGAGACAAAAAGATAGAAAACATGAGAGATTTTTTCTTTTATTTTGGAGCGATTACACTGCATCACTTGCTAGTATGCTTCAACCAGCTCTATCTGGTATGTGAGATGTATGATAGCCAAGAATGTATTGAACTTTTGTGATGAATTAATTGATTAATTAGCCAAGTTTATTGACACGGTGATTTGTTTATGAATAGGGAAAACCTACACAGCCAAAACTTCACCAAGTGATTTTAAGGTCACCACTCACAAGAATCCACTATTATCAAAACAAATAGTTACAAGTAAAGGAATCCTAGTACCTTATACCAACTTGCAATTGAACCCTTACCCCAATACCTAATTGGACTTGTTCTGTAGTAACAATCACTCCTTTTCAATGCACGGTTCCTAGTACGTGACTAACCAATTGCACGGATCCCAGTACGCGACTTAATCACCAACATGAGAAAGATGTTGGCTGGAAAGTTCTTCAATTCATCACATGATGAAGATCAAGAAGCTCCTTGTCACAAAACCCTAAGGTGTACAAACACAACAGCTTCTTCAAGAGAAAGATGAACTAGAGCACATGTCTCCAGTTTACAATATGCTTATGAAAAACTTTTGCATTGAGTTACATCAGCTATGACGGCCCTTAAAACAATCCATATATATATGTTTAGAGTTGTGAGAAAAGAATGCAAATTTCCTCTAACTCTTGTAGTTGCAATTTCCTGTGTCCTCCATTTTCATCCATCTTCATGTTGAAATTTTTGATAGCCCAATAAGCCTTGTGTTCAAACTCAACTGGAAGGTGGCATGGTTTTCCAAACACCAACCAGTAAGGTGGCATGGTTTTCCAAACACCAATTGATAAGGTGACATACCAATGGGCGTCTTATATGTAGTCCTATACACCCACAAGGCATCATCCAAGCGCAAACTCCAATATTTTCTACTTGGATTGATTGTCTTTTCAAGGATGGACTTGATCTCTCGATTTGACACTTCCACTTGTCCATTAGTTTGCGGATGATAGGCAGTTGACACCTTGTGGGTCACCTGGTACTTTCGTAGCAAAGTCTCCATAGTTCGATTGCAAAAGTGAGTGCCTTAATCACTTATTAGAGCTCTTGGAATTCCAAACTTGGAGAATATGTTAAACTTGATAAAATCTATAACAAATTTAGAATCATCAGTCCTGGTAACTTTAGCTTCCACCCATTTCGAGACATAATCAACAATAAGCAAAATATAAACATAACCGAAAGATATAGGGAACGGTCCCATGAAATCGATGGTTTGTGGCATCTCATTCCTTTGGGATATATTACCTATCTTTTGACAATGTTCACATAACTTACAAAAAGAATATGAATCTCGTAATAAAGACGGCAAATAGAAACTACATTTTAGTACTTTTCTCGTCGTCCTCATAGCTCCAAAGTGACCTCTACTAGCATATGAATGACAAAAGGTGAAAATA